>OX376374.1:22143326-22803326 GCA_947369275.1 Nemotelus nigrinus | reverse complement strand
AATGCATTGGACTTTAGTAGGACCAGATTTGATAGAAGCGATTTAAAATTGTGGGCAAGTCTGTGCCAGTGGTGCCATCTTGAAAAATTACAAAGAAAAAAACTGCTTTTTGCCCTATGAAATGTGAATAAGTTACCAGATTTTCATGAAATTGACACAGTAGCTGAATCTAACTCTAATCTCTGTTTGGTGGAAATTTGGTTGAAAAATTTGATTTTTGCTGTCAGCTATGGTAATTTTTGTGTCTTTGGTTTTGAAAATTCGCTCAGGAAAATAAAACTTTTTTCCCTATAACTTCCAGGGCAGTCATGAAATTAATACGAATTTCATACAATTAATGAAACCTATTGTAAACATTATTCAGGCCAAATTTGGTTGAAAAGCCACGATAGGGTTGCCAGCTATTGTTGGTTTTGTGTTTGTTGGCAATATCTTTATTAAGCGGTTATATCGTAGAATTTTCAAATGGTAATGATATTGTAGTGACAATAAACAGCAAATATTAAGTTTTCGACTATTTGAAAAAACTCGCTGCAGGTAACCCTAAATTTCTTTATACTCCTATAACTTCGAATGTAATATAACAACGTGAAGCAGATGTGATATATTCTTGGCTTTGATACTGGCAGAAAGTTGCCAGCACGAGTCGGTTGTGCTACTTTTGTATCAATAAATGCTTACAGTTAGTATTCATACCGGAAACATTTACAATGAAAATAAATAGCCAATGTTTCAATTCCCAAAGTTCTGCAAATTTTTCGGATTGCAGCCCCAAACACCAACTTCAGTTACAGTGCTGCAGGCACTGAGCATTTTCTTCATTGATGTTATATGAGATGCTGCTTTCAAAATTATGTGAAATAAGTAACTGATAACGAATGTAATTAACCCGTGTTTTGCTCTCATAAACGTTGAAATTCATGCCAGTGGTAAAATCTGAAACCTTCCACCATATGAGTTATAATGCATTCTTGAGACCAAAGTAAAACGTGGCATTTTAAACAGTTTGGCCGTAATAAGCAGCACATGTGGTGGAATATGCACTCAAAACCTGCACGATTCTTCTACTGTTCTTCGAACATTAGTGTTTCTAGCGGTTCAGGTGCGCTAGAGTTTTTTTGTTATTAGTTAGCTCCGATTCAATCAAATCGGCAAAACAGTTTAACAGCTAGACTTGTTGGTTATACATTTTTTCAACCATTTCCTGCCTTATTGTGGAGAGTCTACGCTTTTGGATTTAATAGCTAGTTGCGTTCAATTTTTCGAGGCCACGGGTTTTGTTTTATACAACATGATATGACCTTCGATGCTTTTTCATATACTTACTCCAAAACATTTTTTGTTGCTTTGCTCTGTTGAGTTTCTCCATTTAGTTAAATTAAATAAATAAATTTTATTATACAATGTATTTCACAGGAACCTACGTGAGCACGTTGAGCAATAAACAAAAAAATTGCGGCCACTTAACTAAAAAATTTAAAAATGTTTATAAAACAGGAAAATCAGCTTTAAGCCACACTTTGAATCATAAAATTCCATTTGCAAATTTATCGAACTCGGACCGAAATTCAGCAACTTCATTCGGATTTTTCACGATTTTCCTCCGAAAACGATTTATAGTACATCCTCGAATATCTAATCAGGAAATTAACACACATTATTAACAATACTTTTCAAATAAATTTCCTTCTAGGTTATTTAATATTAAAAATACAGGATTTCCAAAAAATAACTTAATTCGAAAAGGATCTACCTTACTGATTTTTCATGTGAATATTTTATTATTTTGGGCTAAAATCTGTTGCATTTAGTTTATCAGTAAAGGAATTGGCACATATTCTACCAAAAAAAAACATCGATAAAAGTTTACGTACAAATGTATCGATTTCTATAACCTCCGCTGCACTTTGATTTCATACATATATATGGTGTTGCACTACTTGCAAAAAAAGCAAACTTATTACAGCTTCGAAAAATGAGGCCTAGTCAGTACTGAGGACTAGTCGGTATTGAGGCCTAGTCGGTATTAAGGCCTAGTCAACATATGTCAGCAATAATCAGGATTTCGTGGCATTTTAAATCATTACTGAATCAATATTAACTTTATATTTTCGTTGATAAAATAAAAATAACCCTGTGTTCCCGGTATGATTGAAGATGGATGCATAAGTACAATACAATGATGTAAGACAAATTTGAATAAAAGTGATGCAATAAAAAATACGCTATGTATTCGTAACAAAAATTTATCAATTTTTTTTAATTTACAGATTTACATAGAAACAGATTCTTAGTTACCCTTAGAAACGAGAGATTTTTCAATTTCTGATTACACACCGATATTTCAACAGTAATCTGCCTTCTTTCGCAATGTCTATCCATACTACAGCTATAACGTAGATTAGCATTTCTAGTGGTTTCTCTGCACTGGAGTATATTACATGCCTAAATGTTTTAGCTATTGATTTTAGGTTTCGTTTTAACTGACTGTTTTCTGCTTGAGAAAACTAAAATGTGATAAGCGCTTTAATAAGTAACATTCTCCCTCAACAATCACAGCAGGGAGGAGATGATACTGAGAGTTAGCTGTATTTCTGAATTCATCATCCTGTTATTGTCTTCGTTCTCTTGGATCCTATTCTTTGCGAGTGGAATTGAAAGGATTTACAAAAAACATATCGTAAAGAACAAAGTAGCTGTCTGTTTGTTGTGTGTTTCTTTTCATGACCATTTTATACGAACGTAATTTCCCTTCGTTACTTGCAAGACCTTCTCTCGACATTTAGTTTATGTTCGTCGGGATCTTATCTGGCGATGGCAGCTGAAAGGGTTTTATCCGAGGTTTTTTCACTTAGTAGCATTTACTTTATAGATGTTGATTTAATAATACATTAGCTTGATTTCTTGGGTATAGTTGTAGTAAATTGGCTTTGCGGACTATATAAACATAGCTGAGAGTATGTGGCATAGCTGAGAGTGTTATTTTAAGAAATCGTAATATATCATGTATTAAATACCTTTTATTTCGATTCCTTTTTTGTAAAGCTGCTACACGTAATTTTCTTTGCCATATCAGTGACGACTCAATTTCATATCATCGGTAGCTAAAAGCTATCAATGTTATACAATGCTCCAGCAACTGACTCATCCACATGTGTCTTACACACTTAGCTAGTAACTAGAAGTGTAGTTTCATTTTTTTCAAATTTATTGAACTGAGAAACTATTTTGCGAATGGGAAGAAACTCTGCGAATATTCCAGCTCGCAAAGTGCAAAGCCTCCAAGTTTAAAGTTTGCGACGAGAATGCGAAAAAAACACGGTACAGATAAATTCACAGCGCTCAAACTTTGTTGAATGTCTGCCCTCTAAAATATGTTTCCGTTAAACTTTTCTTTGTAGTATTTAATTTAGGATTTATTTAATTGAAGACTCTTTCTGATGGAACAAAAGTAGTCATGGAGGCACCTGATAAGTGCTAGTGGTACAGCCGAGTCGAATATTTCGTTTTATCGGTTGAAGATTGTAATATGCATACCTGCAAAGTGATACTCAAATACAACACTAACGCACTAAGCGTTATACTTATACAGCATTGCTATATATTTACTCTGTCTCCATAAACTGCTCTAAACGTTCGGACATGTTTCTTTTTGTTCAATAAGCGAAGTTTAACAGGTTATGGGCCCAGGCCGTGTGTCTGTCTACGCGTTCAATTGTGTGTGCATAAAAATATCCCAGTCAGCTTCGTGCGAAGGGTGTATGATACATATTTTTTAGTTGAGACTGCCGTTGAGGAGAACTGAATCAATATAGCTATTGAAAAACTTAATGCCAAAAACTATTCAACATGGGAAGTGCACAGGAAGAGTATGCTTGTTTGCGCCGACTATCGGGCGTAGTTTGTGGAATAAACGTGAAACCAGAAGATGCCACTGCAGCAGGCATATGGGCAGACACAGACGAGAAAGCCTTGGCGACACTAATTTTGTATTTTAACATTGTGAAAAAGTGCAAGACATCTTTGGAAGCGTGGTTAAAGTTGAAAAGCACTTTTCAACCCAGTGGATCTAAGCAGAAAATTCCGTTTTTCAAAAAGTCGATGAAAGTGTCCCTAGAAGAGGGGGAAAATATTGAAAAATATCTTCAAGGGTTTTCTGACATTACAGAAAAAATGAAAGTAATTGATGTCATAACCCCAGACGAGCTTTTAGTAATAATTTTACTAGCAAGCCCTCCAGAAAGTATTGAAAGTTTTGTAGTCGCTACTGAGACGCACGACAGCTTGCCCCTCTTTCAGCATTACGAAGAAGGATGAACCCTCAACAACTGCTCAACAAGCATTTTATTTGAACTCAAAGAAAGAGACAAAGACAAACAACAAAAAGTCAAGTAAGCCTGCGTTTAAAAGAAAATGCAATAAGTGCGGAGCAAAAGACCATATAATACCAAAATTTACGAAACCAATTCAAAGAGGCCAGCAGGATAAAGAGAAATCAGATCAATTTAACTATTCTGTTTTGGCAACAGCGCAAAGTGGTGCTCTAACAGGCTCTTCGTAGTATCTTGATAATGGTGCAACAACGTACATATGCCCGGGAAAAGAATTGTTTCAAGATGACAAAGAGACAAAACAAAATATAGCGCTCGCTTGTGACCAATACATAAATGCGATCGGCGTTGGCACAGTCAAAATAAAAAACCAAAACAACAAGGACATTTTTCTATGCAATGTGCTGCACGTGCCAATTATGGCGGGAAAATTTCATGTTGGTGAAAAAAGCAATAGAAAACAATCTTACGGTGCGTTTTAAAAATCATTTGAAAGCCAAGCAGGTGATATTGAAAGCCAAGCAGGTGATATTGAAAGTCATTATTTTGAAGGCAAAGAAAACTCAAGGATTATTCGTCCACAACAGTGAACAAACAAACAATTCGTTTTTCATGCAAACACTGGTGCAGTTAAATGGCATCAAAGACTCGGACACTTGAATTTTACGGACTTGATAAAACTGATAAATGATAATTTAGTGCGCGGTTTGAATAACACTAATGTATCGAAAGAATCTGCATGCAGTGTGTGCTTCAAAAGCAAAATTAATGTGCAACCGTTCGCAAAAACAGCTGAAATGCGTTCAAAAGAAATATTTTAACTAATACATGCAGATGTGTGCGGTCCGATAGAAACAAAATCACTCGGCGGTGCGAAATATTTCGCTATATTCACAGGTGATTTTTCGCGAAAGAAATTTATGTTTTTCCTGAAATCAAAAAGTGAAGTTTTTGCGAACTTCAAAAATTTTCAGCTTCAGTAGAGCGCCAAACCGAGAAGAAGATCAAGAACTTTAGGAGTGACAATGGTGGCGAGTTTGTGAACAATGACTTCAACGATTTATTTGCCGAAAACCCGAATGAAAAGAAAACTGACAGTGCCCTACACCCCTCAGCAGAATGGTGTAGCGGAACGAGCCAATCGCACCATAGTGGATATGGTGAGAGCAATGTTGACCGAATCTGGTCTAGGTGAGTCATTGTGGGCTGAATCTATTAATACGGTAGTCTACCTTAGGAATCGTTGTCCTACAAAATCACTAGAGAATAAAACGCCATATAAAGCCTGGTATGTAAGGAAACCAAACGAGAAGCATCTTTGTGTTTTTGGGTGCTATGCAGTTGCGTTAAATAAAACGTTATTTACGAGTGTCTAAAGCCTATAGATTGTTCAATTCAAACAGCAAATGAATCTTTGAAGCCAGAAACGTATTGTTTGATGAGAACATGGTTGGACAGACATGCGTTCCATCAGTTGAAGTTCACCTACCTCCTAAACTACTGGCCGTCTCATTCTAAAGCTTTTATCGTAAAATAAGTATCCTTCAAGCTTTGTTTTAATATAAAAAAAAAGCAAACTTAACCTGGTCCAACTTATTTACTTCCGGTTCTGCACATGTGAAAAAATTTGTTTTTCAAATGTAATTTCAAAATTATAAAGAACAGTTAATTTTCTATGCCAATCAGTATGTTTATTGTTTTTAGATTTTTTTCGAGTCTCAAAATTCGCTTCCAAAAAAAAACCTTTCATCAATTTCGTTAATTATTCAGAAGCCTATAGCTCGGCAACTGAACCTCATAGAGAAAAAAATTTCGTATCCACGTTCATACCTTCTAGAAGTACTATTATACATAATATGAACGAAATCCAGAGCCTCGACTTTGTTTCGTTGTTCGCTTCACGTGAAATGCCCCTTTTGTCAACTAAGTACTTCTTTTGAATAAGTTATTCTACCCTCATAATTTAATGGCAAAGTATTATGAGCTTTTTCAGAAATGCTGTTAGTTCCCTTGAAAACAAATAAAATAAAAACAAATGAAAAGGACTCTCTAAACGTAAGCTAATTCCAAGAAATTTAGTGTATTTGTGTTGTTCGTATAAAAATGATGAATAATTTGGCTAAAAATTAGAATCCGGCACCAGGTCAGTAGTAACAGTCGCAAAGTTTCGAGTGCACAATTATATTTACTTTTGAATTTTTCTCAAGCAAAAAATATTGTTTTAATAAATTATCTGATTAATTTGATTGTCAGATCTCAAAGTCGATTCGTAAAACATTCTTACTTGAATTGGTGGAATTCCGATCTTTGCTAATTTGATACATTGCAAAATTTTTTTTTTTTTAAATTCAGTTGCAAAAGTGTAAAGTCCTGTCACTCATTAAAAACGTGACCATCCACAGAACATTTAGAATATGACTCCTGTCCACACACTCTTCCACTTGGCAATTTATCGCATTTTATGCGTTAAATCTATATTTAATTTATTTATTTGCATCATGCACCAAAATACTTCAAACCATATATAATATTTTTTTTTTAAATCTCATTATTTTATGCGAAATGTCCGGTTTGGCTGCTGATGAAGTCGCACTCTACTTTTCTTACTTTTCAACATTATAATCACAAATTTATTCAAAAAAAACCCCAGAATCACAATCGATTAACTTTAAAGAGTGCCAAAATATTATTACCGTATTATTCATCTAAGTCAAGCTCTCGACTGCTGAATTTCCTGGCAAGCCACTATTCGATGATACGTTCATACGTCATACAATTTGTGTTATTTTGCTAAATTAATGCTCAAAGACTGAGACTATTTTCAGCATATTATTTTTATTTGATAGCTTTATTTAGTGATTATAGTTGAAACATACGTTTTCCGAAATATTTCTTCACTAGTTGCACAATTTAATGCATGTCTTATATATTTCATTGAATATTCTATATCATTTCTGAGCCTACTGTATTTTGTATTCTAATTAATTTCAACAACAATTTCTACATACAAACCTACCATAGAAAAACTGTATACAATTTCATCCAAAAGTTTATTCTACACACAATGCAAGCAATAAATTGCTCATAGAAATAAAAATTAGATTTTCAACAATTGAAACGTGAGTGAAATTTGAAAATACCATTCTCATACCTCTGGTTTTTACGTGACATGACAAGTAGCTGCGCAACTTCATTTCGAGACCGAATCCTACAATAAAACCACAAAAACTGAACACAAAATCCTTCAAGTTATTCGAACAGAGTCGCTCTGATTCATATCTTGCCCGCACTCGAAATCATCTTTCATTCAACAGCAGAGAAAGATTGCTTCACATGCATATCATAAGCACTGAATTATTACGAAGAAAATACGCAGAAGAATAGAAAACGAAATATGTATCTCTTTCGTGCATTATTCATTCATTAAATTTGAATAAATCTAGAAAACGTGTAGCGCGATAGCATTACTTGTAAATATTTTGTTGCAATTTAAATCGCCACGTTCAGAACGTAGTACAAAAGAATAAAGCGGTCTATGAAATAGTCGAAAACTGCTTGCGAAATTCAGGAAACTCTGAGAGAAAATAACTAAATTATGATTCAATATTCGAATATTTTAGTTGAATCAGTTTGGTATTTACCCATTTTGAATAGGAAATGAAACCAGACACACCAATAAACGTAAAATTTTTATTTCCTTCCGAAAATTTCTATCACAGTCGAAATTATTTAAGTGATTTCTTATTTGAATAAAGCTTTGACCAGGCATTTAATAAAAAAAAATTACAAATCAACCAAAGTAATTAGTAACGGAACACAATTCACCACGGTCGCCAAACTGACTCATCACTTCCATTGCTGCCTTGCTTCAGCGGACTTCTTGTCAGGCTTCGATCCGGATCAAGCGATTTCGTATCATTCCGGGCAGGATTGAAATAGGCATGTCGATAAGGATCCAATGTCAACATCAACGCATTGATATGTTTCAAAACTATTACTCCAGCTGACTGATCACATCCTGCCAAAAACTGAGCAACTTCTTTGGCGCAGTGTCGGAATCCATCCCAAAAGCGATCGGCATAGCCTTGCTCCGGTCGGCAAAATAATCGATTGTGCTGCCTCAAGCTGTGCAGGTGTCGAACTGTAAGCTCAAGTATATCAGCTTTTTCAAGTTTTGCGACATTTTCGCCTTCCTGGAATTGAAAATAATTGTTAATAAGTTTAAATTGTTGTAAAATAAATTGAAATCGTTGAATATTCTATTAAAATGTGTTTTTTGTATCTCCGAATGAAGCTTTGAAAATTGTAGACAAACAGCTCAATTGCAGAACATAAAATAAGTGATTAATTCTTTGTAAAAAAACATTGCAATATGGCTATATGTTAACATACCACGACAATGCATATTTGATATAAAGGTAATTAAGTCTACCAATAATAAACGCGTAATGCAACAATTGTTTGACTGTTTGAAACAATCAATTTAAATTAATAGTAGCTTAGCTCACTAACGTGTCAGTCCGAAGGTTCGAATCCCGCCATGTCCATGGCTGTATTTGTTCGTATTGTGTTGTCTTAAAAGTCGGCGACTGGGCATAATACCAGCGCTCCATTAATTAAGTGCCACATTAAAGCTTTAGTAGCGCCTAGGCATAGCACTAGCGCTTTAGAAAATAAGAAATAAATGTGGAACTTAAAGAATAATGGAATAATTGATATCGGCTTCTCCCATATGTGTTTCCCTACCGCCATTGCTAAGCATTAACTTCAAAGGTCAATTTCCTGAGCTTTGGAATTATCATAGAAAAAAAACCCCTAGCGCATCTAAACCGCTAGAAACACTAATGTTCGAAGGATATTAGAGAATTTTTGCAGATATCGACTGTATATTTTACCACTAACCACTTAAGGCAACTACCACCAGCTACTTCTCCTACTTAAGACCAATACACCCTAAGTAATAATAGACCCTAAGAAAATTTATCATCGATAGAAAGGTATTTGGGGCTGCCATCCGAAAAATGTCCACACTTTACAACAACATTGTTTACTTATTTTCATTGCAAATGCTCGCGATGTGATTACTTAATGTAAGCATTTATTGCTACGAATATAGCAAATACACCTCGTGCTGACAACCCTTTGCTAGCACCGAAGCCAATCTAAGTCAACCTACTCTACAAATTTCGTATTGATCGGATGACGGCTGAAAGTAATTTAACGCTACCACCCGAAAAAGTTTTCAAATTTTCTAGATCTTTATATTTTTTGTTTATTTTACTAGAAGATGACTATGATTTGAAAATTGTATGAGAAAATTGCGTAAAAAAATACAAAACCAGCCATAGTTGGCAGCGCTATTGTGTCTCCAACTAGATTTCTACTGAATATTGCCTACAATAAATTTAATTTGCCATATGACTTCCTTTATGAGTCCATGACTGCACTGGAAGCTATAAGGCAAAGAGCTTTATTTTCCTGAGCAAATTTTAAAATCTTAAGACAACAAAGTTATCATAGCTGGCAGCTCCAACCTAATTGTTCAACCAAATTTTTATCAAACGTGCCTTAGAGTAAGATTCAGCTACTGTGGGAATTTCGTCAAAATCTAGTAACTGAATTAGAATTGATAGGGTTTTACATTTGATTACATTTGATTTTACAAGCTGGCACCACTGGCATAAATTGCCCCACATTTCTAAATCGCTTCTATTGGACCTGGTCCTACTTAGGGTCAAGACATTCTGTAAATTTCAACTGTATCTGTTTATAGGGTCGTGAGTTCTCGTGAACAGAAGTTTTTGATGCTAAAAATATAGGTAGATTGGGGAAAGGTTGCCGTTCTTATCGGACATGGAATTTCCAAAGTTTTATTTTGACTGTGTAGAAAAAGCATAAGATTTGTATATAAATTGCTTTTTTTCTTAAAAGCGAAAATATTTCAGGAGAGTCGATGGTTTCACTTTTAGCGACTGACGTAGAAACACGATCGCCAGCACGTATATACAAAACCACACAAGTATACAGCTTTGTAACATTATTATGTTCTATAAGTTTTGTAATGATTCAAAAGCTTTGTCAAAAGTTATAGCGATTCAAAAAATTTCAATTTTTCCCGCTCTAATTTTAGGCACCTAGCGCACACACAGTGTTAAAAATTTTCAAAACCTTATCAAATTTTTTTTAAGACCACACTCAAAATTCGACCTATTCTGCTTATACACAAATGTGTCCTAAAAATGTCAGCTCAATCGGATGGATCATTCCCGAGAAACAGTCACTGAATTTTTTTATGATATATATATATATATATATATATATATATATATATATATATATATATATATATATATATATATATATATATATATATATATATATATATATATATATATATATATATAGAATTATGATTTTTGGCCAAATCGATTTTAATACTAATGCTCTTCGAACGTTAACAAAAATATTTAATTTGAACTGTCCATGGAATACATTATGAAAATATTTCTTATAAACGTTTAATTTTATAAGTCAAGCCAAACACAACTCACCATGAACAACATCATGTTTGCCGATCACATATGCACATATATAATGAGAAAACGATTTTTTAATGTACGGCAAATAATAAAATGAGTTCAAAACAGTAACAGTCTCAATCCTTATCAACCAATTTCGAGCAGTATAGAGAAACTTTCACAGAAGCAGCAAAATTCTAGCAAGTGTGATGTGCAGAATGCTGTGGTAGTTCCAGCAAGTGCTTATGTACATGCTCCAAAAACCTGCAGTGGCTCACAGCTTATTTGATACAGTGACTATTTAAAAATGGAAATCACTGTAACTTTGAAATAGAGATCCCTATCCAAAAAATTTAAACGTATTTGACTAGATGCATGTTTAACAAATGCAATGCAAACAAAAAATGTTCCAGCAATATTCCTCGGCGTCCGGTAAAAGAGAAATACCACTGGCGCAGAAAAATTGCAGCTCACAGCTTATTTGATACAGACACTTCAATGCGAATAAACTTCTATTTGTCGTGCCGTTAAACTGTCTTGTTTTTGTTTCTTGAATTTTTGATTGTGTTTAGACATTGGCTTAAGTAATTTTTAGCAAGATCTTGTAAGATGAAGTGCCAAAATGAGCCAAAATTGTACGCACCACAATTGAACAGCGCGAATTGGTATTAAACCACGTTAAAAAAGGACAAAGTGTTCGAAAAATTGCTGAAAGTGTGAATTTGAGTGTCTTTATAGTGCAGCACATAATTGAGCGCTTGGTACAAGAAAATCGGGTAGAAAATAAGAGGAGAAATGCGCCAAACAATATTTTCACCGTATCCGACGAACGATACATTGTAAGGAAAGTGAAAGCAAACACAAAAATTTCCGCTCCAAAATTGGTTACTGACGTTCGTCGTGAATTAAGGAAGTCATGTAGTGCTGAAACCGTCCGACGAGTGCTTCGCGACCATGATTTCAATGGGCGAGTAGCTCGTAGGAAGCCATTCATTTCCAAAAAAAATACAATAAGCCGATTTGCCTTTGCCAAAGAGCATGTGGGAAAGCCATCCGCGTTCTAGAATACGGTTATTTTTGCGGACGAGTCCAAGTTTAACATTTTTGGCTCCGACGGAATGTCATATGTCTGGCGCAAGGCAAACACTGAGCTAAACAAGGAGAATCTCAAAGCTACTGTGAAGCATGGTGCTAGTAATGTGATAGTTTGGGCTTGCATGTCCGCAGCCGGAGTCAGAAATTTAAAGTTTATTGAGAAAACGATGGACCAAACAAAGTAAATTGATGTACTCAAAAACAATTTGCTGCAAAGCACTGAAAAACTGGGGCTAGCAACCAATTTCGGTTGTACCAAGACAATGATCCAAAGCACAAGTCGGGAATCCTGGCCAATTTGGGATTGCCCTCATTTGATGTCTCCGCCGGCACAGTCACCAGATATGAACGTCGTTGAGAATCTGTGGACTTTGTTGGATAACAGCATTAGATAACACAAGATTTCTAATAAACAAGACCTGAAGAAAGCATTGCTAGAGGAATGACAAAAAATTACTCCTGACATCACAAAAAAACTCGTTGACTCAATGCCGAATAGGCTCCAGGCTTTGCTTAAGGCTAAGGGCTATCATACGAAGTATTGAAATCAACTGGAACCTCATAATTCACAACAATTTTAATGTTTAATCAAACTGTATCAAATAAGCTGTGACATGAAATTGGTTATTACTTTTAGTTTTTTGTTTTTTAAATTATAAAACAACAACTTTGTAACAAATATAAACTTGTTTAATAAACAACAAACATTTTTCTTCAAAATGGCGTTCAAACTTTTTTGATATTGTTATTATGTTTTGAGTTATTGCAACTTAATTTTTTAAAGAAGCGCTGTATCAAATAAGCTGTGAGCCACTGTATGTTTGCTGCTGTTCCTAGGTACTGGATATATACATTCTCCTATGTCAGGGAAAACTCAGAAGCAAAACGCATGTAACCAAAATTCAACTAGAATACCTATATATTGGTATCGCTATTGGAGCAGAAGAGCGAGATCACTAAAAGTTCGAGACAGAATACCTACGATCAGTTCCTAGAATATAATTCCTTCAAAATATCTGTGTTACTGCAATAAAAACCGTATATTTTCCGATATAATTTTGCATCGATTAATGTACATACTTATTAATCGCACATCAAATTGTTTTGTGAATAACGTTCCGCATTGAGCGCTCACCATTTTTAATTCTTTACAAATGTTTAAATAATATTAGCACTAACACTAAAAATCCAGTCAAAAATTAACTGAAGTAATCCAACACGACCTGGACAATAACATAATATTCCATAATCTTCAATGCATATGATTTTTTGAAATTATGTACAAAAAATGTAGCGAAATCCAGTAACAACTAAATAAAATTATATGAGTTTTCTAATTATGAGTATTTTATAACATTTCAATAATTTAATAATAATAATAATTTAAATTCTTCAATGTTGTCAAATATGTTTAAACAATCTAAAAAATGTTTCAAGTAAACCTGAACTGAATCCTGTTTTCAGATAAACATTTTTCACCATTATAGTCATTCAATTTTTGGAACACCTTCAACTCTTTTATGTAAACATTCAGGTCCTGATAAATTGAATCACAAAAAGTTACTCTTTCTCTGAGTGAACATTTTTAAGTGCCGACATCAAAAAATTTGATGCAATTAATTCTATTTTTAAACATTTATATCAAAGGTTTGAATGCAATGTCTTTTTTCCGTTATCCATTTCAATTTTTGGAAAAATTTTCAGGGTAATCTGCTTTATTAAACAGTGGCTATTGGTCTCTTTGAGTTTCTATGTCTCATACCAATAGATATTGATAAGAAAAAGAAAGATTACTCTCGGCACAACGATATCTCTCAAAATTTGAAATATCAAATCCTTTATAGATCTTCAAATAGAGAAGAAAGAAAAATATTAATTTTGATAGAAAATGCTTATTTCGCTCCTAAATCAGAATATTTTTTGAATATATGTTGTTAGTAGCAGATTACGCACTATTACAAAATATTAATAGAAATGTAACATTGATAAATATGGGCTGAGTAAAAATCTAATTAATTTTCATACGTTACGTAATGATGCATCGGTTGAGGGGGTTAAAAAAATGTTAAAAATAATTCTAGTTTACAGCTCTTAGTGAGCAGAAAAAAATAGCCAAAAACTCATTAAATTGCTAGGTTAAAAAAAAAATTCAAGGCTTAGATCCGGAAAGGTAAACATGTTTAATGTAAAAACAAAAAGTAAACCGCTGGTACGAAAAACGGTCGTATTAAAAATATATCAAAAATGTTTCAAAACGTGATTAAATCAAATCTGAACATGCCAACATATTTTGTCATAAACTATATTTTACGATTTCTTGTGACGAAATTTCATCAAATCTAAGAATTTATGACGCAAAATTTTATGATCTCATGTTAGAAAAATCTTCTACATTTTATTCTAGAGATTTAGGGCTTAGGATTACTATCACCGGTTTAATGAAGATATCAGGAATAAAAAACTAAATCGACAAAAAAATGTATGGCTGAAAAAGTTTAAGCTCATTCACAAAGAGTAAGACATTTGTACAAAACAATTTTTGAGCATCATATATCGCTGATATTTCATTGCATCTACATATTTTTATTAAATTCAGGTCAGAAATTGAATCACTTAGCTTTAACCACCAATTTCATCTTAATAAGTTAAGCTTGCTCATATATGATGCTTACACTTGTAACTCGTATGTAATTAGTGGAAATTTTAATATTTTTATAATATCATCATTGCTAACAGTTACTCAATAATTCACATATCAACATTCACACTTATAACATACCAAACATTAACATTGATGACTTCAAGTTATAGCCAAATATTAATTCATTATAAAAATCCATGGAAAACCATAAAAACTTACAGCTTGTAAGGCGCCTGTCATCAAATCTTTAAGCTCATCTAGACACCGGTTAATCCTTGCCCGGCGTTTCCGCTCCAGCATCGGTTTCATTATTTTCCGGTATTGATACGTCCTGGAAACAGGTTCCAAAGATACCAAATTCGGTGGGAAACTCTGACTCGGCGACATGGTCACTAGATCACTTCAAACAACTTTGTACACTGTCTTTCGTAACTGTTCTACTCGTAGCACACCAAGAACGAACTATTAACAAAACACACCTAGCTCCACTAACATTTACCACTGGAGTGTTCTTGCTAGAGCGCCCACTACACCTCTTTATAAATTTCATTCGTTGACGAATACCAGTCAGCAAAGACTTGAGGAAAGTGGGGAGCTGCTCTTTCGTAGACGAAGCTGAGTCTGAGTCTGAATCTGAATCTGAATCTGGAAACTGAAACTCTACGCGGCGGATTAGACGAGTGCTATTGATATTGGCTGATTGAAGCTGGGAATTGGTGCAGACGCAAGACAGCGGACAGTTGGTCAAACTGAAGTGTGAGAACTTCATTGAGCTTGCGTCGATCGCGTCTCGGATCTAAACAATTATGCTATCACATTACTACTGCTTCCAGTATCCCACAGTGATCCTATGTTTGACTCGATCAGGAGTGGAAGATCTCGACAGAATCCGATCTTCTTAATGGACCACAAAGATGATAGCAGTCGTTTTGCTGCGTGAATAAAATCAGTTAGAAAAGAGCTGCCGTGGTAAAATTGATGCGAAGTAATATTGATATCAAATGCTCTTTAAAAAATCCAAACCAATTTCAGAGCAACTGGACCTCATTAAATCCGCATTTTCATATACATTTCCATAAAGCTCGGAAAATTCACAACAAGCTATGGCAGCACTGCAACTCTAACGACTCTTGACGTAACTCATCGAAATGAATGGCGGAAAAATAAAGCGCATACAGCAAGATCGACTTGTTTAATCTTTAAAGCTGCTGTCGTCGTCAACTCAGTCGGCTCGAGATAAACGATTAAGATTTTAGCACTTCCTGGCCTGGTGATCTGTTCGTTTACTTATGCTCTATACTAGCTGATGAAATGGGCGGGACAACAATTTTATCGTGATGGAGCATTCGGGTATTTGCTGACTTTCTCACGGTCTCGAGTCGTTTGTTTTGTTAGCAAGCATACCTCTTTATCTTTAGCGTTAGGTCAGCGATAGTTGAATGATGCTAATTTTGCACAAAAAAAAAATAATTAAGATCTTGCAGAGAGACGTTAGACTTTTTGAGGACGTCTATTGGACATTAAAATAAACTTTTTTCCTGAGTCGGTATAATTTTAATTAAGAAGATAGTAAATTGTATGCACTCTGAAGTTTTATTGTTGCATGATATGTGTATGTATGTACAGTTTGAATGAAAGTTGCCATTATGGCACATGTGTGTAAAAATGCAGAAATGAGCCATTTGGTATATACACCGCGAAAAAAATTTCATTTGATCATTATATTTATTTTTTTAACTGCCATAAAGAATCATGAGTGGAGCACCCAAGACAAACAATATCAGACATTTAACTCATACTTAGGGTTTTCCTGTAAATAGCGGAAAGTCGAAGGAACAAGTCGAAATACACGTTTAATCAATCACTGGTGAAACGATCACATCAAAGCTTCTGGTAGTGTACAGAGCGTATAGACTATTAATTAGCGCGGAAAACGCGTGCGTGCGATATTATTACAACATTACCCCACTAGATAGCAATACCTGATTTCGAAAATTGAAACAAGATATCAAATACTCTGCAAACAGCGCTGCTACGATAATATACATTTTTTCATTCCCACTAGGCATTATACATATGCTTTGTAAAAACACCTTTTTAACGACTGGCATTTTATGCAATATTAATTTTCTTAAAACCTAGTCTGGGTATGAAAATGACCGGAACTAAAATAATTAACCCGATACCATTTGGAGACTAAAAAAAACATTTCCGTTACGTTAATGTTATCCGTTACAGACAATATTGTTTGTTGCCAGCGAATGTTCGCTGCGCTAAATATTTCTTGATGGGATCATATGCACACCCTGCACGTTTGCAAGTATCATTGATGGATCGTCAGAACCGAAAATATGCTTCTCTTTTGCATATGGAAAAACATACTTATTTGGTATGCTCTCTTTTGAGGAACCAGCTGATCAAGACCAGAGCTCGAGTAGATGAATTCTGATTTGATTCTGATCTGATTCTGATCTTGTTCACACATTCTCTCACACTTTGCAAATCCATTTCCAATGCACTCTTCACAATTATAAATAAATTTTAAATCAAATTTTTAAAAACAACTACGAAAAGCACATTCTTCTAAACCAAATACAGAATCAATTAAAACACTAATATAGCACAAAAGTGCGCCACCGTTCTGCTATCAAAGCAAATGCTTCCTGCTATGAGTAAACTCCAATTGCTATTTTTATGGTTAGCGATAGGAACTATTTGCTGCAAATCATTGTCATAAAATGTACTTATAAGGTTAAAGTCAATGGAGTTAAAAAGGTTAATCGGATGGAAACGGTTATCATTATCGTCGGAAATGAAACTGATTTTCGTACAATTGCAGTCCCCGAGAACAATTATTTTATCATCTTCGTTAAGGAATCATGAATCGCATCGTCAAATATTTTCAGGCATACATGGACCCATGAGATTACTATGGAACGCGTTACTCTGATTATTACGTAGAAAGCTCCACTTCAACGACACCTTATTAAGAAAGAATTGTGAGTTTGGGTGCATTACGCTGACTTTTGGCTGTTAATTGCATTATATATAGACCACTATATGCAAAAGATAAGGGGCTATGTGCTACAACATGCAAACGATAAGGGATTATGTGAATACATAAATTTAATATATGAAGCTTTAGTGCAGATTTTTATGCTGCGCAAATTTGATGTTATTCACGTAAACTCGATAGTTAAAATGTTATTTTAAAAAAACTGACTTTCGTGACCTTTGATCTTTATTAACTTTTGTTGCACACATGACTTCGTAATGGAGTTTTTTTTCGGTGAGGTCATACGCCAAATCGTATGTCCAGTTTAAGGAGAGATATACACCAAGAAAGGTCGAAAAAATCGATATATTTTTTTATTGCATTTTCTTGAAGATTCGAGTCTCAAAAATATCTGGTGAAAACACCAAGCTAATATTTCTGTAAAAATATTAACAAGCCGTGAGAGTGAAACGTGTTTTGCGGCGCGGAGCCGACAGGTAGGTAGCAGCAAGTGACTCTTTGAACAATACGTGTCTTTTCACATTGTGAACGAAGTAGAGACCAATTTTATGATTCTATTGTGTTTTTGGGCATGCTTGGCTCCGAACATAACGTAAATGCCATGTAACTGTGATTCTTTAACATAAATATATACGTTTTGTCAGTGGCTTGTGTTACAACTGTGCGTTACAGTGAATTTTCGTTTGTGAAAAAATATTCTGAGGAAAATAGACATCAGAAATAAAGGTTTTCGAGAACTTCATCGATCCGGACCTATTCGCAAAGATCGGAACAAGAAAAAAATATCACCTAAAAATCGATATTCTGCCGAAAAAGTTAGCTACGAGAATATTAGTGCAAGTGCCAAAAAAGTTATTGATTTTCTTACAAAATCTTCTTACTGTGCTGAATGTAACTATTGGAATAAACACAAAAATACTGAGCAATATGAGGAATGGAAATCGAATCACGATGAAAATTGCCAGGTCAATCATGACGGATCGGCAGGTAAAATGGAAGTAGACCCCATGAAAGAATTGTTTTCACAATCTGTCGAAAAGTAATTACGTCGAGGATGGCAACTCTAAGACGTACACGGGATTAGTGAATGCGAAAGCGTATGGTGACGAGATAGAATTTACAAGAAGAAATCGCAAGAACAAAAATCCTGGAATCTGCGGCAAAAACAAATTCACGGCAAAGTTTATAGATAAACTGAACATTTACTACGGCTTAGCTATTCGCAGAAACTGTGCCTTACGGCACAACAAACAGCAAGCCTCAACATCATTTCTGTCCAAAGGTCCAGAATCGTGGTGCCAGTGGCAATAAGCGAAGGCTGAAGGAGAACTGGAAAATGTTCGTCATGATTATTCAGCATTGCCAAAAATGGTGTTAGATGTCATCAAACCAGTACAGGATTGCAAAATCAGCAATGAAAAATTGTTGGAACGCTGTGTTGGTAGATATACCCAAAACTGCAATGAGAGCTTCAACCAACTTATTTGGAAGATAGCTAGAAAGACGATGAACAGCGGGGCCAAAATCGTTAACATTGCAGTATTTCTTGCAACATGCACATTCAACAATGGTTTCACCTCATTGTAGGAAGCTATGAATGTGTTAGGAATATTGGTCCGATGAGGAGCGCACTTGTCCGCAGCGCAAAAACATGAAACTTGCATAGCGAAAGCCGAGCTGCAAGCGCAAGAACAGACGAAAGAAGGTCGAATACGGCGTCAGCTACAAAATTTAGAAGCTATGAATATTCCGCAGATCGTAGAAGACTTACACTATGGGTCTGGTAGCGATGATAAGTTGACAAATTCAATGATTTATTCAGGCCCAAATTTTCAAACGCGTTTTTTTTTTAAAAACACGCTTTTCAAATCGGTACCCAATATTTCTCGAAAACTAATTATCCGATTGCCTTAATTATTTTTGTGATTATTCCATATAGCATTATCTAGTACTTGTCATAGGATTTTTATTTTTCGTTACTTAGTTATTGTTTTATAGGTAAAAAAACATCTAATTTTTGGTCCAAAAACCACTAGTCATATTCAAACGTCCGCCATTTTGTCATTAATCGATATCATCAAAATCGGCTATGACAAGTACTAGATTATAGTACATAATTTAAGAATCTTTTTCGATTTGTTTTTCAGATGATTTTTGAAGAAACACCAGTGGGTACCGGTAACGCTGGTTTTTTTACGGCGCTCTAAGGATCATACAATATCCTTGTATATTTTTTATATTTTTATGTAAAGAAAATTAAACATACTATTAGATAGTTAAACTGCCAATCCGATATTTCAAATAGTTTTCCATAAAAAAATGCACAAAAATGACCTTTTCCGGCTCTTATGTGTTAGTGTATATCTCCCCTTAAGACGGACGGTGGGATGTACATATAGTACCACCAGGAAAATTCTCCTTTGATGAAAGTTTAGTGCGATAAAGACATATTCAAGGTCAATAGTGTCAGCTATTTCCAATCGAGAAACTGGCAGTTCTCTTTGTACAGTGAGTAGAATACCAACGCCAACAGAAAATCTGGGCAATCAAGAAGGCGATCACAGCAAAAAGCAACATAGTTACTGTTGAATCATTGCTTTTTTGACACTGCCAGTTTTTAGTTAAGCAAATTATTTCGAAACTCAATACTGACGAAGATACGTAAAAATTATTAATATTTGATCGCATGCCCCCTACATTGCCGTAGTACACCAGGACTTTCTGTTGTCTGTTTTCGTAATGACTTGACATATTCTATGTTGATATTTAGGAACAAAATCCCCGACAATGCAAGAAGGAGACCAGTTAAATGCGATTGCATCTAAGCACGACTCAGACATAATAACTTTGAATGATGACACACGCTGATGGTTCCTGATTTTTTTAAATGACATAATTTATCCACCACTACTGTTGAAGCTGATTTGAGCTGTCATTATATGGATAGTAGTAAAAAAACTAAATGTAGAAAGACTAATTCATATGCATAAAAAAATGTGTTTAAAAAGGTAATTAATTGGCTATGAAATAAGATCCAATATGATAAACTGTGCTTTTAAATTTAGCAGCATAAATAAAAGGTTTAGGTTACATCAGGCTCAGACCGATTGTCACTGAAGAAAAGTGCAGATTACCTTTCAAATATAGATTTCTGTCAGGCAAATAATAAATATCTAGCTTCTACAAGAGCATTTGCCATTAAATTAAAATATTTAGTTTTGAAAGGATGATAAACTGCATGAGATAAAATAGTGGTTTGTTTATTTTGATAATTGAAAAAAATTGTGAAATTGAACTAAGCTTTCTTATTGAGCATATATAAGTACGTTTATTTATGAGAAAATTACGATGTTTGTTGGAAAAAATGATTTGGCTTAATTGTAATATAGTCGTATGTTAAGATTAGTCGCAGCCGCGCAGATTATTAGATCATTGTGGATGATAGCCTTAACATTCCTTTTCTGTGGTACGCAGTCATCACAACAGAGTACTTTGGATGTGCTTCGATCTCTTATCTGAATCGATTTTTCAATGCGTTTTGGATTCGTTCAAAAAATAGATACCTCAAGAATAAAATATCTTTTTTCTAAAATACCTACTGTTTAACCTTTCTTCACATACAAAATAGGTTTTTCTTAAATTTTTTGGATGCGCTTGTTTGGATGCTATAAACGCCAACCAAACACAATATCATTTACTTATGCAAGTCTTGAAACCGTTAAATTGTTGCCTGGAAACATCTATACGTTGTGGAATAGTATACAGGGTATGATCAATAAGTAGTAGGACTAAATAAATTTAAATTTTTTTATTTAACTTATCGGTGAAAATCTTTAGTATTCCTCGAAATAGCACCCTTGTGCTCCGACACAACGCGTATAACGTGATTCCCAATGCACGTACGCCTTCTGAAACTCGCTTTCCGGGATCCCCTTCAGAGATGCCGTCACGGCCTCTTTGACGTCTTCTACGGAGCTGTATCGATTGCCCTTGAGGTCCCGCTCGAGCCGAGGAAAGAAGAAGAAGTCCGGCGGCACATTACCTAAAAAATTTTGATTTTCTTGGACACAGTTCCGAATTTCCTGGGAAATTTGCACACGATTCACTTTTTGTTCATCACTCAGGACTCTTGACACAAACTTGGCGCACACCTTTCGCATGGCCAAATCTTCAGTACCAATTTTTTGGGCGGTACCGTATGAAATCCCTAACTCATCAACAATCAGACGAATGTTTGTGCGCCGGTCAGTGTCCAGGAGCGCCTTCACTTTGGCCACATTTTCATCAATTCTTGAAGTTGATGGACGACCGGTGCGCTGGTCGTCTTCGACGAGCTCCCGCCCCTCCCGGAACAGCTTATGCCACTCGAACACTGTTGAGCGGCTCATGGCAGCATCTCCGTAGGCGTCCTTAAGCATTCCAAGGGTCTCCGTTGCAGTTTTCCCGAGTTTGACGCAAAATTTAATGGCGTAGCGCTGCTCGAGATTTTTCTCCATCTTGGATCGCGACGACACTTGTAAACATAGGTTCACAAAAATCGACGTACTTTCTCTATGCTTGCTCGCAGGCGACTGGGAAAAATATCGATCTCTTCGGAAGGCTCCCCACTACCAACCCTAAGTGGTTTGACCACTCTCCACCGCTCCGTTGGCACTACAGACATTCAGTCCTACTACTTATTGATCATACCCTGTACCAAATGGAACATTATATTAAAACTGATATCTATTTTTTCTCTTAATCGATGAATAAATAAAATCACCAGGAGAAAGAAAGTTTTATCAGCCACTAAATATTATAAGAAAAAACATTTTATCTAGCTTTTTGAGCGGATAACTGATTTATAGTGATTGTTCCATTACATGCACTTAAATATGTACTTCTATTTATGCATATAACAAATTAGTTAAAAAAGCAGCATAAGTTAAGCTGTCAGAGCATTTTATTTTATTTCCACAATCGATTTTGCTTTCTAACAACAGATCGTACTCGTGGAACCTATATATTTCAAATAAATCCTTTATTTCAGCACCTAGAAAACTGTATATACTAACTTCAATGCTCTTGAAAAAGCCATGGTAATTTTCATATTGCCCAAGTTCGCTGGAATCATTCATGAATAATTTCACCCAGAACTATTACACAGTTCCGAAAAACAGGTGCCTTGCACGATACAATCTTATCCAAAAATAGAACAAATCTAATTGGAGTCATGAAGAACGCTCCTTGAACCTGACTTGCGAGCAGCCCAGTTCCAGTCACACACCAGACCGAAGCAATTACTACTCCTTCAACCGAATATCTATTTATAAGGATTCATCTGAATCAGACTGTGGGAAAGTCTGATCGCTACATTTCTTTGACGACAGGCAACATGTGTGCCACTTTATGCAAGACAGAGAAATTCCTACAAACATACTTTTGTACATACTTGCAGAGCATTTGATGCACGAGTACACTCTCCTGCCCAAATGAAAATGAATGGAAAAACGTTCGAGTCACGCAACACTATCCTTCTTTCTCACCGACTATTTTTAGATGCACCCTGCCACCAATGCCATGTCAGTCAAGTGGCAGCAACTGGTATCTTTAATCATATCTCGACCGTCTTGATTTTTCAGCCTTGGAAAATTCAGTTTGAAATGTTTTGATTTTCCCGGCTCAGTGTCAGTTTTAGTGTGAAATTCATTGCAACAAGTCCACGAAATAAATTTGGGGAGTGCTGATAAGGAGAAAATGCAATTGGAAAAGTGCTCTGCAAATAGGGACGAAAACGTGAGTTGCAAATTGAAAAAGTGTTTTTTCAATTACCCATTTGATTTGGTTTTCCGTTTTCGATAACCAGGTTTACTCCAGTCATGAGGAAGCAGCCAGGCTGAATCAGACACATGAAAGCTATATGAGATTCGCTGCAGGATACGCTGAGTGTGCAATGGAAGTCAGCAAATTCGTTGCAGTGAACGGAGTGTACGTGCGTGTTTTGGATGATATTTGCACTAGTAATGTCACGAACATCAGCCGCAACTATAGCGATTTGAAGCAACAGGCAAACGTTGGTTGTGTTGATGTGTGTCCCAAAGATAGTAAATATGAGACCGTGATGACGAAACGTGACATAATGGATAGGATAAGGAGAAAGATTTTTGAGAGAAAAAGTCGAAAAATTGAACAAACGAAAAGTGACAAAATCGTGAAAGTGTGGAGACCGTGGGTGAAGCGGTAACTCTGGTTGCTTATGATATATATTTAGGTGCTAGTTTGTTAATTTTTGGTAATTTTGTAATAAATGCTTTGAAAAAGGAAATTTGGTCGCTGGATCTATATCTGAGTCAATGTCAAAAATAAAGGTACTCGATAATATTTGTTATAAAAATACAACATTTTATATATATTGAACTTTTTATATACATCCTGAAAACATTCTATTTTTCTAGCATTTATTTGAATCATTTACTGTAAATCAGGCATTTATTCGAGCCTATTTGTCTTCTGATTCCTCGTTTTGTCCGTTCTAATTCTTGGAACACCCGTATTTGTAGCTTTTTTCCAAATTTCGTTCTCTCTTTTTAGGAGATATTTTATGCCTCTTGGCAGCTGGATAGGAACATGCCCCTTTGTCGGAGTTTGAATTGTGTTTTCCTCTTTTATCTGCTTGATTTTAGCTGTTAGCGTTTCTATTGCTCTATTTCCTCATATTGTTAGCTCATCATTGGATCAGCCGGAACAGTCATTCGGAAATTTTGGTTAAGCCTAAGAACTCTGACCTGTCACTATGAACTCTGCCAAAGTCTGTACGTTCGTCAAAGAGATTCTGGCGCATACATTTTTCTAATGGGAACTTTTGTTGTTCAATTGCAGTTGGATTGCTTTTCACATTCCTCCGGTAATGGTGACAGGTTTTCATTAGGTTTTGATTTGAAATACTGATACTGATATCCCGACCAAACTGATATGCCAAGGACCTGTTTTGGAGCATGAATTTAGACGTTCTTTATTATACCCTTATACACTGGAGAGCATCTAAGCCATAAAAGGATGTTTGGTAGATTCTACACCACTCCAGGCTGTGCGTTATTTTTGGATTCTTTGGGTTGGTTTTTGGGCTGGTTTGTTTGAAAAAGCTGGGGTGGAGTTTTAATGCTCACTTTTTCCACCCGTGCAAATGTTATTTATCTTCCTGAGGTCCTTTGGACACCTTCCAAATATGGCTGGATAGTCGCTGCCACAATTCACACATTTAACTCTTTCTTCGCCTTGCTTCATGTAGCTCCAGTAATTATAGTCGCCTTGATTATTCACGGCTGGGCTTGAGCATGACAATTACTAGCGGCATTACTACACTATTGGCAAATGTCGCATCGTAGCAGCCCACCAAATGGATACAGACTAATCAATATACTACACGGATGCAAAAGACATCCGCTCCTCGCGAGAGCTTTTGCCGTCATAGGAGTTCCGTTCATCAATTGGTAAAAAGATTTCCAGCGGGAAGAAGCGTTGAAACATCAAGTCCTTCTTGTTCTCATCTGGTGAGGGGCCATAGATACCTCGAATAAACTCATTGAAATTTTCTTTTCTGATTGAAAGTACGTTAAAAATTATGATTTTAGTTAAGAATATAATTTTGAGGTATAATGATAATTGCAGCCGTAGTCATCTTAGGCTTGGTATTGTCTGGTTTATGTCCAATTCTGTGACGTCTATTCTTTGGTGCCGTCTGTACATCTGGTGTTGCCTTTTGTGCGTGGTTTCATAGTCTTTTGGTCATGACAATGCAGGATACTTTTTTTGAGTCTGCGCTTCACTAGCTGACTGAGAGGGACCCTGAGCTTTCATTTGCATATGACAGTATTTAACTGCTGAATTGTCTGTTTCAGTTTTTTTATTTCTTCCTTGTTGACGATAGTCTCAGTGATGTCACAAATTTTCGTCTCAGTTTCTGTTGATGTCGGTCTAGTTTGTCTTGTTGCTTGAGGACGAATCCCATCAGCTTGTTATTTCTCGAAACCAGCCCAAAGTTTTGACTTCGCTATTTGACGATGTCTGTCTACATGTCATTCAGTTGTTTCATTATTCTATTAATGTGTTCGTTGAGCAGTGTTTCTTCTTCTTCGCTCTGGTCCAAAATTTCCGCAATCTGACTCTGGGACCGCTTTTTCATCTACCAGCTGCAATTTTCAAAAACTAGTTTCTCGGCAAGGCGTATCCGTTTGATAAAAACAAAAGCCAGGGTAAAGTACGCGAGCGGACCCTTAAGTTCGCGAAATGAGGGCTAAGAAGTTAAAATAAAAATGCACATTTATTTTCCTTCTCAATTTATTCGCCTGCTATTTTAGTACATTTTTCAGATATTTCAATTCGTTTTTGTATAACGTCTAAAAAAATGTGCTGTCTTTGTTGGAAAGGTAAACCAAAAGCATCTTTAACTTCTTCATCGTTTGGAAACGTCTTGAAAGGAAGCTCCTTTTTCAGTTTTGTTAAAAAACAATAATCACTGAGAGTCAGGTCAGAGGTGAAGGGTGGATGATCTCAAATATCGAAGCCCACCTTATGTAGGGCAGCCAATGCAAAACGACTCTTGTGACCAGGAGCGTTGGTGTGCAGAAAGAGAAACCCTTTGGCTAATTTTTTCCTCTCGTTTCTTTTATAGCTTCTTTCAACCGATCTAGAATTGAAGCAAAGTTTCAGTTAAAGGAAAGCTTCCGTTTTGAAAATGGATCAACAGGATCCCTGCTGACACCCAAAACAAGGTCACTATGACTTCTCCAGTTGGTTGTGATGCTTTGAGCTTATTGGGTGTTGTTGTGCCTTTGGATAAAGTCTTATTTGGACTCAGACCCAAAATTATGAATCCAAGTCCTGGCTCTAGTAATGATTCGACTCAATACTCCATCCTCGTCTTCACTGCTGAAGTCCAAAAACGTACGACAGCAACCAATGCGTTCTTTTTGAGGCGGCGTGAGCATCCCACCTTGCACGAACATTAGTAATTCCTAAATGATTGTGTGGAATATTTAAAATGGTTGTATGCGATACTCCAACTATTTCTGCGACCTTTTTTTTCTTTAGTTTTGCATCTTCAAATTTCAATTTTTTAACTTTTTGAACAATTTCCGGAGTGGTCACATCGATTGGTCTGGTCGTGAGTCGTCTTTAACTGACTTACCTGTAAACTTCCGCGAACTTAATGACACACCCTCCTATATTGTTACGCTGATTAGTCAGTCATTTTTAGGAGTGATCTCTATGCGTATTACGTTGCCTTTATTTCTATTATCATCAGCCAAACAATCTCAAAACAAGTAAAATTCTAGACTTTTCATACGATCTCATAAATTAACCAACCAAGAGATTCTATTTACCAGATCTAGATGCCAACTAGTTGCTACTTTAATTTCCCGATTTTCTATTTAAACGTCAATCAGCAGACAGTCAGATTTAAATTTCCCAATTATCTCTTCCTCCACACTGCTGAGCAGTACCGTCCGCTGGCGAAATTGCATTAAGGCGAGTGTAAGTTCATGTCTGTCCACTGGCTTTGCCTCGGTCGAGTCTCACAAGTCGTAATGCAATTACGATACCGTGGCAGTAATTGCTTGCGGCATAAAATGTTCGCACAACCTGCTGTTGCTGCTGCAGTGCAGAGTAGTAGCCAAGTTCGTGGTTAACATGTCTTTATTGAACAGTAAACCGCCAGGCCGCGCTTCCATTACCATTCGTAGTGGGACGATTCGGTTTGGGAACTGGGCGAAGTCAATGGAGCTCGAAGAAGTCGCACAGATATAGATTCATTCGATATGGGCTGGCTTTTCTCAATGAGGTC
This sequence comes from Nemotelus nigrinus, assembly GCA_947369275.1. Classification (NCBI taxonomy): domain Eukaryota; kingdom Metazoa; phylum Arthropoda; class Insecta; order Diptera; family Stratiomyidae; genus Nemotelus; species Nemotelus nigrinus. Next base: position 22,775,902 of record OX376374.1, on the reverse strand, counting down.
GCAAGACAGACGCGACTTCTGACACGACCACCATACGTTTCAGAGGGAATCGACGGTGGCTACCGTGACTTGATATGAACAGAAGTAAACTGGCAGTGGGAAATCCCGTCAGTGACTCGAACAGACATTAGTAGCAGCAAATAACAAGGCATGGGAGGCGAAATCGTGGCCATTGCTTAATCATAAGCTCAAGTAGCTCAGGCAGTGGCAATTGCCTCAATTGCGCGCACAATCGCTTACTCCTTACCTACTGTCTTATTGCATCCTCCACTTAACCGATGATCAGCAATTACCGTTCACATCATTCTACTAACAATTTATGCTACCATAAAACCAGTGCTGTCGCTCTTAACTGCTCTTCCTGATAATGAGCATGCATGGCAAGTATTTGATCGGCATCCTTTTCTCAAATAAACAGTTTGATTAATTCTGCCATCGACATTAACATGCCAAAATTATGTGTACCCATTTGATAGCTCGGAACAGTCACATCAAACCAATCTCCTGTTAAAATCGCAAATCTAGCAACACCTTTAACATCTTTATTTCCTGGATGTTGCAGCTCAAGCAGACACGGTGATACGGAGAAAGTACTACAAGATGCTGAGCATGATATGGGAAACAGTCGCAACGCAACACAGCACAATGTGCACCGGAGCTTCAGATGACTCAACAAGAGCAAGAACCGACCGCAAAGCACCTGTTGGCCGTTCCCACGGTCCAGGCATCGGGCAATGGGACTTAAGCGGCTCCCCAGCCGCAATATCAGAAATTGTAATCTCATATGTATGATAATCGCACGAGTTGGATTGGAGCGTACGCGCCGCCACTTCATCTTCAGCTAGAATGCGCCGCAGCCCGGCCACATTTCATACGGCCTGGATGTGGAGCTGACTGGGAGCGTCGTCGACGAGTCCAACAAGAAGAACGAAGAAAAGCACTAGAAATGCTTGGTTGCCTTTGACTACGATGTCGTCGGCTGCAAAACCAGCGTCACGCACAATTCTCCAAGATAAAAGATCTGAAAAGTATCCGCGAGCTCCGTGGGACTTTTTGAAGAAATTGTTTTTTGCTGCTACTACGAGCGTAAACACTGCTTGGTATGGTGTGTGTTTATTTTATTTTCGCGATATGGAATCATGCAAGCAATCGAGTGTGGAACGTGCACACAAAGCGATTTCGGTATGTGTTTTGTTTGGAATACGAAACGAAAGACCTCATCGAATTTTCGCATGCGAATAAAATTGATAAGTTTTACATACATGACATAAGCTAACAGGATGTCCTGGTATGTACGAGTAGATGAACTGTTTATTTTCCTTATTGATTGCATGTTGAGACCGTAAGATAAATTGAGTCACGTAAAATTTTCACAGCCTGTATTTGTTTAGAGGGTAGTAGAAGATATTTATCTATTTATGATAGATTAAGTTTAGCGTAGGGAATAACTTAATGACATCAGTAGCAAAAATTAGGAAACTGAAATTGTTTATGTCATTAGACAGTAATAGGTTCAAAAACATCTTGTTTCAGGTTTCATGGCAACATAAATGCAAATAAATGATATAATATTGGAGCATGGAAAATGAAGTTTAGGTGGTCCATGTTCGAATTGCTGGGTATGCGCATGCTCACGGAGAAAATGAGACTTTGAGGTTTGAAAATAATCACTTGAAACACAAGTCAATAAATATTAGTGTGCAATGCGATCAAAAAATGTATTAGAAGCGATGTCAATGAAACCCAAACCAAAATAAATGAGCTTTCAATTCAAACTCTCCAAAGTGAACACTCTTACAGATTTGACAAACTAAGCGCCTAAATTGCCTAAACCTTTAACACTCATATGCAACATAGCTTTAAGAAAATGTGTTTTTTCAAACCGGATTAAAAATACGATTTCTACTCTGATTTCCAAAACGGAAGATCACTACATCTACCGTCCAAATTAAATTACATCAATCTTCATCACAATGTTCCATGTTCACCATGTTTCATGTTCTTCCACAGCGGGAAGTAACACCTCAACCAATAAAGTGGATTATTTATTTATTTATTTATTCACCAAGTAAGATGTACATGTACAGAAGAATAAATAAAATAGTATGTGGATAAAATTACGAAACAAAATAAAAAACAAAACTATATATGAATACAAGACTAGTAAATAACGCATAAATAAATTTGTTACAAGTAGATAACAAATAAAGTAATAAGTAAATGACAAATAACTAAATAAATAACAGTTAAATACCAAATTTAAATTAAATATGCAATACATTTATATTAGTATGGTGGGGGAAGGGGAGAGACTATGAAGAGAGAGCCTTCATAATATTTTTTTTAAGTTGCTTTAGATATCGTAGGGGAAAAGCTCTCGCTCATGCTATTGAATAGCCTGCAGCACCTATTTATTGGCTCGTTTGTTGCATATGTTGTGTTGTGTTGGTATTCAATAAGCAATCGTCGGGATCTAGTGACTCTCAAGGGCTGATTGAGCACAAACTTTTCTTTCAAGTAAACAACATTAACCACGTCTCTGATGACATCGAAGCTGAAGCAGGCAGATAACATTAATCTTCTCGACGCAAGGGGTGACAAGTTAATACATTTAGGGCAATATTCGTATGGTGGTAGATTACTGAAATCATATGGGTTGAAAAGATCTCTCAGAGCGAACAGTAAAAACTGCTTCTGAACAGACTCAAATCTTTGGATGTGAATTTCGAAAGCCGGGTTCCAGATAGTGCACGCATATTCAAGAAGAGGACGAACGATTGAAATATATAAAGATTTAGTAACCCAGAGATTCTTAAGCTCTTTGGCTCGTCGCTTGATGAAACCAAGTTGTTTACTTGCTCGGGAAAGCAGTCTATCGTAATCAAGGTTGAAGCCGAGCTTTTCATCCAGGATAACATCGAGATCTAATATGTTGTCAGCCCTCTTGAGTGCCGTGCTGTTGAGGCGGTACGTATAACTAACGCGTGCAGTTTTGTGAGAGAAGCTAATTGCGCGGCATTTGGTAATGTTAAGAGAGAGCTTGTTCGCGGAGCACCAATGGTCTAGAGAGTTCAGTTTAGACTGAAAAAGGTGGCGTCAGTTTGTGACCTGATGACATGGTAGATTTTGAGGTCGTCCGCATATAATTAATGAGGAACATCAAATAAAACCTCCTATATGTCAGATATAAAAATATTAAAAAGAGGAGGGCCAAGATGACTTCATTGAGGAACACCGGATTTAACGTCGACTTTCTTAGAAATAAGACCTTGGAATTTCACGAATTGCAAGCAGTCGTGAAGGTAGGAGCCAAGCCACTTTAGTAAAGATCCTGCTATTCCGAACTGTTTCAGTTTGCGGATCAAAATGGAGTGATCAACTCGGTCGAATGCTTTGCTAAAATCTGTATAGACTGCGTCAATTCGATCATCTTTCTCCATTTTGCACAAAATATCAGAAACAAGCACCATAAGATTAGTTGTAGTAGAATTACCTTTCCTAAATCCATGCTGCTGCTCGTTCAATCGAGCGTCGACCAGAGGCGAAATTTCGCAGCAGATAATTTTTCAAATAGTTTGGGAATAGCAGATAGAATAGTGATGCCTGTATAATTTTGAGTAAAACGGCTATCGCCACTTTTATAAATTGGTGTCTTATAAGAAGATTTCCAATACCAAGTAAATAACCCAGAGGAGAGAGAACTATTGAATATAGTATGAAGGGGCGAGATTAGCAGGGAGGAGGTCAGGTCCAGGGCCATTGTTACTGTCAAGCTCCATAATGGCAGTAAATATTTCATTCCTCGATATGGTCATATCCTCAGTAAAATTGATTGAGTCGCACCCGGGAATCGGTACAATGTTGGGATGCTAACTAGACTAAAAACTCCTTGAAAATGGTCAGCAAAAAAGTTGCAGATTTCCTGAGGAGAAGAAGACAACATCGAATTTTCAGTGGACATTGAAGAGGGGTAGCCGCTTGTTTTCTGCTTCATATTAACAAAGTCAAAAAATGTTTTGGAGTCGCGAATTATATTCTCCACAGTAGATTTAATGTATCTGTCATACGCTTCGTTAGATTTAGTATAGAATTTTTGAGCAATTAAATCGTATTCTTCTTTAATACCATGGCTAATGTCGACTTGACTAGAAAGAGATTAGAAGACCGCGAACATAAAATAACAAGTGATAAAATTTTAGACTAATGGATTTTGCAGTCTCTCAACTTCGAAGGTATCGATGAAAAAAAGCCAAGATTTAACTTTTGTTTAGAAATACTAGCTTTCTGCATTCAAATCTAATATTTGATGGCAAATTGTTGAATAAACGAGGAGCGACGATGCTGTAAGAGCGGCCAAAGTGCGATTTATTGCAGACAGAAATAACCTCTAAATTCCTGGTATTTACCCGTAGATTAGTTGAAACATAAACTCTAGCTGTTTAATAACCCAAATTCTCGAAAAAAAATTCTTAAAACCTTAAAAAATATAAATGCCTTAAGAGAAGTGTTTCTAGTGATTTGAATAGGTTGAAACTTGAAGTTCTACGATGGACTTTGAAAAAAAATACGAATAGCATATTTTTGTTTGACAATCAATGGATCCAAATTAGTAAAATGTGTATCACCCCAACAGCATAAACCATATTGAAGTTTAGATAGAAACAAACCGTTGTAGACTAATTTTAGAACTGAAGAAGGGCAGTCTAAGCTCAAGTGATAAGGTGGTTTAACTAAGTTATCAAAATAAGTTTTTAGGTACAGAACGTGATCTCTCCAAATTAATTTGGTGTCAATGAAAACTCCCAAACACTTAAAACTATCAACTCTTTCATTGGCAAAACAATTTGAAGAAAAGTTCGAATTTGGATCAAACGAATGAAGAACTCTCATTGGTGAAATAACATATTTTAAGCAGTTTGGCGCGTGGAAAGTTGGATTCATATCCGCACATATTGGTCTCACTAGATTGAACAGCATAAATTTAGTCTTGTCACTTAACCTTAATTTATGAGCACTGAACCAATATCTTAGAATTTCAAGATTGTTGCTAATTTTAACGAATATGTATCGAAGCAATTTCTGTTAGAATAGGATAGACCAGCGTCAACTGCAAAAGCTGTAATTTTTCCATTGAAATCTTGACAAAACAATGAATTGATAAAGATTAGAAATAAAACTGGAGACAGAACCGAGCCTTGAGGTACTCCAGTTCTCATAGACGTGTCAGAACTCAATATATAGTTAAGTTCATTTCATGTAAGCTCACTCATAGTGTAAACAAAACTCAATACTGCAAAAGAACGTTTAAAATGGCACCACAAATATTTTCGAGGTTCGAGTTGGAATTATGGATTTGTATGTCCTCAAAAGTAGGGTAGTTTGGGATGTTGGACCATAGTTAAAACTAGAAACATTGATCTATTAAAATCTGGTGATTGGACAAAGTCGATTGATCAGTGTGTTCCAAGTAAGAAAAGTTATATTTATAGAGTTTGGGTAAAATCATGTTTAACTGATTCGATTACATTACGATCAAATTCATGCTTTGTAGACGAAACAAGAGTAAGAGTCTCCAAAAGTAGTCTAACAAAACGGCCGTGCTAAGAATAATCGTTCTACCTACATTTTAGTACTTTCGAGATATTCAATGATTTGTGTTTTGATTTGTACTGGAGATATATTCAGAGTGCATTTTTCAATATTGATTTCAACACACTTCCACAAAAGATAGGTTTTGTAAAATGATATAATTTTGTAAAATGATATAATAGAGTATGTAGTATGTAGTATGTAGAATCCGATGCTAGCTCGAAAGTGGGAAAAATGCAAACAAAACATTTATACTCAGCAGGGGAGAAAATATGTAAATCGAAGAATATGGTAAAAAATGAGATGATATAAGAGAGAAGCCGGAAATTTTATTGCCAAAATTGACAATGTCAAAGATGGTTGGATAAAATTCTAGCTAACGGTCAAAGATGACTCCAAGATTCCTGACGTATGCAAGGAAATGTAGTATATGGTCATTTATTACATAACTATAAACCAGTGGATTTTCATTTTTTTTACTGCTTAGCTTGTTAGTTTGACACTAGATTTAAAATATGAGCAGGCAACAGTCTTAGAATGATCTTATAGTTGCAAAAACTGTCAAGTACCACCACTCACATGAAAGAAGAAAAGTAAAAAGGGAGCACGAAAAATAGATGAGGAATCAATAAAGATCCTCGAGTAACTCCAGTTTTGGGTTTGAAGGGAGTTGGCAAACAGAGTTTGTACCGAAAATGACAGGAATTATCATAAAAATAGGACAAGTATTATCATCGAGTGGAATCCAAGTTGCTGTAGTTTGGGCAGGAGAAAGTTACACTCCACATCGTCAAATGCATTTGAAAAGTTAGTTTATAAAATAGTCAGTTAAGGTTATAAAATAGTATAAAAGTCAGTGTGTACATCAAACCAGTGATCGAGAAATTTATCAATGTAATTCGTGAATAGAAAGTGAAAGACTCAAAAACTCATCAGCCCCGTTTCAAGACCATCCAAGCCAGCACGAACAGATGGTTTTAGTTTTTTTTTCACAACTTTCCCAATAACTGGTCGAGTCAGAGAAGCAATTGAAAGTAATGGTTTGCCACAAACTTCACCTGCGATCAAGTGCGCAGGGAATGAAATATAAAAGAATGAAAAATGCAAAGAAAGAAGCTTGCAGCTGTTTGAGAAATAATAGAGATCTAAGCAGCTAGTTTGATACTTTGTGAAGAAGAGAGGAGGAGAAATATATGTAACTCTTTGGTGACTGTGGGCTCTTTAATGGCATTTTAACTACATATGTACTTTTAACAACAAAAGACTTGCAAAAAAATCAAATATATTGGGTTGAAAAATAACTTCATAGCGTTTTATATTTTCTTTTATCCTAATACTGTTTGTTTGCTCTTTGACAAAGTGCTCATATTTATTCGAAAAAGCTTTTTTGATGTACAAAACTGTGTTAATCATTATACTGAATTGTTTAGTTTTCTTTAAGTTTAAAAATTGAGTATCCAGGAGGTGAAAATCAGCATTTTCGACACGCGCTATTTTTTGCTTTTAATCGTGATCAAAAGGCTCCCGAAGAAGGCCGGGGCATTTGTAAAGGGTACGAATTTGGTGTCGTAGGCAAATCTTAAGCACGAAAATGGTTTGCGAAGTTATGAAAGGGTGATTTTGCCCTCAAAGACACATCTCGCAGCGGAAGACCTTTGGAATTCAACGAGAATCATCTTAAATCACTTCTAAAGGAGGACGGTTGCCAACTAGTCGTGAACTGGCCACGATCAGAAGACGATTCTCAATCATCTTCATTCAATGCGGATTTTTTCAAAATTGGGAGCCTGGTCGACTCACAAACTGATCAAGAAAAACAAAGCATATCGCCTTCAATTTGCTTCTCAGCGTCTTGCACGCTGCCGAGACACAAACAAAACCGACACACCAAAACCGACACAAACAAAGCCTTTTTGTACTGAAACGTCACGAGAGAAACAATTGTTCTTTACTACGTTGTCACGTCCCAAGTGGGATGTTCTTCAGCATCAGCAATACACTCCAGATTTGGGCCAACTGATTAACACCTGTTCCGCTCAATCCCGAAACAAATTACGGACGTTACCTTCAATGACGAAGAGGACACCAAAAACTGGCTCCACAGCTTCTATGATTTTTGGCGAAACGGGATCAATAAATTGGTCGAAAGGTGGAAGCAGGTCATAAACAGCAACGGCGAGTATATTATTGATTAATTGATTGTTATAATTATTGTTTTTTGTTCAAATAAAACTATTTGACAAAAATGCTCCGAACTTATTCTTCAACCCAATAGTAAATGAATTCTGAAAAGTTCGGTTGGAAAATTTCAAACCGTACGTGAGCACTTAGTGTCTAAAACAGACAAAGAAAATTTGAGAAATTCCTTCCGACCGAGTCATTAGCTGCTTACATTGATTGCCAAGCAAGCAATATTTGTTTCTCCGAGAATTCACCACCGAATCATTCACAGTCTGCATAGGTAATAGTAATTTGAATATGATGGCTACCATCAGGCTGTGATGCAATTTTGAAATATCGCCACCAGAAAGATTTCTTCTTTTCTATCACTTCCGACGCAATCATCAAATTACAACGAAGTTAATAATAAAGAAATAATAATAATAAATAAATCTCCAAATTGCAATTATTTGGCAATAAAATATGTTGATAATGTTTAAATTACACAAAATTTAATTTTTTCCCTCCAGGCAGCCTTAAAAATCTTTCGACTTGCGAGTTATAGGATTCAAACGGAATTCAGAGGTTAGCTTAATGTAATCATGAAACAAATTCAATACAACAATAAGCCCACAACTTTTGGATCAGTTTAGTGCCAAGAAATGCTAATTTCGTGCAAAAAAAAATGTACGACAAAAACAAGCGAAAATGCTTACTTTACCTTAACTTAGAAATATTTTTTTATTTGTTATGATTGAAAGTCATAGCTATCCTTTTATGGGATTAACACGAATATCATCGAGAAAGTTGGCCACAATGTGAAGTAGATTTGATACATTTGGTGTAAAACCTGAATTCTTTAAATTTCGAATTTTTAAAATTTTGAAATTGTTGAAGGAGGCAGCTCGTTAAGTCTTTCTCCCCTTATTACTTTGAATGCAGTCATCTCCTCCGTAAATTTTGCCACTTTGTGCAATGAGAAGTGCTATGAAAAATCGAACCGTGAACATGTCACCCGTGAATTAGCGACTAAACGAGAAACTGCAGTTTTTGGCTTCTTGGAGTTATTTCTATTCTTTATGAGATTATTAAGAAAAATTTTCGTGGGAGATTATTAAAAAATTCCAGAAGTGTAGTTGAGCAAGCATGCTGGTGTCGTATATGGAGCACATTACACATTTCCTTTACTTTTCTTCGATAATCAGCCTTTTCGGTGGTTCCTATGCGTTAGAGTTGAGTATTACTTTATTCTAAGGTCTATGGTTGCTTTGATTTCTCGTACCTTAACAGTGTCAGGAATGGTTTTGTTTGAACATTTTTCTTCTTAACGTGTTACATCGAATTCGTAACACCATCACTGTTTTGAAATTAAACTTTTGAAAAGTCAAAAGCTAGTTTTCTTAAATCAATAGAATTTATAATATAAATTTTTTTTGATATTGACAATCAATTGTTAGAAAAGGAATCTTGTAAGAAGTCGTTTTCACGGAATTATAATATCTACCAAATTTTTATTGCACCGTTAGAAACCGTTAGAAAAATGTCTCCGAGATGTATGAACAATTCAACCTTGAAACAAGCAAGTTTAGCTTTTATTCTTATTGTGAAACTAGTTTTGCAAATAGGAATACTCAGCGTTCCTGCAATTTTCAAATCATCAATTTGATGTTTCAGATTGCGACAAAGGGGAAAACTTAATAGCAAGTATATTTTTGAAAGTTCTTAACATTTAATCTTATCTTCTTAATGTACTGCGCTTCATTCCATTGGGCCTCTTTTTTCCCTTTTTTACTGTACTGAACCACGCAATTATTAGCAAATTAGCACTTCCAGGCATTCTTAAACTGCCCAGACTAAAGCTACTCAATTATGACTACTAACCGCAACCATCCACCAAAACAAGAGCAGCGCTGCAATTAAGGCCTGAGAATTGGTGCGCAATTAACACGCGACCATTTACAAAAGTTCCCATCTTTATTCTTCGTCAAAACAAAGCAGTCATCGACGGATGTATGACTCGTGTAGCCAATTCACCGAAACGATCTTCAGACGGAGCGCACAGTGCACTGCACACGTAACTAAAGATCAATTTACTGTGAGAATGCCAGGCTCCATCTTGTCATCCAGTGATACACAAACACTCCGCTCGATCCACTCGGCGTCTTATTCTTGTTCAGGCGCGGAACGTCTTGACCTTATGCGGCGGCTTTCTATTTTTAGTGGGATCTTTTCCCAGATATCAGGAATAGGTCTTGCACTCGTTAACTCCAACACCAGCTCGCTGGTGACTCGACTGGAGCTGAAGCTGAGGTTGTCGTAAGTAGCGCTTATTGATGACTGGTTTTATTTTAGTTCTAGTGATGAATGTATTGTAGTTGTTGTTTTTGCAGTAGTTCTTCTTGTGCTATTGCGCTGCTTCTGGTGCTTCAAGTTGCGGTTCAAATGTTTTGGGATCGCAACAGGCCGACAGTTCCCACGATTACTCGGTGCACGCGCGATAGTCGTCTTCTTGTTTTCCCCGCGCTCGTGCGCGAGTTTTTTGTTTTTCACCATTTTCCCATGCAACAGAAATCAGCAGGCCACAGAGCAGATCGACTTGATCAGTTGAATGCTTCAGAGATCCAATCTTCGGTTTGCTTGATTGCGTCAATTCGCTTACGGCTATTGCTGGGATAGTAAACGGCCAGTCAGCATGGCATGAGACTTGACGCTGAGATTTCCTCAATGATTTCGCACAGGTAGTGATAGTATTCGGATAAGAGAACTGAAACGTAGATTTTGCTAATGGGTTACAGATATTTTTTTAGCCAGTTCCTGTTTTCTTCATTCGACATAGATTTTAAGTGATAGATTATATTTTTTACTTTTGTAAACATGCAATATTACTATCGGAAAACCTAAATTTTGCCCAATCAAAAGTTTTCGTTAGGATAATATAAATAAACGGAAAAAAACTTATTTTCGTTTCCGTTTTGAGTACCTACTTATCTGAAAATTGTATGTAAAAGAAGTTTTTGATTGAAAGCAAATGAATCAACTCCCTTTCGCAGTTAAAAAAATTAAATAATAGTAACTTTTAACGTTTGAGCTTTAGGAGGAGCGCTGGACTACGAGCTCGAAGGGAGCATGGACAATTAAGCTCATTCGTGCCTTAAAACCTTGGCTTAATCGCGACCACGGTGAAATAAACTTCTGCCTGTGCCAGTTCCTATCGGGCCACGGCTACTTCAGGAAATACCTTCACAGAATCGGGAAAGTCAGGACGGAGCTCTGTAAGTACTGTGCTGAGGAAAGTCATGACGCTTTGCATAGCTTTTTTCCATTGCGCCCGCTTCAGAAGGGAGCGACACATGTTTTTCTCTGCAATTGGCATTGTAACGCCGCGGCGCGCCGGAGTCAATGTTGGAGATGATGTTACAGTCAGATGACGCCTGGTCTACTGGTATTGCGTTTAAAAATAGAAAAAGGATGCCTCACAGACTCTTGAAAGCCTGACAGTACGGAAATAAGCCAATAGGACACCTGATAGGTGGAAGTAGCATGGCCGAGTTGAAGTAATGCGAAAGCGGTTCCGGCTCGGACCTCCGTGGTCGGCGGTTGGCGTTTTTTAATAAGTACGAATCTCACATAATTTTTTATCGCATTGAAGGTTTTTGACATCTGCTCCCAAAAAAAAAAAACATTTGTGATCAGAAACAACACCACTCTTGTGACGCAAGTTCATTAAATGCACAATCTATAAAAACACGAGACAAAATATGGTGCGAACAACATTACAAAAGAGCACTACTTTGTACGTCCTAAAAATATTGACTAAAATATTAAAAGAGAAATGTAAAATTTACGCTAACATGGCATTGAAGGGTACCCTACCCAGGGGGCTTTTTAGGTCTGGAAGATTGATGAATGACCAACTGCTCAGCATGATATTGATTTAAGCTTAGTATTGACTTTTGTTTGCAAGGCGAAAATATAGCTTTAAATTTAGCAAGAGTGGTATTCACTAATCTGTGTGAAATGTTGTTTCTGTATTTGAAATATATGTAGCTAGTATTGGCAGTGTGTTAACACTCATTTCACGCCAATTCTTTATGGTTATTTCTTTCGAGCTAATAAGTTACATTGATGTCAATAAATGTTTGAATCTGAAAATTAAATTGTGCCGAGGTCTTGTCTATAAAAAAATCGATTCAAATACCTGACATTTTAAAATACTTGGTATGCTATCTGTACGTAATCAACAGAGTCTCCGTTTTTTCAACTTTGTCGAAAATTTCAGTGCAAAGAATGACCAGATAATAGAGACATGTCAAAATTTATCTTCAAGCTTAAGTGAATATGAGCCTTAAGTCAATTCCAGCCCTTAAGCGTGAAGATACATTTTTACAAGTCTCCAATATCTGATCATTCTTGGGAGCGAAAAATTCTAGGAGTTTCTATGCTATGAAATTCCAAATGGATCTTCACACAAGCTATCGCGACTTTGTTGAACGCCTATGAAAAGAAAGGTCCTTAGGCAAATAAATGAAGCAAAACTGGTGAGAGAACAATGGTGAATAAAATACAACCACGCAAAATACAGCCACACTCATTAGCCAACGGGAGCTGCAATAAGTTGATGGCGTGCAGCAAATTGCTGAACACCATTAAGTACCTAAAAAAGTGTTTAAAAGATAAGAAAGAAAAAACCCATGAAACGCCAGCCCGGTACTAGCTACGAAGACTGTAGATGGCTGCTTGAGTTTGGTCACTGGAGGACGCAGTCGTTGGTCCGGATACTGTGAGTTATATAATTTTAAGCATTTGATTTTTTCAGGCGGTACATTAGTTAAATGAGTGTCTATTTCAGATCAATACATGGCTCGTTTCATAAGTAAAATGACCAATTTTTTTTAACTACGCTCGAGCAAAACAGGTGAAGGGGGTTTTATTTTTGAGTTAAACTATCCAGCAGTCGTCACCGAACTTTGGAGCGGATAGGATGAGCGTTTCCGTACACATCTGCTTGGTCTCGTATTCCAGTACGTAAAAGAGGGTTCTCTCGAGTTTTGAGGTTCTCTCTCAGATTGCTACGCAATCAAATTTTGTGAGAAATTCGGGGAATCGGCTCGAAGACTTACCCAATGATTCAACAGGCATACGGAGATGATTGTCTTTCAAAAACACAAATTTTTAGGTGGAAAAATCTTTGGAAGATGGCCAGGAAGAGGTCGCCGGCAAAATCCAGAGTACACGAACATCAAAAACCCGCAACGAAGACAGTGTGCAGCTTGTGCGCAATTGTTTCAATTCTGACCGTCGCTTGAGTCTCAATTTAATAGTCAATAGTGTAGACTTGCCGGAGCATAATAGAAGATTTGCAGATGAGAAAAGATTGCGCAAAACTTCTGCCGAAAGTTTTGAACGACGACCAGAAAAAACCACTCGTTTTGCTATTTTGTGAAAAAATGTTGCAGTTCTTTCAAACTCCTAATTTTTTGGAGACAGGAATAAATGGTGAATAAAAACTCAAATAGTATTAAGCACCGGGAACATGGTTAAGTAAGACACAGAACGATTATAAACACACGTTTATTTATTAAAGGTTTAAAGAAGACTGAGTAACTGAGTTATGTTAAGTACAATATGAGAGTAGTAGTTGTAACATTTCAATAGAAAATTCCGAGTAATTTATGCATGCAAAGAGAATAAATACATACAAAAGTAGAATATTATGATGAATTCATTTACGTATTTACTGGAATACAAAATTAACAGTTTAATTTTGAAAACATGTAAACGAGAGCTAGATTTTTGTGTACGGTTCAGAAAGCAAGCGGAAGAGTGCGGAGTGGCACTCATTATCTTCTCCCCGCGCCAAAAACATTTGCATGAACGAGTCTCGAGCAAAAGTAATGCTCCTTATCTTTTTTGTCTATGTAGCCCCAACGTGGCACCATCAGACTTTTTTCTATTTCCCTACCTCAAACGATCCGTCAAAGGTCGATATTTGGAGTCCATAGACAACATCAGAGCGATTGTAACACGTGCCCTAAAGGACATCCCGGAGTGAGCTTTGCAAGACGCCTACCAACCATTGAAATACGGTATCCAGAAGTGAACGCAAACAGACAATATTATTTCGAAGAATTTTAATCCTTTGTCCCGATCTGTTAAATAAATTGTTTTTTTTTTCGGGACTTAGTAGCATTATTTGCGGATCGCACTCTGTAAAAAAATAGAACATGTTAACTTACATTCAAACATTACTCTTCATTGTAAACGTAGAACTAACTAATCATGATTAAAACAAAGCAGCAAATAGATTCAATATGATTTATTTTCAATAAATTTTACACATACATCAAACCATAGTTTTGTTAACTGTTTTGAATTCACTTCAATTTTGTTGAATTTCATCAAATCGAACAGAATTTTGTGAATAAGACCAACTTGGATTTGATTTATTTTTACTTTTTTTCAAATATTTATTGCCTATAGTCACTTATTCTGGGCAAATATTTCTTTGTTTAAAATTATATCACTGCATATTGTTATTGCCTAATTCATATGACTTAATGTTAGAGCGAATCAACAACGAAAAGCAAACGCATCTGAACTAATTGACTTGATTTTATTTGGTTGAATCGCTGGATGCGAATGATTGAAATAATTTTATCGATTAGTAAAATGTTGTTGATATCATAGCGTTGAATTTAATACAGAGCTGTGAAAATTGTGTGTGTACGTGAAAAATCAATTTACAGATTATTCATTGAATCGTTACAGCTTTCAGAAAAAAATGCATAGAGTTCATATTAATATTATTTCAATTTTATTTATAAAATTTTTCAACTTTTCAAATTTCCAAGCATACTTAACCGGCTTTTTTTATTTTGTTTAAAAATGTATTAACAATTTACGTTCCCTCTAAAAATTATCTTGTTTAATTCATAGAACATAAGCTATTTACAATATGAGTATGATTAACAATATACTCTTCATATTATGTATCATTTCGTTATTGCATAGTATGATCGAAAGTTATTTTCACTTATTCCTAGTTATATTTGTATGTATAGTAAATTTGCTTTTGAAGAATATCGGTGAGGGTTAGATAAAAAGAGGTGCACATCGGAATGTTCTATTGAGTTGCATATCATCAAAATGCAGTTACAATTCAATACTAATATCGTAAAAAGTGCTTAACAATAAGAATACGAAAAGGATTTTGTGTTGCTTTTCGCAGAAATAAAAGCTAATGAAGCGTAAAGGAAAAGCTTTGCTTTTATGAGTTTGTTTTCCAGGGGCACAATGTGCCGCCCCCGTTTCAAATCAAGGATTTTTTGGGATTTATATTAAATGCTTAAGGCGAATTATTGAACTGGTGTTTTTCTTATTTGATTTGAATCATGTTTTGTTTTTTTTTATTTCATTTTACTATTACATACTTATAAGGCATAATAATTGATAACTGAAAAATTTGAATGCTGTCGCTTAGTGCAACAATTTCAAATAAGATTCGTAAAAAATTTAACAATTCAAGCATTGAAGCTTTCAACAATGGACTCCGAATGCTAAAGCTGATGCTTCGTGATTGAATTTTAAAACGTGTAAATATTCAACTGCAAAATGAAATATGCTATGAGTTATTGACTTATACTTAATGTAAAAATGTCAAGTAGCAAATTATACTTGCTCTTGTATATATTTATACTTATATTTCAACATTTCTTGTCATAAGAATAATTTTTAAATATATTGTAGTTTTAAGCTAAAAGCTGAATGGCTTTGATTGATTTTGAAATATGTTAAAATATGCAAGGGTAATAGTAAGTACTATTCAAATTAAATTGAAATTTCTTTGATTTAAAAGGTTTTTTTCTAAAATGACGTGAGTTGGAAACTGATGTTAAATTTTTGAAATCAATCAATTGTTTTAGGAAACATGCGTAAGCCATCTTTTATCTTAAATATTCAAACGGAGAGTAATATGAGCTAATTTTTTCAATGCAAGAATTGAATTCCTTCGCCACTAGCATTGTTTTGTCGTCTAAGGTTTTATCCTTAGGGATCTTCACTCTCTACTTTTTATACTCATCAGTCATGTTCAAATGTTGCGACTTCAATTTAATTGTTCATATCTTTTAACTTTTCAAATTGTATGTTTTCCTAGTTTTTTTTTTCTTTCGTGTTTTCATTGTCTATGATTGTTGTCTTTTATCACAGAAAGTTGAAAACCGAATAAAACAAAGCGATTCAGTTGAATGGAAGGTAACATTTATTACATTTACAAAAACCTGGTTACCAAATCTATCGAAAGGCAAATTCAATAAGTTTCAGACGCTCTCAATACAAGTAGTGGTGTTATAGAGTGGATGAAAAGAGCTTATGTATTGGATGTAAGATGATGCTGTTTGAGACCTTTAATTGTTATCCGAAACCTATCGCTTGAGCCTTTCGATATTTTGGATATTATCATTGAGGGTTGTTGCGCTTGAGCTGCAGGCACTGAACATTGATATATGTATATATTTATTAAAGTTGAAACAATAATGGGAAAACATAAAGCTGAACCACATATAGGAGAGAAATTAAATTAGAATGATGAATGTGTCGGTTTTTTTTTATTTATTTATTACGCGGCATTTGTGTTCGAGATTTTACTGTTCTTTCATACTGCGGTTAGAAAGTACTGTACTCTTTGGATATGATCATCTACCTGTTGGGAAATAAGCCTTAAATATATGTTGAGATTTTGGTGAGCGGACTAAGTTTTTTGAATGAGATTCTTTTGATGCAAACATTTATTAATGTTGCATATTACTCGCCAACACTATCGAACATTGACTCATATAAAATATTTTGTTAAGTTTGAAGATTATTATTGAAATACAAAAAAAAATGCATTAACTTTTTCAAAGTTTCTGAATTATTCAAATCAAACTAGCAAATACATAAATAACTCGTTTCCAAAAGGTAGTTTTTAGCAGTCTGCATGGTATCATAAATTTTGAATACCAAGCCAGTATTGAAAAATTTTAAATGGGCATGCTTACCTTACTTTCTGTTTGCTTAAAATATTTTTCCATTTTATATCTGGTCCAAACAGAATTTGAACCTCTCGTCTCCAAAAATTCAGTCAGCATATTTTTTGCCTTTTAAGGATATTAAATACAAATTGTTAGAGTATATGTCTCAGTGATAACACTGCTTCACAATTTTGCCGATGGACAGGTATCTGTTTTTTCATGTAGAATTGTCCTGCAAGGTTTTATCGCATGATCAAGTTAAATTCAACCACAGCTATCAGTCGGTTAAGTAGAATGATAAATTATTTGAGAAAATATGCACGTGCCGTACTTTTTTCGATTGGCCGAAGTATAATCTTTACCTCCTTGTGGTGGCTACTGATAGGAAGAAAGGCTGACTAATACAGGGTGGAGCGCCACAGACAGATGGATTGCAAAATTGAATAAATCACAAACTACTGAGCAATTTTCAGCCTTTTTATTTTTTATCTATTTTAAAACAATAGAAATTTAATTTACAAAGTTTTAAGTAGTGTATCACTCAAATGTGCTCCTTCCCCCCGTATACACTATAACTTTACACTATACTTTTTCTACACTATACTTTTTCTGAAGTTTTCGTGCACTCTTTGAAGAATTCTGACAGGAATTTCTGCGATGTTGATCCGGATATTGTTCTTGAGGGCTTCCAGGATCCTACGGCGGTCATTGTTAACTTTAGATTTGAGGTATCCCCACAAGAAAAAATCGCAAGGGGCCAAATCAGGATAGCGCGCTGGCCAGTTCAAATCTCCTCTTAAAGAGATGAGGCGTCCGGGGAACCTTGCACTCAAAAAGTCCATGATGATCCTTGCTGTGTGGGCTGTAGCTCCATCCTGCTGAAACCAGACGTCTTCCAATTCAAAGTCATCCAATTGAGGCAAGAAAAAATCCTGGACCATGGTCATGCAACGAGCTGAATTGATCGAAACGGCTCGGTTGTTTTCTTCAAAATAGGAGGGGCGATGATCCCATTTCTTGAAAGTGCACACCATACTGTAAGCCAGTCGCAGTGCAGAGGTCTCTGGTGGAGCTCCCTGGGGGTCAAACGATAGGTACGCTGTACGCGGATGATTGAATGGGCTTTTTCAAAATAGGCTTTTACACAAAACGTACGCTGTTGCACAGACCACTCCGAGCTGGCGACTGAGTGGGGACACAACACAAACCTCCCATCTTCTTCACTCGCCACGCCCACTCCCCACCACCCAAGTATGCTACAAGAGGAATGCCTCCACTCTCAAATCCATCTGTTTGTGGCGCTCCACCCTGCTCCACCTTAGTCTCTTCCAATGTAACCGGTAATATCTCCCGACAATAGGCCTTGAAACCGGCCTGATATCACAACAACGACCATGCAAATGAAAACAGCTAAACGATTTGAGAATTTCCGCCCATGGAGTTTTACAGAAATTGAGCTGCGCGGCAGCTGGCCGGTGTCAAATAAAGAAGTCAAACGGACAGAGAATGGTGCTTTACAACTGCCACCATTTACTTTAGCACTTCTAATGAAAGGCTATGCACTCCTAGCACGTGAGCCAAATTTACAAACATGAGCCTCATAAACGTAAACCGACCAAAAGGAGAAATCTACTAACGGTAAAAAGGAACATATTACGAACAGGTCAAGCAGCTCCTCAAGGCTTGCTTAAAGTATGGTTCAAAAAGATCGAAGCGCTAAAATAGGCCAAGAGTCGATATTCAGGCACTACGCGTGCACTCAGAGTTTCCATAAAAAAACTGGCAACGTCGTAAAAGCCGTTCGTTGCGAGTACAAGGTTCCTGTTTCCACTTGGCCAATGGGTATCACCTTATGGAGGCAATCGTAATCAGAGAGACAACATGTTGATAGATTCTTGCCAATACCTGTAGAGGGTACGAACTTACTGAGGAGCGAGCATAGGTTCAGTTAAGTTTGACTGACTGACACAAAATCACGCTTAGATCTATTGATACGTAGCGATACCAGATAAGAAAACATGGAGCTTAAAACTTTAATCCAAGTGGCTACTGAAAGACTCAGACCTTTTCACAAATTTGAGTATGGCCTTCAACTTCTACTGTGGCATGTGCATCAGCTCTACTATCCAAAGTTCATCGATGCAGCACTGTCTGGTTTTTCTCAATGACGGACAGTGACAAGAGATGCTGAATTATCTCTGATGATACGGTTTCTGACACTTCTGGCTGATTAAAAGTCGCAGTTTCATTGCGTGAGCTGTTACAAAACAGTGGCTGACCGCTTACAGCCAGCCCAGGTTCACTCAAGTAGTTATTTGGTAGCTGCAATGCTGTATGACCCCTACATGATCCTAATTAAACTGTAAGTCTGACTTTTACGAAATCAGCGAGCTCAACTTGCATTATATTGGAGTCAATCAAGGAATTGACTGTTTCGATAGGAATTGGGATGTTTACCAATCCAACTAGGGGTAGACTGGCCCCATGCTTAGCTAGCATATTAGCTTTCTCATACCCACCAATGCCCTAACCACCGGCTATTTAGAAGATTTTGACTTTTCTCTTACTGCCTAGCCTGTTCAGACCGTGCTTGCAGTCAAATACGCACTTCGATTTATATGTGTGGGACATCAGTGGTTTTATCATAGCTTGATTCTCCTTGAAAATTTTGATCTTTACACCTGCAGCATTCTCAGCGAATATTAGTTCAGCGGCTTTTCGTATTGTAAATACTACAGTGATTAGCAAGCCTGAAGGCTGGTTCTAGATATTTGTCGGCTGAGTATCCTGCAGCACCTACTCCTGCAATTTTTTTAAGCAGGACAATCAACGCAGTCGAAAGAATCGTAGTAGAGGCACTTATAATACAGAGACATTAAAATCGCTTAACTCTGTTCGTCGTGTCAGCAAGGGTGATTTCATATGTTGCAGCCCACCATAACAGGCAGTCGTAAGCAGGAATGAGTCTTGCTATTGCTGTACAGATCCAGTGCGTTAGAGCAGAATTCAGGCCCAATACCTTCATGCTCGCGTAAATCGCGTTGCTCGCCTTATTTACTATTTTTTCCAGTTTTGTCTTCAACGTGAGTTGGCTGTCAAAAATCAGGCCCGAGCACTTGAGACATATACTAGTACTGCCCAACTTAATTGGACGTATTTCAAGAATCTTGTATTTTCTCCTGAAGAGAATAATATCGTTTTTAACGGAGTTGATGTTAAGTTTCATGATGTTTGCCTGCTCGCTAACCAAGCTGAGAGCATACTCCATGAACTGGCCAGGAGATTTCGGGAATCCACTCGAGATTATGATCGTGATGTCTTTGGCATAAGCCATAACCACGTGTCCCTTGCTTCCCTACCTGTTTAGAACTGTATTTTTCACCAAGTTCGACAAGGGAGCAGAAATACTCGCCCTTGACGTGTGTCTCTGTGAGCCTTCTTGGTACTGATATGAGCATTTGCTTAAGCATGTTACTTATTTTGCCAGCATGAGCACTGTTTTGTTAGTATGATTTTGTAAACGCAGATTACATTCCTCAAACGTATCGCATCTTCGAACCAGTTTCAAATCAATATGTCTACCATAAGCAATAAGAATTCCATTATCATCTTTGGTATTTTGCCAATATCAATGTGACTTCATCACAGGCGAATCATCAGATCAGATATTAACTCTTATGCAGGCTAGGTAACATTGGTTCGCGTATAATCAGTTGAGTATCGATCAGACAAGAACCCAGACAGACAGAATCCGAATGTATTGTTCCATTTCACGCTATCAAGGAGCTTTGTTTACTAAAGAGACTCACGGCCGAACAGTCGTTTGAGAGGAATTTTAAGGACGAACTTCCCATTGACAGCCAAAACACAATTCGATTGGTTGAAATATCTAGTGTTTAACAATCGCACGATGCACATTAATTTTTAACATCATTTCATCCGAGAAATGAGAGACATTTTAAACAAGAATATTTTCGTACCGTGAAAAATTTCAGTTTTTTATTTAACACTTTTGTTAAATAATCCTCGCCGTGGACTTATGTGTCAAATAATGAACTTAGCTTTTTGAATCAAAATATGTTTAACTTAGAGTTGAGTATATTTTTCGAAGCGGAAATTAAATAAGAACCATGGACATCATTCCCCGTCCCAAATTCACATAACGAAAAGTTTTAACTCTCAAAAAATCTGTTCATATTAGGAAACGAGTAAATATCACTTAAAATTTATTACTGAGTACCATCTATGATTCAATTTTATTTACAAAATACGCTCACCAAAATCCATTGTGTAGTAAAACATTCAATTGCTACCAACAGTCAAAGCTTTGACTTTATGTATGTATGTATGTATCTTAACTAAACAACGGTGACCTTTTATTTCTTACATTTTCTGATTTCAACAATTATTCGAAAGTGTACATATTTACAAAGCAATTAAACATCAAACCGAATGTACGAAGCGCAAGCATCAAGCAGTGCAGAAGGAATAAAAGCTAAAATCGTGGTGCAATTGGTGCAGGACAGACATTGCAAAAACAAAGAAACTATTCACAAATCATGCCTAAACAATCAACAAGCAGAACGGAAAAATTTCCGGCTTACAACAATGTCTGTTGAATGCTACAATTTGTGTTAGCTTTTATCTGGTAGACCAATTAGTACTCTCAATCTTCCCGAAAATATGCCTCATTTCGGACTTTCTACTCAAATATAAAAGCGAGAATAGATACTAATTTATAAGTGTCAGTTCTAGGAAACGGTTTCAAAGCACAAACATTTGACTTTATCCACAAGCTTTATGATTGTGTATAATTTTTCATTAGTAAATTTTAAGACTATCGAAAGGAAATGCGTGTTGGAATATGAAGCAATCTAAGTGTGTATACACAACAACACCATTCATTGTAATAAGAATTTTATGATTACGTCTAGTTCATATTCAATATTTAACAATGAACACTTAGTCGCTAAGTTTCCCTATTATTCACATTTTAAACTACATAATCGCAATAGAAAGCACCACTGAGTTCTTAAGTCATCGGTGCTCTCTATGGCATTCTTTGCATAGCCACTTATATATTAATATTGTAAAAAATCTTCTTTTAAGTTAGTTGTCGTTACGATGTTTTCAATTTTTCATTTTCTTCAATATTCCTTACATATTACTTTTATATAATTAATTTATCTCTCACTAGCAAATGCTCAAATTGCTTTAAAATCACATAAGCGGTATATTTTTTTAAATTTTATTTCAATTTTTAATGTTCTGAATAAATTATTGACTCACTGAAGATACAAACAGAAAATTATGAAATCATCATGATTGAATTTCTATTGCAAGTACAAAATCAAATAGAATTTTTGGTGTGTAGCTAGAAAACATTCAGGCAAATGCAATACATTGTCAATAAATCGTCAGTCGATTATCGAAAATTTCAGTTCAACTTAGTACATAGTTTATAAGTTTAGTGCCATAAAACATCTTATTCTAGATCAACTTATCAACGTTACAAACTAAATCGCTAAACAAACTAAATCATTTGAATTCTTACTAGGTCAACAAATTTTTACAATAAATCAAAGTATACGACTATTTTCAACCAATCGGGCCACATGGCTCCTAATAAGCATTCTTCGTACAACAGTAACATCAAATCAAAAGTGGTAACTAGTATGCTTTTTGCAAATTAGCCAAAAACAGAAACTGAACGAGTGTTTACGAAAATCGGAAATCAGTTTAAATGAAAATTTAAAACGAGCAACGTACTTTACTACTATAAATCGAACGACTCTTAAGTCAGTTTAGTAATCGTAGTATCTAGAAATATTTTTTTTATTTCTTATAGATTGTTTCAACAGTGTGAGCGTTTTTTCCACTTTCCATTAGTAATTACATGTATTATTTGATTATTTATGCTTTTTAAAGAATTTTGTTTTTGTACAATATTAGCAGTAAAAAATTTCGGTTTTATACCATCCACACTCTAACGGTTGAAGTTTTTAGACACTTTTTTTATTTATTTATTGGTGTTCTTTTACATTCAATTTCGCGTGCACTTTAAATCCGAAAACAATCGATCTCAGACGTGTGGCATAAATTAATCGGATGATTATATAAATTCCCAGCGAAAAGATACTGGTAGAGCAAAATCAATTAAAGATTTAGGGTTTTCATGAATGTTGTTAAATATATTGCTGGGGGATTATCTATCTTCAATACTCTGAAAAGCGATTTTTTTCTCAGAGCTAGCTCTTGAAGATATATTTAAGAAGATTTATTATAGAACCAAGGGTAAAAAATTACCTCATCAAAATGAAAAAAAAAGTCGAACCAGTATCGATTGAAATCTCATAATTCACATCTACGATACTTGACTTGCAAGCCAAACTTGGCATTTTCTTTTAATTGTTGCAAATGCCCTAACGAAATGTTCCTTTTTTGCTGGATATTATCAAGAAGCAATTATTTTGGGATCTCAGAAATAGATTTCTGATGTCAAGTCGCTGGCATAACTCTGGAAAAATTTGCCAACCTTCCGCGAAAATTCGTTCATGTTTAACTAAACCTCTCATCTCTAATATAGTAAATTATTTGACTTTTAATATTTCTTCAATTCTCTTCTTCTTTATTCGATTTGATTATTTATTTGTAGTTTATTCAAAACCGCACTCTATCAACATTATCATTATCATCGTTATCGAACAGCTTAGTTCATAGCGCGTCACTATTATCGTACCGCACATCTACATCTAATTGCATTAATTGCATATCTTTCATTTTATGTTAATTTGATTTCGTATTGTATTAATTTTTTTTTTTGCTGATTTTCTCATTTTATTATTCGACATTTTCTTTTGTTAGTTTGGTTTTGTTTAGTTTTGTTGTTGTCATCGCTGTTTTGCTTTAATAATTTCTAGAAAACTACTGAATGTCTTTGGGTTAGTCACCACCTAAACTTAATGCCTGTACTATACGTGGATCAGCTTTACTACCCTCACGAAATTCTTCTAATGTTAAACGATCATCATGATTCTTATCCATTTGATCAAATATCTTATCAACACGTTTCTGTGGCGTATTATCATCTTCTGTCTGTGGTTGTTGTCCCTGTGATTGAATTTATTTAATAGTTGATTGATTAACGGTGCAAAAATAAATAATAGAGAAATAACTAGATGAGTGAAAATATTGTGAATTATCATATAGTTATAAAAAAACTGTATAGGAGTAAAAATATTAATTTTATAGAAAAAGCTGTTTTAAGCAAGATAAGGGCATAAGCGTAGGTATTAAGTAAAAAATGTTTGGATTCGTAACGAAATCGTTCAGGTTCAATATTCAATCCAATATTATAATGCACTAGGCTAATAAACACAGACAACATTCAAGAAAGTAAATAAAACTAATCACATTATTTACTGCTCCCTAAAAATGGTAAAAAGTAATTAGGTATGTAGTAAATATGCAAGTAAATGGCCTGCAGCTGACGATCTCAATGAAAGAGCTCATCATGCCGACGAACAGGAGGATACCAACTGTCATAACAATGACAGCTGGCTCCGTGGAAGTGCAAAGCAGCAAGTTGGTCAGATATTTATCTATTTATTTATTTGGTGCGTATTCAATTCAACAGGCAAACTGCCCAATTACAGGTTGGATACAAGCAAAAAATAAAATAATAACAAGTAAATGAGTAAATATAAATATAAGTATGTAAAAAATAATTAAAGAAGTAATTAAATGAAGTAGTGCGAAAATAAAGAAAGGATTCATTTTAAAAGGAAGAGAAAATAAAATTAATAAAAACGAAAAAATAAAATAATAGGAATTAAATAAGTAAATATGAATGAACATAAGTATATTTAAAAAATAATTAAAGTAGTAATTATATAAAGTAAAATTAAATAGTGCAAAAAAGAAAAGAAAGAATCCATTATAAACAAACATTGAAAATAGAATTAATTATAAACAAAAGTTTTACAACGCACCGCATTTTTAAAGATGACAATAGAATCCGAAAGACTACCAAGTTGAAGACTGTTATGAGTGCGTAAAAGTCACAGAACAGCAGAGTGGAAGAAAGTATTAGTACAAATATACGGTACTTCAAATAAAATGGAGGACCTGATTGGGCTTACGGGTTACCGCGCAATGAAAAAAGATGCTAAAGAGGAAGATAGGTAGCTGCGGCATATTTTGAAGAAGAAACTCTCATCCAAGTAAACTCAGCGCTGCTCAAGTACAGGAATGCTAAAAACAGATAGACGTTCAGTGTAGGGTATAAACGACAGATTATATTTAAAAGTAAAGTGCGTGTAAATCTGCGCTGAATTGATTCAACAGTATCAAAAAGGTATTTGCACCACACTTGACTGCAATATTCAAGTACAGAACGGACTAGGGTAATAAACAGGTGGACACAAGTAGAAATACTAAATGAACTGTGGCAGGAACGAACCACGAAGCCAGCAATCAGATAAACTTTTCTAGTGACAATTAGGACATGAAAATCGAATTTCAGTTTGCGATCAAATGTGACCCCAAGATCTGAGAAATGTTCGGCACAAGAGAGGATAGTACCATCAAAAGCATAAGAAGGCATAAGAGGGTGAAATTTAAATGAAAAAGATATGGAAAAACACTTGAAAACATTAGGAGACAAATAGTTTAAGTTACACCAACCTGAGAGAGAGAGAGAGCATTCAAATCATCCTGAAGAAGCAGATTTTTGATCACCCGGAAGAATTTTAAATCATCTGCATTCAGAAGATATGAACATTTAAAAACACTGGGAAGATCATTGATAAACAGAGTGAATAAAAGTGGTCCTAAGATGGAACCTTGGGGTACACCAGAAGAAGGGGGGAAGGTGAGGATAACAGGCCTAAAAGGGGGACAACACAAGTGCGATTAGTTAAAAAGGAGGAGATTTAGGAAAGCAAATTTTCACGGAAGCTATAATGCTTTAGTTTGATAAAAAGCAGCGTATGATTAACAGTGTCAAAAGCTTTGGCAAAATCAGTATAAATGACATCAACTTGATTGTTGCTGTAAATTGAAGAAGATTTACACGAGTAAACTCGAGAAGATAAGTATCTGGGAATGACCCTGGATACCAAGTCTACCTACTGGAATCATGATCGCAGGGCATATGATAGGACTCTGTTATTTCCTGAGTAGGCTAATGTCCAACATAAGACTATTCAGTGAGACGAGGCGGAGACTGCTGATGACGACGTCTTGCTGTATAGAATGAATGCGTGAATGCTGCAATAAAATTAAGATTTCTACCTGTAAAAAGCAAACTGGTAATGCTCTATTCTTGAATATGGTAAAGCTTTTGAAATTATTAACCTTATATGTGTGCTGTGTGCTAAAAAGTAGACAAAGGATTTCAATTTGATATAACTTCTGTCAGGAACATTAGATCATTACGAAAATTTACAGAACGTATTGTATCAGTAAAAATTAAATGTGGCTAGGCCCTGTGGCTAGGGTAGGAGCGTGAAAAAAATTCCCTTCAAATAATCTATTCTTCCCAAAAAACAACTCCTTGTTTAGAAAACGTAAGTGATTTATACAGTGAATAGTTTGCCTATCATATCAGTTTGAGGTTTTCGAAATTTTGCGTCCTACAGAAACGGTAACCTTTCACCCAATTACAAATTTATCACGCACTTGAAATTTTTTTTGGCCAGAACTCATCGATAAATCAACAGATCAACACAACATTAACTGGATGTGTTTGTCTTAAGTAGAACCAGATCTGGTAAAAGTCATTTGAAAATGGGAATAACTGTGTCGTTGTGATCTAGAAGCATCGACAATCAAAACAAAACCATTTTTTGCTTTTTTTGCTATTTTTTGAGCCGAATTTGACAAATCTTTCGTTTTTTAAATTTTTCTGTTGGCAGCATTCAACACTTTTCATGCCTATAACGTACGATTCATTGACCGGGTCAAAACGAAATACAAGGAGTATGTTGGCCTCAACAAGAAGTATGTACAGGCATTTTTTCAACAATGACACAACAATTTTGCATTTAAGTAAAACAGCGAAAAGTTGAGATATTGGACTGTTCGAGATGAACAATCGAGTAGTGAGGACGTGTTTCAGACTGACCTAGCATTGCAATCTGGTGATAGATGAATAAGAAGGCTCTCGAAATCATCAAAAAACAGCTAATAGTGCAAAATACGTTTTGTCTAACTTCTTCCGTGTAAGGTAGTATTATACTGTTATTTCGGTAGTATAGTTATATTTAGCATTATTAACACGTCAATAAATACATTGAATCCGCAGATATTATAAGTCCATTAATGTAGGTATTTGCTCACAAAGGCGACCAAAATGCAAGTTGATAGCATCGTCGCAGCAGGGATCGATGAAAATTCGAAGCAGTTGAATATTTTTATCGCATATAGGAAACTTGATCATCAAGTGATGATGATCAAGCACTTTTTGATACATAGCCGTGGAATCGAGCTGTAAAAGAAAAAAAACCATTGGAGACAAAATTGATGCCCGAGCCGGAGGTCCTGGCTAGGTAAAGAAATTTATACGAAATTTTGTCAATGGACAATGAACGGAGAAAGCAACAAAGTAGTTAGCATACACTAAGACATCCAAATCAGCCGGGGAGAAGAAAATCTCGATAACCTGGACGGATCAAACAGGACGCGGAAAAAAGACAATTATTAAAGCGATGGACCCGGAAACTTTTTTGTGCAATAGAAATCGGACGACGTTAAATGATTAACCCTGCATTCAGCACTTGCAAATATTTACTGGCAGAAAATGCAATGCTTCAAAACAGCAAAAGACTCAGCTCGACATGTTTCTGGTACAACTACCAGCGGATGATAAAGTAGAGCAGTCAGCTCAAATCCGGTACCCTCTCAGCCAAAAAGTACATTTCGAGAATCTATGTCTAATAAGCACTACTCAGCTCTTCAAATACCGAGCGCACTGCCATATTGCTATGAACTACGAAAGAAAGTAAAGCTACATCAGTATAACAAGACGCATCAGTGCTGGCGAGGATACTCTAACTTTGTGCGTGAATTTGGCTTCCGCCGGAGGTTTAGTAGGCAGCAGATGGAGGCCAGGCGTGTCCAAAATACAGAAAGACAGAATTTAATCGAAAACTTATTAAGTCTAGATGCCAATACTAAATTCGAGCGTAGCGACTAGTAAGCCCCAAAAAAATCTTAATGAAACTAAAGTGGAGGATCGTAGGTATAGACTTGTCCTGCTTATCAAGAAGATCAAAGGGCTTCTTCTCAAATTTGAGAAAATAAATTATATCTAACAGAAAAATCTTGCTTTCATGCGATTCATTTTCAGTATGCTGCCCTGCTAAGCATAAACGTTCTATCTACATTTTAGTATTATCCAGATACGTTCTATCTACATCTTAGGATTTTCGAGAATGATGTAATAGATTATGTAGTTTTCGAGTCCGGTGTTAACTGAAAAATGAGAAAAATGCCGATCGAGCATTTGTGCTAAGCAGGGTAGTATGAGTTTATCATGAACGAGAAAATCATATGTCTGAATACAGGACCTCTTGATTCGTCTGCCAAAAAAATTGCAGCTCTAAATTTCTTACAAGCACATAAACCTGGCGTACACTGAAAGAAAAATCTTGGTATAATCAACCATTTTCCTTAGTTGTTTTTGCGTCAACTACGGGCTATGGTTAAAACAACCATAAAAAAATAGTTGATTATTTTTATGCACCATGACGCGTGGTTGATAAACAACGTCCGTGGTGCAAAAAAGTACTGGTTCAGGCGGTAACGATGTATTGGTATATTTTTCTCTGAATGCTTGTATCATTAGAGGAGCATTGATAAGCCATAAACTATAGCAACATAATCCATCCAAGCCTTAAATAGAAACAGGACGTGAGACGTGAAATTGAGTTCATATACATAGTTGCAAGCTGCAGCATCTATGAAAACGTTTGAAACTGCTAAACAATTTCTGGCATTGGGACAATCGTATTCGTTTTCGGGACTCTCTGTTTTATAACAGCGATCTGCAAACAGAAGACTTATGTTTTGTGAATAGAAGAAGCAAAATATAAAGGCTTCAGCGCATAACATGAATATGAATTATATCGAACAGCAAACCGAACACAATTTTGCCATGTAGCATATGAAACTTCTATGATAGAATAGGAGTATGAGTATGAGGAGTATGAAAAATCAACAGTTTTCCTTAGTTGTTTTTGCATCAACTAGGGCTATAGTTAAAACAACCATAAGAAAATTGTTGATTACTTTTATGCACCATGACGCGTGGTTGGTAAACAATTTCATTCGGAGCATGAAAAACATTCAAATGTTGAAACCATTCTACTTTGCGTAGAGTAATTCCAAAGACGTTGCTCACTGAATTACGTTTGTTGAAATCAACTATTGCGAAGTAGTTTAAGTACCATAAAAACAGTTGATAATTCGAAACGTTGAATTTTTGAGTGAATTGATGAAAATTTTTCTATTTATCAACTAATTTTCGTGGTTATGAAACAATTAAAACAGTTGATTTCATGAACGTTGCGATATTTTTTGTACAACCAGAATCAACTACTTTTGTATCGTTAAATGAACTATATTAACATAATAAAAATAACTATTTTCCGTAGTTCGTTTAACGATTTTGAATGAATCGTTGCAATACTATTAAAAATAGTTGAACCAACCAAGAGTTTTTCTTTCAGTGTAATGTTTCTCTCTGGAACTCATCTCTCCCTTCATCATAAAACATCTTTCCAGGTTACATCCGCCTCAAGTGTGATACCGCTTCAGGCAGAGCAGTTCTTTATAAACAAAATCTTTGCGTTGTAGAAGTGACGCCACCCAACTTGGATGTTGTGACAAGAATGGGCTAGAAAATTTATGCAGTAGATTAGTAAATACGTCCTTTTAAAATCCAGAGGAGACCTTTCATTGCTTCAAACATTTTTTAGTGAATTATTGTACGTTATTTTCGGGGGTGGCTTTAGCAGAAAAGATCGGGATTGTAATGCGTGAGTTGTCAATGTACTTGGTAATATATTGCCTTTTTGGTTACATGACAATATTTTTCAGGTTGGTTGAATTGTAGTTCCATCACCAAGTCTATTCTTTCTTAGAAGACAGTCCTACATCGAATTCTTCATAGCATCAGCAAGTCTTCTAGAACATGTTCCTAGTTGCTTGTGTATTACAATGACATACAGATCAATGGCAATACAAATACGACTACGTATTTCTTAAAGTCTTTCTTCAGTTCTACAAGAGCACCTGTTTTATTGCCTTTTTAAATCCAAAGAGTGGATAAATCGCGGAGGAACACTTGATTTGAATCTGTCACATATCGAACTGACAGCAACCTTCAGAATCAGCAGATCGGTCTTCTCATACTTCTTATTTTAGGTGTTATTGAACCCACCGTTTACTCATAAAAAAACGTGAACCTTAACTGGCGCCCAAAGGTATCAAAACGTCCCTTCCTGCGCATCTCCAGTGGGAATCTAAACGGAGCTAATAATGAATACAGGCAAGTGCTTAAGCATATTATAATTCAGTCAGAAACCATAACATAAGTTGTTAAAAGCTGGCAGGACTTGAAGTTTTAGGTAGCCCTTAGAATAGTAGGCACGCCAAAATATTTTCAAAAATCCTATGACCTTATTGGCCGGAACCCATTCTCTTCAGTATATTTCGCTGAGTAATGGACAGATGACCAAAAATCAGGACCTTTAACATTTTAAATCATCTTTCAAATCCAAAGCTTTTCATTCAAATCCTTTCTAGAAGCCAACAGCCTTCCACATTTGACGACAGAAAATTCTTCGGTTTGTCCTACTAACCATTTTTACCTTCCAATCTCGTGGACAAGTAGCCACTGTTTGATTTTCTGAAGCAGTAAAATTTTAACGTGCACTAGCTCTCAAAATTTTTCTTCTTTTATAGCTTCCCATGCAGTTATCGCCCCCAAAACATTAGTTTCTTTTTCGCTGAGAAATGCTAGGATTAAATTACCATCTGCTATATGCATAGGAAAACAAAAACCAGCATCTTAAAATCAAAATCTTCAAAGCTGGGGAGCATTTTGAAAATAACATTGTACCTTGACCTAAGATATATATCATGTATTTTTATTAATAATGAGCTTTAAAAAATTCTTTCAACACAAAAACAAACTAATTTTTCCAATATGAACCACCTGAACCAGAACTAATTTCGTTACGAAACATCATAAATTCAGCACCATTCATAAATCCAACCACAACAGCTTCAAACAATTTATATTTAGATACTTACCACCATCTGATAAATTGCATCAACTATATTGTACATTTCTTCTCTCGTTATGTATCCGTCATTGTCGACGTCGTATAACCTAAATGCCCCTGGAAATGAAAATGTCTGTTAAATTCATTTTTTTTTCTCTCATTGTAGCCTTGAAATGACAAATGTTTTCTCGATTCCAATTGATCGATACATTGAATACAACGTCAACAGCGGCGACATTGTTATTATTGTTGACTTACAGTGTAATTTTTCATCCAAATTACCCCTAGATGTGATTGATAACGCCCGGATGAATTCTTCGAATTCTATTGAACCGTCCTGTGAATGAAAAGAAAGAAGTAGTGCAAAAGAACGATGAGCACGACTATGAATGATGAATATGAAATGTTTGAATAACATGTTTATTTGCCAAGATGAACAATTTTCCATTTACTAGCTAAAGCATGCAATTATAAGAATGTTTCTAGAAGGAGCGAAAAAAAATTCTATTTGTGGTACTTTCACTTGTACTACGTCACCATGATGAATTATCACAAGGTATCACGCAAATTTTTTTTGGATGTTGAGCTCGCGAAAAGCCGTTTTCCGCGATGAACGAAGTGGCACGTGGTTAGACCAACATTACGAAATGGAAAAGGATCCATCGATTTAGTGATTGAGCGCACGTCAGATTTGCGTCAGAGCTTGATTTTGAGAGAAAAAGAAAACACGCTCGTTCGATGTAAATTCAATCAATATTCAATGGCGCATTTAGGTAACAGGCTGTCAATTGACTCTCAACCGCGCGAACATCAAACAAAAATAAACTTTAGATCCATTTTGGTTTGAGTGCATAATTGACATACGCGTATGTTTATTTTACGGTGAACTCGTTTTGTATCCTTTTTAACGTTACATACATAGTGGAAAATGGTTTGAGTGGAGAAGGGAATTTACATACATATGTATGTACATAGACTTACATTATTTTCATCGAACACTCTAAATACCAGTGATGCAAATTTACTGGGATCGCCTTGTGGGAAGAATTGTTTGTAGATTTTGATGAAACCCTGAAAGTAACAATTAATTTTACATCTTTCGGCAAATTATTCACGTAGACACAATGTCACCTGCTCTGTGAGCAATCCGTTTGGGCAATCTTTTAGAAATCCTTTGTGCCTGTAAGAAAAATGATATGTTGGTGAATAATAAATGAAATTTCAGAAGAGAAGTTTGTGAAAAAATTTTCAGGTTGACATTTTGAGATTGTCATTTTAACTTAATGGTACTCTGAATAAAAACCAAACTTAAAACATAATCAATTTTCACTTTACATACTTAATGCTTTAAAATGTTTGTCTTGCATAGAAATACATGGATTGCCAATAACTAACTAGCTTTTGCCAAAGGATTAAATATATTTTTGTGTTTTCCACAAAAAATAAGCTTTGTGATATCGAAATTCTCTACGCCTACGAAATAAAACAATTTTTTTTACTACTACTAAACACACTTTTTTTTTTAGAAATAATATGGTTCATAGCTCTGCTCGCTAAGGCACCAGTATGCAGTGTGCTCATAGTTGTATTTGTTCGTTTTGAGTTCTCTAAATAGCCGGCGACTGGGCATAATACCAGCGTTCCACGTATTAAGTGTCAAATCATAGCTTTAGTGGTGAGCCAGCACCAGCACGGATAGCACCAGCACTTCACAGTAATAAAGTGTGGCAGTTAAAAAATTGTAGAATTAATTGTAATCGACTTTTCCCATATATGACACCCAACCGCCATAGCTAAGTATTCGGTTTAAAGGATAATTTCCTGAGCTTTGGCATTATCATAGCAAAAATAGAATCACCATTAAATCACTATACTACAATTTGCTTAGCTCGCGAACACGCTTTCATAGTCGCGTTAATATCAGTTGAAATAAACTCTCCCTGAAATTAACCCAGTCAGAAATTAATTGAAATTAACCCACTAACTTTGAAATTAACCCACTAATTAACCCAAACTTAATTGGCTTTTTCAAAAAACTGACTTCGCAAACACTCACACCAATGCCTTCTAGAAGTACGGGCCGTTATGCAGAATGATGACGTCACAGTTTGCGGGAAAAATGTCGCGAAAAACACACGTAGTCTTATGAGACGTCCGCGGGAAAATGTTATTTGTACAGGTTGTGTTAAAGTGAGTGAAATGAAAATAAAGTGAGCTCTGCGGAACAGTGCTAGTGAACAGCTTAAATACAAATTAATGCGGTGCATGCGGTATAATTGGAAAAATTCGCTACGAAATGTTAATCATTGGTTGTTAGGCTATGTGATGTTTTGTGTCGATTCACTGTCGATACAACTGATTGACACAAAATGCAAGCTATGACTGAATATTATTATTACAACGCATCCGCGCACAAAAAAACTAACGTTTTATTTATATTTTAGCTAAAAATCGGCACGTGAAATCTCTGTGTATATCGGCACTGCCTGATGGTAATGTCAAAACTCCCACAAAAAATAACGTCAAAACTACAATGACTGCATAGCATGACGGCCCGTACTTTGGCATTGCTCACACCGAGGATATTTATATTTAGACATTTCCAGAGTCGTCCTTTGTGATGTAATTATCAAAAAAAAACAAAATTCTCACCCTATAGAAATCTGTCTAGGTTTTGGTTTCTCGGAATTTCTTGCAGCGCTTCATCACGGGATCTTCCATGGGATTTTAGAGACAATATGTATATGTACATATATCGATATTTTTCGGTATTTCTGCACTGATAGTGTGAAATATGATTTATGTTGGTGTTCAGCCAACAATATTTTTTTTGAAGCTAAGAGAGTTATTTCGTTGTATACATCCAATCTTTTATTGAAAATTAAAATAACTTTTTTCAGCTTGTCATACTTTTAGCTTTATTAATAAATCGAATATCTTTCTAATAAATATTATATACCTCGCGCTCGAAAAATAGAGGTTTAAGATTTGAGTTCCAGATATGAACATTCCATGATTTTTCTTTGAAACTTTTTCAATATTGCTTGCAAATACGACCATATGAGCAGCTTTGTTGTTTGCAAAAGTGGGGATAATTTTTTTCATTAAAAATAGAGTTGTTGGTACTAGCTGGACTTTTTACCAGCTATTTTTCACCAAGAAGATTGTTGAAGGTGACACCCAGATATTTTACCAAATTGTTTCCTCAAACTTAATTTCCATTTATTTTCAGACATATAGATTTTTTCAACCACCCCATCAGTAGATTGATGTATAAACGAATAGTCATACAATATCTACAAAGTGTCAATATCAAGCGGCAGCTTCAAAACCAAAATGATGGGAACTAGAAAAATGATGATTGAGATGACGAAACAAACAAATTGCTAGAAATGTTGTTCCAATTAAAACATGAATTCCATGGAATCCAGTGGCCATAAAAAAAGTTGAGCCATATACTGCATCGGCAATAGTAAATGGAGCTTCTACATAAGTGATGTATAAGTCATTGTGAATTACATGAGAGTAATATTATTAGACCGCACTGTACTTGATTATAGGTATTAGTCTGATAAGAGAACTGTCATAAAACAAGTTACTGAAGTTATGAATAAACAAGTTACCTAACACAACATGGCACAGCCGGTCGACTGATAGGAGCAAGATAGTAAAAACAGCAAAACCAGTGGTGAAATGGTGAAATAGTGAAATACAGAAAATAAAGTGAAATTCACGAAAAGTGAAAGCATATAAAGAGTATTAAAGATAATGAAAGTGGGTGATCAATAAAAAAAATATGGATTATAAAAAACCCGCATGCCTAGTACTGACAGGCAACATCAGCGCAGAGTGGCGAAAGTTTAAACAGCTTTACGAGATCTATGTCACAGCTACAAAAACAGATAAGGAGGAAGGAAAAGTACAAGTAGCCAGGTTTTTAAGCTGCGCAGGCGAAGAAGCAGTACAACTGTTTAACAATTTTGGGATCACTGCAGCCAAGAAAGATGACATAGAAATCGTAAAAGCAAAGTTCGAGGAATTTTGCCACCCGCGAAAAAACATTATATATGAACGATACAAGTTCTATACTCGGAAACAAGAAGAAGGAGAACCTTTCGACCACTTTATAGCTGAATTATCAAAACTAGCAAAAACCTGTGAGTTCGTGGATGAAGGCCAAATGTTAAGAGATAGAATAGTGCTCGGAATAGCGGACCACAACGTGCAGGCTCAATATTTGAAAACTGATAACCTAGGAATAGAAAAAACGATTGAAATGGGACGTATAGCGGAAATCACCAACAACCAAACTAGGATCATGCAGAAACAAGAAAAAGAAATTTTAAGTATCAGCAATGAAATTAATACAAACAAAAGTAATTTATCTAAGAAATATGTAAACAAGAATTCTTTTAGGTCAAAATCAAAATATGGAAATAGATGTGTATCGAAAATAAACTGCTGGAAATGTAATAGCAAGCACGAACTAGGAAATTGTCCAGCCTTTGGCAAAAAATGTATTAAATGTGGGAAAAGTAACCATTATGCTAAGGTATGTCCAAGTAAGTCCAAAAAGATAAGAAATATTGTTGCAAATGATAGCGATAGCGTTATAAGCCTCTCAAATTTCTATATTGATCGGTTGAAAAGTGGAATCGATTTGTCAAAGCGACACTGGGTAGAGACTTTAAAGCTGAAAAACAAGTGGGTTGAGTTTAAACTTGACACTGGAGCTGAAATAAATACATTACCATTGAATATCTGTAGGGAATTAAAAATCGAAAAAAATATAGATAACGTTCCTATTAAGCTAGAGGCTTATGGTGGATTTCTGGTGAAAAATAGGGGAATAATAACAATACCAACAACTTACAGAAAAATCAGAATCAATGCAAAATATGTAGTAGTAGAACAAGGATCTAAACCTATATTGGGATTAAAAACGTGCGTTAGTTTAGGACTAATAAAAAGAGTCCATGAAATGAAAGTAATAAGCAAAGAAAAATTTATTAATGAAAACCAGGGCATATTTTCAAGCATAGGTAGGTTTCCGGAGAAATGTACATTGAGAGTAAACGAAAAAGCAGAACCGGTTCATAAGCCTCCAAGGAGAATCCCTTTAGCATTAAAAGACCGAGTCAAAATAACTTTACAGGAAATGGAAAGAAGGAAGATAATTGCTAAACAAAAAGCCCCTAGTGCTTGGGCACACAATATGGTGGTAGTCGAAAAACCGGACAAAACGCTAAGAATATGTCTAGATCCAAGGGAGTTGAATCAGCATATCCAACACGAGCACTACCAAATACCAAATATTGAGGATTTTATGTCGATGATGAATGGATGCAGTTACTTTACAGTGCTAGACTTAAAAGAAGGATTTTGGCAAGTAGAACTAAATGAAGACAGTAAATACCTAACAACATTTAGTACGCCATGGGGAGCATATCATTTTAATGTTCTCCCTTTTGGAATTAGCATAGCACCAAAAAAATTTCAAAAATTGAACATGAAGTATTTTGGGAACTTGCCGGGAACATTTATATATATAGATGACATATTGGTAGGAGGAAGAACGATAGAGGAACACAATGCAAATCTAGAAAATGTAATCAAACGGGCAAAGGAAATCAATGTTAAATTTAATCCACGTAAATTGCAGTATTGCGTTGAAAAAGTAAAATATTTAGGTAACATACTTAGTAAAAACGGGCTAGATCCAGACCCCGATAGAGTTAAAGACATTAATTCACTTGAACCTCCGAAAAACAGAAAAGAACTAGAAAAAATTCTAGGGACAATAAACTTTCTTAGGCCATTCATTCCAAATTTAGCGGAGGTGAACGCACCGCTAAGAATACTTTTGAGAAAAAATACGGAATTTATCTGGACACCGTCTCAAACGGAAACTCTAAATAAAATAAAAACTATTATAAGTAAATCTACAGTGCTGCACTGTTTTAACCCAAACATAGAAATTATTATACAATCAGACGCATCCAAGAATGGGCTGGGGTGCTGCCTGATGCAAAATAACAAACCAATCTTCTATGCTTCAAAAAGCTTGACTCCTTGTGAAATTAACTATGCCCAAATAGAAAAAGAACTATTAGGTATAGTATATGCGTGTAATAAATTCCATAACTATATTTATGGGCATACGGTAACAATTCAAACAGATCACAAGCCTTTGGTCTCACTACTAAAGAAAGATATATCACAGATACACTCAAATAGACTTCAACGAATGAAAATAAAACTTCTAAAGTATAAGATAAATGTCAGATACATTCCAGGAAAGGATTTACATGTAGCAGATCTATTGTCACGAAATGCTACACCAGATGAAACAATAAATACTCAAT
Organism: Nemotelus nigrinus; assembly: GCA_947369275.1. Taxonomy (NCBI): domain Eukaryota; kingdom Metazoa; phylum Arthropoda; class Insecta; order Diptera; family Stratiomyidae; genus Nemotelus; species Nemotelus nigrinus. Next base: position 22,738,486 of record OX376374.1, on the reverse strand, counting down.
CCATATTTACGGATGTAGTACATGAAGTAAATATAAGTTCAGAAAAGAAAAGAAAGTTCCAAAAATACACTCGAGCAGATGATGACTTGCAGACACTTATTAGATATTGTAAAAATGGTTGGCCAAAAGCAAAAAATAAAATACCCAAGGGTATTAGAGAATACTGGCCCCTGAAAGACAAATTATATTACGAAGACGAACTACTGTTCTTTGAAGATAGGATGTGTATTCCTAAAAGAATGATAAGGCAAACTCTAGGATGGTTACACGAAGCGCATTTAGGAATAACGAAAACACGATCGAGGGCGAAAATGTTATTTTATTGGCCGAAAATGAACGAAGACATTAAGAATGTTATCAATAATTGCCAAATATGCGAAAAGTTTTTAGCTGGAAACCGGAAACAACCGATGATCGAGTACGAAATACCTGAGTATCCATTCCAAAGGGTTGCCTGTGACATAGCAGACTACGGAGGGAAAGCATATCTGGTCTTTCAGGACTATTATTCAAAATGGTTAGAAATTAAACCATTAGAAAGCAAAAAATCTTGGAGCATCATAAAGGCGCTGAAGAGCATATTTAGCACACATGGCGTGCCAGAAGCAGTAATAGCGGACAATCAGCCGTTTAGTTCGTATGAGTGCGAAAAATTTGCAGCGAAATGGAACTTCAAATTTAGACATACAAGTCCAAGATATCCACAAGCAAATGGATTGGCAGAAAAGGCAGTTCACATAACCAAAACTTTCTTAAGAAAAGCAAATGAAGAAGGCAAATCGTTTGAAAAAGCACTTTTGGAATACCGTGCCACACCCATACCTGGTTTAGGGTATTCTCCGGCTCAGTTAGCCATGAGTAGAAATATTAGAACTTACTTACCGATTAGAACAGAATTGCTACATCCAAAATGTTGTGAGGGGGTTAAGGAAAAATTAGAAGAGCGGCAACACAAAATGAAACAATATCATGACCAAAAAGTGAAAAGAAAGGAAATGTTCTTAAAGGCAGGAGATAATGTAACATATAGATATGGAAACAGGTGGGAACCAGCCATTGTAGTAGGATCACATGGAAATCCCCGGTCGTACTTCATTAGAAATGAATATAATAATGTTATTAGAAGAAATACAATACATTTAAGAAAATCCTTTAATAAACCTATAATAAGAAATGATAATCCAATTATTGCCGGTGGAAAAACTGGTCCTTACGATGGTGTGGGAGAAGCCGAACTAAATCCAAATGAAATAAATAACTCTAATGATGAAGCTGAGGAAACCAATCAATCTAGAAATGAGAGCAATACACAAAATTTAAATAAAGTTCAAAATAATAATTATGTTACGAGATATGGTCGCGTAGTAAAATCACCGAAATATTTTGAAGTAAAGGAAATTGGCGCATTCTCAAATATGTGATCTAAATAAATTTCGTGCTTGCTACTCAAAGAGCAGATAATGTTAATATTGCTAGGAATAAGTCGTAAACCTAAACAAAAACAGTTATTTGAAATATGAAGTAAACACAAACGTAAATATTTATTTTGATATATGAAGTAAACATTTATTTGAAATTGAGGTAAATTTAACATGAATATATATTTGGAAAATGAATTAACGACAAACTTAAACTTGGCTGTATGGACTTTGCTACTAGATGTTTAAGTATAATTTAAGCATTACATGTTCTATAAATATATAAAAAGTGTAAAGCATGTAAAGAGGGAAGATTTTGTATAAGTGATGTATAAGTCATTGTGAATTACATGAGAGTAATATTATTAGACCGCACTGTACTTGATTATAGGTACTAGTCTGATAAGAGAACTGTCATAAAACAAGTTACTGAAGTTATGAATAAACAAGTTACCTAACGCAACACAGCCAGATTAATTTTTACTGCTAGAAGGAATTCAGGTTTCGTCGTGGCACTACAGCCCCTCTCGGGCCTTGGCTTCTCGCAGGTGACGCCTCCAGTTGTCTCGGTCCAATGACCGCGTCCTCCAATTTCGAAAGCCGAGCAGCTTTGCGGTTTGGTGACGTTCAGTTGGACGTCCAACTGATTTTAATATTTACTGAGAGAAGCTATTTGTCTTTGAACACAAGTTGTTGCATACTCAGGATTATGCACTGATGCGTAAATAGGGAGTCATTAGCGTACCTAATGGTTTGAACTTTGTTGTTTAGTTTGCAAGGCTAATCCACAGTGAATATGTTAAAAAGTAAAAGAGTTTGAGCTGGCTATTTGAACGAAGAAAGGTTTGTTTTTGAGAAAACATTCATTCATTTCTACAATGTCAGTTGAAAAGTTGTACTTTATGTGTTTAGAAATGATTCCATATATTCTTAGATAGTCAAAAACTTTCTGGATGTCAAGAAAGCATGATATGGTTGATGGACCAATTCGTAGTGCTTTCGAGGAGTCACACTGAAATTTTAGAAGGGTATGGGTGGTTGTGTTAAGTTTTGTTTATGAGACTGAATTTTTCGGATATTTCCAAGATTTTCCAGGGTCTAAAAATAAACGAGATTGGTCTAAAGTTGCTCATAACATTTGGTTTTCCTTTCTTTTTGCCACTTTTAATACCCATTTCTAGTTATCTTTGACTACAACCATTGCGAACGAGTTACGAGTTCTGCACAAGATTGCTTTATTAACCTCCTCGTCAAGTGAAATACAGGTGAAACAATCATCTCCTTGCAGCTTAACTGCTCAAAAATATTTTTTGGGTCTGTCATTTTAATTATTGTTTTCTCCGTAGTTGAAATTTTCTAGCTAATCGACATTTTTGCTGATGTTTTTCTGAAATTTCTTCAAGATTATCGGGTTTTTTTTTCTTTAGATAGACACAAATACTGAATTCAATAGACACAAATACTGAAATATGAAGAAAACTAACAAAATATTACCTCGCATGGCCGAAACTAAACAAAGGAGATTTTCTAAAAATAATTGCCTATTATTGTCTTTTTCCTCATGCATCGGGTACCACATTAAAAATGTCACCTTAATAAGAAGGGAAAAAAATAAAAGTGAATTGATGAAACAATGAGAGGTACGCTTATATTAGGGAAGAACGCACACTTGGCATTTTCAAAGGAAGAAATAAAAAAGCAGCAGTTTCATGATAGCAGAGTTCTTTTATCAGTAGTGAAATTCAATGAAACATTTTTGCATATGACGTCAAAAAAAAATTTGCATATTTTTGTAAGAGATTTGTTGCTTGAACTTCGAAATTTTCGTTATATTTGTATAATAGTTTCATTCTTTGTGGAGTAGGGCTTGCATGAAAAACGATCCGCCGTAGCCTGCACGTATATTTCATTCCTACTCAGTTGGCAGCAGTGGGGGTATTAGACATTTGGCAGTTGAAAATTCAAATTTCATATAACAAATGTCTAGCTAGAAAATTAAAATCAGGTTTTTTTTAAAAATATGATCAAAAAATAGTTCTACCCATAGGATAGGAAACCCATTAACAGATCAAACTCATCCAATTTAAGCTGTGTTTAATGAGCACGAAAAAAAGGCAGAGCATCTCAAGGCAAGTTATAGTAGCGTGGCTGTCAAAAAAAGTCGAGCAAAACAGAGCAATTGAGAGGCAGAAAAAAGTCGAGCAAGTGAGTGCAGCTGAGAGGCAATTCTCAAAATTCATTACTTGTCAGAAGATCAACCTGTCAATTCACTAGCAAAAAACTGCACTTTAGTAACAATTTATTGTTGACATTCGGTTCCGTGACAGTTGGAAAACAGCTGGTCGCTTGTCCGAGCTTGTTCTACCAAAAAAAGTGGAGTGAAAATTGTACTCTAAAGTTTTCTAGTTCAACTTAGAGCAGACTCATGAAACACAAATCAGAGCAACTTCGGGCAAGTTAGAGCAGCCGAATTGCTGATCAAACACTATTTGTTGACCTAGAGCAGCTCATTAAACACAGCTTTAATGTTTCCCGGCTGTCAGGCTGACAGGTAAATTTTGGGAATTTATCATAACAGCCCACTATTTCAATTGAAATGGCTTAGCCAAATACGTTCCATAAAAAGCAGAGTATGAGATCCACTGATTCTACAAGAGCTCATACTCTGGATGCTTTTGTTGTTTTACCTTATCTCAAACAATTTATTGATTCAAGTTTAAGTATGTGATTCTTCACTTAGAAGTAATGAAATCAAGCCATTTCTCATAAATGTTTCCGGAAGACATAAAATGCATAACACAAGATAACGTAGTTAACGAAAACATGGAGAATTGTCTTAATCCGTACCAAACAAAGATAGAAAAATGTTGCTGATTAGCTGATTGGACTGGAAAACTATCGTTTATTATGACCTCCTTCTACCGAGCACAATTATAAATTCTGATGTCTGCTTTCAGTAGGTAACCTAGTTTTGATATTGCCGAAAAGCACCCGAAGGCTTAAAAAAATTAAAAATCGTTGCATATTTGCTTTGTTATACGTAAAAACTTTTCCTTCATCGCTGGTCTATTATGTTTTATGACATGCGTTAAAAGCATTTAGTGCTACTAAACTCAATAGGTCCCTTATAAAAAATAACCTAAAGGAGAGTTTTACTCCTCACTTTGAAAATGTTTCGTTTTACTAAAAATCTATGCAATCAATTTTCGCAATCACTGGATACGCTATTTAAGGTTTTTAGTCAAATATATATATAGCACAGATGACAAAACATAAATATGGTAAACTGTTAGGCTATGCATGAAGATAAATCATAATCTACCTTCTGAAGAAGTATCAGTTATTCCTATAAATTAGTGTCAATATCCATGGGAAACTTCACCAAATTTTAAGAAAAGAAAATATTGCAGGAAAAGATGTAAGAAGTATGTACTATATACCCCATAAACAAATTTATCGAAAGAAGTTAAAGTAATTCATGAAAAAGATAAATTCACATCATGTAAGTAGTTGAGCAATATATCCTCTCCAAAGAATATTTCCAAACAAAGTGTTTGGAGTGATAAGACTACATGGGTTTAAACAATATTGCAATTTTTTTTTCAACAATTACGACCCTTTAAACAGTTAAGAAGACGTGCATAAATGAGAAAGTTTAATACAACATCAAATACGCCTCAACATTAATCTAAAAATCAAGTAAAAACAAAACAATTCGGTATTTGCATAAATGTGCTCATATTATGTTTTTGAAACTGAAATGAATTTTCTGAGTCTGAGGAATGTAGTAAGCATAGCAGTGAAAATGGTAAAATTCGTCACGTCAATTTAGCAATCTTTGAGAAGGCGGTTCATATCTACGAAACATGCTCAACTTTATTTTAATATTCAATGTTGACATTATCAGAAAATCTTGAAAAATTGAAAAATCCAAATGAAATTACTACTAATATCACACTTTAATAGCCAACCATCCTTTATATAAGCTATCATCACTGTTCCTGACATTTTTGCGGCCTCTTAAAAATTCAAACCCCGGCCGAGTATACCACTTGACGAGAGAGAAATTGTCAATATGCGGAAGTGCTTGAGGCTGACGTCGATCAACAAAAGATTTATTTGTGCACTTGAGCATCGAGATGGCTTAAGTACTAATGGATAGCCAGGAGGATATTATCTGTGTGATGAGAAAACTCATAGCCACCGGGTCATGCAGCTTAAATGAAAATAAGCGAGCTTCCTTCGACTTCTCCGAATCATTGGCTAGGAACACTTTATTGTGTCAGTTTATTTAAGGGTAGGAAAGCATCTCTTGGCATACTTATGGAGGACGAAGATATGAAAGTTTCAATTGAAATCAGAGGCAATCGGAGTAGAAAAGCAACTAAAGAAGGAAGAGCGAAGGGTTTGAGGGAGAAAATATCCATGAAAACGTACTAATGGATCACTGGATAAAGTTCGGCGTGTGGGAATTAATTTGGCATCACGCAAAAGATACGCATCAGGAGAGAGAAAAATACAAGCATTACAATTATTTGTTCAAAACTGGCAAACTAAGCAGCTAGTGTCTTAATAGTAGAAATCGAACAATAAACATTATTACAATCGCAAAGTCATACTTTTATATAATGAAAGTCAAGTCCAAAATACTAAAAGCCAAATGTTATTAAAGTCATTACAAATGTCCAAAGAAGACAAAATTTATGAACGATTTGCGAAGCCCATGTCCATTTATTGAATTATGTCAAAAACAAGAATTTCAGGTTTCAGATAATTACGGTGATTTCACAGCTCCTACTGCAAAAGTTTAATCAAATTTAATCAATATTTTTTTTTTTCAAGATACAAACCTTGAAATAGCAAAACAAAAAATTATTTGTTTTATAATTGCGGAGGATGTCGGAAAATATCTCAATTTCAATCTATACAAGTTATCACTTCAGAGTTTCCAGAATTTCGATTATCAGCATTTCGCATTTAATATATGAGAGCTATCAATTCAATAATAAAATTTACCAAAAGCATTTTGGAGCAACACTGACTATTTTTCAAAAAATAATATAATCATAGTTTTGACCAGATTCTAATGCTAATGTTTTGTGACTTACCATTGTCTTATCTCTTTTTCTGTGACTGCAAGTAAGAAAAAAAAAATACGTTAATAAAATATCCTTGTCAGTTTAAAGTACTTATGGTATAACTTTCATGGTATGAAGAAAAAAAAACAAGCATTAAAATCCTTTTCCATGCAATTTTTGGATCAAACTTATCTAATAAAAGCTCCAAACTTTGAAACACATTATCCGAAAATTACATTTGAACATATTTTATTGCTAAAAGAGCAATCAATTTGCCATCAATTCAGAATCCAAATTAGAATTCAATTAAGGAACAATGGTACGTGATCGCAATATACATATATCTCAGACTCGATTCTCCGCAATAGAAAGTTTTACAGTTTCTGCGCATCAAAAAACGATTCCCTGCTTGCGAATCGCCATTTTCTAGCGAAATTTCAATCATTTTGTGCAATAAAAAAAGCTTCGTGCATTGCAATTCTCGTCCTTTCCTGAATCGAAACCGAGTTCCGGGTGGATGCAATGTTTCAGGAACAATAGTTTCAGTTTTTCATTGAGAGTGTAAATAATTGTAGCTTGTGGTACTGAGAAACGAACGTATGAAAAATCTCAAGAGAACTACCGGAGTGTAAAATAAAAAGTTTTATTGCTTTTTAGTGAGTATGAAATACAAAACACGACAATGGTCTTATGAACTATTGACATGTTCTTGAATTCAAATTAAAAATATTTTAAGAGTTAATTGGTGTTCAAGTTATCTGAAGTGCATCTTTGCTTCATCATTTTATTATAACTAAGGTAGTATTTCGAGTTGAAATCGACATGCAGTTCGGAAAATGTATTGAGTTCTGCCCACACTGGGCGCTGTAATAATATAGCGATTAAATTGCAAATATTCCTATAGAAACATGTTACAGTATCAAATATAAATAATATTTTAAACCATTGTTCATGTTAAGCCTCTGATTCGGGCCTATTTTCTCCACTTTGCTGGCTAATTAGAGCTAGTGCAGGCTAATTAAAAAACCAAAGACATTGAGGTGTTTGCTGTTTAGCATTGGACACATGCAAAGAGACTTCTTCAAAAACGCTTCTCTGGCTTACATTTGAATGACATGAATAATGGCAATGCTTTGCAAACAATCCAACCGTCATTCTCAAGCAGCTACACGGCGTCTTGTTTTCCCACATAGACTTTAGTTTAGCCCATATGGCTGCGTCTAGTTGTCTCACATTTGTAATATTTATCAAACCTCAATTATCTGACTAAAAATATTGAGTGGCCTCATTTAAATGATGTGATGAGATTTTAATCTCACAACCAATATTTTGCAATTATTTCATTCATAATGATTGCCCATACAATAATGGTAATTCAACAAGGTCATTTATAACCGACAAGAAAATTACAGCAGGTGAGCACGATAACATCCTCCCACACTGATTTCTGACGAAAGCGATGTTCTGCTTCAGTAAATGCTCTTCGCAGATATGTTTCAAGATATAAAAGATGTTGTCTGTTGTTTTTCCAAATCGCTATAAATATTAATACTTCGTTTGATTTAGAAAATCGAAAGTGGGTAAAAATGACATGTGTTTATTTTTGAAAACATTGCAAGTGGCATTATAAATATATTAAAAACTAATAGTTAGCTGCTTGTTAATTGTTGTCATTTTTCTACGTTTCTACGTTTAATTTTAGCATTGCACAAAATTTTTCAAAATCGTTTATATATCCGTTGACTTCATAAAAATCGAAAGTGTAAAATGAGCACTAAACAGTCGCACAAGCTTTTACGTTCTGGAAACAACAGATTTTATGCTTCACTGAAAATATAATCCAAATAGATAACAAGTTTTTACGAGTCTACTGGGGGATATTAGTGGCACGATTAGAGGAAAAAACCATTTCATGTTTTCCATCATCATACACGAGACACTCTGGCAGCGCACCACAAGTGAGCCTAGATAAATGCTACTATAGTATACATGTATGTATGCAACATCTATGAAGATAGCAAAATGGTCGACAAGATTTATAAACTGCAAAATAGTAGTAAAATCTCTACCACAAAGCTTTCATGTGAAACATCTGAAGATCTTTTACACATGTTACAATAGCTCTCTGATATGGCTCCCAAGTGACACAAACATCTCGTTCAATACATGCTGACATTTTGGTTAACGACTGTTGAGTACGGATGAAATTTGCTGAGAAATAAAGCGTGGTGAAGCTGTTTCGTGAAATTTAGCAAACAAAAGAACAAAGAAGAAGTATATGGACATATGTATTTTCGTATAAAAATATACATGAATGCTTTGAATGGCTGTCAGCGAAACGTCATCCACTTAAGAAAAATTTGATGACATGAGCTGTATATGTAGCTTCTTGAAACGGACGGAAAAATAGCTATTGTCCGTTTTGTAAACACCTGCGGCAGCAACTTGATATTCTCTGTGACATAAACATCAAAAAGATGTTCAAAAGGGTTCGAAAACCTGAACTAGGCTAAAGGATGTCAAGCATCAAAACAGTATACCAAAAAGCAACCGACTTTATTGTTTTTCTATTATACTCAAAAAATTAAGAAAAAAAAGTATCTTCAACTATCTAAGGGCGTTTTTGAAAGTTTTTTTCTGCAGTATTTCAAAACTTTGTTGCATACACTATTAAAAAATGGTCAATTATACACTAACATCGTATCGATTGAACTCTTTTGTGTCAATTTACTATTACATTTGAGTCATTTATAGATTTCGTAAATTAAGTCGAAAATTGAGCAAACGATAAAATAATATCTATTTCGTAGTTTATATAAACGTATTCTGAGTTAATCAACCATATTTGACTAAGACTCATTAATTTTGGCCCGAGCATTTTTCACTCAAACTTATCTGGGAATTTTTTGAGTCGTTTTAAATATTTAATAATGATATAATATTATTTTTCTTTTTGTTTTTTTATAATTTTCAAGTGAAAATTAACGAAATAAGATGATTTTCGGCAGCATATGCCGGAAAACAGCACAGCGTGGTAGAACAATATTATGCACCACATGCACCTCAACTTTGCATATAAACTGCGCAGATCTTTGAAATGAAGGTGTTAAATAGTTTCGTTAGCAGACTAAAGTGCAACGCTGGGAATGCAAAAAAAAATGTAACAGCCAACAGAGGATTCAATAGCACTCCGACAATACTCCTGTTAAAAATACTACAGTGGAATGTCATGCAACAACCTCGCTGAATGATCCAAACGATAGTGCCCGCAAGCTTTTTCGCTCGTTTGAGCTTGATCCCGACAAAAAACTAGGGGACGTTACAAAAAAACTATGTGATTTAATTGAAAGTAATGCCTATTTTACGCAAAAAAAAGTCAAACTCAGAGAAGAAAACAAATGCATGTACTTGAGAGGAAAGTCAACTTTATGGAGCAAAAATCTCTAGAGACGAAAGTGGAAATGTATTGTCTTCAAGCTAAAAACAACGAAACAGCATTTCAAACAACTCATAGTACGAGGGTAGTTTGATAAGTCAGCGACTTTTCGAAAGAAACATTTATTTTCAGCAAACAAGCATTTTATTTCTCAACATAGTCTCTTTTTAGCTCTATAAACTTAGCTCAGCGTTTTTACAATTTTTTTTATTTCGTCCAAATAAAAGGTTTCTTCAAGGACTTCAAAATATTTGTTTGTGTCAGTGATGACTTCTTCATTCGACTGAAACCTCTTATCGCCCAGTCATTTCTTCAGGATCCAAACCAGGAAATAGTCGCAGAGGCATAAATCTGGAGAAAATGCTGGATGTGGTAACAGCTTATAGCCCAATCTATGGACTTTTGCCATGGTGACAAAATCTTCATAGAACAACACTTTTTTCTTTACTAAATACGATCGTTTCTGATTTATATCAAAATCGAATCTGTCCAAAAAAACTCTGAATAATATTTGCTGAGATTATTTTACCGTGTTTAAGGTAATCAATATGAATCAATATGTATCCCAAAAAAATGGTGACCATGACCGTGTTGGCCGACCGACCCCTCTTGGGCTTCTTTGGTGCACGTTCGCCCGAAGAAACCTACTGTTTTGATTGTTCCTTAATTTTTGGTGTGGTGTCATAGATCCAGCTTTGATTAACGGTAACAAAACGGCCCAAAAAGTCGTCCTGATTGCGGTTGAACATTGCCAATGACTCCCTTTGTAGTGGTCACACGGTTCCGTTTATGATCGAGTGAAAGCAATCGCGGTACCCATCCCGCGGATAGTTTTTTTCGTGTCCAAAATGTGATGTGATGTAAAATCTACAGTCTCAGCCTCCTAGCGCATTTTCATTCTCCGCTCCTCCGATATCATTCCAAGGATTTTATCGACAATTTATGGCGTGACGACCTCTTTTGGGCGACCTGAACGTTCAGTGTCACTTGTACTGCTACGACCGCAACAAAACTCAGCAAACCACTTCATTACCATTGAAACTGATGGTGCAGAGAGAGTCCCTATAGTATTTATCGCCCCTTTTTTGGTTTTGGCGATGGTTGTTTTACGCATAAAGTAATGCTTAACCAGCACATGAATTTTATTCTTTTCCATTTTTGTTAAAATTCTTCAGGTAGTCTGTTTTCACTGGCGGTCGAACACAAACTAAATGACAGAGCTTGCTCAAAATTTTACAGTAATCTATTAATAGATGACAGTTGATGGGAGCAGTATTATATTTAAAGCTACTGCGCCGGAAATTGAAAAAGTCACTAACTTACCAAACTGCCCTCGTATCTTCAGTGAAGCTTATTTAGGCAAGGATAAGGAGGTCATGTCGGCATATTCAGAATCTGCTCAAATGGTTTATGAAATGATGACGATCCAAATTCAGAATCTGCTCAAATGGTTTATGAACTGATGAACCGTTTAAATAACTCAATACAAGATGGCGATCTAACATGTAACGATATCTCTAAACTTATCAATCAAGTAGAATATATTTGACTTTAATATACGTAGCATTTGTTGTTGATAGTCTTCTCTTAATTTTATATTAGATGAACTTATGGGTTGATGTAATAGCCTTAAATGCTAGAATGTTTTAGATCTGAAATGTTCACAAATCCAAGATTATACCGGCTACATAACGGTAAGAATTATCAACCAAAATAGTGGTGTTACAGTTTATAGTCTTTTCAATCTTTTCGCACGAGAGGTTAGTGCGAAAATTGCGTGGGGATAATCTCTCGATACAAAACTATGGATACAAAACTATCTGGGTGATCGTAAGCAAAAACTGTGAATAGCTAGAAAACTAAGCTTCGAGCTCTCTATTGAGTATGGTGTATTAGGACGTGTTCTTTTCCTCATCAATGTTAATGATTTAATCTCACAGCATATAAAAGGTCACTTGACATCATTTGCTAATGATACCGTACACTATATGCAGGCTGCAGACTGAAAATTTGTGAAGCTGAAGACTAAGCATAGCCTCACATTACTGACAAACTAAATGAATTCTAAATGTCACACTCTTTACTTTCAAAACACTAATTAGGTAAAGTTTGCTAATCTTCCCGAGGAAATTGATATGTATATTGGATTTTAAATTTTCAGTGCTCGCCATTAGATCGTTTAAATGAGACTAAATTTTTAGGAGTTATTATCGACCAACATTTGAAATGGGACATTCAAGTACAAAGTATATTTAATAAAGTAAGAATGTTTATGCTTCGAAACTCGAGACTTCTTAAGCTTGCAAGCTATTGGAGCGTTGTACTTTGCATCAATTTTGCAATATTCGATGGTTGCTTGAAATGGTGCTACACATGGCATTCTTTTCGTTTGCTTCTTATTCAAAAGACACTGATTAAAATATTATCAAAAAAAAACCTCAACGATTTGACTTTGTACAACTGTTTCGACAGTAAAGCCATGTATGGAGATTCGGTGAAGTAAAAAATTGAAAGCAGTAAAATCATAGGCTTAGAGAAATTGAATAGCATGTAAACAATGGTAAATTTAAAATTAATGCGACTGAACACTGAAAAAAATCGCTACCTAATAATAATGAATGCAGATTATCCACTTGAAATTCATTAAAACGATGATGCCTTGATTATCTACATTATTCTCATTTTTGAGTTAACAAAGGATTCAAAAACAGCGTCCTCTATTACATCATAGCGCAAAATTTGAAAAACCTATCTTTCGTGAAAGTATGTTAAAACGGACTCTCCATATATCTCCAGTACAAATCAAAACACAAATCATTGAATTTAGCGAAAATACTAAAATATAGATAAAACGTTTACGCGAATCAGCTCACTATGAACATTTCATAATGCCAATGAAAATTTCCGCAAAATATTTCGGAAGGTTTTTAACAGTTCATGAATAATACACAAACACTTACTCAAAGTTTAATTACCACTATTATGATCCTGATGAACGCGTTTAAGAAAAGTTTGAACCATATTCCTAACTACAAAAAAAAACTTTTTTACAACCATCGTTGATGAACAATTAAGTGTCCATTGAATCTAAGAATGGGTTCATCACAATGATGTACAGTGCCGAGAAAAAGTGATGCGAAAGCTCAGATTTAAGTGATGGTGATTGGTGTGGGGCCTTTTCAAGCAATTTGGAACATTATAAAGTATCCACATTCGAGTTTGGTAGGCGGTATACTTAGGATCATTTTCTTGTATGAATATGTAGTTTGTTCCCAAATTCAACTTTTGAACGCTAGCTGCTAGCCAATCCTTTAAAATCTGGATGTAGACTTTGTGATCCATCGTTTTTTCTTCTATTATATGAAGTTCGCCAACTCCATTGAAAGCCATACATCCCCATACCAAAATAGAACCACCACCATGCTTCACAGCTCCTATCATATTTTTCGTATCTAGCTCCGTAAGAGGCTTTCTGCGCACTTTTGCTCGTCCATCTTGAGAAAACACATTAAACTTGCTTTCATCCGTGAATAAGACGCGTTGCCAAAATTCGACATCCTTATTCAAATGTTCTTTGGCGAAATTTAATCTTTTTTCACGGTTTATGTCGCTAACGAAGAATTTCTTTCGTGGAATACAACACACGTAACCCAATTTCCTTAAATGACTGAATGAACGCTAACATCTTTTTTATAAATAGATCTTAGTGTTGCTTTGATTTTCGTCACCGGTATAAAAGGATCTTTCTTGATTGCTCGTTCGAATATTCGCATATCACGTCCTGATAATATTTTCTTCCTCCCTGAGCGCTTTTTATTTTCTAAGCTTTTATTTTTGGAGAACCTGTCTATTATCCTCCAAACAGTGGAAATGGGTCTATTAACGATGGATGCAATTTCCATGTATGGAGCGTTCTGGTTATGAAGCCGAAGAATAATTTTGCTTTCATCTAAAGAAGCCTCTTTTCTCAAGTTGATCGACTGAAAATTGGCTAAATAGTAATATTAATGAAAACCTAAACCGAAGGATTCAGGAATTACTTTTTTTACGAATTTTTTCCTCCAATCGCCTCTAAAATTGATTTTCAATGATGAAAACAACTAACAATGGACTGCAACCGCTGATAAAATGACACATTTTTAATGAAAAGCAATTATTGCATCACTTTTTCTCGGTATGTTTTAAGTTAAAGGTTAATCTGAAAGCGTAAACAAACTTTCAGAAACCGGTTCTTGGGAAAATAATGAAGAAATTTTACCTATGACACATAGGACCATACTCCGAAATATGAATTTTGCCGATATTACTTTTGAGAGTTCGCAAATAAGCTATCAAAGCCAAAATTTTGTATATTTTCATCTTTTTGCATCACTTCTTCTCGGCACTGTATATTCACTTATGCAAACTTTAAATCGTATTGATACATAAATTGTATTTATTAATCAGCATTGATTCAGGAACTTACTAAGCGCAAACTGTGTAAAATTATTAGAGCATTCTGTCCTAAAATAGCACTTTTAGCCGAAGTGAGCAACTGGTGTATGTATGTTTAAAAACAGGAAGTCAATAAGATAGTTGATAGTCAATTAAATCCTATCTGAATGAAATTTGAATTGTGCGAATGGACTTGTGAAATTTCAGTCAATGTGACCAGGAAGTGCGAAAAAGTGCCCAGAGTAAAGGTTGTCAATTGAATTCCCCAACGCGAAAGCCAGAAAGAGGAAAAACTACAAAAATATGCAAATTTTAGTACATTTTCTTCAAAAAATTATTTGTGTAGATTTTATATTAGTTTTTCAATTTTTTCAGATCTAAAAGCAGGTGCTCGTTTTTCTATCCAAAACTGAAATTTGTGAGACAACTAAACGTAAACGCTATAAAAATGTTCATAAATATTATGTTCTCCATCATACAAATTATGAATGAATTCGAAAGGAATTAGACTGTGATTCATAGCAGCAATGAATATTTCCTTCGATGCTTCGAAAAAGTGCAAGGAACATATACTTTGTGACTTATTCCTTGATTTTTTCAGTGTATAAGTAAAAGGCCGGTACAATAAAATTGATGAACGGCTATTTATTATGCCAATGAATTCCTGCATCAGTTGAGAAAATGTTATTTTGATTATAACGATGAAAATTTTCATCAATTGGAAGTATCTTTTTCGTTCAGCGAACAAGGTTCCGGCACCAAAAGAGCTAAAAGATATACACAGCGTGAAATCATTTAAAGTTGCCTTTAAAAAATACTCTGTTAATAATTTCCAATGGCCATGAATTATTCTGCACTTTTTAATCTATCTATTTCGCATTTTTTTTATCAGTTTATAAACGTGATTTTATTTTTGTATGAATAATATTGTGATATGAATAATATTTCAATTCCTCGCGCATGACACAAAGTTTGTTGTCTTAAAAGGAGGAGTAGCTCAAAAAATTAGACCTTGCTCCTATTCCAGAGAAACCTAAGAAACGTGTTATACATAATATTGTGAAATGTATGCACATTGACAATATTACTAAAGTAAACTGACTACGATAGAACAGATATTATAGTTGGTTAGTTTTGAAGATAAAAATAAGCTCTAATATTTATAACAGCTCTAGGGTAATCGATACTGTCAAATTTGCTTGGTTAAAAATAAGAGTACTCACTATTTTGTAATTTTTATTGTTATTAGTACTTAAATAAGGTTAAGAACGTACAAATGAACTTAAAATAAAATAGAATTGAATTTAAATTTTAATAGCTTATTTGCCAGTCAGCTATTCAAACTCAAAGTTTTCAAACAAGCTAAGATTATTGGTGCTTCAGATGAAATATTAGTTTTCATCAAATAGTGTCTTAAGCGCTGTTTGAGATATTTTGGGAATAAAAGATCGCCTTGTGCAATTGAAGAACTAAAACTATTATGATTCACTATTTTAGGTCAGTAAACAATCACAGAACCCATCATGGTTATTCGAAACACAAAAAAAAATGTACTTCAACTTGCCCTAAAGATTAAAGTTTCAATATCAAATGTGTATTACTAGACATCGCACACTGTAAACACATATTCTCAATATTCTCGATCCCAACTTTGCTCCTAAAAATGTCGCAACTGCCGTTGGGATTTCAGTTGACGATATTTTGTTCCGCGGGGTGTCGCAAACTTAATGCCAGCCATGCTCGTCGGCAACAACACCAACAACAGAACTACTTTCAAACATCTGTCGTATAATAAAATGACATGCTTTTGAAATGGCGGGTATCGTTATGGGAGCCTACGGAATCCCAAAAAGGCTCGCGAAATAACAAGGACAAGTCACCTAAGTGGATCAGAGATTGCGTGGGTTGAATGAAAAATTCCTTTCACCCCCGATGTGATGAACGAACACAACAGCACTCGAATATATTCCTTCACCACGCCACTCTGCAGTACATTATGCGGACAAGTCTTTAAGAAAACACCGGAAGACATAAGACAAGAAGAACTTCCCCATAAGGTACTATAGAGATTCCCTGGCGAGTTGCCCTGTTCTCGATTTCAGATTTCTATAGCATTTTTTTGAAGCATTCTGTTAAAGCCAATAATTTTCTTGTGTCGGCCTCGCTGTTGGAATGCAGAGCTAACGCACACTTCATTCCATAATACCAGTGAATGAATGGTTTTGGGGGAGCTTATGATTCGTGTTGTTATCTCTTTGTGCCAACACACTTCGGTGCGTTGATTTTCATCGCGATTATGTTGAAAGAGTCAATGACGACGCTAATGCGTTCGGTGACATTTCGAGGTACACAGCAGGTGTACAGCAAGAGTTATAGGCAATTATGTGAAAAAAATTCTTCCAGAAGATAAGCTGACAGGCTCAATTTCGACATATTCACAACAAACACATTATTAAGAGAAAATCTGATTGCTTTTCAACCCAAAATCGAAGGATTCGGTTGTGATTCCGTTCGATTCATAAAACTGGATTCTGCATATATCTTTCATTCAAGCAAAATCAGCAAGCTTGTATATTTTGACATTTTTCCCATTACTTGGAACATGAGGTGTAATTTTTTCTTGGAATAGGCAAAAGTGATTCAAGGAATTCCGAATGCTTCATACTGTGATACTATTATTTTTTTTGGAAGACATGTGCAATTCCTTATCCGGATCAGCCTCCCCAGGCTCGAATAATAAACAGACAAGTCTACGCTGGCAATATACTAGCATACAATTTTGCTTTGATTCCTACTATGTTTATCAAATAAATAAGATATTTCATCAAAATCGTTTTTCATGGTTTTTGAGTCCTCACATGACACAGACAATACAGTAAGACATACTTCGATGTCGATTATCAAACCAGCGCATTCATGCATCCTGGAGCAAATCAACATTTTGCTGACTTTGGCCAATCGAAAAGTTCTCTCTAAAGACGACCACAAGACGTATTTGGGAAATTCATATCGGATTTACAGTATTCGTTGCAGTGGTAGACTGGGAACGATTATTTGGAAGCTAGCTCGGGCACGTGTTCCAAACGGCAGCAAAATCTAAAGAAGGAAAAATGCTCCGCAGTAGCCATGAAAAAAGTATCCTAGCAGCATCATCCTAGTCAGAACTTCCTCCGAGCCTGTAAATGTGCGGTGATAAACTATTGCGAATATGATTTTTTCACATTTTGATATTTTTGGTCTTATGGCTAGTACTTCCGATAAAGCCGCACAAACACACTTATGCAGAAAACTCTGCAGATGATAATAAATTGCGAGAATGGATTCTATATGCCTTTGATGTGTTATATGTATGTATGCATTCGTATATGTATGTTAACGCATTTATATTGCGGAAATATCAATAGCTTAGATGTTACAAATGTTTTCAGGATTCCATGATAAGACCGAAAGACAAGAAAAAATTGATAGCCTCGAGTGAAATTGGTTGCGTCTGACTAGAAGACATCGAAGAAAATACGTATCTATGATAGGTTTGTTTATTTCGAATGTCAGACGTTTTTAAAGTGACTGTGATATCAAACTTTTTCATTGTGAGGGACTTTCGGAAGTTTTAACATAGTTTTAATAGTAATCAGTAAAAATTACATGACATGAATATGTACGTACTTTTCAACTGAGTGTGTTTAAAAGTAAAAGTGAAGTAAAGTATTTCCACGGCTACCCTCGTACGGGTCTAGGGGTTGAAGCTGGTAGAGAGCTTCATTACAAATTTACAATCATTGTGAATACAATTGTGAATTGATGAGTTCCACGACTAATTTTACCCCTGATTAATTCGGGTACTTATTTAGAGCTAGGTGTACTCAAAACTTGGTGTCCGGACCATCGTCCTCAACCCACTAGGCTTGTTTAAAAGTATTAGCGCGAAATCTTTCTTTGTCAAATATTTTTATGCAGAAATTTCGAAACTTTTTTTTTAGCACCAGAAATGTACCTGTGATCTAAATTTAAAATGCTTCCAATTGCTAAAATGCCATTACGTCCAGTTTTTCGATACCTTGAGATAAGTTATCGTTCTCAAATTATACTGTCTCTCATGAGTTTTCAAGTAAAACAAATTCATTGGAAATCAACGAAAAAAAACCTTAGCATGCTCTGTAAAGTGAAAGTTAACTAAGAAGTACATATAAGTTTAAGATTCAGTTTCAGTTTTAAGAAAAATTTTCCAACATAGGATTTCACAGAGCTGCAATCAAACAAATTCAGGATCTAATTCCAGGAAAATAATAGCTGAACCGAAAATTTTAAGTAAAAAAATTGAAGTGTGCGGAAGATCAAATGCGATAAAAAAAAATTGTAGCATGGCTAGTGCATTTTGCTTTTTTGATGGTCATGTTTGTTCTATAGCTCTTTCAGATGCTTGTCAGCAGGCTGTGCAGGATCCAGCGCTAGACAATTCTCCCAGAATGGGTCAAATATCGGCAACATTTGTCGAAAATTCATGTTATGGTTTACCCATGATATAAGGACGCTTCAGCTAATTATCCTTCCTAAGACCCTAAATAGAAGAGGCTGAAAGGTTGCTCGGATAATAACCGGAACCTGACAGTTACATCGGACATATTTTTGTAGATACTTCATATTGCTATTAAAACATGAAACGAACTAATTGACAGGATTTTATTGCAGAAAATCATGTAATTGAAATAAATTAGAAAAACAAAATTATATTTTTTTCAAAATCATACTTTTTTTGGAATATATTATTTTTACGAAAACAAACATGAGGCATAAATATTTTTCACGACCCAAATTTTTTTCTGTTTGCACTCAACCGGTGATCGTTAATACCGATTATCGTCTCTACGCTTCTTCAGCGCAAATTGGAAAGGGGCCGAAAACATATTTCGAATCATCAAAAATTTGTCTTGCCAAAAACTTTATATAAAATTTTGGGATGAACTGAAATTTTTATTTTGAACCTCTTTTCTTGGAAATATCGAAATTTGACTTAAAAAAACTTTACTTAACGAACATCTTAGAAAAATATTCAATTTATGGATTACATTCAGAAAAATACTTCAATTTTCTTAAGAGAAATATCAAAGAATATTCACTGAATCCATTGTTTGACTTCGAAGATTAGAAATAAATCTGATTGTTTTTCTCTCTAACGAAATTGATACATCAGGGGCCTGCGTTTTAGGCCAATAAAAATACCAAAATAAATTTGATTTAATGTTACAAATGGTTCTGACTACAAGCAAAATTTTTTAAAAGTTTTGCCACTTGCTTCCAAATGCTGCGAATTCAAAGATTTTAATCTTAAAATATATGTCTATGGTTGATATATATCTGTACTTTGCATAGAAAGCAAAATCAATGGTAAGTGGTCGTCAAATTGTCGAAAACATATTATTTATTATAGCTCTGATAATTTATGCGACTATATCTCTCAATTGAGGAACATTAAAAACGTTTCAAACACTATTACCGTAGAACCATTATTGTCACGTAAATAATTCATATCATCTAAACTGAATTGAATAAAATTGAATTAATTTGTTTTTCACTATACCCATGGTGTAAGCAAGTCTCCCTCCCTTGATTCCATTATGCAAACAATTCTAGCACAGTTACATTCGCCTAAATTTTTAGCGTCAAAAAACCTTTGTCAGACGAATTTCGTATCTTCAACCATTTGCTGCTAAAATTGAAAGCTAATGTGCTGGCAAATATTTCTATTAGTTATCTATTGTAAGAAACCTCCACTATGTGAAGTATTTAAAAATACGAACTGTGGAAATTTCAATGAAAAATTCAATTCAGATATTCTCGTCTGAGCCAAATGCTCGGAAGATGCAAATCAAAACTTTACATTTCATCGACATGTCTTCTATACTTGTCATACTGCTTGAAAAAAAGGATCGAATTATTCGCTATTTGGTTAATCTTAAAAAGTTTTCATAGTGATTTACCCACATTGGGCGCTATTTTATTCAAGCTTATTAGCTCACGTCACACCCATAAAACGATAACATATTTCTACCAAACTTGCTTTTATAATCGAATCTATAGTGTTTTAATATTTTCAATGATTTTTAGATGTTTCTTTTTTGACAGAAATTAGTTGTACAGAAGAAATCTATCAATAATTTTTTTTCCTACTGAATATAAAATACAAAATCCATCCATCCACCAAGACTTCTTGTTTCACCAGTTCAAATCTTAACTGACATCCAAAAATACGAATATACCTAGTTTCTAAAATATTATTTCATCTCTTACATGTACCAGCAATCGAGTCCGCTTGTATCGAAAAGTTTCGAAATAACTGACATCCATCGTAATATTATACAAAACTCCAACTCATCTTGGACTATAAAACCAACTGACACGGAATTAGTTATACGAACAAACAACCAAGCGAAAGAACGAAAAACATCATAACAACATAAAAACTTTTTTCTGGCGCCCGTATGACTGTAATATTTGTTTGGCTATATATTTCGAGGCGAAAAATTCCCGCTCATTTATTTATTTGCGCTTCAATTCACTTTTATCTCTGTCACTGTGAGTGAGCCTTGTTTTTATCCGGATAAACAAAAATAATACACATTCTAGCCAGAGTATGGTTCTGAAGGAATAAAGATTAGACAATCTACAGTGTATGCCCCACACATTCACTTCTGAATGTGTGAGTATATATGAACGCAAGTCAGTGAAGGGATGAATTTTGCGGGTGTATTGTTTAACCATTGCTCAGCATAAGAGCAAAGATTGTATTATTATGCCTGAAGCCACCAAAAAAGCAAACATTTATGCTAATTTAAGCAATTCGAAAGGAAATTTAGAAGCATGCTCTCTGCCAAATGCATTTGCCGTGGTCGTGGAATAGCTTTGTCGTGGAAAATGCTGTCTCACGTTCAGTGTCATAAAAGTTTTAGGGCATATAGGAAATTTTCCTCGTTTTACTTTAGTGACTGAATATTAAAAGAGAGGGTGATATAGATTTATTTGTTCTGTCACAGTACAGTGAGCTTGTACTGTGACAGAACAACGAGGTATCCGCAATTCAATTCAGGGTGAGCGTCTTTTTATCCATGTCCACTTTCATATTCATAAGATTTTGAATTTTAAACAACTGACTTAACTGCCGAAAGCGTATGCTGTTGCACCAGAGTGTCAAAAAGCATAGAAGTTTTCAACTCAGGGAATTCAACTGCAACATAGTAGTTTACTTTAGGAGGAAATCGGCACCTGAGTTGAATCCAAAATAAAATGGCTCCTAGAATTAAGTGCTCCATACTAATTCAAGTTTTTTGACACTCTGGTGCAACAGCATACACTCAGATTGAATTGTGGTTTTAATGAAAGTAGTTTTAATGGTAATGCAGCAAACGTTTTTAAGCAAAACCAGTCTTTCGGAAATCAGTAATAACACTTTTTGTATGAAATTGATAAATATTTAGGCTCCGATTTTTAAATAAAATGAATGAACCGTTACTAATTTTAGTTATTTTTCGCATTATTCCGCTCATCACGAAAAAGCATTTCATAGTTTTCATAATGCAGAGCTCATTGGAAGAGCGGCATTGGAACTGTTTGAAAGCCAACAAGGTTGAAAAAATCTTATTTGAGCTTTCTTTAGAGAAAAAAACTTTTATACATACCCCCGATGGTCCAACCTGCTTCCCCCAAGAGGAAATCCCTCAACTCTTGATCTTATTATAGCCAACAGCAAGATTCCCTTGTCTCAGCCCTCAGTGATTAATGAACTATCCTTTCTTCACCTGCCTGTTCGATTTGACATCTACACTTAAAGCTTTCAACCTTTTCCTGTTTCAATTACAATAAAACCTCTTAGATTTCTTATCGTAGAATCTTGGGGGATGATATTAACCTTAACGATTATGACCTCTCGAAAATTGTAAACGTCTTCCAAATTGACAGTCTAATATCTATTTTCTCTAATAAGCTGACATTAGCCCAAAACAACTCCACATCCACTTCAAAGTGAGTGATCTCTAAATTTCATATAAACAACGCCACTGCTGCTTTAATCAAACACCGCAATGACACTCGTAGGCAGTGGCAAAGAACTCATTGTCCTCAATTAAAAGCCCATCTAAACACTCTGAACAATCAAATACGTAAAACGTTTCTTGAACTTCATAATAAACGGTGGAATGACTTACTATGCGCACAAGCACCTGAGTCAAATCGTCTATGGAAATTGCTCAAGCTACTGAAGAACAAAAAACATATGCTTCCTCCCTTACTCCTTCCTAATGGCGATGTTGCGTATACTGAAAGAGCAAAAGCTGATGCACTTGCTGACTCCTTTCAAAGCTCACACAAGCTTACGCTTCTCTGCAGTGACCCCGACACCAGTCTCTAAGTTGACCTTGAAATTGCCAAACTATTAGAAGCCAGAACCCATTTCCAACCTAATGATTTTTGCTCTTCTGCAGAAACAAGATCCCATCTCGAAAGCTTGAAATTAAAATCCGCGCTTGGTGATAACGGCTTGCCGAACGTCCTTTTTCAAAATCTTCTTTGGAAGGCAATAATTTTAGCTACATTTATTTTTAACTGCTGCTTAAAGCTAGGATACTTTCCTTCTGCTTGCAAAAACGCAATTGTCATTTCAATTTTAAAGCCAAGTAAAAACCCTAGGCTCCTCAGTAGCAACCGCCCTATCAGCTTACTTCCTTCTTTTAGTAAACTTTTCGAGAAAGTTATCCTTTCCCGTATTCGAAAAGAACTCGAAGCTTCCTCCACTATTCCGGATTTTCAGTTCGGCTTTCAACCTGGTATGTCTACCACTCATCAGCTACTCAGAGATGTTCACAGCATCAATGATAATTTCATATCAAAACGCTCAACTGGTCTCATAGCGCTTGATATTGAAAAAGCCTTTGACACAGTATGGCATGACGGCCTAGTTTTCAAACTTGTTAAATGCTCACTGGCCACCTACTTATGTAGAACTGTCCATTCCTTTTTAGACTCGCGCATTTTTAATGTAAAGACACTTAGATTATCAAAAAATGTGGTTTACCTGCCGGAGTTCCCCAAGGCTCTATCCTTAGTCCCACACTGTATAATGTTTTCATGTCTGACCTCGAAAAATCACCGCGATGCAACTTTGCTATGTGTACTGATGACACTGCAATCTTCGCCAGCGAAGCAGACCCAACAATCTCCAGGAGCAATTATCTCTCATAGATCAATTTTGTAAAAGTTGGAAGATTACAATAAACTCAAATAAAGCTCAAGCAATTTTCTTCACAAAAAACGTGCTCGAAAAAAACCTACCAAATTCACAGATAAATATCCTTGGATCAATTGTTAATTGGTCAAAAGGCATTAATTATCTTGGAATCCATCTAGACTCGAAATTAACGTTTCACTCGCACATTGAAGGCACCAACTCTAAAATATTGAAAAACATACGCTCCTTATACCCATTTATCAACAGAAAATCTAAGCTGCCACTACACAATAAACTGCTAATAAACAAATCCGCGATGCAGCCTATTATCCCATACGGTTGTCCAATATGGATTAGCTGTGCAGCTTCTCATGTAAGCCAGCTTCAAAGACTCTAAAACAAATGTCTCAAAATCATATTGAACAAACCCTTCTACTTCACTCGCCTTCTACTTCTACTTCTCCACCACTCGCTTGCATAAGTTGGCAAAAGTCAATAAAATCAAGTCCAGAGCTCTTACTCTGCAACAAAAGTTCCTTGATAAATGTGTACGTTCGTCTAACCCACTAATTGCATTCTTGAATCGTGCGTGAGGTAGTGTATTCTCCAATACATTTCCTAAGCCTAGTTTGTAATCCCTAGTTGTAAAAACTATCCAAAGTTTATTTTAAGTGCTCCAGTAGGATTTAAGCTAATTTTGCCTAATCGGTGATGACTTGTAACTCTATTTTCAATTAATTTTTTTCTAAATTTATAACTATTAGTAACTTAGCTGTAAGGACATTGTCTAAATTCTAGATTTAACTCAAACACTGAAAATATTTCTAAATCCGTTCGATCTATAAAATAAAGCTATTATTATTATTATTTATTAAAAGAAATCTCAATCAACAGGGTTGATTTCTACGTCATCATAAATACTTGTATACATACAACGACCTCACAAAGTCTATCACTGTTTGGGCATGCCTGATTGATTATGGATAGCAACGACACGTGGCACGCCTATATGTAGCACTCAAGCATATCTATTATTCAAAGGATATCATCCTAAGACTTCATCTTAAATTGTCGAAGCTTTAGACCACAAACCGTAAGCATGAAAACTTGTGAGTCTTGTTCCATAATGAAGGTAAAACCTCTACATTAGATCTGCATGTGCCCATTTTACAACACTATAAATTTAATCCATAAAAGTTTTGCTAAACGTCAAATATTCGAAACCACTGAAATTGTCCAGAAATGGACAGAATCCATTACTTATTTGGTATCGATAATGCTTCATTCATCCTATTTTACTACCACACATCATGTCAGGTATCTACTAGTCGATGTTTTCGTAAATTCTTCTTGGATTGTACATTTTTCACCTCAAACTATTTTTACAAAGCTTCCTGAAAGTCGACAGTACCCAACTTTCACTGGTAAAAAAAACGAATTGAAGAACGAATGGCTGACAAAACTTACTACGCCACTCAATGTTAATAAAAGATAGCTTAGCGAGTTAAAAAGTAACATTTTATGTATTTATTTCAAATTAATTGCTGCAGTTAAAGCGTAGCAAGCAACTATGAAAGGTCCCACAAAAAAATTAATAAAAGAACTTGTATAATCGGATCGAAAGTAATTGTAGGTGAGAGAAAAAGTGAGCTGCATTTAAATTAATTTCAAGCACAGCTGAATAGATCCGAAACTGCTAAGCTTTCCGTAAGAAACAAATTTTTATTTATATCATCCAAGAATCACAGTCCAACTTTAACACAGTACTCCTCAAATAGAAAAAAAATCAGTGTTCATCTGCACCCTTATTTAATCCCAGAATCCACTCAACTCATTTCTCTTATCTTATAAACCCATGGCATTTATTTCTCAGCTAGTCTGATCTCCAAGAAAAATTTCCTTATCTATCTCTCTTGAAAACTTTTAAACCAGATTCCATCGCGATTACGAAGCAAAATCCAAAATAAAAAATCCTGACGAGTAAATGAATGTTTTTCCCTAGCCTCTTTCCATCGAAAGGTCAAAACGTTTCTCTCTCCCATTCAGTAGACTCACAAAAACTCACCAAAGTAATCAAGCCAGAGAAATTGTGCAGGTATTTATGACCCTACGAAGACGACGAAAACCCAACGGCGACAGCAGAATACCAGCCAGGTTTAGGTAATTGCAAGGAAATAAGAAAAACGGTAGACAGTCCGAAAGTGCTTACAGTAAGTTTCATAGCACTCAGCCGAGTGCCATTGCGAAGTCTTCGTGTTGTCAAATGGTGCAGAAAATTGAAAAATTTCGATGGAAAACGTTCAGGAACGCAATACTTAAGTGCGTTACAAAATACTGTGAAAGGCAATTAAATTTGAATCATTATTGATTAGGTTTAGATTGGAATTTTGTGAAGTCTTAGTTGGGTCGGTTCGGGGATTTTTTTTTTCTTGTTTTCAATGGGATTTTGAAAGTATCGCACATCCTTAAATAAATAATATACAAATTTAATTTGTGTGCTTTAATTTTAATCACTTGTGTGAAAATCTAACTTTGAAAATTTGTTTGCCTGATTTTTTGAACATATAGTTAGGTGCGTTTTTTTGCACTCTTGGGTAGGGTAAGTTAAGGTAAGTATAGGTAATTTCATTGAATACAACAACAATTGCTGCCGCAGTGAAGTTGCAGGGCATCAATTTTGGTTATATTCAATGAAATTATTGGGTTATTTTTATTATTGCCGATTTTGTGCTATAAAATTATTTCATTATAAAAATTACAAATTCATAAACTAATGTATAATATATTCACCATTATTATTTATTACTTGTTGCCATCTATCAGGCAATGTGGCAATCCCCTCCTCGTAGAATGTTCTTGGCTTCGACGTGCTGAAGCGACCGGAAAAGATGAAAATCGGTTGGAGCACGGTCGAGTGAATGTGGCGGGTGAGGTAAAACGAAACAGCCTAGCTCCAATATTTTGTCCTGGGTGATTCTAGCGGTGTAGAGCCTCGCATTGTCATGGAGTAACGCTACTTGCCGTCGATTAATCAACGCTGGATGCTTGTTAATAAGTTTTTGTTGCACATGTTGCAGCTGTTGAACATACACGTTTGCTGAAACTGTTTCGTTGCGATTCATCAGCTCATAGTGAATGATACCCTGGCGATCCCACCATACACACAATAAAATTTTCTTGCCGTGAATACTAGCTTTAGGATCAGGTTCCGCTGCCTTCCACTGCCTTTTCCTGACAAAATTTTCGTAGGTTATCCACTTTTCATCCCCTGTAACAATATTGGCCAAAAAAGGCTCATTTCTTTGGCGTGAGAGGAGACTTGTGTCGATCGACATTCTGTTCGCCTTGTTGTTTTCAGTGAGATTGTGTGGCACCCAGACTCCAAGTTTACAAACTTTCCCTAGCTTTTCAAGGTGCCGGCGCACAGTCGATTGAGGTGTATCCAGCTTCTCTGCTAATTCTCGCGTTGTTTGGCGAGGGTTTTGTTCTACCAAAATTTTGAATTGGTTACCGTCAAAAAATCACAATTTAAGTGCTGTTTACCGAGTTTCTTTAGAATAAAATTTTTGTAGTATGAATTGATTTGAAAATGTTAAAATAAATAAATTAAAAGCATTTGAAATTGTATGATAATGCTATTTTCATGGAGTAAATTTAGTAAAATAATGTAAATTTAATTTGAATAATTTACATTAATACATTAATCATCGAGCAGGAAGTGATCTTTATTCTTTTGTGCGGTTTGAACCAATTATGAGCAGAAAAGTGCAAATTTGAAGTAATTTTCGTTTCAAAGAAATGCGACTTTTCTTTTAGTATTTTCACCATGAAAATGACTTATCATTCAGTTTTTGAATTTCCAGTACAATTTCTATTGCATGAACATAGTAATAGGTTCCAAACAAGTTAAATTTGATCACTGAAAGAAAAATCTTAGTAAAATCAACAATTTTCCTTAGTTGTTTTTGCGTCAACTACGGGCTATAGTTAAAACAACCATAAAAAAATAGTTGATTACTTTTATGCACCATGACGCGTGGTTGATAAACAACGTCCGTGGTGCAATAAAAGTAAGCAACCACAAACAATGGTATTCCAACCATATACATAGTACGAAATATAGGCAGCGGAGGCGTGAATGCCGCAGTTGAATTTGGTGTATCACAATGCAGCGACAATGTCGCTGTCAATGCAATCAAGGCACCAACCAAATTCATTTTCTTTTCTTTTGTATTGCTAAATCCTGTTGTACGAGGATTAGGTTGGCCAGACCATTCAACCTAATTCAATCAGATTTACTTCAACCTAGTGGTGATGCCAACCTATGGTAGGTATCACCGCTAGCGGTGCGGCAAAATTAGAAATTTGGCAAATTCTGCCGCTGCCGCAAATTCTGCCGCTGCCGCAAATTCTGCCGCTGCCGCAAATTCGGCCGCAGCCATTGTGCGCGTTACTATACAAAACAGTGCATTCTAATTTTTTAACTGCGCTTTGCAGCAGCCCACTGTTTTGCCACAGCGGAAAACGCTGTATTCTGAACAAAATAGCGTCATGCAACGTAATATAAAGGCTTCACAGCATAACATGAATATGAATTATATCGAACAGCAAACCGAACACAATTTTGCCATGTATCATATGAAACTTCTATGATAGAATAGGAGTATGAGTATGAGGAGTATGAAAAATCTACAGTTTTCCTTAGTTTTGCCATCAACTAGGGCTATAGTTAAAACAACCATAAGAAAATGGTTGATTACTTTTATGCACCATAACGCGTGGTTGATAAACAATTTCATTCGGAGCATGAAAAACGTCCAAATGTTGAAACTATTCTACTTTACGTAGAATAATTCCAAAGACTTTGCTCACTGAATTACGTTTGTTGAAATCAACTATTGCAAAGTAGTTTAAGTACCATAAAAACTGTTGATAATTCGAAACGTTGAAGTTTTGAGTGAATTGATGAATATTTTCTATTTATCAACTAATTTTCGTGGTTATGAAACAATTAAAACAGTTGATTTCATGAACGTTGCGATATTTTTTGTACAACCAGAACCAACTACTTTTATATCGTTAAATTAACTATATTAACATAATAAAAATAACCATTTTCCTTAGTTCATTTAACGATTTTGAATGAATCGTTGCAATACTATTAAAAATAGTTGAATCAACCAAGAGTTTTTCTTTCAGTGATAGAAATTGTAACGCCTAAACTTTTTGAAAATGCCAAATGATAATGGTAGCTAACAGAGTGCTACAGTTTCCAAAGAAAACTACAACTGTACAGTGGCGAAGCGTCCATACAACCCGACTCATTCCAGCTTCCCTTTCGAAAATATCGACCTACCTCAAATTTTACAAAACATGTATACATCTTAAATATGTACATGAAATTTCAAATGACTAAAGATCATATACCATCTTCTGTATAATACAATAATGTGAAAATTCCCATTCATAAGCCGAAATTTTACTTTCGATAGTGGTATTGCTCACATAAAAAAACAGGACGTGAAGATTATATATTTGAGATATGAGTATGAAGATACAATTTCACTGGCTATCTAAAAACTAAAATTTTTCTTATGTTAGTTTTTAGAAATGAAATTTTCCGTGATAAGAAAAAAGTCACAGGCACCAGAATGCAGTTTTTGGGTTAATTTCATGATGTAATAGAGCGCATGAGCTCTGTCTTTGTAGCCTGCCAACAGTTTGTTTCTGAAGCACGTTTATAAACAAATCGGCTAACATTATTGTCACGTCTCCAGAATGTAGCACTTTTCCTTAGTTTAAAAATCTTAGCTCCAATTTTTCTACGCAGAACTGTAAATCAACTAAGTTTAAACATGTTCATGCAAGGTCCGCTAATATTTGCGTGTAGTGATTAAAAGCCTCATTCCTATGAACTAGAATATCAGTTTTTGCGAGAGCTTGCCATAAGAAAGTTTAACTGAAATAAAAAAGAGACTGAAACAATTTATACTTTAAATGATTTAAGGTTTTGATTGATTTAGGTATTACAAGGGCTATCATAATTTACAATGTATTATGTTTTAACGAAAATGTTATTTCAAGTGAATTTGTTTCATATTTTTAGTAGATTATATCAAAGAAATGTCTTTTAGTGTGCAACTTTGTTTTCGCCTTTGGACGTTGTCCTAAGCAAAAAAAGTATTAAGTGCCTCTATTCACAAAACATCAAACATTTCTTGGCGAAGCTATTTTTCGGAAGTGCAAAGTTTTTATTGTGTGCCAAATCGGAAAAATGAAAGTTCAAATTTCCTGGAAACAAAAGAAATGGAAATTTTTAACTAAAGACTGCAGAATTCCTGTCTTGCGTTAAACTCTTTTATGATACATATTCTGCGTAAAATTGTTTTCATCTTTCTAATTACATAATATTGATTCATGAAAAGCAGGAATCAAGAAATAAAAGAAAAGTACATAAAACTATTTGTCGTGGGAAATCTGAAACTTGATATTTTTAATATGTATGCCTAAAAAATATACGTTAACCCTTAAAAATATTAAAACTAGAAGTCGCAAAACTGCTCACTAATTTATTGATATACATGTGCTTATCATTTTTTTGAATTACGATTTTTTAGACTGTCTGCAAGTGTGACGAGAATTAAATAGAAATTAGTAAGTCTGACAAACATCAGCATGCCGAACATTATTGTTGATATACATATATAAAGTGGTGGCGGTATTTAACATAATATTGCTAGAAATTTCAAAATTTCAAAACAAATCGATAACTTTGAATGGCTGTGTCTCGGAAACTAGCGGGTCTACAGAGACGATTCTGGTATCAAATTGTAGCAAGTTCAAAACAGTTTGAAAATTTTTTGTGCTTATTTTATAATAAAACAACTCCTATGGTATGAGTTGGCAAAAACCAAAAAAAATCGAAAATTTCTCGATTTTTTCGATTTTGACAAGTTTGCGTTCGATGCTCATAAGCAATTCAGCAAAAATCAGAGCTACCGGATTCAACGCAAGTTCTAATGTAAATATAAGGGAATTGGTCTCTTATGTATGGTTGTTAGTTAGTTGAGGAAAAATATAATGTTAGAAGATGATTTTACTACTAGAAGTGTGATGAATCATCAAAACTTTAATATGTTTACAACAGTGTTTGAAATTAAACAGCAACTTAAATATTTGCAAGAATAATTAAACTGAAAAAGTAATTCATTGGATTCACTGCAATGTAACATGGGCTAAAAAAAATGTGTTAAAAAATTTAATATATTGTAACAAACAACATTAAGAAATTTTTTTCTAGCAAAGATAGAAAAAACATCCTTCAAAATCAAACTAAAAAGAATAACCACCTTTAAATGTGTGAATAAAAACCAAAGAAGGCTACTAGGAACAATAACAACTTTTGGAAAACCTCAAAAACTGAAATGAAACTTGGCAGTTTTCTATAAAAACAAACCAAGACAGGCCAGTATAGTAACACGTTAAAGCTTCCCGTGAAATAATGTTTTTGTTAATGCTATCATATGTATGTTAAAGGAAAAGACAGCTTTGATTTTTTTTCTTGCACAAAATAATCTTTATTGCACAATATGTGACTATTTACATATTTTCAAATAATTTTTTTGTAAAATTAAACATGAAACCTAATGTTGAGTTGGATAATCTTGGTTTTAAAAATGCCTCGATTTTAACCATTTCAGCTTTTTTGCAAAAATGTACGACTTGCAATCCTTCAAATATGTTGACTTCAAAACACAGCAGGATGTGTCTGCATGAAATACTGCAAGATTTTTTCACTGGAAATTTTAATCGTGTTATAAAATCAGTTAAGGGTGCAGGTACACTTAGAATTTGGAGAAAATCGATATTATTTTCTTTGCATTTTCTAAAAGTAGCAGCATTCTCTGCAAATTTCAGACATATCGGACAATTCTTTATGGAGATAAAGAACTTTGAATGAAGTCGTCTCTACTGCATAAAGCGTTTTTTGCATGGTTTAAAAGCATTTTTCTCGAAACTATGTTTTCGAAGTCGGTGATCACTGTAACTTGAATTTGGCTTTATCGATCAGCATGAAATTTTCTTAACTTATTTTATATGTAATTATCCTCAGGATGAATGAAGAATTTTTTGATTGGAAGATATTTTTTTTCAATAGTCAAATTTTGGCCGAAAATACAATTGAGTCAAATTTTGGCCGAAAATACAATTTTGAATTTCAACAGCCGCCATTTCTCGCAAAATCAAAACCTCCCAAAGTCCTTCGTTCATCCGGAGCACTATGTCATTAACTAATAATCCCCGATTTTTTTTTCGGATGATCCAGTGACAAGCTACAGTGATCACAGCATAACAATTTTTTTTTTACCCTTCGAAGATTTACTCTATTATGACTAATTTTCAACCTTTTGCCTTAAAAAATTACAATAGCTTCTGCAAATATATTTTTTTCAAATAAAAAAACATCTGTTATTAATTATTGTAATGTGTGTCTAAAAATATCATAAAAAAAGCTTTTTTGGACATTCCAAGAGTACCTAACCCCTTAAAGTAGCATCTACTGACAATATTACAAGTGAGAATTTCAAGTTATGAACAGTCATGCACTTCACATGATTGTTTACTTTTATCAGTACACAAAAAAGTATTTTTAGATTCTGCATAACAGCATTTAAATCGAATATCCTGGGTTGATACAATTTAATGGTAGGTTAAGGATGTTAAATGTTTTTGCACATGCAACCAAAATTATTCACCGGTAAAATAAGTTGAGAAAAAAACCAATTAAAACTGTTTATTGAACTAAAATTCCTTATTGAAAAATAATTCTGGCTAATCACCTTCTGCTAATCAATCATTTACTTTCAACATCGAAAAAAAAAAAATATTCAAGTCACATTTATTTCACATATCACACATTTAAAACTTTGACAGTAGTGTTAACAAAACATTCCTTCAACTACCACCAAGGGCAGGTCAACTACCACCAACCTTTTGATATTTATCTCGGATGTACTTTGCAATATGGAGAAAGGGTATCAGATTGATGCCATATATACTGATTTCAGCAAAGCTTTTGACCGTGTTGACCATGATGTTTTGAAATATAAACTGCAAAAACTTGGCATTTCCGGAAACTTGCTAGGATGATTGGATTCCTACCTTCGGAATCGAACATAACATGTAAAATTCCAAGGTTTTCTCTCAAAAATAATTACTGTCTCCTCGGGGGTACCTCAAGGCAGCCACTTAGGTCCACTTCTGTTCAATATTTTTATTTCGGATCTTTCGGAAGTGTTATCCGATATTCCACACCTTTTTTATGCAGACGATCTAAAATTATACCACACTATTCAATCGGAATCCGATTCAAACTTCCTTCAGTCAAAACTCTTATCGTTGGAGCGATGGTGTGACCGCAATAAACTTTTTCTTAACGTAGACAAATGCCATGCCATAAGCTTTTCCCGCAAGTCATGCTCTCTAAATTTTGATTACCGCCTTAGTAATCAGTTGCTGAAAAAAGTGGATAGTGTTGTAGATCTCGGAGTCGTTCTAGATAAAAAGCTGCGCTTCAATCTTCAGTACGACAAAGTTCTAGCAAGAGCCAGAAAGCAATTAGGATTCATTAAGAGACGTGCGAAAGAATTTAAGAACTTATGGGTTACAAAATCTCTTTACGTATCCTTAGTTCGCCCAATATTGGAATATGGTTGCATCGTTTGGAATCCCATTTTCAACTGTCATAGCGATAGATTGGAATCCATCCAAAAGCAGTTTGTTATTTTTGCTTTGAGAGATATATATAACCCACACGATTTTGAAAGTTTGCCATCTTATAATTACAGATTAAGTCTTTTAAACCTTGAAACACTTTCTTCGAGGAGAACGGTATTATGCTCATGTTTCATTTTTGATGCAATTAGGGGCTTGATCAACGTTGAGTATCTCTCGAATAAAATAACTTTCAATAACCCTGTAAGACGTACTAGGTATACACGTATTCTCAATGAACATCAGCATCGGACTGTTTATGGAGACAGGGAGCCCATCAACAGATGCTGCAAAATATTTAACAATTTTTCCAACTACTATTCCTTATCTATTCCCAAGACAAGTTTCAAATATGCTCTATTCAAGGCTCTAAAATCTTAAAAAACATTTTTCCTTATAAATATCTCAAGTTGACAACCAAATATAAATTTGGAATATGTATTTAAAATTATTTATGCTTTTTTGTTATAGTGTAGTTTAAGAAAACTTACATTTAATTCAAATTGTAATTTGTTATTATTATTTTTTGTTATATGCCTTGTTTGGCTTGAAAATAAATAAATAAATAAATTTATATTTCCTTCGCACAAAATTTGAATTAATAGAGTATTATCAATCAACTCAGCAGTCAACCCATAGACAACAACCATGTAAGCCACTTAATTACATTTCATATTTACTTTTGAGTATCTCTTTCGTTGCCACTCATACATTAACTTCTAACACTAAGCCGCATAACTTTCTGCGTCAATTAAAAAGTTTACGTCACCAAAACTACATAATTTAAATTTATTTCAAGTATTTAACTTAGTAATTGCATAAGTTTGAAGCAAGGCAGGATTCGGTTGAAAGTTCGCCAAATTGTCTAGATATATTGAGTGCTGAGGGATTCGTATGAACACCATTTTCATATGCTTGGTTTGAAACTAATTGGAAAGAGTTGAGAATTGTGGATGAATACTATTTACTTGCGTGGGTGCTTTGTATAATTATTTAACCATACTGAAGAGGTTAAGTATCGAAATTCGAATACACTTTCGAAACATGAGCTGAAAAGGTTATGAACACTAGTTAAAGAAAGAAAAGTAACGAACTTCGCCTTTTTTCGGTTTGCTAATTTCAGCACAAGTCAGTTTTTTTTACTCGAGGGTAAATTCTATCTGGGTGATAATTTAACGCATTCTGGGTGCCTCCTGGTATAGGCATAAATATGGGAACCTTTTTAATTTTTTGCTATGAGAAAATAAACTGACACACCCAAGATTTTTTTTCTCGTGTAGATGCTATATGTACGTGTAATTCCAAGGCAGCTCGAAAAATCTAAGGTTCATTTAATATCCCTCTTGCCTCAGGAAAAGAGCATTCTTTAAGGAAACAAGCTAACGTAAGTTGAGTTTCTGTTGATGAGCCTCTATCATGCTAAGATGAACAACAGTGGTTGCTGTCGATAACGAAAACCAAATCCATTCAAAAGATACCGTAATCCATTCGCAATTCAAATACAATATCGATTTTATCTTTGCAAGCCACTTAACCATGCCCATATAATAAATCGCCTCAAATGATTTTGCAGATGCCATTTGATTTGAACTTAATTGTGTGAATAGTCTTTTAAAGCGATTTTCTCATCATTTGACTTCCATATCGTAATTTAATTGCTTTAGATGATCCATTAAGTATATTAGCTATATAAATTTCATTCGTTCAAGAAACTCTGCTCACTATTTCGTCGCATTAAACAAATCCGTTTTCCAGGAAGCAACTGACTGAAAGACCATTGTAAGGCTTGTGAAGACTGTATGGATAATGCTGCTTAAGTAGAGGAATTACGGTAGAAGCCACGAGCTGTTTGGATTGCATTGAGTAACCTGAATTTATATTATTTCGTTAACTACGTCTCTTGTTCTTCGCTAAGGCAGATTAGTTCAGCAATATACTTACCGAGTCTGTTCGTACACAAACCTGCTAAGAAAAAAATCCATTACTGTTTCTCTTCAAATGCAGTGTTTACCATGAGCTAACTAGAGATGAAAAAAATGAAGTCTACCGCACAAATTAAATAGCTGTTAATGAAATGGGAGCTCGATGCTAGTATTCGAAGGATTTGAACATGAAGAGTAAAAAAAACTTGCGATTCCTCTTGCAAGCGTAACGGTGAGAATAATGAATTAGTTTCTTTTAATGTAATCGCTGTGTATTACTAATTATCGTTTATTATTTGTTCTAATTTTATGCAATAATAGAAAACTTTATGCAACAATAGAAAACTAACTAAATTGTATATGCACAAATTTAAAGATCTTTCCAGACTAAAATTGAAGAAAAAAAACATTTTATTACCGTTTAATTTCATTTATCTTATTCAGTTCATCATGAATTCCTCACCTATTTTACTATTTACAATAATCTTGAAAAGCAAGAATGCTTATAACATTGCTTACTTTCAGACGACTTTAATGTCTTGAAAGACAAAAACGATAAAGCTGTTAAACGCTCAACTATTGATGGAAAGCTTGAGTCCTGTAAACAGAATTAAGTACGGCTAAGGAAAACCTGAAGCTCGTAACATTTTATACATGAATTGTATTAGTAAGTGTAAGACTGGTATTTGACAGATAAGCGTGCTTGTTTTACGGGCGAGTACTAAAAAGCAGGTGCTTGGACTAATGCTTTTGTGTTTCAATGATTATCGATGAAAGCAAGAAGATAATTTATGATGAACAGTTTTATGAGCGTTCATTTTAAAAGTAGACCAGAATAAGGCCAATGACAAACACTTTGGCGCGTCGGCCGACCCACACAGCGGTTTTCAGAAGCGTTTATCGAGTCGGTTCAGTTACAATTTACGTCGGAGTACCATAGAGATGCTTGTGAAAAAAGCTGTCGTATATCCATACATATGTATATATATCTATATACAAATATATGTAAGTATATATATGCATATGAGTTTTGAGCAAAGTGATTGGTCTTACTTATGAGTCAAGCAGATAGTGAGCATGAAATACACAAAAATAATACCGAAACACTTTGGCGAAAGTTCATTGCAAGATAAGTTTAGAAACTGGCTGAAAACATCAAACTATTCTGTCCGATTCAAATGAGTTTGTATTTTGCTGATCCCACACTGGGCGCAATCTTGAAACCATATTTTTAACAAATATTCTTTAAATCGACTTTCCATTTGAATACACTTGAATTTAAAAATAAACATATATTGAATAACGTTTTGTATCCAAACTGAAATGTTCATCTGCGACTTAGTACCAGAAAAAAATAAAGTGCCATTCTCGCCATATAGTACGAGAGACAAATTGTGCTTTTCTCGTTCCTCACAGCTCCTTTGCTTCAGACAAGTTTTTTTCGAAAGAAATATGTCCCAGCTCACTA
This sequence comes from Nemotelus nigrinus, assembly GCA_947369275.1. Taxonomy (NCBI): domain Eukaryota; kingdom Metazoa; phylum Arthropoda; class Insecta; order Diptera; family Stratiomyidae; genus Nemotelus; species Nemotelus nigrinus. The sequence goes on along the minus strand of OX376374.1, from coordinate 22,701,739 downwards.
ATAATTTTTGAATAGAATTCGTATTAGAACCACGTTGCCCAACAAATTTCAGTGGTTTTCCCCCCGGATGGTGTGTATTCCGATCGACCGGAAATGTTGAAGAGGTATTGTTACATCTAAGTTTGAAAAGAAGATATATTTAATCATTTGTCGGCAGTGGGCATTTTATTAAAATTATGGACGCAATATTTTTGTGCGAACAAGATATTTGGAAATAAAACTAAAGGACATGTACATCAGTTATGTTTGAGTTTGGTGATGATAATGTTTTAGAAATTATTTAGGCCCATGCTATGCCTATGAGTAAGCAAGGAAAATTTTCATTACAAAATTCACTGGACACATTAATTAAGAGTTTGATATACGATTATGTGATGAGTTTTTCCATAACCCTGCAGCCATGGATGGCACGTAAATAAACAGTTTTCAAACAATCAATTCTTTTGCAAATTTCTGTTTTTTTACGATAAACTGCTTACGACTGATAAATTTTATGCTTGGTTTACACAGCGAAGTAAAATTTCCCTGAACCACCAGCATCCGAATTTCATATTCGCAAGGACTGACTATCTAATAATCAAATTCAATGAAAACTCACAGCATCTGAGTAAGAACAAATTTGACCTTTTACTAGAAGTGTAAAAAATATGCTGGAAACTCTATGAGAGTAGTGTCATCTTGAAAAATCACTAAGCAAAATAAAAGCTTTATCTCCTCAAACTTTTGATGCCTAAACTATATTCAAATAGTAAGTCGATCTTACAGTTTGGAAAATTTAATGGCAAGAAATTGCTTCAAGTTATGATAATCAGGCTTCAAAGGCTTCAAGTTATGATAATTTTTCTCGTTGGTTTCCGGAAACATGCCAACATTAAATTTTCAAATAAAGTTTTTTTCGTGAGAGGAAATTTCACAAGTGACTACAATCTTACTAAAATAATTGCTTTGTTGCGTGTTTCGGCGACAGCGACTTAAAGTGCGGATCTTTTTTGAATAAAAGATAAAGAAAAAACTTCAAATCATCAGATAGAAGTGTGCATAAAAACAGCCATACTTTTTAATATCGACGGGAAACTAAAATGACGTTGCCTATTGGTGCAGCTTAAACCTTGTTAAGTGAAGTTATCGCAAATGAACTAGCTTCATTGGTTCCCACGAAATTGTCAACTTTTGCTCCGCGTAACCTAAAGGTTTTGGTCACCAAAATTATCCCGGAAAAAACATAGAGGCCCATTTTTGGCCATATATTGCCATCCCGATTTTTTCCAGCCATTCAACGCTCATCAACTAACTCTTTTGGGTCATATCAAACTTAAAACTCAGCTCTCAAGCTTTTGTTGAAGCCTAAAAATGGCTCTCTGCTGCCGCAAAAAGGTTATAAACGCCCTTTAATTGATTGGGAGAACTTCTGGGCTGAATAATACTGCAGACGGTGCTCAGAAACGACTCAAGTTAGCTGAGCAAAAAGGTCAAAGCAGATGAACATCGAAAAACCAACTAAAAACTAGTGGCAACTGGATCCAGGTCAAACTCGGTTTTTCAATTAAATGGCCAAAAAGAGCCGTATCTGAGCTCTGATTTATGTCAGCATAGAAAATGATACCATTTCTGCAAAAAAAAAAACAATCTGAAGTACGGTTTGCTTAAAGTCTGTAGCAAACCACAAATTCCCAAGTAGTGTCTTCCGTCTACGGTGACTCACACATATTGATGTATCACATCAGGCAGAATGCGTATGAGGGTCAAAGCTCAGCCAACTTCTGCAAGCATGCAATCTTAGATCTGGAAGAATTTTTGCCTGGTGCTAAACAAAAGGTGATGCCGAAGGAAAACTAGGAAAAACGAATCACTAGGAAAAACGAATAAAACGGATGAATTCCCTGATTCAGAATAAGCTCCAGAGATCGTCAGGCTTTTCTACCCTGATTTTCTAACGGGGGAGTGGAGAGTCACCAAAATTTTGAGCAATCTTCATTTCAAATGAAAGAGCAGTGGCGCTTTTAGTGGCCCCAAAGTACATTCCTAAGCATGGCGTGGAGAAATTGTCCCTGCGTGTTTATGAGTGACAAGGCTAAGGGTTCTGGATCAAAGAATCCAGAGTCTGCCAAACACGACTCGAACCAGGAAACTTAGACAGATATGACAAGAAGTTCATCACTGTATGTGATGATACATTTAAGCGAGAATTAAATGCGAAGTTTCTCTCAACTGATGGGCTCAGATTTATAATGGTAATGGTACTTCTAATTAGCTTCCACTATTCCGATGCAGTAATTTCTGCCCTGCTTCTACATTTGTCCAAGAGAGTTATTAATACAAAAACTATCAACTGGAAGCAACCGGGTTTTCAGAAAGCACACCAATGAATCCAAACTAAATACAGCCGACAGTTTGGATAATCCACACATTTGCCTTTTTGCCAAAAATAGCATCGATATCCTTGTTCTTCACAATTTTTTTGACGACAATAATTTAGCTATTGCAGCAAAAATCGATCGGAGGATATGTTTCTCTGTGACAGTATTGCATTAGCTGTAGCTGCTAGGACTGGTTTACTAATTATTCAAAGAGCTGTTTTTAAAGCTCATCATCAAGTGTGGAGCAGATTTGGCAAAAATAGTAAAGGTGAAGCTCTTTTTGACTTTACCTTGAAATATAACCTGTCCATCGCAAATGAAGGCAACAAACAGACTTTCCTCGCCTGAAACTAGATGGAGATTCTTGACATTTTCTTAGCTGATAGTACGCCTATAGTAGTAGTACACATCTCTTGAATAAATAGAAGATCATACAGGAGTGATTGCTCCCTGATCACAGGTACATATTTTATAATGTTGGGGACCAAACTTCAATTCAACAGGTTACCTTAATTAATTGGAGAAGAACGGACACTCTTTAGAAATTCTTGGTTTCTAGTGGAGCTGTGGCTTAGAGGATACCAGCCCTCCATTTCAGGTTCTAGTGGCTTCCCTTCCTCGATTGGTCTATCCTTAAGCGACTGAAAGGGAATCGTACAGTTTAGCAAAGAAACTAAATTGTTGGCAGAGTACAGTGGCTAAGGAAAATTATATTTGTGGTATTGCAACAGGACTGTAATGTGCCTTTCGACAAAACTCTCCAATAGACATGTATCCTTTAGCAAGACTTGAAAGACGTCAGAGCCAATTTAAGTTATTAATGGTATTATAGACAAGGATGTAAATAACGATGCAATTAAAAAACTTCTATGAGACATAATCTTTGATACAGGTCAGTAAGAATGAGGAGCACGTTTGGTATATCACCACAAATCTACATTATAACTTTTTTTTTTAAAAAAACCAACCTTTCTAGAAGTTGTTATGTGCTAGATTTTTTTTAACATTCAAACTCAATGCGAATCTTGCATTGATAAAAAATTGCTACAATGTAATGATTTCGCCAAATTGTAATTAGATCATCAGCTTAACATATAGAAAAAATCAAATGCCTAGAACTTGCAAGCAAACTATATTTTATTTTTAAGGTTATTATTCCAATTTCTCTCATCTTTAGACTTCAATATTTAACGAAAATTTGCAAAATGAGCTAGCACTCTTTGTTTTTGACTTCATTTCTAAAATATCTTTTAGTTTTACCACTTACAAACCATCTGAAATGTAATGAACACGCAATATGTATACCTACTATGTAGACGCATACGACTATACGTTTATTTATTATCGCCACATATCGATTTCTTCATACCTGTTTCAACCTGAATTTAGGTCAAGTACGTCAATATGAAGACTGAGGCTTATAATTTCGCAACGTGAAATTAAGACTTTGTGCCTTCCTTCAAACAAGTGATCTGTTTTTGAGTTAACAGTGTATTCAATTTTTCGCTCACGTCTTCACTGTGCATTCATCAACCACGTGTGATATTCCGCTTCGAATTTCTTTCATTTGAGTTCAAAAAACTCTTCATTCTTTACGCTTATATATGTTTCTACCTGCTGTCTACCATCGAAAGATGAGAATGTTCTAAAATGTGCCTGCTTAACGATAAGCATAATGACTCTGCTTCAGCCATCTTTAGATTAGATGCAATTTTCTCTGCAACAGATGATGCAATTTAGTATACCGTCATCGTATCATGCGATCGTTTGGTTCGTTTTTTTCTCATAGCAATGAAATATCCTTATGAAGGATGTATACGTACGTGAATGGCTGGCATATTCCTGATTATAAGAGCTGAAGTGCTGTGGTATCAACTTATTAGTGGCAAAGAAGTATGAGTCGGTGAGACTTAGAGCGGTTCCGGATTTGATTACCAATAATTTCCATAACGTGTGGAAAAGCACAACAAATTGAATCAAATACTATGTTATGTGTGATGGTTAATATGTTTTGAGATAGTGGATAGTGAAAAGTACAGTCCGCTAGTGATAGAATATTGAGCATAGCGTACATTATAGTTGAAATTGATTCTGCAATAAATGTTGTGACTAAAAATAATAAAACTAATATTTAAATCGCATTCCGTTTAAACTGAGAACATTAGTGCGAATTTTTAGCAGGCTAAAATACAATTGCAGGCATATTATTGTACAGAATTATTTGTCAGTGCTGCTGAATCTATTAATAACTCTATGTATAATAAGTTTCTATTGCATAATTACACTCTAGACCACTCATAGTTGACAAATTTACTCAACCGATGGTACCTGTCAACATTATTTCATCTGAATTAATTCCTTTCAAGCTTACGAATTTCAAGATATATCTCATCTTAACCACTTTTTTCAAAACGGCAATTAATCTGCAAAGTTGAAGACAATGCATTTCCTTGTAAAACAAAACTCTGCAATCCTTTTCAGTTCTTTCATAATAGTTTCAGATCACTTATCTCTTTTGACCTGCTGCATGGTAGAATTACGATGACAGCTGGAGCAGTTAAATCAAGGCAGCATGACTCGATGAACTTTGAATTCCGGAACCACTTTCAGTGTGTTCATTAAAAACTTATCCTTTCAACTAGAAGTCAGTGAAATTAGATATTATAGATGAAGCGGATTTTACACATTAACATTATACGCCTTGAAATTTTAAATGCAAGCGACAAATTTAACTCCTATCAATATTCCGTGAATAGCTGCTTACTAGTACGGCCATAGTGAAATTTAACATTTACTTTCTATTTGAAAGGTACACGAGTGCTTTATCCTACAGCTTCGACGTTTATCAAAGAGCGCCCAGTGTGGGTTAAACCGTCGTTAATCATTTTGTATGATATTTATTTAAGAAAGAGCTGTCAACGCAGTGTCAAAAGTACATGTGTGGTTTGATGACATTTTTACTCTTTCACTGAGGAAAATAATTTGGGTTTTCATGGTAACATGTTTGAGATATTGTAGCCTATTCCTTTTACGTCTCTTGCAGACACAAAATCCTCAAAAACGCTAAATGATCCCTTCGTTTATTGCAAGATTTGTTAATAACGAACGACAATCTGTCAAGCTATTGGTGAACAAGCTCACACCAACGGCTGCAACAGTATAGACTTAACTACTTATAAAATTTATCCGTTATTCCCCGTAATCACAATACAGCGTTTTTCGCTGCGGCCAACGCAGTGGGCTGCGGGAAGTGCTGTCAAAAAATTAGAATGCACTGTTTTGTATGGTAACGCGCACAATGGCTGCGGCGGAATTTGCGGCAGCGGCGAAATTTGCCAAATTTCTAATTTTGCCGCACCGCTAGCGGTGATACCTACCATAGGTTGGCATCACCACTAGGTTGAATTAACTCTGTTTGAATTAGGTTGAATGGTCTGGTGGAATAGACAAACGATGGCTGATGAGTATTGTGATAAGCCAACCTAATCCTCGTTCAACAGGATTTAGCAATACAAAAGAAAAAAAAAATGATTTTGGTTGGTGCCTTGGTTGCATTGAGAGCGACATTGTCGCTGCATTGTGATTCACCAAATTCAACTGCGGCTTTCACGCCTCCCCCTGTGGAACGCTGCGTTGGCCGCAGCGAAAAACGCTGTATTGTGATTACGGCAATTTTCTTATCCCCAGTCATGCGAAATTTCCAACAAGAAAATATATACCGATCAATCAAAATTCTAAACTTCGTCTATTCATCATTCATATGGGAACGGCACAAGAGCATACTCAAAATTATACTACAGAAGAATTTTCATTGATTGTCAGATTCTGCTAGACACATTTCCAGTAAAAGATGAATTGACAGCACCTCGCTCGTACCAATTGCTGTAACATGCCTTCGTATCTTATTACGAATGTACCTCTGTAAAATGTTGGCGCACAGATACATGTTAGCGCGTACGCACATAAATATGTATAACGGTTGGTTTATAAATATATAACAAAATGCAGGATTTATGTATGTATGTACAAGTCACAGCATGACTATGAAAAGATACGTCTAGCATCGTGAATATCGTACAAGCGTTCTCATAATCAAAATAGAGTGGAAGCGTACATCTGCATTGCGAATTTCGTTTAAGATTTTAATAACAAATCAAAATGGCATTTATTATGACGGTGAATGATTGGATGGGTTTTTGCGATTAGCGCCATATTATTTTACAGCGTCTTGTCAGAGTGGATAAAACGGATTTCGAAATTTCAAATGTATCAAAAATGATTATGAGCTTTTAATTATCGCTTTAACGTGACGAGCTTACGATATAAATGTCAGAATTTAATGCAGGAGTTTTTTTTTTATTTGAAAACTTTACGAGATTTGCTGACTTAAGATATGATTTGCGCAGATATATTACATGATTATATGCGAAAAAATTTGGTTTAAGCAGCTTGATTGATATTTGATACGGATATGGTTTTGGCCACGTTTTTCATTCGCCAATATAATATGATAAAAAAGGAAGGAGTCAATTCATTAAAAGATTGGTGCAGCGTAGAAAATTAATAACATTTACAAAATAATTAATAACGTTTTTATAAAAATACTTAAGAAAATATATTTTTTCTCGAAAGAAAATATATTTTTTTATGTTTCGAGCTGCGTCGACATGGCGAATTTCAATTCGATTCAGGTTCATTAGTTAGATCCAACTGAACCGATTTCTTTTTTACTAATGTTCGAAGAAGAACATTAGTATTAAAATCACTTTGACCAAAAATTCATATTTCTATATATATATATATATATATATATATATATATATATATATATATATATATATATATATATATATATATATATATATATATATATATATATATATATACAGGGTGTTTGGTACTAAATGAACACTATTTTAAGGAGGCGTTCTTTGACATATTTTGTGTAAAAAATCGTTCTACAGGATGGTCCGGATTTCAAAACCTACGGAGTTACAGGGTGTTCAAAAAAAACTTGTTCGGACCGGTACCCTGACTCACTTGAATCGTTATATCTTGAAAACTAATTATCATAACTCAAAGTTTTATACCGCGTTTATTAGACAATTAAATTACTTTTTATTTAATGTTTTGCACTTGATTGCAGTTGTACCGAGTTTTGAGATATTTTCTTCGAAACACAAATTTTTTTAATTTTAACCCCGAAAATTCTGTGTTCCAGGTCGTTTTCCTTAGAAAACCTCATTATAATGTGCCACTTTCATTTAAATATTTTGATAAGCTATATTACTGGCTACAAAAATTGCATACATTCCAATGACTTAGATTCTACCATTTCACAAGTATTAAGCGAAAATGAATATTGCTGAAAAACTAAATATGCCATAAAGTGGCCCTCGTTGTCTATCTACACTTTTTTCTTGAACTGAAAGTATTTAATAATGGTTTTTATGCTTTATTTCAAAATTTTTAATCTACAGTAAGTGTTCAAAATTGTCACCTTCATTTTGAATACATGCCAAAGCTCGTTTGGCAAGCGTTCTTTTCATATTCATGTCTCTCAGCTGTTGCCTCACTTCTGTTGCAGCATCATCGATCCTGGTATTTAGTTCTTCTAAAGTGGATACTTCCATTGCGTACACAAGGTCCTTCATCCGTCCCCATACAAAAAAATCTATTACAGTCAGATCAGGAGACCTCGCAGGCCAGTGTACTGGTCCATTTCTTCCGATCCAGCGATTGGGATAGTTGGATTTCAACCAATCTATGACTGGTCGGCCGTAATGAGCTGGAGCACCATCGTGTTGCTAAAACATGGAAACCAATCAATGCAGAGGAATATTTTCCAATAAGTCCTGCAGATCATGTGTTAAAAAATGCAAGTAGCTGGTACTATTTAGGGTAAGCGGGAGCCTAAATGGCCCAATCAAATTATTGCCAATCACTCCTGCCCATAAATTTACGCTGAATCTATGCTGAAATGATGACGTTCTTGCAGTGTTTGGATTGTTCTCAGCCCACGTGTGTAAATTGTGGAAGTTTGTGATACCGTCCCTCGTAAATAAAGACTCATCCGTCCAAAGAATGCTGTTGACAAAATTTTCGTCGTCTAATTGTCTCTCAAGGAGCCAATTGCAGAATTCCATCCTTTTGGGCAAATCGATGGGTAGGAGCTCCTGAACTGGTGTGTGATGGTAAGGATGTAGACGGGCTGCTTTCAAAATACTCCAAACTTTCCAGCTAGACACGTTAAGCCGTAACGCTAAGCGTCGAATACTGGTTGATGGGTCAGATTCCACTGCATGCAATATTTCTTCTTCGGTCCGTACAGCGGTTGCAGTAGTAGGATTTGCGTTTACTCGGCTCATTCTGACGTTACCCGTTTCCCGAATCCTTGCGTAAAGTTGTTGAAACACTCTCCTTCCAGGAATCCGTCGATGGGGGTATCTCTAATGATACAAAGATTGCGCCGCTGCTGAATTTCCCCGGCACTCCCCATAGACGTACAAAATATCTCCATATTCTTCGTTAGTGTAGCGAGGCATTTTCCATGTATTTTCGTAAATTTTATTTAGATCTTGTTGTTCGAGTAATGCACTGAAACTTTCAAGAATTTGAAAGTGGTTCTGTTTTTATGCGTTTTCAACTTTTTAAGTATCCCACTAATAAAGGCGAAGAACTGGACATGCTTTTACCTGTCACATCTAGGTAGGTGCATCAATTATGTTGAAACTAATTAAAATATAGTTAAATTTGTTGATACTTTAAATAGCAATAAATGGGTACTAAATTACTTTAGTACGACTAGCATATTAAACTTTGTTTTTTCAAGGAGGACCGTTTTATGACATATTTAGTTTTTAAGCGATATTTATTTTCGCTCAATACTTGCGAAATGGTAGAATCTAAGTCATTAAAATGTATGCAACTTTTGTAGCCAGTAATATGTCTTATCAAAATATTTAAATGAAAGTGGTACATTATAATGAGGTTTTCTAAGGAAAACGACCTGGAACACAGAATTTTCGGGGTCAAAATTAAAAAATTTGGTGTTTCGAAGAAAATATCTCAAAACTCGGTAAAACTGCAATCAAGTGCAATACGTTAAATAAAGGGTAATTTAATTGTCTAATAAACGCGGTATAAAACTTTGAGTTGTGATAATTAGTTTTCAAGATATAACGATTCAAGTGAGTCAGGGTACCGGTCCGAACAAGTTTTTTTGAACACCCTGTAACTCCGTAGGTTTTGAAATCCGGACCATCCTGTAGAACGATTTTGTACTCAAAATATGTCAAAAAACGCCTCCTTAAAATAGTGTTCATTTAGTACCAAACACCCTGTATATATATATATATCATCAAAAAATTTCAGTGAAAAAATCTCAGGAACGCGCCATCCGATTGAGCTGAAATTTTCAGGACACATTGATGTATATGCAGAATAGTGCCAGGTCTCAGAAAAAGTTAATAATTTTTAACCCTTTGGCGCCATAAATTTCGAACAAGTTTTACATGTGAATCGGATAATGTTTTGGAATTTTTTAACCCCATGTGTGCGCTGGGTGCCTAAAAAGAGAACGGGAAAATTTGAAAATTTTTAAATTGCGATAACTTTTGACAGAGCTATTCCATGATTACGAAATTTTCAGGACATGTTTGCTTTATTTATTTGTAGATAACTGCACGTTTTAATGAGCGTGCTGGCAACCCTGAAGCTAGGGCAGGTATTGAAAGTAAAAACCTCCAAATCATCGTCTCTCTTGGAAAAATGTCGTTTCTTAAAAAAAAGCCACTCATATGTAAATCTTGTGCTTTGTTTACATAAACAAAAAAAAAATTTAATATGGTATAACGGGCACGCCTGGTAACCCTTGCCCAAGTTACCTATATTTTTAGCATCAAAAACTTCTGTTCACGGAAACTCACGATCCGATGAACAAAATTTGTTGAAATTTGCAGAATGTATTGGTCTTAAATAGGACCAGGTCTGATAGAAGTGATATTGAAATGCGGGTGATTCTGTGCCAGTGGTGCCATCTTGAAAAATCACTAAAAAAGATAACTGCTTTTAGCTCTATAAATTCTGATTGAATCGTTCGATTTTGACGAAATTCACACCGTAGCTGCACCTAACTTCAAACCACGTTTGGTAGAAATTTAGCTGAAAAATTCGGTTGGAGCTGCCAGCTATGATAATTTTGGTGTCTTAAATTTGAAAAAATAAAAATTTGGAAGTGAAAACATTCAAACCATCGAATATCCTAAAAAATGTCCGTTTCTACAATAAAACCAATCTGTATACAAATCTTTTGCTTAATCTACACGTTCAAAGTAAAATTTTGGAAATTTCATATCGGACAAGAACGGTAACCCTTTCTCAGTTAACCTATATTTTTAGCTTCAAAAACTTCTGTTCACGGGAACTCACGAATCAATAATCAGATACCATTGAACTTTACAGAATGCATTGGACTTAAGTAGGGCCAGGTCTGATAGAAGCGATTTTGAATTTTAGGCAACTCTGTTCCAGTGGTGCCATCTTGAAAAATTACAAAGAAAAAAAAATGCTTTTTGCCCTATGAAATGTGAATAAGTTACCAGATTTTCATGAAATTGACACAGTAGCTGAACCTTACTCCAAACTCTGTTTGATAGAAGTTTGGTTGAAAAATTCTACTGGTGCTGCCAGCTATGGTAATTTTTGTGTCTTTGGTTTTGAAAATTCGCTCAGGAAAATAAAACTTTTTGCCCTATAACTTCCAGTGCAGTCATGAAATCAATACGAATTTCATACAATTACTGGAACCTATTATAAACATTATTCAAGCCAAATTTGGGTGAAAAGCCATCATAGGGTTGCCAGCTATTGTTGGTTTTGTGTTTGCTTGCAATATCTTTATTAAGCGGTTTTATCGTAGAATTTTCAATTGGTAATGATATTGTAGTGACAATAAACAGCAAATATTAAGCTTTCGATTATTTGAAAAATTTCGCTGCAGGTAACCCTAAATTTCTTTATACTTCTATAACTTCAAATGTTATATAACAACGTGAAGCAGATGTAATATATTCTTGGCTTTGATACTGGCGAAAGGTTGCCAGCACGAGTCGTTTGTGCTACTTTTGTATCAATAAATGCTTACAGTTAGTATTCATACCGGAAAAATTTACAATGAAAATAAATAACCGATGTTTCAATTCCCAAAGCTCTGCAAATTTTTTCGGATCGCAGCCCCAAACTCCAACTTCAGTTACAGTGCTGCAGGCACTGAGCATTTTCTTCATTGCTATTATATGAGATGCTGCTTTCAAAATTTTGTGAAACAAGCAACTGATAACGAATATAATTAACCCGTGTTTCGCTCTCATAAACGTTGAAATTCATGCCAGTGGTAATATCTGAAACCTTCTACCATGTGAGTTATAATGCATTCTTGAGACAAAAGTAAAACGTGGCATTTGAAACAATTTGGCCGTAATAAGCAGCACATGTGGTGGAATATGCACTCAAAACCTGCACGATTCTTCTACTGTTCTTCGAACATTAGTGTTTCTAGCGGTTCAGGTGCGCTAGAGTTTTTTTGGTCTAATATCCTATCCGAACCGATCTCTTATTTTTTCGGTCTGCGATTTTTTTATGGAATCTGGATCGATGCCGGATTGAATCTTTTTTTAGTAAAATTTCAGGAGGTATATGGACGCTTTATTAAGATTGCTATCTCCAAAAATTCTTTGGTTTTATGAATGTAAAGTGAACTAATTATTAACTAATATTTTTTCCTCAAGAGATTTTAATTGAATTTGCAGATATTATTGAAGAAGTTTGCGGTAATCAAATTGATTGGTTTTTGGGTCAAAAGTATGCAATAACTTTTAGAAATGGTTGATAAAAAAAATGACCATAGTATAAAATAGTTCATGCTTTTACCTATAACAAAGTTTAGTATTTAATACATTGATTATTATAATATTATTAGATTGCTCATGAAATTACATAAAAACTCATATGGCGCAAATTTGTTTTGCTAGTAAAATTCTAGCATTTCTCTTAGTATTTTTGATCTTCTACACAAATTTCACCTGAATTTCTGCAATCACATATTACGACAAATAAACAAATGCCATAGCTCATGCAAAACTGTTACAAGATATCCAAGAAGTAAGCGTATCTATTATTCAATAAAAACACACACACAATTTGAGTGTATGTACTTGCCTCTCATTTCTATTCACCTAAAGTATACATTTTATGAAAATAGGTCAGGCCAACTGACTCGGATGACAAGTCTAGATCGAATCATAAGTGTGCATAATTCTCGACAATCATACCCAACGAAGACCCTCTTCCAAGCAAACGAGAAGCTGTCATCTTTTTTCAAATAAATATTTCATTAACCGAAAAACAAAACATTTCAGTTATTTTCCTCTTAAAATAATAGTTCTCTCCACATAGTCAGTCGGCCGTTCAAAAAGCAACGTACGCTTTCCTTCAACTGCATCTTGAATATCCAAAGCATTCTTTTCATAGTTTCATATGCATGTAAGGCCTCAAACCATTGACTTAGGAATACGGATAGCACATAACCAGAAGACAGGACGACATGCATATTTCAAATACTCAATGTCCTTGTTCTGTGCATGAAAACTTCAGTACGGGTACAACGACGAAAAATTCTTTGAGTAAGTTGAAAGTCTCTAATTACAAAGTACGTAGCTCCAGGCGTCGGAGACGTTTCTGTGGAGTAGAAGTTTAAACGTCCTTTTGATGTGTAAAAAGCAATGAGATGAAGGTTTTCCATTCATAGGATCTGTTTTAAATCACTGGAGTACTCTTTTACGAGACATAATATAATACGGGTCTGTGTATTTCGAATGTATGCTTAAGATGTCTACGCCCTTGGTTTGATTTAATGGGGTCACTTGCATATGTGGTTGCCGCATAATTAAGATACTAGTTGGGTTTTATTTAATACAGTTCCTAACAAGTGCGGAAAAAAGTACTTCACTTAGTGGATATGCATTTTGAATTTTTGAAAAAGTCATCAGTTTTAAGTGGAGCTTAATGCTTCCGAATCAATATTAGGTGGGGTTTTTTTTGAGTCTCGATCAATAGCAGATTAGAGTAGGCAACATTTAAAACAACAGCAATCTTGCTTCATTTGTTGTTGTTTTCAATACTGCCTACCCTAATCTGCCATTGATCGAGACGCAAAAAAACGCACCTATTATCAAATCCATACCACCAACTCCAAAAAAGTAATCTTGCGATTTCAAATCTTAGCTTCAATGTGGCGTTTCAGGTGAGCTTCCTGTCAACGTGCATTCCAAGATACTATACTTTAAGTTGTTACTTTGATTTTTTTTGAGGAAGTTAGTTTTAGAAATTTGAAAGTGACGTGAATGCGTTTGGTTTCGTTCATTCTGATTCTCCATTTTTTTCTCGCCATCCTTCAAGAAGTGAGATGTGGGCCAGCAGGGTCCGGGATGTCATAACTGGCTCTAAGCCAATACATAGAATGGCGATATTATCTGTGAAGGTAGCTGCAGCTGTTAAGTCACATTTTGAAAGAACAAATGTGAAGATTGTCTAGAGTAAAGGTCCCAAACCAGTTCCTTAAGCTACACCAGCATGTTCATGATATTTAGCGTTCGAATAGCTTTTGTATATAACCTAGAATGTGCGGTCCGAAACATTAATTTGATTTCAAAGATCTATTCTTCAAGCCTGACTTTATCAAAGCCTTGAGCTTCGTCTCAAAAGGTTGTTGAGCAATACTTTATTTATTATTTATTTATTTATCTATCATCTAAAATCAACAGATACAAATCCAAAAAGACTAGACAAGGAGAAAACTTATGTATGTAAAAAAAAGTAAAAGAAAAGAGACTATAAATTAAAACTAAACAAAATATAAAAAGGTGGTGAAATCTCATCAAAATTCAAAACAGATAAGGAATCGAAAATTCAGAAAATTAGTTCATTTCATAAGATAAAACGCATTCTCTTAACTTATTTTTAAAAGTGCGAAACGAAGGCAGAATAGGACCAATATTCAAACAATTATGCTGCCTAGGCAAGCGTAAAAGTGGAGAGTAAAAATATACATTAGTGCGAGCAAAAGGTGCATTGAGGATAAACGAAAACCTGTTAAGACGTACTGGGTCACGAACAGAAAGCTGCGCTCTGGGGATATATGTAACAGAACCAGTAATCATTTTGAAAAGGAAACATTCATCGAAATACACTCTGCGTGAAAGGAGGGTAGGAATCTCAAGGATGGCAAGACGCGTGCTATACTCACAGTAGAGAATACGGAACTTGAGGAATAGTGAGCGAATAAATCTACGTTGTACCGACTCAACAGCATCAATTAAGAAACGGTAATGAGGACACCAAATTTGACAACAATATTCGAGGACACTACGCATGAAAGAGACGTACAGACGTACACACGAGGAAATATCAGTAAAATGTCTGGACGGTCTTAGAATGAAGCCACACAAGCGCGAGGCCTTGAATGTGACACGCAAAATTTGGACATCAAATTTTAATTTAGTGTGAAACACAACACCAATGACCATGAAATTATCAACTGGATTGAGGAAGGAACCAACGATATTCAAGGAAAATGTGATATGGGATAATTTACATGTGGAGGACATCTGGAAACATTTGGCAACATTAAGGGTAATGCAATTGGCAGAGCACCAGTTACCCAGTCATCCAGTGATTCAATAACCCTAAAAATTTTCAGATCGTCAGTCTAGAAGAGCCATGGAGATTTGAAGAGGGGATAAAGATAATTTATAAAGATGAGGAAAAAGAGAAGACCAAGAATCGACCCTTGCAAAACACGACAAGTAGGATAAAAGGGGGAAGAATAACAAGAGTGAAACGTTACAAAATAAGCATGATCACGAAAGTATGATGAAAACCAGCAATGCAGCTGACCCGAAATATTGAAACCATCGAGCTTTGAGAGGAGGATTTCGTGGTTTACGGAGTCAAAAGCCTTGGCAAAGTCTGTATATGCCACATCCACTTGCTTTTGCTGGTCGATGGCGGAGGCAACAGTATTGGTGAACGAAAGTAAATTGGAAACTGTTGACCTACCCTTGACGAACCCATTTTGCTCAGAAGCGAGAAGAGGTGCAATTAGAGGATAAACCCTATTCTAAACAACTCTTTCAAGAAACTTACTGAAGCAAGATAGAAGGGATATGGGACGAAAATTGGAGACGCAGGATGAATTTCTGATTTTATGGATGGGGAAAATATTTGCGGACTTCCAGGAAGAGGGAAACGTGCAGGAAGAAATACTTCGGTTAAAGAGGATAGATAAAAGAACACACAAAGATGATCACAGTGACTTTGCAAATATGTTAGGTACACCGTTGGGTCCGCAGCTGGCGCTACTATCTAGGTTAGCAAGCAAACCTTCGATCTGCAACGGGTTCGTTAAAGAGAAACAAAAACTATTAACATCAGAGGAGGGAATATTAGCGGAAAAAGGTGGATTAGGTTGAGGTTTGGCTGAAGAAAAGGAATGAGCAAACAACTCACATATTTCTTTAGGCGAGGAAGCAGACAAATCGTTTAGGTACATCAGAGAAGAGATAGAGGGAGACTTTTTAAGGGAACGGATGTAGGATCAGAAGTGCTTCTGCTGACAAGATGATATGGAGGCTTCAATGTCGGCATGATAAGCACTCATCGCATCTTTAACCATCTTTTTAGCATACGAGCGTAAATTTTTGTATCTAAGTAAATCAACCTCTAAGTCGGAGCTTCGAAATCTACGACGCGCCACGCCTTTGGTTTTAAGAGCACGTATCACGTCAACAGTTAGCCCAGGGCGGATCAACACTTCTTCAAACACGAAAAGTGGGAGTGCGACAGAAAACAATAATAGACAAGAAATCATAGAACGCATGAAGGCCATCATCAACATTTAGACCTATGAAAAACCCAAACCAGTCAACAGCATTAATAACATCTGACATGGAAGTGAATTCAGCTTTAGCAAAGTTATAACGTAGTGCAGAGATATTTTTATTCTTAGGGAATGAGGTGAAGGAAAGTTTTAATAGCCTGTTGCTGTGATGTCAATTTTCCAAGATTTTTTAAAGCAGAGTTCCTGTATAATAATATTTTGCACCTCCTTAACCAAAGTTTTATTTGGTTGTGAGTCCTGAGCATAGATATTAGATGGAAAGTTGCATGTAGCTTTCTCTGCGTCATTTTTCGCACATTATCCGATACCAGGTTTTAGTAAAGCTTCCCTGTTGGTATTCGTAGTTTTGTTAATTTTTTTATCGTTTTCAACAGCGAATAGTCGGTATTTTCAGTGGGTGTTTTCAAAAATGATTGAATTAGTCATTCGCTGTATTTTGAAAGTTTAAGCCTGACCTCTTTAGAAGCTTTTTTGAATCCTGCTTTAGTTTAGGGTAACATGTGCTTCTGCCAATGTCTTCATGACAGTCTTTTTTGTCTCTCTTTTAAGTAATTGTAGCACGTTGCATTGTTTTTCTTTTTAATTAAATCTTGTCTAAATTGTACTTAATTCGACTACTTTTGACGGTAAAAATGAGTATTTTGTCAGTATTAGCTCACTAAAATTGGTTATAAATGATCAAAATACAAAAAATATCTAAATATTTAAAAATTAACCAAAAAAATCAACTACAATAGAAGGTATGAAAATCAATCTGGATAATTCACAGAACGCCAAACGTGGGCGTGTGGTTTCATGTAAAAAAATATATTTTTTATTGAATTTCATTTCTGTTTATTTGCCAACAAATAATGAAAAAGCCATTGAATTCAATCAGAATCCAGAAATCAAAGCTACTGTCATCATTCCATTCAAGCCACAACAAATGCATTGTGCGCGGAACGTACACGCTATCGTCAATTGAAAAATCATTGCCTGGAAAATTGAAAAAGAAAATTGCATGCCAACTGAACGTTTAAATTAAGTGTTCGAAGAAGAAGAAGAAAAAACTTATCTCGCCAGTCCTATCAAATGAAATTCAGACTTTTTCGTTGATTTAAATTAAAAATTGAAATGCTACTCGTTCCAAATAATTGAAAAAAGTAACGAGCTTGTGCTCGTGCAACAGATGTTTACTTGGCATGCTATAAAACGTTGTTATTGTTGTCTTCAAGCAGCACTGTTTGCACATAAAAACATGTAGGAAGCAAGCAGCTATGTCACGAAAACTTGAAATGCAACAGCTGCTTATGAAATGGATTGATGATTGTTTGCCATTAAAGTCCTTAAGACAGTAGCAGTTCCGGCAACGTGTGGGAGTGATGCGCATTGTAAATTTTGATGCTCGCTTTTATGACTTGATACTTTCATATCATAGCGTGGGGTGAAAACATGTCACATGCATACGTATCTTCGAACATGAAATAACGGAAATGGAAAACCACCCGTGAAGTTCATGTAGGAAATATCGTATGCAGAGGTAAATAGAAGAGTTCGCTAAGAGAAAATTGATTTTTTTTAATGATATCCTTATAAAAGAAAGATATTTCAACATCATGAATTTTTATTAAATTGAATATTTTTCGATACTACGGCATTTTTCAAATACATTGTTTTCCATTGTTGTGAATGAAATTCAAGAATTTCGTCCGTTTTTCAACTTTGCACTATGCTTTCTGTTGCAGACTTAAAATCAAATATTTGAAGGAAAAAATCATGTTCCTGTCCGTGCCTGGTGTCTTAGCATGCCAATCTAACAAGAGGACGAAACTTTAAAGCACTCTTAAAACATTGAGAGAAAGTTTGCGTGTCTTCTTTCATTCGAAACTTTTTCAAGTGCAACGTGACGAAAAAATGAAGGATGAGAACGACACTGTGATCATCATCATCATCACATTATCGTACTTCGTATTTCGTTTTATGATTGAAGTTGTGAAAACTTTTTGAACATGAACTGAGTGCGCTACCAAGTGCAACTAGCAGCTCAAAAGAAAATGTATTGTATAGTGTGCGTTCTAGGTATTGTATTGTCTTTTGCCATGATTTCCGTTTGGCTGGAGCAATTGTCAAGAGAAGCGATGACATCAAAACGTATTTAAATTTTGTATTGTACATATTAAGTGGATCAAATGAGTTCCTTTCAAGAAAGGAATATAAAAAGAGAGTGAAAAGATTTTAAAGTTCCATCTAAATTGTGTTAAAATTTTATGCATTTTAACAATTACAACAATCACTGAAAAATTGATGGTATGAGCTGAAAACATTGTTGCGAAGGCAAATAGCTTTAATACTCATGCTAAAGGATTGTTTGTTAAGGAGCATATTAGACACGTTTTTTTTTCAAATCTATCAAGTTTTAAATGGGTTAATTGCATTGGAAACAGCATTAAAACTCTGGGTGCCTAAAACACTGAAGTAGAAGCTTATGGGCTCACAATGGGAACACCCTGCTGAAACAGCGTTAGACGTCATGATAATGCTTAACAAAAGTGCCTGATAAAAAAAAATTACTCTGAAGTTAGCAACTTACATGAAAGCAGCAACCTACCTAGGGCTTTTCCGATTTCACATCTTCGTTCTCACTTTCAGCTTGCTATTATAGATTGTGACGTCAGCAGAGTAGCTGAGCTATTCTAACAGTTTGATATAGACCTAGACGAGGTGCCTGAAACCGTTGGCTTTGCTTTGTAACATTGACTTAAAACCATTAAGCCAATGAAAAGTCAAATTAAAACGTGACTTCGTGAACTGTTATACAGGAGAGTAATGCCAAGACGTCGGTAATTGAATTCGGACAAGCTCAACCTGGTCTGACGTTACATTCTGTTATAACAAGCTGAAGACGTTTGCAAAAACGTCAATATAACAAAAAAATATCGCTGCGGATCTTGTTAAAAATAAAAAGTGCTATAAACAAAAAGGATTGAACTGATTATCAAAATCACCATTGAAATTTTTGAAAATAAAAACATTTCTATAGACAGGAGGCTACACTTCACTATATACGACGATTTTCGTAAAATGTTCAAGCCATTAGTAATGAAAAAGTTCTTGTTTTTATTATCCAAAGAAACGCAAAACCAGCAAAAACTATTTTTTCTCCTATTTTTTAACATTAACTTTCTTAGTATTTATTATCCCATGCAAAGAGCTGAAAGAAACACTAAACAGGGAACACAATGTACAGGCCTTACAATGGTAAACCCTAATGTATAATTTCTGCCAAACAAGATTTGGTTTAAATTGTAGAATTAGGCAGAATTAAACCAATAACTTAATTAGGATTACCACTCAAAGTCTAAATTCAAACCAGCGAAATGTATAAATTTTCATTTTTATAGCCACGAATCTAGTTTTTGCAGCCTGCCGCCCAAATGCTAAATTTTTGGTAGACGTCATAGCCACTCTGACTGCATTGAGACTCACGATGACGAGAATATTTGTCCGAAACGCCAAAAATGGCGTATGGCTAACGACAAATCTTTTGCAAAAGGTCTCAAATACAGGTGAATTCGAAACAAATTATCACAAAATCGAATTCAGTGTCATATCCCCCCTCCCTTCACAATATTTTCCATAAATTTCACAAGCCACAATTCACACGAATGTTTTGAAAACATCCGCTTGAATATTTCCAAAAAATATTTTCGAAACATTCGCGCGATGTCTCATTTTGACTCTGCAACACATTCACATGAAGCTCGTTCATTATCAGCATAGATTACAGACGCAAAGGTTAATACTTCATTTAAAACAGTGAGCGAAACACACCAATACCGAATCGCATGCTCGAATCTCGTTTCAAACGAGTTTCATACCGGTTTCAAGTATATATGTGGATTCACAAAATTCGTACTGGGATCAGTTTCGATGACAAATCTTCAAAAAAATGTA
Source organism: Nemotelus nigrinus (assembly GCA_947369275.1). NCBI lineage: Eukaryota > Metazoa > Arthropoda > Insecta > Diptera > Stratiomyidae > Nemotelus > Nemotelus nigrinus. The sequence continues at coordinate 22,681,492 of OX376374.1, read as the reverse complement.
TATGCAAACTTACCAAAAGCTTCACGCAGCTTTATCATGTGTTTAAAAATATCCCAAGCACAATCTAAATATTGTCAGCTGTCATACTGACAGCTACCATCAAATAATCAAGATTTTACGATCTGGCCGAGCAGAATCTAGAAGTCTAGCTATAAATATTAAATAAATGATACAGGCTGTTGATAAAGTCAGTCTTGACTAGCTTTTCTTTTAGAAGAAATTTTGATTAAGTAACCCAGCAAACAATTTAGTGAGCGTTCACTAAAAACGATAGTTTCTCGACAATCAACAGACATATCCCTCATGAGCCTGTTCGTAAAACGATACGCAGCAATAATTTTGCTTAAGATGACCGACGCAATAAATAATGCAAGCCATGTGTATGTGCCCTATGGCCTATGCGGCTCAGTAGCAGATTTTACATAGATTTTTCCCCTAGTTTGCTATTCGCGGTATCCCAAACAAAATTTTAGTTTAATTCGACTGTGCTGTGAACTCGTCTGTGCTGAACAGTGTTCTTATATAACGATGTTTTATGCTCGTCTTTAACAGCCTATGTTGCTTTATTCTTCCAGCCTTCCTAATTTACTCTACTATGAGTAAATAGTTTTAACTCATTTTCAATTCGTAAAAGCAAATATATTTGAAGTCGTTAAAAATATCACTTTTAATTCATATAAGTATCACTTTTAACGAGTATATAGGTGATATATACTCGCTAAAACCACATTTTTTCTAACTCATTTACGAATCATTAAAAATGATTCTTCTCGGAATGGCATTTTAGTAGCACCAATGAATCGTTTTCGATTCATTTGCGAGCTTGTTAACGACAAAAATATTTGTAAAATATGACTCTTTTATGAATTAATTACGTTGCATTTGGTTTGTTGGGAAGGTATTGAAATTTACTTACAGTAAGAAGAAATTGACTATCATTGAAGATACAACGATAAAAATTTAAAAGTGGGCTTTCCTTTCAAAGCGAGTGGAAGAAGAAATTGTCGAAAAGGCAAAAAATAAGGAAAACATTCATACCGAGTGTTTTCGAAACCAGGTTGCATTTAATGGAAGATTCGAATGCCTGTAAAATAAAATAGAACATACTTAAATGATTAGTTGATTACAGGTTTTTTGATTGACAGAACTTCCCAGTGGGGATTTGAATTTGTATACCAACATGCCATTTTCCGAAGTTTCCAATTCGAAAACTTCCAGGAAATGATTCCTGGAAAACGGCTACATGTGCTTAAGAAGAGGGTGGCTTTCTGTAGACTATACTTTGCGTTGGAGCATAACCAAAATTATTAAACTTTTATTGCATGGTCCCGTATTAGGCTGCTTTCACACTACACGGTTTGAACCGTACGGCGAAAAACCGTACGCTGAAAATCCGAATTAGCAACATGTTCACACTATTCGGTTTATGCACGGTATTTTTTTGTCACAAGCTCAGTTTGTGATTAAATGGTGTACTGTTTAGTTAAAATAAATCCAAAAAAATGAAAATGAATTAAAATGAATCATGACCAAAAAAGACCACAACGCAAACGCTATGTTTGGGTGCATCCTATCAACAAAAGGAGAGAAGAAGTGTAGTATTTCATACCTTATTCGAGGATCTAGGGAAAGCTGGAAATAAATTCTTCAATTATTATCGAATGTCTATTGCTTTATTTGATGAATTGCAACTAATTTCGCTTGAGATTGATTGACCGTGCGGTTTGAAATCATCTAAAGGCTGGTACTGAGTTCGAGTTCACGTGAAATTTTGACATGTTTCCATTATCTGGTCATTCTTTCGAGCGAAAATTTTGACAACGGAGAAAAGCAGAGACACTGCTCATTCTTGACGGATAAAATGTCAAGAATTTCACTTTTCGATCGATTTTCTTATTGGAAAGTCATTTGCACTGCTCAATTTTCAAATTGAAACACTAAATGTCACTTTTTCGCTCGAAAGAATAAACTGCACAAACTAAATTTGCGTGAAATGATTGACAACATGTTTTAGTGCCATCTATGTTTTCGAAGCGAAAGCAACTTTTCATGCTAAGAACACAGTACCAAACTTGCTTATTTTCAAGCTAAATTTTCGCCGAAACAGATTTCACGTGAAATTTTGTATGAAAATTTCACGTGAAATCGAACTCAGTACTATGCTTAATGTGAAAGCCTGTGCTCATTGCCGTGCACCTGTATGTCCGGTCGCCGTGGAGTGCAGTGGCAGTGGAATGCTGTTACACGGTACGGCCACGGCATTTTGCCGTGTCCGTGAAATGTGAAAGAAGCTTGTTACCCTCCCCGCCTATTTGAGGGGGTAGTGACCCTCGGCTCGGTCCGTTTGGGTCCCGGGTCGCTCAGGAGACTGGGCGTGGGCGCCACTCACTCACCCCCAAGTATGGACCACGAGCCGCCGAGTGAGGTTACGGCTCACCGAGGTCAAGAAATCCGAGAAGGAGGGTTGCTGCCACTAATGGCACGGCCCCTCTATGCCTTCCCACCACCGATCCAATCAGTCACGTAACACGGACCGTTCTGCCTCCCCGTACCACAAGAATGAACGACGCCGAAATTTCGCAATCAAAATTCTTTTTATTGTATACAAACCCCGTACTCTAGCACTTATCGTGTCATAGAATCTCTTCTACCGTTAAAAGTCGTAAATTCCCGAATCTAATTATTAATTTTATTCAATTCTCGAAGCCTAGCGTTTATCGTCTCACTGACTTCCTTCTACCGTAAAAAGAAAATCGTAAATTCCGGAATCTAGATATTAATTTTATACAACTCCCGAAGCCTAACGTTTATCGTCTCACTGAATTCCTGCTACCGTAAAAGTCGTAAATTCCACCACTCCACTATCACAATATATCTATTCTTAGCTTATTCTACTATGGCTTTATATGCGAAAAATAATCAAAAGAAAAAAATGAAGGCAACTTATATCTACATTCAACTATGCACTAACCTAAGAATCTTCGACGCACCTGATAATATTCAAATTCAATATCTGCTCGCCTTCGTCGTCACCAAAAAGAATCTTCGACGCGCCTGATAGTATTCAAATTCAATATCTGCTCGCCTTCGTCGTCACAAAAAGAATCTTCGACGCAACTGATAGTATTCAAATTCAATATCTGCTCGCCTTCGTCGTCACAAAAAGAATCTTCGACGCACCTGATAATAATTTTCAAATTGAATATCTGGTCGCCTTCGCCGTCTCACAAAGAATTTCTCGACGCACCTGATAATAATTTTCAAATTGAATATCTGGTCGCCTTCGCCGTCTCACAAAGAATTTCTCGACGCACCTGATAATAATTTTCAAATTGAATATCTGTTCGCCTTCGCCGTCTCACAAAGAATTTCTCGACGCACCTGATAATAATTTTCAAATTGAATATCTGGTCGCCTTCGCCGTCTCACAAAGAATTTCTCGACGCACCTGATAATAATTTTCAAATTGAATATCTGTTCGCCTTCGCCGTCTCACAAAGAATTTCTCGACGCACCTGATAATAATTTTCAAATTGAATATCTGGTCGCCTTCGCCGTCTCACAAAGAATTTCTCGACGCACCTGATAATAATTTTCAAATTGAATATCTGTTCGCCTTCGCCGTCTCACAAAGAATTTCTCGACGCACCTGATAATAATTTTCAAATTGAATATCTGTTCGCCTTCGCCGTCTCACAAAGAATTTCTCGACGCACCTGATAATAATTTTCAAATTGAATATCTGTTCGCCTTCGCCGTCTCACAAAGAATTTCTCGACGCACCTGATAATAATTTTCAAATTGAATATCTGTTCGCCTTCGCCGTCTCACAAAGAATTTCTCGACGCACCTGATAATAATTTTCAAATTGAATATCTGGTCGCCTTCGCCGTCTCACAAAGAATTTCTCGACGCACCTGATAATAATTTTCAAATTGAATATCTGTTCGCCTTCGCCGTCTCACAAAGAATTTCTCGACGCACCTGATAATAATTTTCAAATTGAATATCTGTTCGCCTTCGCCGTCTCACAAAGAATTTCTCGACGCACCTGATAATAATTTTCAAATTGAATATCTGGTCGCCTTCGCCGTCTCACAAAGAATTTCTCGACGCACCTGATAATAATTTTCAAATTGAATATCTGTTCGCCTTCGCCGTCTCACAAAGAATTTCTCGACGCACCTGATAATAATTTTCAAATTGAATATCTGGTCGCCTTCGCCGTCTCACAAAGAATTTCTCGACGCACCTGATAATAATTTTCAAATTGAATATCTGTTCGCCTTCGCCGTCTCACAAAGAATGACCACTTTTTCCTCCATCAGGTACCGCTGCTCTTTCTGTTCGCATCCCGATCCCGTACTTTCTCCTTTCACAAAGTGACCGGGTGAATGCACTTTCTTCACGTGCCGATCGAGGATTTCCACCAATACAATACTTTACTGTGGTTGTCGTTAATCCACCCCTGGATTTGGTTGACAATTTGATTATGTGTTTTTCCGAGGTCGGTTGACGTTTCAACTGTCATTTTAGTTGTAAATATCAAGTCAACAATCAATCTGTGATCGTCAATGTGAATTTTACGTGGCTTGACGAGTGTATTTAATATCTTCGGGTAACAAGTGATCGGGCATGACTCTGCGGGAGATAAATATTGGAGGATCCCCTCGATGAACGGTGGCGGACGTATTCAGCGATATCCTGCAGCTCCAGCGTTAGGAGGCCCATCCGGGCTCGTTGAAGTGGACATTGGCGGGTGTTAATCAGATAAGTATTTCGCTTTGTGCATCCAGGACCCGATGCTTTGTGGTCATTTTCTCTGTCCTTTCCAGGTCGTTCGAGTGACGTGTCGATTGCTACCATCAATTGCCAGTTCACGCTACTACGCATCCATCTGTGGAGCCGGGATTGGCGATTTATTCGTCGGACGATGATGACCGATCAGATCTCGCGACGATGATGACAGGTCTGATCTCGAGGATTGCGTCGTTTGACGGTCCGATAAGCTCCTTGGGAGGAGACCGCCTGGGTACATCTCTAATCCGGTGCTTGACGTTGGTATGTTTAAAACTATCTTATCAACTAGGTGGTTAGCAACCGACAGGTATATGACACAAGTCGGTTGTTACCACGACCCTAGCAAGCATGCCTACTGAGTGGTGGTCCCAAACTCCTACTTAGTGGAGTGGTGGATTGCCGCGCTATGACTCAGCCTTCCCCGGGGAAGGCTGTAATTTTTTTTTTTCAAGATGAATACGCGTCTATTGTTACCACGTAACAACTCCCCCCTTACCCGAAAAGGATTTCCCCGGAAATCCGTTCGCGCATACCGCCCCCGCGTTTAGTTTCTCTCGCTATTATCTGCCGCGTTTTGAGACTGCACCCCCGTATTACGGGCCATCACTAAATTTGCACTTGTTTCTGTGGTCGAGAGCGATTGCTAACCCCGCCTACAGTCCTAATTTCGAGCTAGTCCCAGCACCTAAACGACCTAAATCAAATGCAACAATACTCTAAGTATAATTCGTGTTTCGTGCCTGTAACTCTACTCCCAGATTCAAATCTGATCATAATCCAATTCTCGCGCCCCTATTTCTCACTTCTAGCTTTAAGTGGGACTATTCGAATTATTATTAGCCTACCGTGAGTGCCTAACTAATTCTAACTTTAAGTCTATGCCCAATCCTAATACCAATCCTAGTTCTACTACCAATTCTGATACCAATACCAATTCTAACCCCAATTGTAATCCCAATTTCAATACCAATTCTCCTACCCATTCTAATACCCATTCCATTCCTATCTCTAATACCAATGCTAATCCCAATTTTAATCCCGATTCTAATACCAATTATAATACCTATTCTAATTCTAACTCTAATACCAATTCTAATACCAATCTTTATCCCGATTCTAATGCCAGTTATAATACCCATTCTAATCCTAACTCTAAACCAATGCTAATCCCGATTCTAATACCAATTATAATACATATTCTAATTCTAACTCTAATACCAATTCTAATACCAATTTTTATCCCGATTCTAATGCCAATTATAATACCCATTCTAATCCTAACTCTAATACCGATGCTAATCCCAATTCTATTACTAATTCTAATCCCAATTGTAATCCAAATTTCAATACCGATTCCCCCTACCAATTCTAATATCCATCCTAGACATCTCCGGACCTTCTATCTCCTCACATGCGACCGGCCTCTTTCCACTAGACTTCCCTTTTTCCATCATTACCCTTGACCACATGCTAAGACTAAGAGAATTCCTCCAATTTATATTTTAGCTTCACTATCGAAATCGTCCGAGGAGGGAGGGTGGCAGAATAATCTTCGCCCATTGGACCAGTCGAGTAGTCCTAAGCCCCATATTGCCCTACTAGAGTCCAGGAGGGGGTAGGCAGCGCCAACCAGAAAAGAGAAGGAAGAAGAACTTCCGGAAGGCCCCGCCTAAACAAGAAAAGGTGCCGAACCTGGCAAACGGGCTGGTTCGAGGTGACATAATAATACACTAGGGAATAATGTCGAATGGGTTGTATGAATGTAGTACTTTTCTGCACGCTCTGTAATAAGCTTAACTTCTAGGCTTAGGATTAATACGATAGATTGTTTTCCGTAGAACTGATGTTGGCTTAAAATATAATTATACAATATAAACTATACTATAAATATGAATATATTTATCTATGTGTACAGATTCGGTTTCAGGATTTTCTCTCGTACCGGGTCATCCGATGACGGCCTATCCTATGTAAGGTTTTAAATCTTTCGCGTGCCATACGCCTGCTTCCTGCCCTTCTCGGTTTAGCAAGCGATATGTCCATCCAGACAGCCGTTTGTCAACCCAGAAGGGTCCGAGATATTCTGGGGCCAGTTTGGCGGAATAGTATTTCGCCGCATCCGAAATTGCGTAATTTCTTCGCCATACGGGGTCGCCTATCTCATACGTTGTATCTCGTTTCCGAAGGTTATACTGATTTGTACTCCTCCGTGCCGCTTGCTGCATTCTCTCCCAGACTTCCTGCCGTATCCTTGTGAGTTCTGCGGCTCGGACTCTAGGTTCTAATTCCTCCTGGTTCCCCTCAGGACGCTCCTTGTCCTCATGGAACATTACCATCTCCCGACCAAAGTTGAAGAAGTAAGGGGTAATTCGGGTCACTTCGTGCTTGTAGGTCCGCAATGCGCACGAGATCTTAGCCAGACTCTTATCCCAATCCCGGTGGTTGTCGGCCACATATGATCGCAGCATCCTCTTTATGTCTTGATTTCTTCTCTCCGCCGGGTTCGCCTGCGGATGATACAAAGCGGTATATTTGATTACAGTTCCATATTCCCCTGCCAACCGCTGAAGGAGGCTTCCCTTGAACTGAACTCCGTTGTCACATACAATCCACCTTGGGGCTCCGAACAGCAGGAACACTTGCTCCTCGAGTATACGACACACAGCCGCTGCTGTCGCTTGCCGCAAAGGAAAGAGTAGCGTGAATTTGCTGACATAGTCTAAGACAGTAAGAATAGTGGTGTATCCTTGGTTAGATCTCGGTAGAGGCCCTACCAAATCGATGCATATCATCTCCCAAGGCTGACGCGGCTCTTTGCTCCGAGAGACCATATACCCCGCTGGAGCTTTTCTTTCCACTTTGTTTGCTTGGCATATTTTGCACCTTCTGACGTAGCTGGCCACGTCCGCGGACAGCTTAGGCCAGTAGTATTTGGTTGCGACCCGATCAAGGGTCCGACTTACTCCCATGTGCCCTGCTGCTGGATGATCGTGGCACCGATGCAGCAATCTTTTCCGCTCCTCCTTCGGAATCACCCTTTTCCAAGCTTCATTTCCCTCCAACTCCGGATAGCGTCCGGGCAGATGTTTCCACAGGGTGCCATCCGTTACCCGCCAATCTGCGTAGCGATCGGGCGCCTTCAGCACCTTCTGCCTCATGGTCTCGTACCACCTGTCCCCTTCGGAAGTTATAGCTGCAACCTCATCTGCTGGCAGCATTCGAAACAGAGCGTCAGGCACCAAATGTTCCTTCCCCTTTCGGTGAAGAATCTCGAACGGATACTGTTGTAAACGTACGGCCCATCTTGCTAAACGTCCGGTTGGGTCTTTCAAATTACTCAACCACACGAGAGAGTAGTGGTCGGTGATCACCGAGAATCTCGCTCCTTCCACATAGGGTCTGAGTTTCTCGACTGCCCATAAGACCGCTAGACACTCCTTCTCGGTGGTTGAGTACTTCCGTTCTGCTTTTGTTAGTGACCGACTTAAATAACAAATTACCTTCTCGCCATCTTCGTGCTTTTGCGACAGTACCGCTCCTAGCCCCAGGTCTGAGGCATCTGTTTGAATGGAGAAGGGCAGATTATAGTCCGGACAGGTGAGGATCGGAGCCGTGGATAGTTTTACTTTGGCCTGGGTGAAGGCTGCTTCACATTCCTGGGTCCACTGGAATTTCTGGTGTTTTTTTAAGAGGTCCGTCAGAGGGGCCATCATCGTGGCGAAATTGGGTATGAACCTCCTGTACCAGGAGACCATCCCCAGGAACTGTCGCACTCCCTTCACGTTCGTAGGTGGTGGAATTTCCATCATGCTCTTTACCTTGTCCGGATCTACTTTCAGACCCTTCTCATTCACGACGTAACCCAAATATTTCAGCTGTGGACGGCAAAATTCGCACTTCTCCCTTGACGCTCTTAAGCCCGCCTGTCTCAATCGCTGGAAAACTTCCCGCAGGACTTCCAGGTGTTTACCGAAGTCTTGTGTCACCACTATGACGTCGTCCAGGTAGGTGAAGACGTACGGTTCCATGTCTGGACCCAACACCTGGTCGATAAGCCTTTGCCACGTCGCGGGGGCATTTTGCAGGCCGAATGGCATACGACGAAACTGAAACAGTCCCCTATGTGGCACGGTGAACGCAGTGTATTTCTTGGACGCCTCCGCCATGGGCACTTGCCAATAGGCCGATTTAACATCCAACGAAGACAGGTATTTTGCTTCTCTCAACTTATCCAGAGTTGCGGACACGTACGGGATGGGGTACGCATCGTGTTCCGTGACGCTGTTCAATTTGCGATAATCCACGCAGAAGCGATAAGTCCCGTCTTTCTTCTTAACCAGAAGTATTGGCGAAGCCCAAGGACTTGCCGATGGTTCCACTATCCCCTGCGAGAGCATGTCATTTAATTCAGCATCCACGTGTTTTTGTACTGCCGGAGACACCGGGTAGTAGCGTTGTTTTATGGGAGCTGCGTTGGTCCGGATAACATGCTCGACGCGGTTGGTGCAGCCAATTCCCTCCCCCATAAGGCGAAACTCCTCTTCCAGTAGGTGACTCAACGCTTCTTCCTCCTCGCGGGTTAGCCGATTTCGTGACTGAAGCTGTTCACCCGTTTCCCCCTTCAGAGCACTTACGAACTCCCATTTTTCCTCGCTCAACCGCATTACGACTCCAAATTGACGAACAAAGTCTACCCCGAGAATCAACGTCTGTGGCAACGACGGGACCACCAATACTCTCAACCATTCCAACTTCCCCTTTAACCTAAACGGAACGACTGCCGTACCCCGAATTTGACATCCCTCATCATTCGCCAGGCGGATAACCCTCTGATTGGTCTCCAGGAGCTCCACTCCTAACTTCTCCAGCTCTATCCACCCTTCTCCACCCACTACGGTATTCGAGGCCCCAGAGTCCAGGAGGCCCAAGAACTTTCGACCTAGAATATCCACTTCGAGGTGTGGTCGATTGTCCCCCTGTCTCCTGTCCAGTAGGTAATTGAGTTGTGCGGCCCTTCCTTGTTCCGTCTTAGTGCCCAGGCGGCCGTCTACTGGACACAGTGCTCGTTTCCCGGCGACTGCGTGAGCCGCCCGTCCCCTTCGGTGGTCGCGTTAGAAGGCCTCTCGCGATGATGCACAATATTGGGGTTTCTCGTAGGTCGTTGCCGATTCGGCGAATTCCGGCAATTCGGACACGTCACTTTCCTGGCCCCTATTCGTCCACAGCCGAAACATCTCTGGGGTTCTCTACATTCCTTGGAGGTATGCCCTGCCCCTTTACAATTCCAGCACTGTATTGGGTTTCTGGCGATCGATACTATTGGCCCTCCCTCAGAGCACCCGACATAAGCCAGATCCGGCTCTAGGAGGCGTTGCTGTTTCCGGGTTGGAGGAGGTAGATATGCCTCCACTGATGCCCTGGTTGCCTCCAATGAACGGCCTACCCGTATCAGCTCTGCTATGCTCCGAACAGGAGTCAGAGCCAACTGCGTCTGGTAGAAGGGGGCTATGTTCTTTCGCAAAATGCGTAATTTTTCCTCCTCAGTACACGGGACGGCCCGCCTCCTGAACAAACCTTCCATGGCCGAAACGTAAACACCCATGGACTCTTCCGGCCCCTGAGTGCGCCTCCCAATTTCTGCGAGCAAACGGTCGTCGTAATCGGGTGGCAAGAATTCGGCCCGCATCTCCGCCACCAGTTCTTGCCACGAGTGGACCCGAGAGCGGTTGGCACGATACCAAACTAATGCTTTGCCGTCGAAAATCTCGGCCGCCGACCGAAACAGCTGCCCAGTTGAAACGCCCCTCGCCTCCCGAAGCTCTTCAACTCGCTCGAAAAACGCACTTAGCGATCCAGAGTCCCCGTTGAAACGCAAACCCCATTTCGATACCTCCTGCCCCTTGTTGACCACTGGGATCGTCCGCGGAGTTGAGAAGAAAGGGTTAGGTGGGTCGCCAGCCTCTTGTTCCGGTGCAATGGTCTGATTCTCCCTTGGTGCTTCCCGCCGTCCCCATCTGGATCGGTATCCGCCTCTCTATCCTCGGCGTCGTCCTCCGCCTTCACAAGCAGCTCCCCCATGGCCATTATTAGACGAGTCCTCAATTTTTGGGCAACTTCACTCGTCTCATCTCCGTCTCGCTGAGCGTTGCGTAGTCGCCGCATCCCGAAATCTACTTTCGTCTTTATCTTCAAGAATTCTGACGATTGCGAGGTTCCCTGGAATGTCACTATTAAGGCCTGGATCTCCCCTAGTTTTTCCTGTACCGCCTCCAGATCCTGTTCCATGGTATACGGATAGTCTTTTATGGAAATTAACGACGTGTCCATAGAAGCCTCCGCCTTCACGGCCATGCGGAGCGTCTTCCTCATCGCCTCCACGGTGCCGGTTGGCTGTCCCCGAATTTCTAACTCATAGACTAGCTCCTCCTTGCTCAGTCTATCAATCAGGATTCCTGTCTTCGGTGCCATCTTGCGTCCGTTGTATCCTATAACACTCGGCTTATTATAACTTAAAACTAAAATGAAACACACTAATTCTAGTTGATTCTGTTTGTGTTTGTAGGTGCTTACACTTTAGAAATACAAATTCAGAATATATAAATTTCATTCACTTCCGCTACTTGAGGGTCTCACCTGCCGTCCTTTGAGCGTCCTCACCTGCTCCTGGTGGTCTTCAATGATACCTGAAACTAAAAGACGCAATCTACTGCGTTACAGCTCCGCGGCTCCCAGGGTCCTTCAGAATCCGGATTTTGGTTCTGCGCTAAAAATTTTCAATTGCACACTGACACTACGCGCGGGTTCGACTTGTTTTTATCTTCGCGACTTATACTTTAAGGCCCCACGTTGGGCGCCAATTTGTTACCCTCCCCGCCTATTTGAGGGGGTAGTGACCCTCGGCTCGGTCCGTTTGGGTCCCGGGTCGCTCAGGAGACTGGGCGTGGGCGCCACTCACTCACCCCCAAGTATGGACCACGAGCCGCCGAGTGAGGTTACGGCTCACCGAGGTCAAGAAATCCGAGAAGGAGGGTTGCTGCCACTAATGGCACGGCCCCTCTATGCCTTCCCACCACCGATCCAATCAGTCACGTAACACGGACCGTTCTGCCTCCCCGTACCACAAGAATGAACGACGCCGAAATTTCGCAATCAAAATTCTTTTTATTGTATACAAACCCCGTACTCTAGCACTTATCGTGTCATAGAATCTCTTCTACCGTTAAAAGTCGTAAATTCCCGAATCTAATTATTAATTTTATTCAATTCTCGAAGCCTAGCGTTTATCGTCTCACTGACTTCCTTCTACCGTAAAAAGAAAATCGTAAATTCCGGAATCTAGATATTAATTTTATACAACTCCCGAAGCCTAACGTTTATCGTCTCACTGAATTCCTGCTACCGTAAAAGTCGTAAATTCCACCACTCCACTATCACAATATATCTATTCTTAGCTTATTCTACTATGGCTTTATATGCGAAAAATAATCAAAAGAAAAAAATGAAGGCAACTTATATCTACATTCAACTATGCACTAACCTAAGAATCTTCGACGCACCTGATAATATTCAAATTCAATATCTGCTCGCCTTCGTCGTCACCAAAAAGAATCTTCGACGCGCCTGATAGTATTCAAATTCAATATCTGCTCGCCTTCGTCGTCACAAAAAGAATCTTCGACGCAACTGATAGTATTCAAATTCAATATCTGCTCGCCTTCGTCGTCACAAAAAGAATCTTCGACGCACCTGATAATAATTTTCAAATTGAATATCTGGTCGCCTTCGCCGTCTCACAAAGAATTTCTCGACGCACCTGATAATAATTTTCAAATTGAATATCTGTTCGCCTTCGCCGTCTCACAAAGAATTTCTCGACGCACCTGATAATAATTTTCAAATTGAATATCTGTTCGCCTTCGCCGTCTCACAAAGAATTTCTCGACGCACCTGATAATAATTTTCAAATTGAATATCTGGTCGCCTTCGCCGTCTCACAAAGAATTTCTCGACGCACCTGATAATAATTTTCAAATTGAATATCTGTTCGCCTTCGCCGTCTCACAAAGAATTTCTCGACGCACCTGATAATAATTTTCAAATTGAATATCTGGTCGCCTTCGCCGTCTCACAAAGAATTTCTCGACGCACCTGATAATAATTTTCAAATTGAATATCTGTTCGCCTTCGCCGTCTCACAAAGAATTTCTCGACGCACCTGATAATAATTTTCAAATTGAATATCTGGTCGCCTTCGCCGTCTCACAAAGAATTTCTCGACGCACCTGATAATAATTTTCAAATTGAATATCTGTTCGCCTTCGCCGTCTCACAAAGAATTTCTCGACGCACCTGATAATAATTTTCAAATTGAATATCTGTTCGCCTTCGCCGTCTCACAAAGAATTTCTCGACGCACCTGATAATAATTTTCAAATTGAATATCTGTTCGCCTTCGCCGTCTCACAAAGAATTTCTCGACGCACCTGATAATAATTTTCAAATTGAATATCTGTTCGCCTTCGCCGTCTCACAAAGAATTTCTCGACGCACCTGATAATAATTTTCAAATTGAATATCTGGTCGCCTTCGCCGTCTCACAAAGAATTTCTCGACGCACCTGATAATAATTTTCAAATTGAATATCTGTTCGCCTTCGCCGTCTCACAAAGAATTTCTCGACGCACCTGATAATAATTTTCAAATTGAATATCTGTTCGCCTTCGCCGTCTCACAAAGAATTTCTCGACGCACCTGATAATAATTTTCAAATTGAATATCTGTTCGCCTTCGCCGTCTCACAAAGAATTTCTCGACGCACCTGATAATAATTTTCAAATTGAATATCTGTTCGCCTTCGCCGTCTCACAAAGAATTTCTCGACGCACCTGATAATAATTTTCAAATTGAATATCTGGTCGCCTTCGCCGTCTCACAAAGAATTTCTCGACGCACCTGATAATAATTTTCAAATTGAATATCTGTTCGCCTTCGCCGTCTCACAAAGAATTTCTCGACGCACCTGATAATAATTTTCAAATTGAATATCTGTTCGCCTTCGCCGTGTCACAAAGAATTTCTCGACGCACCTGATAATAATTTTCAAATTGAATATCTGGTCGCCTTCGCCGTCTCACAAAGAATTTCTCGACGCACCTGATAATAATTTTCAAATTGAATATCTGTTCGCCTTCGCCGTCTCACAAAGAATTTCTCGACGCACCTGATAATAATTTTCAAATTGAATATCTGGTCGCCTTCGCCGTCTCACAAAGAATTTCTCGACGCACCTGATAATAATTTTCAAATTGAATATCTGTTCGCCTTCGCCGTCTCACAAAGAATGACCACTTTTTCCTCCATCAGGTACCGCTGCTCTTTCTGTTCGCATCCCGATCCCGTACTTTCTCCTTTCACAAAGTGACCGGGTGAATGCACTTTCTTCACGTGCCGATCGAGGATTTCCACCAATACAATACTTTACTGTGGTTGTCGTTAATCCACCCCTGGATTTGGTTGACAATTTGATTATGTGTTTTTCCGAGGTCGGTTGACGTTTCAACTGTCATTTTAGTTGTAAATATCAAGTCAACAATCAATCTGTGATCGTCAATGTGAATTTTACGTGGCTTGACGAGTGTATTTAATATCTTCGGGTAACAAGTGATCGGGCATGACTCTGCGGGAGATAAATATTGGAGGATCCCCTCGATGAACGGTGGCGGACGTATTCAGCGATATCCTGCAGCTCCAGCGTTAGGAGGCCCATCCGGGCTCGTTGAAGTGGACATTGGCGGGTGTTAATCAGATAAGTATTTCGCTTTGTGCATCCAGGACCCGATGCTTTGTGGTCATTTTCTCTGTCCTTTCCAGGTCGTTCGAGTGACGTGTCGATTGCTACCATCAATTGCCAGTTCACGCTACTACGCATCCATCTGTGGAGCCGGGATTGGCGATTTATTCGTCGGACGATGATGACCGATCAGATCTCGCGACGATGATGACAGGTCTGATCTCGAGGATTGCGTCGTTTGACGGTCCGATAAGCTCCTTGGGAGGAGACCGCCTGGGTACATCTCTAATCCGGTGCTTGACGTTGGTATGTTTAAAACTATCTTATCAACTAGGTGGTTAGCAACCGACAGGTATATGACACAAGTCGGTTGTTACCACGACCCTAGCAAGCATGCCTACTGAGTGGTGGTCCCAAACTCCTACTTAGTGGAGTGGTGGATTGCCGCGCTATGACTCAGCCTTCCCCGGGGAAGGCTGTAATTTTTTTTTTCAAGATGAATACGCGTCTATTGTTACCACGTAACAAGCTATATGCCGTAATCACAATACAGCGTTTTTCGCTGCGGCCAACGCAGCGTTCCACAGGGGGAGGCGTGAAAGCCGCAGTTGAATTTGGTGAATCACAATGCAGCGACAATGTCGCTGTCAATGCAACCAAGGCACCAACCAAAATCATTTTTTTTTCTTTTGTATTGCTAAATCCTGTTGTACGAGGATTAGGTTGGCTTATCACAATACTCATCAGCCATCGTTTGTCTATTCCACCAGATCATTCAACCTAATTCAAACAGAGTTAATTCAACCTAGTGGTGATGCCAACCTATGGTAGGTATCACCGCTAGCGGTGCGGCAAAATTAGAAATTTGGCAAATTTCGCCGCTGCCGCAAATTCCGCCGCAGCCATTGTGCGCGTTACCATACAAAACAGTGCATTCTAATTTTTTGACAGCACTTCCCGCAGCCCACTGCGTTGGCCGCAGCGAAAAACGCTGTATTGTGATTACGGGGATACTCTTCTTCACACCACTAGAAAAATGTCGCCGTGCGGTTTTTTGCCGTACGGTCGGAACCGCATAATGTGAAAGGGGCCATAGAGTGCATTTAGCTTATTTTTTTTTGTATTTTGAATTGTGAGTACTTGTTTTGCGTGATGTTCTTTTACGCTGATCAGTATGAGTTTTAGATTTAAGTAAAGTAAATGCTATAGTTCTTGCGATTAAGGATTTTGCTAGGGAATCTTTGTCATATACTATGTTATATATTTCCTACCTGACTCATTTTATATCAAATACTAATAGACAATGCTTATTTCGCATAACATTGTGATTTCTTTTCGCATAAGAGCAATGGAACTTTGGTGCAGATACGTTTATGGGCTACCCCTAACTAATGACCAAATATAAATTTAAAGATGATTTGAAAGAGCTTTTGCATTTCAATTCTATCAGAGTAGAATATTTTTTTAAAGATAATAGTATATGTAATTGGGATGAAATGCAAAAACGTTTTCTTTACATTTTCTGGTATTTTGTAGTGATGGTTTATTATTTGAAACTTTCTGACATTTATTTCTGATTATTTGACACTTTCTTTGAGCTTTTACGTGAAACTCATGAAGAGATATGGAACTCTTTAGATGTAGCCAGGCATACGAAGATCTTCCTCGCACAACTCAACCAAGGGACTGCAGGATTCCTCCTCAACATGAGTAGGGAGATTAATAAAACCGTGGCAGGTATACTACTTAGGAGGACATACAGTGAGATAAAATTATTGGCACAATTAAAACTTTCAAGTAAAATTAGATTTTAGAGAAAATACAAGGTATATTTTGATTATTTTTTTTTGAACAAAGTGTTTTTTCATATACTCTGTATGAAGTAACATCAATAACTTATACAGAAATGTACACATAAACAAAAATTCTGAGAAAAATCCAGCTAATTTGACGGTTTTAATGGAAAAAATTATTGCCTAAGTAGTCCTTTAACGGGCGTATCAGCCTTTAGTTGTCTGTCTAGTCAGCTTGAACTGAAGAAATAAAACGGAGAAGTCCCTTTTAATTTAACAGAGTATTTTCTTGCGTGCAAGCTTCATTTGGTTACATGATTTTCTTATAAAATTTAACTATAGACTGTAAACAAAGCGAGACGAGTGAAACTGGAAGAAAAATTATTTTTAATTTGCATAAACTAAATAACTCTTACGCGGAAATCGGGGAGATCATGGGAAAAAGTCGGTTTACTATTCGCGGTATCGTAAAACGTTTCAAAACTAGTGAAAGCTTAAAAAATCGTGCACATAGTAGAAAGCCGTGGAAGCTGATTGCAAGAGAAATATGTAGGTACAATTATAAGAAAAGTAAAATAATCCTAAAATCATTTCATCGGAGGTTGCAGCGCAAGTACAACAAGAATCAAATAAGGACATCCCCACATCTTTCCAACTCCCCCACAATAACCTGGCCTTAGTCCGATCGAACACTTGTAGGAAAATTCGGAATGACGTATACGAAAACATCACAATTTAAAGTAATACTTAACTCAAGGAAATCATTTCAGACGAGCGGAGTAAAATCAGACCAAAAGTAACAATAAATTTAACGTAACAATTAAAAGAAGATGTTTACCAATGAAACATTAAAAGTGGATTTACTATTTATATTTGACATACATTTAACATGTACCAATAATTTTGTCCATCCAAAAACGTGATGTGAGCTGGATTTCTTTTATAATTTTTTTTTATGTTTAAATTTTGATCGTTTTATTGTCCATTCTACATTTCCTTCGCGGATGCTAGCGAATGCGCGTATTAGATACAAATACTTCGGAGATGTTGCTTGCAGTCAGAGAATTTCCTTTTATTCCCTGTCAGTGATCCAGGACCTCATAAATAGATTCGGTAAACTCTGGTAGACTGGAGCTATGAGTAGAGCAAAAGTTTTTATTGTAATACAACTTTTCATTTGGAAGACAAATAGATTTTAATTTCTTGACTGGTATCGTTATTTGAATTCAAGTAATATGTTACTGGTCAGCAGTTAAATGTCAAAGATCGGTGGCTACTTGCAATTATAAACAGAACTTCTTAAAATTAACTTTCTAGCATTGCTTTTTAAAAGATTATTTTCAGCTTATGAATTCTTCGGTTTGATTTTATTTCTTATTGGTTGATCAATTTATTATTGATTAATTCAATAATATGTCGCAAAAAAATGCATAAAAGATGCTTCAGTCTTTATAAGATAAAGCTAATAAAATTGTCTTTTCTTTTTCGCTTGAGTCAGTAGATTTGAAATTTAATTTATTTTACGAATATTAACCGAATACTATACATCAGCTGGTGTTTTACTCGAAATAAAATCCATATTGCTAAAAAAAAAATTCTAAATAATTGCATTTTTTTACGTCTGTGAATACATTCACTTTCATATAAATGAATTAATCTTATTGACTTTTTTCGGCAATTTATAAAGTATTCATCTACATTAAGTATACATACAATCGCATAGCACAATACTTCTTGTATAACTTTGCTACTAAATAAATAGTTTACTGCGATGAATTCCGTTTTAATTATTTTCAATTATCATCAAGTCTACCAGACAATCTTGGTTTCCATTTGGACAAATTGAATTAACTACGAGCTATCATAGTATTTGGGTATCTATCTAACTTCGGTTTTCTGGGTCTCTTTAATCGTTCGTTAGGCTTAAGTGACGGGAATATTCTTCTTGTGATGTAGTAGAATTCATTAAGTTAGATCGATGGAAACGGAGAAAGACCTTCTGTTGAAATAATTGGTGAAAACTTTTACTTCCTTCGCATTGAATTGTTTGTGACGCTTTTGTCTTAAATTATTCTTCATTATTGCGAAGAGAATGAATTTGTTTGAGTTTATCAATTTTCGAGTTATTTTTTGGGTTATTGTTTGTTCTGCATGATGATGATTAAAATGAGGAGAAGGGAGTTTGAATGTTTGTCGAATTATTCGAATAAATTTGCAAATAAACTATTTTGGATGTTAAGTATTTTAAGAAATGTTTTATTCGTTATTTTTCTGGATTCTGATATTAAAGCAGATATATATTTAACCCCATCACCAAGCCTTACTACTTTAGCTACAAGATATTTACATCAAGTCCTTAACTATATTTGATGACAATGTAAGGTGCAATATTGCCAAGACCGCTAAAAACCTATATTTAGAAAGACTACAGTTCAAAATACATCTTTTAGATGGTGAGATATTTATTTTGATAAAGCGTTTAGGTATCGATATCAAACTTGCTGATTGATATTGTGGATACACAAACACATACACTTATTTCACTGACATTCTACTACTCACCACACTACATTCCAGTATTCATCAGACATCAAAATTTCTGAACTCATTTCTGAAGATTTGGGATGGATGCTCAGGGATACCGTTTTATGGCAAAGGGGGGCGGGGGGTGGTGGTAACTTTTTGGAGTACACTTTTCCACCTACCCTGGAGTCTGGTAGATAAGTTTATATATATGTTTTTTCCATGCGCCTCTTAAATATAGAAAAACGTACTCACAAACATGCCAAGTCGTAATCAAAATCGGATAATATCAACATGCCGATGAGTATGAGGGTGCTGTTAGTAACAAATGTTTAGATCAATATATCTCAAAAACGGTTATGGTTACAGGAAAAAGCTGTATAATCTTTTTTGTTGGAAATTTGCTAAGCTACAAACTCGTCATACATTGTTTTTCTGAAGACGTGACCGTTACTGAGATATTTAGGAAAGGTCACTTTTGGTGACCTTTGACCCCGTATAAAAAGTGACGCAGCACTCGGATCGATGGGAACTTTTGACATTTTGTTCAACACGCCAGTACCAAGGTTCACACCAAAATTCAGCTTTCCCCTAATTTTTCCGAAGTTTCGCCTTTTTTATGTCGGATTTCACTGGGCTAAAAAAGTATTATGCCGATCAACCAACAACCACAGCCTCAAACCCATCAAGAGAACACATCCACCAGTAAAAAACAGTCATACTCCAGACAAGTTAAACGATCTAATTACACAGTGCAACAAATTAATTCTTTTTTTTTGCCGTTGCTCGAAATTGTTTTTTTTGCATACCTTTGCATAACAGTAGTCAAAATATGTTAGTGAAAAAATTCTGAACCATCGACATTTTTTGTAATTACACTTGATAGAAAAAATATGTGGACACCCCGAAGAACAGCAAAATTTATAATAAAAAAAACCGTTATGGCAAAAAAATTTACGAACAAAGTTTGCTTAACATCTTAACAATTTTATTCATAAAAAAATTTTACCAACCATCCAAAAATAAAAAATTTCGTAGAACAAAAACAAAAGCAAACCCCCCAAAAATCACTAAAAATACCTCAAAAAACTTGCAATTTCTTCACAAAAAGTGGTCTTTTGAGTAGATCATAGGATTTTTTTTTATTTTAAAATCTTCCTCAGCTAAAATTGCCTCAAATGAAGGTATTTTATAAGGAAATCGGGGCTATTTTGATAAATTTTTTCCCCATTCCCTCTAAATGATCCAATTGGCTCTTTTAGAGCATTTCCTTTGAATTTTTGCTTTTGCATTGTGCTGATGAAATTCGCGCCCCATCAAATTTCAAAAACGTTTTCTAGGATTAACTTCTTCACATTCGCCGCCGTGCAGGGGCCCAAAAATCATCTCCAAGCACAAAAATCATCTCCAAGAATAAATTGTCGAATGTGTTTGTCCATTGAGAACGTTGAAATGGTTCAATTATCCTAGTTATTCATCATTGAGTATAAAAAAAAAACAAATTAAGCAGCTCCTTTCACCGCAATACACCCCTACACTATCACACCATCGCAGCCATACTTAGCATCTGAAGTAAAATTGTTGGCAGCATCGGTTTTTCGCAGCAGTTCTTTCCTTAGTGCAAAACTAACTTTCTTCTCGCAATCAAAATTGCTTTCGACATTTCAGAGGCTGTGTGGCTAGAAAATAGCGCCCAGGCAATACGGAGTACTTAACAAATAGCAAGACTGGAATTTTGACCATTTTTTGATAGATATGGTAAATTTATGCTTGGAGATGATTTTTGTGCTTGGAGATGATTTTTGGGCCCCTGCACGGCGGCGAATGTGAATAAATTAATCCTAGAAAACGTTTTTGAAATTTGATGGGGCGCGAATCTCATCAGCACAATGCAAAAGCAAAAATTCAAAGGAAATGCTCTAAAAGAGCCAATTGGATCATTTAGAGGGAATGGGGAAAAATTTATCAAAATAGCCCCAATTTCCTTCTAAAATACCTTCATTTGAAGCAATTTTAGCTGAGGAAGATTTTAAAATAAAAAAAATCTAATGATCTACTCAAAAGACCACTTTTTGTGAAGAAATTGCAAGTTTTTTGAGGTATTTTTAGTGATTTTTGGGGGGTTTGCTTTTGTTTTTGTTCTACGAAATTTTTTATTTTTGGATGGTTGGTAAAATTTTTTTATGAATAAAATTGTTAAGATGTTAAGCAAACTTTGTTCGTAAATTTTTTTGCCATAACGGTTTTTTTTATTATAAATTTTGCTGTTCTTCGGGGTGTCCACATATTTTTTTTATCAAGTGTAATTACACAAAAACTCGATGGTTCCGAAAGTTTTTATTATTTTTCTGATGATACATACACATGATAGATACCGAAAAAATACATTTCGTTCTTCGGCAAAAAATCATGTTGCACAGTGTTATATTTAATTTTGAATACAACAAAAAAAGTGATTAAAACAAACGAACTGATGATGAGAAGCTGTGTCACAAGACATCATCATCTTAGCATGCTCGTGGCAGTCTTTTTGACTTCCTCACGTAATCCAGCCTTGTTGTGGTCGTCGGAGCTCATTGAATTGAAGCTTTGTCGAAAGGTCGATTCGATTGCATAAATGAGCAAAACGTTTGCTAGTGCTCGGTATATTCACACCGTCAGTAATTAAGTGAACTAGCTTGTGAGTGGTTAATCACATCTGCAAAAATCACAAGCTATAAATTTGTGAACTACATCGGAATTTCTGCCTTCAACTTAAACCCATTATTTTAAATTTAAAAATTAAAATTTATTTATAAATAAACACCACCTCTCAAATATATATATATATATATATATATATATATATATATATATATATATATATATATATATATATATATATATATATATATACATTTTTCAACCACCCTACTCTTCTGCCACGTTTCGGTTCTGTTCGTTCGTCGCGTATTACTATTAGAATGTCGTTAGACAAAAAAGGATGCGGTTCCCTCATGCGCGTCATCCAGTCCCAAAATTAACACCACGTCCGTCAAACCCCCGCGTTCTGGCAAGCAGAAACAACTTTGTGGTTCTCTCAATTGGAGAGCCAATTCGCGAATGCACACATTAAGTGCTCAATAACAAAGTACCACTATGTGATTTCGTCGCTGGGTCCTGAACAGCTTTAGGTGGTCAGGGACGTGTTTGCGAGCCCGGACCCCGAAGCACCATACGAGATCCTCAAGAAGGCGCTTATATCGCGGCTTTCAGCCAGCGATTTGGCAATAATTAAACACCTCTTGGGGAATCTCTCGTTAGGTGACAGACAGCCTTTCCAATTGCTTCGTGATATGAAACAGGTAGAAGGCTCCGCCGTTGGAGACGACCTGTTAAGGACCATCTGGCTGCAGCTACATCCGGAGCAAACTTAGGCTATTTTAGCCTATTCTCCGGAAGCCAACCTGGACAAGTTGGCGGAAACGTCAGACAAAATAGCTGAATTTTTTTGTCCAGCCACAAGTGAACTCAGTTGTCGTTTCCTCCCAGCAGTCAGAGGTGACCGCTTTAACAAAACAGGCCGCTGTTCTAACAAAACTCGTTCATCAACAGCTACGGTTGCGTTCGAGGTCCCATGGGAGATCTCACTCGCAGCCGCGTCGCCGAAGCCAGTCACGAGGAGCTGGTGTTTGCTGGTACCACAACAAATATGGTCAAAACGCTATTAAATGCGTCTCTCCATGCGCCTGCAAGGTAGTTAGAGCACAATGTCAAACAATTTATTATATTCTACAAAATCATGTCCAATTTCAGTAAAGAACCCTATTTGGTGAGAAATTTAGTGGCATAAAATCATGGATAAAACCCACAAAAAAAATCATAAAATTTCTCCCTCATTTCTAATGACTACTAACAATATTTTCATCTAACTACAAGCTAATCAACTCGATGCGACTTAAATATTAATCTAGGATTTACAGGCAAATTTATTCTCAACATAAAAGCTCTTTAACACTCTGTTTCTTTAAATCTGAAATGAATTTTTATTCACGATAGGAGTCCTAATAAAAATTTACCTGGAATTAAAAAAAAATCAGCCAGTTAGTAAAAGAAGATATTCGCAACGCTTTTCTTTTGTAAATATTCTTAAAGTATCACGATAAAAGTTTACAAAAAGAGTTTCCTAACTTGAAATCCCTAGATTAAGCACCTTGAATAAATAATCCAGCGGCAGAATTTTCGCGCTTTGACTCTTTAAAAGACAGCACTCGGGAAAAAAATTTTAACGTACTTTCTTCTTGTTTTATTTTTGTTTGCACACCAGTTTTCGCAAACTGCGAAAGACTCAACGAAACTTTTTTTAACGATAGCTTATGGCCTGTGGGCAAAAGAAAGTGGAAACTGATTTTGGTTAGATGGTTAAACTTTGACTTAAATGATTTGCGTGTGCCATGAAAGTAAGCCCTAGACGATGCGCTCAAAATAGCCACTTGAGGGACATGTAATGTAAAGGAAAAATTACAATACTAAACTGTAAACTAACGTAGATATTTTTGTTGGGTACTTTGTCCTTCAAAACTTTTAATTGAGTCAGTTTGGTGATTTCAGATTCTGATGTGATAAATTTGAGCGTAGCTGAGGAGAATCTAAAAAACGTTGCTCGAATGTTGAAATTATTTTCTTTGACAAGGAAGTTCGTGGTATTTTGCAAAACACTAAAGACTTTTCATAGTTTTTTTCATTTCATAAATCTATTTTGATTCTTCCATTTTCATTCAGAACAAAAGTTACAAACATTTAAGTCAAACTCCCATTCAAATTAAGTTTCACTTCATTTCGATACATAATACAATTTCCTAAACTACCTCACAATTAACTCATTTCTCTCTTTCAGTTCACATTTCAACCAGAAAGTTTCCATAGCAACTGGCGCCCAACCACTAGTATCTAATAAGATCCTTGAAAGCAAATAACGTTTGAAACCGAATCTAAATGAGTCTGGAATTAATAAAGGCAATGAGAAGCTTTCCTTGTTATTTGATTCCGCGTGGTTTCTACTTGCTTTGAAGACTATGAACAAGGCAACAGAAGACAATGAATTTCATCGTGGCGACTACAGATTTATGATTATACATTTATTTCAGAATTATTCAAGACTGTGACCATGATAGCAATAAAATAAAAACGAAATGAAATGAAATAAATGACAGCGAGAATCGGGTGAGCTACTTTTGTTGAAATTGTCCTTTTCCTTTACGGCAAGTCTGATGTTTCATGGTATTGCTATTAGATAGGATGAGACATTTACTAACATGGACTATAAACTGTTTGTCAGAGAAATTGATCTTTATGGCATTTTGTTAATGGTTTAGTTATTTAGAATTCATGTCATTTAGTATAACTTTTTTACTGCTGTTGTAGTTTGACTAGCTGTAATTGTTTTGATTTTTGTTAAAATTTTAGTAGTTATCTGATCGTGGTCAAACAACAAAAATATTTTGTAGCATATTCGTAAGCTTCACTACGCAACTAATATGACTTTCAAAATAGAATCGAAATGGTTTGTCTTCTTTTTGTTGAAGTATCCATACCTGCAAAGCGAACGCAGTAAGCGTTATATTTTTGTTCAGAATTGTCATACATTTACTATCAGTCTAAATAAAACTGCTCGAAACATTCGGACGTGTTTTGTTAATTTTCCAATAAGCAAAACTTAGAGCCTAGACACACAGGCACTTAAATTACTAATTTACTAATGATCATTTATACCTAAATTAGTAATTTAAAAGTACCTGACACACAGCCCTTGCGTTAATGATGAATACTGTCACTGACTATCTGTCACTCAAAGAAAAAAGTTTTTGTAAAATGGAGAAATTGAAGGAGTTTTCAATGGATGTTGCCTCTCTTATGTGCTAATTAATAAAGTTGAAATAGAAACCGGGCAAAAACTACATTAAAATTGTGTAAATATTTTGAAATTTTTTGTATAGTGTTTCCTAGACAACTAGTTTGTTGGTATCCGACAGCAAAAATGACAAGCGGTCCCCCATCTAAGTAATAACCGCGCAAAACACTGCTTAGCTTCGGTCATCTGACGAGAACCGGTTGTTCCAGTGTGGTATGGTCGTATTTAATCTGACGTTTCATAAAAGTTGCCTTATTATTTTTCAATGGGAAAAGCGACTTTTTACTAGGGAAATTTGTATTTAATCGGGCAACTCTACTTCATTAAATATTAAATTACGAAAGTCTGATGATCATTAGCGATTTGCTAAATGATTGATAATTTGGTCATTTAGTGGTG
Source organism: Nemotelus nigrinus (assembly GCA_947369275.1). NCBI lineage: Eukaryota > Metazoa > Arthropoda > Insecta > Diptera > Stratiomyidae > Nemotelus > Nemotelus nigrinus. Next base: position 22,656,297 of record OX376374.1, on the reverse strand, counting down.
ATTAGTCTAAATTACCATATGACACACGGCACTTAAATGATGATTTACGGCAAATGATCATTTAGGCTGCGCTGTCTGTCTAGGAGTTTTATTTTCAGACTCCACTTAGTACAAAAAAAATAAATAGTAAAGCAATTAAAACTTTAGTGTTTTTACTTTTATTTTGTACGATTCAATAAAGTTCTTAACCGTAACACGCTCTAATTAAGACTGACTCAATCGTCTATGTACATTCAAAATGTCAATTATCTTAGCTTACTGTTTAATTAAGTTTATTTAGAACATAATTCAGTGTTGAGTGTTTATAATAGTCAATTCAGTGTTGAGTGTTTATAATAGTTAATTCAGTGTTGAGTGTTTATAATAGTTAATTCAGTGTTGAGTGTTTATAATACCATACAATTGTGTAGGTGTCATATACATAACTTGTATGATAGTTTTGCAATGTATGAAATTATGATTAAATGATATTTGATTTAGGTTCTGACATTGTAACCCCTCCACCGCAAGATTGAGGCTCCGACGAAATTATGTGTTTACAACTTTTGTTAATGATTTTTCGTCTTAATATAATTTTCTTACATATGACATAGAGTATTGCTATGATAGCGATTGAAATAATAGTCGTATTGATTCCTATGTTTGTAACATGGTAAGTATGATTTTTATATTCAAGTTTTTGTAATAAGTTTCTATTATGAATATTCTCTAAGTACAGTTCTCTTAAGTTTAATTCTTTTACTACTTCATGTTCCTTAGTTCTGGTTACAAAGTTTGGTAAAATTATTTTATCCAATACAGTATTTTCATAATTCGTAAAAGTTTTATTTTTAATAGAAATTTTGCAATTTTTGAATTTGATGAGGTAATTCCCACTAATATCGACATTTATTTTACTACAATTATTTATTACATTAGTTCTAACTAGGTTTTTTGTAATGATGATACCGGAGATAATTTCTTTGATTTCTTCATTTGTTACTATGGTTTTGTTACATAATGCTTCCTTTGAGTTAATAATGCCCTCTATGCAACTGTCAATCAACGGTATTAAGTTTTTTTCCAAGCTTTCCTTGACCGGTAACTTATATATATTATTATTGTCGTCAATTAGAACTTCGTTAGTGTGTAACGACAAGGACTTCTTATTTGAGTCAGGAATAGGTTCAATGAGTACTTTAGAGTATTTTAGATTCGAAAGTTGGGGTATGAGTAAAGCTATTACAATTGTATCTTGGTAAGTTGTAACAACGGTTTTAATATTTTGGTAACTTTCTAAATTTGGAATGAATTCTAACTCTTCTGCTGAGAGTATGTTTTTTGACAATATTCCGAGTCTGCTGGAGAGAAGTACTTGTTCAATGTCGTCTATATGGTTTTTAAGTAATGTTATGTCGTAGTTTATATGGTATGCATATTGCATGAGTTTTACTTCGTCTTCCAATGTCGTAATGTGGTTAGCGTATTCGTTAGTGAAATTGTCTATATATTGTTTCAGATATTTTTGTTGATGATTGATGTGAGTGGTTATATTTTCGATTTGATCCGATATCTGTCTATTTATTGAAATTTGTCTATTGTTTTCCTCGATTAGTTTTCCGTTGTTATTGTATAGTTCGTTAAGTCTGGTCTCAATTTCTATTTCGTCTTCATGGTCCATGGTTCCAGCAATAATTTTTAAACCTTTGCCTATTACATTGATGAGTCCGCGTTTGTTCCTAAAGTGAGGCTTGATACTTTTAATTTTGTTTTCCAATAAGATGAAACTTTGGTTTAGAGTTTGATATATAGGTCCTATTAATTCAGATTTTGATTGAAGCGCCATAAAAGTGGATTTTATATAATTTGCTGAAGTTTCATATGTTGTTAAGTTAACTATATGTAACACTTTGTGATAGTGGTTGATCATGCTAATAGTTCCAAGATCGAGGGTAATATATCCGTTGTTGCTGTTCAGGTCATTAACATGAATTTCCTGACTTTGGGCATAAAATGTGTTGGTGAAGAGTAAGAATGTTGATAGAAACCAAATCATCATTGTGGTATTTTTCATTTGCCTGTAAAAAGTTATGAGTTCTGTTAGTCTCAATGTGTCTGTATTAGTTTTAGTTTAAGTAACGCATATTGGTATTTACAATATGGAGGGTATAGAAAGAAATAATTTTTTTCCTATGGTAAACGGTTATGAAAGAAGTTTTCCTTGGATTATTTCAAGTATCATACGGTTTCGTAAGTAAGGAATGTCTGTTTGCGTAAATGTAAGTTCACGTCCTTTTGTAATATATTCAGCTATTATGCAACTAAATACACCGCAGTCACTTGTGTTCGTTTGTCTTGGTGTGTCGAGTACATTTTCTTTTGTGAAATGAGTTGTGTCATAGTTTGATTTAAGTTTATCAATTGATTCCTTCTTTAAGTAATCTTCTAGGCTATGTAAGAGACTAGTATTCTGTCCGCCTAACGAGTCGTAATATTTAATTGTTTTAGTTCTAAAATCTATAATGGCTAGGCACCAATGTGAATTGTTGATATGAACCGGTATAATTATCATATCGTAAGAGAAAATGTTTATCGTTTGAGTCCAGGGTCTGACTCCTTCGTAGCCAGATTGTAAAAGTTTTAATGTGAAAAAGGTATTCATCGCATATACACGAATTCTATCGGAGCTTGCTTTATTATTTTCACTTCTATCCTGAATGAGTTTTACATAAAAATTCAAAATATTGCCATTAAGCCAATTACTGCCTATAAGTGTGGAAATGTCACGTCTAGTGATTTGTAAACCAAATTTGGAGATAAGCGTCTCATTTTCTGGGCCTTGATATTTCGCCTTTTGTATCAGGGAATTTTGTTCGTTAGTAAATGGTGGAAATTCTTTCAAAACAGACGGTTTTTCGCGATTATAACAGGGGTCGTCAAAGGTAGTTAGCTTTTTCGATTTGTGTTTTCTACGTTTCGGTTTACATTTAAGGCTAATAGTAGGGCTTTCAATGGTTTGGTACTTCTTTTTCCGTTTTACGTGTGATTTGTAATATTTGTATCCAGAGTCAGTCACAATGTGGTCTTCATCGAATTTTCTTGCTGATACTTTCCTAAATTTGGCATGGTTTTTTCCGCCTCTGACTTCTTTCAGGAAGACTGGCCCTTCTTGTATGCTTGTTTCTTCGCGATCTTTGTTTGCTTTGCTAATGGCTTTTTCTTTCAATTTAATCATTCTTTCTTTGATGCTCGGATAGTCTGCTGGAGTTACGATGCCCGAAAGGAAATCCTTAGGTCTAAATCCTGTAGTAGAGTGTATGGTGTTATTGTAGAACATAACGGCCTTGAGTACTTTAGTTTCTACTGTATCAGTATCTTTTTCTGGGTCATGCCTTAACAATCGTATGTGTCCATTTAGTGTGTTATGAAACCGATTTATGTCTGCGTTAGAGGTGTGGTTGTTATTGGACGTATAATGGATTTCAATATTACGTTCTTTGAAAAACTCCTGGAGGGGGAGTGCTTTGCAGCCTAATTCATTGTCAATTATCAACTTTTTTATTTGTCCCACTACACCTAGATACTGTAGAGTGACACGCTTAAATTCTGTCCAAGTTCTGCCGATTATTTTGAAAGCTTGCGCAAATTTAGAGAATCGGTCTATGAAGGTAAAGAATATTGTTTTATCAAAACTATAATAAACATCTGCTTGTATTATGTCTCCGGGTGCGTTCGGGGTTTCGGTGATTTTAAATTTTTCTTTTATCGGATGGCGGTCGTATTTTTCAACATTACATATTTCGCAATTATTAATGAATTGTGTCACACGGATTTTCAGTTTAGGGTTATAAAATTTCATTTTGAGCTCTCTAAATACTTCGTCTATCCCTCTGTGGTTGTTACGAAGGTGTTCCTTTTTTATCTCTTCTACTAGTTTTTCTTCGTCTAGAATATCTTCGAGTAATGTTTCGCAGCGTATTAGCTTGAAATTATCGTTATTTGAAAAGTTTTGGTAATAAGCGTCCTGAAGTGTTTGAAAGAACTCGTCATCTTTGACAAGTACTGCGTTAAGTCCTTTGGGGTTGAAATGGTTTTTCAAGAGGGTTATCGCTGTTTGATGATCGAATATTTTGACGAATACCTTTGTTCTATTTTTATCGAAAACTTTCTCTTTCTTTACTCTCAAGGACCCTGAGGTAGATTTGTAAATAACAATTTGGTTTTTGAAGACGTTGATGGCTGATTTGCTTGTCGGGAAATCACGGTTATTTTCGATTAGGTTAAGTTCTAGATTTTCAATCCTGGACAACGCATCTGCTGCACTATTTGCGGTTCCTTTTCTATATTGGACCGTATATTCAAATTCTGATAGCTTTAAGCGCCATCTAACCAATTTCGAGTTAGGCTCTTTAATAGAAAATAACCAGGACAGTGGTCTGTGGTCTGTCTCAACGATAAACTTTCGTCCAAACAGATATGGGCGAAAATATTTCGTGGCCCACACGATTGCCAATAATTCTTTTTCGATTGTGCTGTAATTGACTTCATGCTCGTTTAGTGTCACGCTAGCGTAGGAAATGGGATGACCTTCTTGGGACAATATTGCACCTAAGGCATATTGGCTAGCATCGGTGGTTAGCGTAAAGATTTTGTTGAAGTCAGGGTATCGCAATATAGGATCGTTAGTGAGGAAGGTTTTCAGAGTTTGGAAACTAGTGAGATATTCTGGGTCGGATAGGTTTAATTTCGAATCTTTCTTTAAGTATTTAGTCATAGGTTTTGCGATTTTTGAATAGTCTTTTATAAATTTCCGGTAAAATCCGGTTAGGCCAAGAAATTGCTTTATTTGTTTAGGGGTTTTAGGTAAAGGGAAGTTTTTGACACATTCGACTTTTTGGGGATTTGATTTAATACCATCGGGTGTCACGATATGCCCGAGGAACTCCGTTTCCTTCTTTAAGAATTCAGACTTGTCCATTTGGACTTTTAAATTTACTTCTTTTAATCGCTTGAAAATTTTATTTAGAGAATCTATGTGTTCTTGAAGGGAAGTAGAAAAGATGATAATATCGTCGAGATATACTAAACAGATTTTATTGATATAGTCACTAAGAACGAAATTCATAAGTCGTTGAAACGTGGCGGGTGCCGTTTTTAGCCCAAACGGCATACGCAAAAACTCGTAGTGTCCGTTTTCCACACGGAAAGCAGTTTTGTGTATGTCGCGTTCATCGATCTCAATCTGGTGAAAGCCTTTTGCCAGGTCGAGAGTCGTGAAGTATTGGCAGTTTCCCAGTTTTTCCAGTATTTCATCAATATTGGGGATTGGAAACTTGTCGTCAACGGTGATCTCGTTTAACCTCCTGTAGTCAATGACAAGCCTCCATTTGGTCTTTCCACTGGCATCGGCCTTCTTAGGCACGATCCAGATCGGTGCACAGTATGGTGAATTACTAGGTCGTATGATATTTTGGTCTAACATTTCACGAATCTGTTTCTCTACTTCAGTTTTATGTACATACGGATATCGGTAAGTTTTACAATGGATCGGAATGTCATCAACGGTTCGGATTCTGTGTTTAATGACGTTAGTAAATGTTAGATCTGAATCTTCGTTGTAGAATATACTATTGTATTTTTTTATTAATTTCGTAAGTGAAGAACGCTCTTCAGAATTCAGATGGTCGATCCTCAGTTGATCGATTATAGGGATAGCATCAGTTTGTTCTATTATATTGAAATTAAAGTCGTTCACTTCAACCACTTTCAACGGTTGAGGGATACATATTCTATTGGAACATGCTCTTAATCTTTTTACACTTGCGTTTGTTTGGAAGTTATCAACGTCGTAAATGCCTTCCCGTATGAGATACGATCCATCTTCGGCTCGGGTCTCCGGTATAAGGGCCAATCCGTTCTTCTGTGATACGGATAAATTCATTACGATATCTTCGAAAGCATTCGCTTCAGATTTAAGCTTAACTTCCGTACAAAAATTGAGTTTTATTTTTCTAACTCCAATAATTAAATGTTCGTTTTTGAAGTCGATAAGAGCATTGATTCGGTGCAAAATGTTGTTTCCAATTATACCGTCGTATTCGTCATGGAACTTACAGACTAAAAACTCTGCTTTTTCGTCTGGGTTTCCTAGCTCTTGGAAGAGCGGTATATTTACTTTACGATCAATTTGGACAGTATGGTTAAGGGTTTTTAAGGTTAGAGGGTTTTCTAAAACTATTTCCCATTTCGGGTGGCAAATTTCAGGATTTATAACTGAGTGTGTTGCGCCTGTGTCGATTATGAATTTTAGAGGCTTGGTGTTTGATTTTACTATTATATGGGGTAAACCGTGTCCGAGGCTGCGGACTGAAAATTCTCAGAATGGATGTTTGTTGGTTGGTTAGAAACTTTTGCCAGGTCAACTTCCATGGGTTCTGGCCTATTTTGATTAGTATTATTGCTCTGTTGGTGGAAGTTTTTATTCGGATTCGAATAGTTATTTTGGTAGCCATTAAAACTTTGTGGGTTGGTATAGTCGAAAGACCTACTTGTATTATATGGGTTTGATTGGTTTTGGTTTGATCTATTGTTGGGCTGATAGTTCGTTTTGTTGTTACCGTGTTTGTTCGGATGGTAGTGTTTTTGTCCGTCATGCCGAAATTTATTGTTATGGGAATATGACTGGGTGGATTTGGTTTTTGATTGGTCTGAAGTATTAGACCATTGGTCTCGACGGTTGTTTTTATTTTTATTTTTATGAAATTCTCTACTGTTGGGATTCTGATTAGAAAAATCGGTGTTTTTACCAAAGGGATTGAAGAAAGCATATCCACTTTCATGTAGTATGTTGATACTTTCCTCAAGGGAACTCGGATTTCTACAGAAAAGAATAGAACGTATTGGTTCAGGTAATTTATTTTTGAATACACATAGAGCGGAAGATTTGTTAGCTTCTATATTAGTTGTAACCAAAGTTTCGTCTGTTAGACCTTGTTTAGTTTTTATGTTAAGGCGACGCAAAATGCCTTTTATCTCGTTAAAGAAATCTACACTATTGGATTTGAATTTACACGCTCGTAACTCATCGAACAATTCTTCGACGGTTCGTCTGTCACCGAAATTTTGTATTAGGGTCGATTTGATACTACACCACGTTGTCATGTGGACATTGATTTCGACTACTTCTCTCGCTCTGCCTTTTAATTTCGACTTTATCATGTCGGAAAAAACACTTTGTGATAGCTCGTCATACCTTATGAGCAATGGGTGCACTTTGTCTATTAAATCGATAAAATTCTGGAGTTCTCTATAGTCTCCATTAAATTCCGGAAGTCTAGAGAGATACCTTAAGGGGTCTATGTTTAGAGATAACATAGTTGTATCTTGAGGTTGATCAGAAAAGAAATTGCTTATTATCTGTGAAAGCTGGTGTGATTGACTTCTTGCAGTTTCGAGTTGATCAAGAAGGCTGGTTGAATTAGACTCTGACATAGAGACAACCACATACAATTAAAGAAATAGGGAAAAACAAGCAGTATAGCTTGGCAAAAAGGAGATACGCGGTCGTGAAAATTGCAGAAAAGGCACGCACATCAAAACAAGTAACACTCGCGGAACGTTTTCACACTAAAATCACTACACAAAACCTGTACACTTCCAATAAATTCTAACAATCAATTCAGAAAAAAAAATTTTATAGATATATTTTGTATTTTTTAAATATTCAATAAATAAATTTTCAATAATATTCGCTTTTAGCTATTTTTTTTTTTTTTTATATATTCTACCACAGTGAAATCTATGATTTAGCGACAATATTCAATTTTTAGTTTATCAATAAAATTCAAATACAAATTTAAAGTTGAATTGTAATAAATCGAACAAATTAATACATCTGACCTTTTTCCAACGGGAGATGCTTTTCCTTTTTGAACGGGAGCTGTTGTTCCTTTTGTATAGGAGATGTTCTTCCTTCTTGAACGGGAGGTGCTCTTCTTCTTCAACGAGAGATGCTCTTCTTCTTCAACGGGAGATCGAACAAATTACAAATTTGCAAATTCCGTCCGTAATTGGTCGTTGTTTAAGTCGTGGGACACCAACTAATGCACTTCAGGTGTTTGCGGCGTGTACGTACGCGAACGAATCTTCTCGACGCGGATACGTTTACTGAGTCGCGGAGTCGATAAAAATTTTAATTCGGATCACACGCTAAAATATTAAAATATACGCGTATCTTTTCGCGGCGTGTATCCTACCGACTGCGCCAGTTTTATTTTCAGACTCCACTTAGTACAAAAAAAATAAATAGTAAAGCAATTAAAACTTTAGTGTTTTTACTTTTATTTTGTACGATTCAATAAAGTTCTTAACCGTAACACGCTCTAATTAAGACTGACTCAATCGTCTATGTACATTCAAAATGTCAATTATCTTAGCTTACTGTTTAATTAAGTTTATTTAGAACATAATTCAGTGTTGAGTGTTTATAATAGTTAATTCAGTGTTGAGTGTTTATAATAGTCAATTCAGTGTTGAGTGTTTATAATAGTTAATTCAGTGTTGAGTGTTTATAATACCATACAATTGTGTAGGTGTCATATACATAACTTGTATGATAGTTTTGCAATGTATGAAATTATGATTAAATGATATTTGATTTAGGTTCTGACATTGTAACCTCTAGGCTCTTAATACTTTTAACGTCTGTATGCATATGAGAGTTACTACCACTTTTGCTGGGCAGGAAGTAGATTTATTTTAATAATCTGTTTAAAGTTTCACTTATTTAAACATTTTCTTTTATTCCTAAATTTTAGACATTACCATGGATAGTTATGTTGAAATAAACCTCTATCATATAAGAACAGAACAGTAGAATAGCAGTGTCAATTTAATTGGCTCAAGTGCCAGTTCTGAAGCTACAGCAGCCACTTTAACGGAAACCCTTCAAAACATCCAGTCTTCCGGAAATGTATCACTTTCCGAGAAAAATGCATACGACTGAGAAACCTGATGTTTTGTTGACACATTTACTTTAAAAATTTCAAAAATTTTCATTCTACAAATCTACTAGCCCTTTAACAAACTACTAAATTTTTGAGCGCCCGAAATTTATGTTTGCAAGAACTGGGTCATAAGATCAAACATTGAATCCATACAAAATTCACATGAATTCAAATTGATTTCTAAGTTCAGCAGAGCTAGTATACTTTTGAGTGCAAAATTAGGATAGAGTTAAAAACAGTGGTGATTATTCGTCATTTTTATACTAAGAAATGCTATCATCACATTTTTATATCATAAATGCCTTAAAATGAAAATAAGCGACAAATGTTTCAACAGACTCATAGAAATTTTTGCTGGGAGTATCCTTAAAAATTCCCCTTTGACTTCTTAAGATTTTCATCCATTGAAATCAAACGAAATTCACAAGGTAGTTTGAGCAAATTTGATTTAACAAATCTCGTAGATATGTAGTTGCGGTAACAGCTAAGGATTGGTATCAACTTTCGATAATTTTAACATTCAAAACATTCTATGCAGGAAACAAGCAACAAATAATTCAATTAACAAAATATTCAAATTTTCGCCAGTAACAGCTTCAAAATCTTTACACTCATTATTACTTCCGGTGGAGTCATCACATAAAAACGAAATCGACAGATTAGGTTAGTCTTTTTGTCGAGCAAGTCTGATAGGTTTTTGGTCGTTTCGCTAGCGAAACGCTGACGAAGTCAACAGGTAAGTTCCAACATAATAGATAATTGACTTTTGGCAGCGAACACGATTTGGCCACTTTTGTTTTGGAGAATCCTGGCATTAAAAAATGAAAGTTTGATAGTAGCATGTCGTGGGTACCTTGCACGCTCAATTTTAGCGCATGCACGCACGCGACTACTCTACACTCAGAAAAAAATCGTTGTATAAATAAAAAAACTCTAGCGCACCTGAACCGCTAGAAAACTAATTTTCGAAGAAATTGTCTTTGAGTGACAAAAAAATGTGGAAAGACGTAAGACACTTTTTTGTACAACCATTCCTTATCCCAAGCAACAAAACTCAACTATAACACAAATGATGAAAATGTTCAGTGCTGGCAACACTTTCCCAATGAAGCAGCAATAAGTTTACCTAAACAAGCTCATACTTAAATCAACTTATCCTTTAAATCTCGTTCTCATCGGAGGATTTCATCGAAAGTTTTAGCGGTTAAACGTTGTTTGAGGCTGCCATCCGAAAAATGCTCAAAACTCGGAAAATTTAAAAATTGGTTTCTGATTTTTATCGCAAATGCTTTGCATACGAGAGCGTAATTTGAAGCATCTGTTGGTGCAATATTTACGAAAATGGCTAATGCTGGTTAGCCTGTGTCAGCAGCAAAACAAAAAATATACCAAATCTGCTTCACGTTAAGTTAAACCCACCAGTAAATTTCGACCAAGACCAGTAAATTTCGTTTCGATTGAATCACTGCGCTGGAAGGTATACGGTTGAAAAGAATTTAAGGGTTACCACCCTCAAAACTTTTCAAATTTTTAAAACGTTAATATTTGTTGTTAATTTTCATTGCAGGATCATTCTCAATTGCAAATCTAATGACATAATCGCTCAGTAAAGAAATTCCACAAAATTACAAAAAATTTCATAGCTGGCAGCCCTTTCATAATTTTTGTACAAAATTCCTACGACATTTACTTCACATTAAGGTCCATTTACTGCATGAACTTCGTTTTGATTTCTACACTGGACCGGAAGTTATAGGGAAAAAAGCTTTATTTTGCTGAGCAAATTTGCAAGATTTATGAGACAAAAATCACCACAGCTGCCAGTTCCATACTAATTTTTCAACCAAATTTTCACCAAATGTTACATAAACTAACATCCAAGTACTGTGTAAATTTCGTTAAAATCTGACGGCTGAATCGGAAGTTATAGGCCAAAAAGATGTTTTTTTTCTCAGTTATTTTTCAAGATGGTACCACTGCCACAGGGTTGCCCGCATTTCAAAATCACTTCTATCAGACTTGGTCGTAGCTAATACAAACATGTCCTGTAAATTTCATTATGATCGGATTATCCGGTCGTCAGTTCTCGTGAACAGAACTTTCGAGTGCTGAAAATAGAGGTAATTTGGTGATGGGTTGCCGTTCTTGTGCAAATCGGAATTTTGAAAATTTTATCTTGAGATGAAGGACAAAAGATAAAATTTATCAAAAATTTGAAACTTTTGTCAAAAATCAAAAAAATTTCAGGAAGGTCGATGATTTGAAGGATTTTTGCTCAGGAGCCTGCTGTAGCTACAGAGTTGCCCGCACAGTCTTGAAAGTCAATGTGTGTAAAATTTTAGTCTATATCAATACGCTCTGAAAATTTTACGATGATTCATTGTTTTTCTTAGAAGTTATGACAAATCAAAATTTGAAAAAAAATCCTTGCCTACTTTTAGGCACCCTGCACCCACACACGGCTCAAAATTTCCAATTCTTTATCATAGACAAGCTTAGAACATAATTAGTTTTCATTTCCAATACTTTTTTTTAACAAAAATTTACACTGCTTGGAAATATAGGAGTTCCTCAAAATTCACTAAAACGCTCGCCGCCGCCAAAAGGTTTGAGATATCTGAATTTGAGAAAATCATGAACCTATCTATTATATACATCTACGTTCTCCGAAAATTTCAGCTCAATCGGACCGGCCACTCCAGAGATTTTCTCCCTTAATCATTTTGCTGATATATATATATATATATATATATATATATATATATATATATATATATATATATATATATATATATATATATATATATATATATATATATATATATATATATATATATATATATATATATATATATATATATATATATATATATATATATATATATATATATATATATATATATATATATATATATATATATATATATATATAAAGAAATATGAATTTTCGGCGAAACGAGTTTAATACTATTGTTCTTCGAACATTAGTAAAAATAGATATGAATCAAATATTTTCAAATATGATTTGGCGTCATATACGTTTCTTTTTAATTCAAATAATCTGCCTTCATTTCAATAACGCTGTATCAAAGTGGTCTTGTTTAGCTCAAAATGTTTTGTTTTACATTCAATGATGAAAATTATGATTTCAAAATAACATTTGTATAATAAAGTGGAATCATTTTTATTGAATGTGGGGGGGGGCTTGTTTAATTCAAATAAGATTCGTTTTTTATTTAAAAGTGTTTCAACTTTTGATTTAAATTTGATTCTATTAAATTTTACGTGGTGAAATTTTTCAGAGTGCAGTAACTCTACTACTCTAATAAAGGTCGCTGGATGGCGAGACTGATAGGTTTTCTGGACCGACGGGTCAGCCGTGGCCACAGAGAGAAAAAAATTTACCTGTGCCAATTCTTAACGGGGCATGGCCTATCAGAATAGCTAAATTGCGTACACCGTACTGTTGGTACTTTATGGATAAGTGTGTTGATGCTTAGCACACATTCTTTGCATGTAGTCGATTCGCAAGTCGTTCAGGAGCAGCCTCGAATCGTCGATTGGCTTGATCACGCCAGAATCGATTGTTAAAATTATGTTGTGCAACAAAGATAATTCCTAAGCTTTAGTGACGAAAACATGTTGGGAAACGCACAACGGATTATTCTAACGGAACCTGGAATGTACGCTCCCTGAACAAACCGGGGACCGAGAAGGCCCTCCTTCATCAGGTTCAACAATATGAACTGAGCATCACTGCAATCCAGGAAACAAAATGGCTAGTAAAATGAAAAGTCGAACTCGTTTCCTTTATTTCTACCAATTTATTTTTCAAAAATCCGTATACCAGTATTTCGGCTATCACTTATAGCCTTCTTCAGCGATGTTTCTTCGACTGAGGAAAATAGTCCCTAATCGTCCTATTTGTAGATAAACTTTTAAGTCTCCTTAAGCGTTTTCTTTCCGTCTGGGTATTTCCCCCATCGTCGGTAGGTGGGCCGCTAATTAAATCCTCATTAGCAGCCTCATTAACTGTTTCGTTAATCCTTCTTTCCTGGCTCGTGGGTGAGATGTTAATTATCGTGTTATTATGATCTCCGGTTGCCCTTGCGGTACTTCTTCTAATTAATTTGAACAGTGGGGAATATCCGTTTCCCAAATCCCTGTTAAGGAGACACTCCCGTGGAGCCTTGAATATCTCCAAACTTTCCGCTACTTAGGTCATCTGATGATGATGATTTGATCGTGAAGATGGTGATATCAAAAAAAAATATCAAAAAACTATCCTTTATGTTACTAATTGACTTGAACATTTATATCAATTTTTAATGGATCTAACAATACTATTCATAATTTTTTGCTGATTTTTACAGGCATCTGAGGCATTTATAACGCATAGTTCAATTACGAAAGGAATTAATGAGCTTTTGAAACATTCAATATTTTTACTAAGGACGGCTTTTTACGAAGTAATAATAAACTTCCATCAAAACTTTAACTCATCGCTTTCATCTCAAAAGCCCGAGTGTTAATAAAAAGTTAAATTTGATGGCCTCCATCTTATACAGCCACTCACCACTCCAAGCGGCTTAAGTATATGGATGACGTCAAACTAGTTGATAAAAATATATGAATTTTAAATTGAACTCTCCTTAAGAGCCACACAAATTGAAATTTCACTCCCTCTGCCAAGAAAGAAAAACCTGCTGCCGGTTTCTTGTCGGCATAATAATAATGTCGTGTCCTGCTCCAACATCCTCTACTCTTCTCCATGCCTTAAATAATTTAGGCTACGATCCAAATACATGTATTTTCTAGTCTTCATGACCACACTCCAAAATCTCTCACATGATATTTTGATATTCTTTCAACTTACACTACTGCTTATATGTAAACTTCTGTCAAGTAGGCGGAAAAAAACCTAAAAGTGCTGTAAATACAACGTCAACGTAGACATTACACATCTTTGTTAATTTCAAACAAGCATATGAAAGCATCGACCGAAGCGCACTATATAACATCATGCTGCAATTTGCTATACCGGCCAAATTAGTGAGGCTCATAAAGTTGATGATGACCAACTCCATCTCGCAGGTCCGGATCCAGAACAAATTCACAAATCCTTTCGAAACTATTATTGGCCTGAAGCAGGTCGATGGAATAGCGCCGATGCTTTTTAACCTGGCACTTGAGTTCACTATTCGGGCAATGATCTGAACACTACTGGCACGCTACTCTTTAAGTCGACACAATTGGTAGCATACGCGGATGACATTAGCATTATGGCTCGAAAACTGACCGATGCAGAAGAACTTCAGCTTAAACTTGACACCGCAGTAAAGGAAGTTGGACTACGAATCGACGTGGATATAACGAAAGCTATGATGTAATCTAGGACAAGGACGCCCGTGCACTCGACCATTAACTTAGGGGACTTACGCTCAAATTCATGAACAACTTTATTTATCTTGGTTAACCTATCGAAAGACGCCAACGAAACTGACGAAATCAATCGACGGATACAACTAGGAAATAAAGAAAGACAAATCTCAGCGTTTTTAAAACCATACTGACCCAAGCTTCCGAAAATATGATTGACACATTCAAATGGAAAGTTCTATGGCGTATTTTCGGGGTTCTTCGTCACTGATATGGATGGCGTATCCACTAAAATGAGCTGGAAGCCTCCAAAATCATCAAATTACAACGTCTATAATACACAGTGCATGATGATCACATGCCGAAACGAGTTATGAATGAAAGACGAGTCGACGGAGCGAAACTACGAGGAAGACCGAGAGCTCATAGGGAGAGCTCAGTATATGCGAAAGCCGAGCAACTACTGGGATTCCAAGACTGGATGACGCAGTTACGTGACGGAGATAATTGGAGAACAACGATTCAAGCGGCTTGGGCCCGACATCGAGCTGTTCTGCCACGATGATGATGATGATTTGATCGTGAAGATGGTGATATAAAAAAAAAATATCAAAAAACTATCCTTTATGTTACTAATTGACTTGAACATTTATATCAATTTTTAATGGATCTAACAATACTATTCATAATTTTTTGCTGATTTTTACAGGCATCTGAGGCATTTATAACGCATAGTTCAATTACGAAAGGAATTAATGAGCTTTTGAAACATTCAATATTTTTACTAAGGACGGCTTTTTACGAAGTAATAATAAACTTCCATCAAAACTTTAACTCATCGCTTTCATCTCAAAAGCCCGAGTGTTAATAAAAAGTTAAATTTGATGGCCTCCATCTTATACAGCCACTCACCACTCCAGGCGGCTTAAGTATATGGATGACGTCAAACTAGTTGATAAAAATATATGAATTTTAAATTGAACTCTCCTTAAGAGCCACACAAATTGAAATTTCACTCCCTCTGCCAAGAAAGAAAAACCTGCTGCCGGTTTCTTGTCGGCATAATAATAATGTCGTGTCCTGCTCCAACATCCTCTACTCTTCTCCATGCCTTAAATAATTTAGGCTGCGATCCAAATACATGTATTTTCTAGTCTTCATGACCACACTCCAAAATCTCTCACATGATATTTTGATATTCTTTCAACTTACACTACTGCTTATATGTAAACTTCTGTCAAGTAGACGGGGGAAAAAAACCTAAAACCCAATGCGACATGAACTTCTACCTGCAAACACATACCGAATTCCATTAAAACTTCTGGCATTTCATTTTAACATAGACTACGCGATAGGTGGACCGGATATCCAACTTTTTGACTCAATAGAGCTTTGGCAACGGCCAGCAACCAAAGGACAAACGAATGAACATGCATGGGCTCATCGCTGAGAAATCGTGCATTTTGGGCAGGCAATTTGGCCACTGTCCAAAATACAAACAACCACAAAGTCAAACACACCGAGCACTAGCGAAAACTTCTGCATGAAAATCATGACAGAGATGTTATCTCACACTTATGGAAAATTCTTCAACTAGCTGCTATCGTCTCAGTTCCTTGGAATGACGTCAGGATGAAAATAGCAGGCTAAGAAAAAAGAGACTCGTACGTCATCACCATTTGCACGTTTATCTTTCAGGCTTCCTCTCCGTCTTATAGTCTTCTTTATTTCAATCGGCCGGGTATAAATAAGCGCTTCTCACCTTTTGTCCGATGTGACGACTGACAGCTCCGGTTACATAAGCTCACAAAGGCACTGAACGGAGCCAAGTGGAAATGATAGGCTAATATTGAATTCAGGCAATGCCATTTAAAGTGTTTGCAGACGTTAAAAGGCAAAGTTTGGTTGTTTGCGAAAAAGGAGGACAGTGGAACGGAAAATTCACTCGGTTCTTATACAATAGATGTTGTGGAATGAAAACGGTTTTATTTTAGGCTACCAAGCTATCAATATATTATTTAAGGACACAGTATCAAATTCATGCGGATAATAAGTTGAACGAACATATTTATTTTACATCTTTCCATAAACCGAATGTAGGTCTACATATCTTCGCTAGGGAGCATTGTTACTTCGTTGGATGACAATTTATCAGTAGCTTCTTCTTCTTCTTCGTGCCTTTCAATCTCGTATATATAATTAAGTTCCTCGGAATCCTGCTCAACATCGAACACAAGAGACGGACGCTGCGAGCTGAGGATGGACATAGTGAAGCGACTTGGGACGGATAGAAGTTTTGATTTTTGTGTCACCAGCTGGTCGGTGTCCAACGTTGTCCTAGAGGTAAGCACACTCGATTGGGAGCCTAGTTCGATCTCACTCAGCGATTCCTCTGATATTACTTCTGTATCAATATTGCCACAAATTTGGCTAATCGAGCCTTGGGACATTTCGTACACGTTATCAATAAAATTTTTCAGCTCTTCATGCTGAAAGAGCTTTTCTTCTGCCGAAGAGAAAATTTGCACCTTATTTTTGCGAAAATTCACTATCATCGTGGCCAATTTGAATATATCGCTTTTTGCCTGTAGCATTTTATTATAATTCATATGCATATCATGGTAACGGTTCTTCGTTTCCTCGAGGATTACTTTCTCACTTTCCAACTCCACTAAAAAGTTTTCGCGTGGCGACATCTCGTCAAACATCCATTCCGAGCTGCAGGATGGACTGACATCTGGCTTATCTTCAAGTCTTTTCCGATTCTCAAGCTTTATCTGCGCTATTTCATTAGTAAGTTCATCTATCTCATTTCTTAAATCTTGGATTTCTTTAATCATATTTCTTAAAGCAACATAGTCCACTTTCTCACTGCTTCTCTTTTGTGTTAGCATTCGATTGGTTTTTCTCGTATGTCGATACTGCTCAGATGTTCTATGGATGTAAGTTTTAAGCCCCGTGTTGTTGATTTTTGCCCAAATAAAATTTCGCGTAGTTCCGCCCAAGTTTTTCCAGCCAATATTAAAAGCCTCAGTCACTAGAGCTCGACGAATACGGCTAACAATCATCCGTTTCTGCTCCGCCACATGCGCATTTGTGATTTGAACTCTATCCAAAAGTTCAGCAACTTTATCAACGACGCGTTTTTCCAAAGCGGCATGGTTTTTCTTAAATTCTTCCTGATTGTTCTTGTAATCCGTATAAGTTGTATACTTGGCGCGTAGTCTTCTCATCTCGAAAATTATGTCGCCACATTCTTTTATCGATTCCAGGTGTGCGGTAACTTTGAACTTTTTGAAGTTTTCCGTAAGTTCTTTTTCTGTATTTTCGACTTCATCAAGATTCGACTCGAGCTGAAGGTAGATTTGATGTTTTTGATTCAAGACAGATACGAAATACTCTTGTTGAGGATCTTCAGCGAAATATTCGACATTTTCGAAACGAATTTTAGCTTCGTTCGTTGCCTCTTTGTACAATTTGAGTTTATTTTGAAGTCCTTGTACTTCTGATTCTAGAAATTGTATATTGACGCGGTTTAGTGGCTCCTCCATTGTGATGCAATGACTTCTTTTGGCTGATGAAAACAAACTCTCTTCGAAATAAAATGCAAGAAAATAGATTTTAATGACAGTAAAATGTCAAAATACACGATTTCGTGTAGAAAGCTGTGAGACCTACTTAACTCGTTGCTCTAAGCTATTTCGTCATTGCTAAGGGCTCGCGCAATAGGAATATTAAACTGCACAATAAGAATAAAGGCAGATTGATGGTGCAGGTGGTTATTGTGAGAAAAAATTATAACTAATGTTTATTGGTCGGAATTACCTAATTATATTACAAAACAAAACGATGATTTGAAACTTTTCCAAGACAAACATATACAAAAAGACGGACAAGAAATGTTAAAGGTGCTAGTTGTTGAATTGCTGAAATTTTATGAACAGTGTACTTTTGATGCCTTAATTTGAATATTTATGTTAGTTTGGTTTCGATTTCAAAGTTTTGTAGTAGTAAATATTGAATTACAGCGTAAGTAGTCAAATTCCTTAAATTTTAACCAAAATTACGGTACAAAAAGGCAAAATTAAATAAAATTCATATATTTTTCAGATTATTTAATGCAACGAAAACTGATATCCCCAATGGAAAAAATTGCAATTTTCGCACTACTGTGAACAGCGAATCACTCAACAAGAGAAATTTCTTGCCTGCAGAGAGTTTCATCAAATGTATGGGTCCCAATCTCGAGAAAAAAAAATGGATGAAAAATTCTTTGGAAACCCCACCAAAACGGGTAAATTGGGGACGAAAAAAGACCACGCCTAGGATAGACCGCAAAGTTATGTCAATTGCCGCTGCAAACCGCATGGCATTTTTGCCGGAACTTAATAAAGTGGTCTATGAGGCTAGTGTGGCAATTTCGAACCAAACTTTGTGAATCGAGCTTTATGTAAAAAAAACACGTTTAGCTGAGAAGATAAAGAAAGCGAGACTTACATTTGCTACAGAATATTTACAAGTCTCTACAGAATGCAAGAAAAATGTAGGTGTTATTATTTCTTTAAGGCCATCCAAATTTTGAAGAATGCGCAGAATGCAAGAAAAAGGTATATGTTAATAATCTCCCAGGGCCATCCAAATTTTAGAACATGAATTCTAATTTTTATTTTTCCGATTTTTTCAGATAATGTTTACAGACAAATCAACGATCTGATGCCTCACAAAAGCTGGTGGATTTGTGAAAAGGTACCCGGGAGGGTTACCATTAACTGACCAAAATCACTATATTTTGTCGAGGAAACCATGAGACAGTATCAATACAAAAAAGCTTTGGAGACCGGAGTGCTACCATATTTTGATGGCATCCTTGTTTACGTTTATGTAAGATGGTACCTCTTTTCATTCGCAAAATCTATAAAAAGATTCATTTCCAAAACAAATATTCCTTTACTACCATGGCCAGGAAATTCACCAAATTGCGGCATGAACTAAAAAGGCTACTTTGTAAAGAAAACAACACCAATCATTTAATTTTGGTCGAAAATATAAAAAAAGAGACATTGAAAATTTGTGATTGTTTTATGGCTTTACGAACAAGTAAACTTGCCATTTTTAAAACTTTGCAATTTCGCAAGGTGTCCACAAAAATAATCTGCATACGTTGTTTTTGCTGATTTCTTTACGCTGGTGGCATCATTGATTATGTTTTCCTGTCAGACACCGCCTTACGCATAGACCAATTGCTCCGTAGTAATACCAGATAAGAAGACCAGGAGCTTAAACTTTCAGGCTATAAGTGATCGTCGAAGGCTCCAGATCTGATCGAGATCTAATCGCAGATCAAACTGTGGGATACTCTTTAACTTTCACATCACCAAGTGTATGAAGCCCACCAGTAATGGCTCACTGTAAATACATTGACGGGCTTTCCCCTAGCGCCGGGTGAAGACAGAGAAGATATTGGGTAGTTTGCGAGACTCCAGGATCCTGGCACTTTCTGCATGTGTCACTGGTTGAGAATTGTAGTTTCGTAATGTGTGTTTCTGCAAAACAGTAGCCGGTAATGACTTCGAATCAACCGTTTGAAGCCAGTCTAGGTTGACGCAAGGAGTTTATGTGAACCCCAAATGATTTTGATAATTTGGTAAATCTGATTTGTTCCCCAACTACGCCCTATAACCAGCATCGTATTAAAATCATTCAAGTAACACAGATAAATACGTATTTAAATTTAAACATAAGTGAGAGATATACATATGTGTTATTACCGCAAGTTGACAGTCTTTGAAAATTTTGATTGTAGCGTCTCTAGTTAAAGAAAGTGCTGCGCATAAAGCGGTAGGAGGGTTGCCTTACCTACCCATAAGCTGTGGTAATTCTTGAAGTCCGTGGTTACCAATGGGTGAGTCAGCACGACCGGGTCGAAGCAGTGCTTAGGCGGGTCCCGACTTGGAACTTCGTGGGCTTGTAGATGGTCCTATTTTTTAGTGAGTCAAACCTCACATACCCCGTGGTGATAGGTCACCCGGGGATGTGGTTAGCAGATTTTTTTTTTGCCATCTACACTAGGGAAAAATATATATACAAATGTGCTTTTACCGCAAATTGACTATCTATGAAAATTTTGACTTTAGCGTCTCTAGTATCCTTTACGTGAATCAATTATGGACTTTTTTGCATCGCAAAGACATTTATCTGAAAAATACTTAAGTCATAACGTGTTTCGCTGCTGTACCTTTTAAATAATTTCATTT
This sequence comes from Nemotelus nigrinus, assembly GCA_947369275.1. Classification (NCBI taxonomy): domain Eukaryota; kingdom Metazoa; phylum Arthropoda; class Insecta; order Diptera; family Stratiomyidae; genus Nemotelus; species Nemotelus nigrinus. The sequence goes on along the minus strand of OX376374.1, from coordinate 22,635,680 downwards.
CTGCTGGTTTCCTCCAAAAGGAAAAAGTGGCAACAAATTAGTCAGTACAGCTTGCAAAACCTTGCCCTACACTACTTTGGCCAAAAGCTGATTCCTGAAGCGTGAAGCGAATATAGCAGGATGTTTAATAAAGACGAAAAAGCTGTAGTTAGAGCACCTATAATGCAGAGTGCTAGCAATCGCTGAGCCTTATTCGCTATGTCAGCAAAGGTAGGTTTTTCCATTGTTATTATTGACGTGCAGATCTAGTGCATTAGGTCAAGGCTGACGCCCCATGCATTAAATCAGTGCTGTTTGACTCTGTGATAAGTTGGGTTCCCTCCTCTAAAGAACAGATCATTGCAGTCGTGAGTCTAGTGAGTGAACACTAAGAGCAAGCGCTCTTTTTTATCCCCCTCACATGGAACGATAGTCAAATCATCACTGCCGTAGCTAGAAAAAGGTTCTTTCTCATCAGTGTAGCCGTTCATATTTCGGCTTCTTTAGTAGAAAAAAAAAGATATAAATTCCTGAACCCACTACAATTATTCATTTATCAAGCAATCATTGACCCAACGGGATATTTTGGTCAACAATTAGGTGCTGTTTTTTTGCATCAGACTTCAGGTCTTTTCTTGGTTTGGATAAATGTGAAAGGCAGCTGAGCCTCTTGGCGACCACTGCCATTCTTCAGTTTTTTCGTCACAAAATATTCAACATCAGCTTGTTCGCTGTTAGTTTCTTGTCCAAACTCTACTCTACCTTATTATGGAACGCAAAGCTTTTCTGTACAAGGTTATCTTTGCCAGTAAAGTGTTCGCTACTCTATGCCACTGTCATCTTAGCCCACCTGAGATCTTTTTTCTTCTGAGAGGGATGGTTTGTCGGCGATTTCTACCTTCTTTGGGCTTAGTACTCAGAAGATTTTAGAAAAAAAATTCTACTTCCAAATCTGCGTCATCAGACACTTTTTACATCATATTTTATTGATAGAGAAATATTTTTTTACATAGATATATTTGATTTCCTGGCAAATATAAATATTTCCGATGAGACAAAAAACTTTCGAGTTTTGGTAGCTTCTGATAGAAACATCACATAATTACGAAATTTACAGTACGTATTGATGTTTACTAGAAACAAATATGAATGACTTTTTATGTAAGGCAAACTCCTAATATATTTTACCCTTTTTGACTTGGTTATATGAATAAAAATAATCAAATTGATTTTTTATTTATCTTCCTTAATGAAGACTATACCTAGTTTAAAGGTAGCTACTTTTTTGCTCACTCTGAATGTTTTTCAAACATATTTATTTATGTGTACTAGACTTAAATAATGTTATACTAGCAATGTAGTTGATACAATACCTGCAACCTTTATTCCTTCTAAACTGGAAAGCTCTATTTGCCAGCAAACATTTTCAAACAACAATAATATTTTGAAAAAAGGACAACAATTACGATTTATCTGAGATTTAAAAGTTAGACCGACTAATGACTTCCGACACGTTTGATTCCGTGTTGCCGAACAAATAGACCATACATGTCTAGACAATATCGTGTTTACTGGTGATAGAAAAAAAAATTATTTATAATAGCACCGCTATCATTTCTCTCCCGTCACGCCAACATACTACTAGGCCATTGACATTTTCATTGGAAAATTTTAATAAAAAAGAGATCTACGTTATATGGTATGGAAAGTACATTATAATCAAGATCAATATATGTATATTAAATTCTGGATTCAGTATATTATTTATGTATTTAACGAATTCGAGGAAATTGCCATTAGCGAGATTGGATTGAGTGAGTTAAGTAAATTTGTATTTGATTATTACGTCTTTTTTTCTAAGAGATTTCAATTGAAAGATAATTTCACAAAATATTAAAATTTTCGCACAATATTTTTAATTTTTTCACGTTTTCAAGAAACCCACCCTCCTCCTAGTGAATTTAAACGGTGTATGCTGTAATCCACAATGGAAAATACTTTTTGTTGATTTTTTTGAAGAGCTTATATGTGTTGGAAAACACATTCATAAAGCGTAATTATTCTTGTTTTCTAATGCCGGGTTTCCACCAAAGAGACAAAACAAGAAACACGGACAAAAAAGGTGTTTTGTTTACTAAAACAGTTTTCAGAGACAAAAATGCTCGCGAAACTGTTCAGTTTTTACAAAACATTCGTGTTTTTGTTCAGAAAAACATGTTTTGTCCGTGTTTTTTGTTTTGTCTCTTTGGTGGAAACCCGGCATAATACAAATTTTCAGAATGCCACGAGCTTGTATAATGAAAATACCTCATACAAGTTCAGTGTTAAGCAGCCTGTAGGATACTTGCCGTTTTTTAATCAGAATTGCATATGCACATTTTATAATCTAGCAAGGTCTTTGTGATCTTTAATTAAATTTTTTTGCCTTACTCTATTTTTCTTTCGCATATGGCCACAAAACAAATTTCACGATGCCAAGTTTCCCATTTTTCATCACTGAAAATGATATTGTTGGTCTATTTTTATTATTAGGAAGAACTTTTTCTTCCGGAACACTGAATTTAATTTTCTCCTCTAAATGCTTAAATACTATTTTTTGAATCACGTGAGGAATCATATGCTTTGATTTCTATGCAAATTAAATTGGAATTGATATCAGATATGGTTAAAAAAACAGTCAAGCTTCCGATTTTTCTAACATATTTTGAAAAAAATTCACCCGAATCTCTGAAAAGCGTTCTATATATCATTTCATAAGTTTCATTACTATTTTCCATCTCCAAGTTTTGTTCGTAATGTAAACACGTAAGGACGATGCTTGTTGCTTAACAGTCATGAATAGTTAAAGTTAATTGTTTTTTGTTTCTGTTTTTAGCAAAACCGCAAGAATAAAATGTGAAAAATGCAAAAAAAATAAACCTAGTAACGTTTATCTTGCCCTTTCGAAATCAAACTAAATTCCTCTTGATGGCTATTTTTCCCGCTTAATTTTTTGCAGATTAACTACAAAAAAAGCCTTACAAAATTAACTACCAGAAAAAGCTATTGTACAACATCTATGTAGATTAAGTTTCTTAAAAAAATGTATTAAATTTAATCTTGAAGATAATTGAAGAACAATCAATGTTTTTTTTTCATCTTCTCAAAAATACTTAATTCACTCTGCCCACGTTGGGCGCTATCTATCGAAGGCGAAATTTCAGCGGAATAAGCAAAATAAAAGTCGTTGATGATTTTTTTGCAGCCAAATAGCTATTTAAAACATCACCATAGTATTAATGATCACATTTTGCACAATATCTTTGGAAAATATAGGATCGCAAAATCAATTTGGAGTATCATTTACTGAATTCAGATCCAAACTACTCTCAATAAGAGATGAAGCTTTGTATTTATCATACAATATCGAAAGTTAAAAATCTACTAACTGAAATTTCATCATATTTTCAAAAAACAGGTACAAACTGAAATGATTTTGAGTGGATATAAGGATATTTATTTAAAGATACTGGTAGTGCAAGTGAGAGGACTTATATACAGCATTTTGGAAGACGTTAAAACGTGTACCCAGTTGAATAAAGAAGAAAAGTCAAAAATACTGCTCCTCTAATAAAAACAACAAAAATCTCATTTAGGCAATGCAGACAAAAAAAAGGATTAATTACCCGCGAATGACTATAGCTTTACAAACTCATTTAACTTTTCCACCAAATTTTAGCAATGCTTTTGCTACAGCAGTAGAATTGATGAAAGCCAAGGCTTCTGAAAATATTAAATTTAGTGTGCATATGCTGCATCGAAAGTCATGTGAGACTAGACTACGAGGAGTAAAACCCACAAAAAATTATCTCTTGATATAAAAAATGAAGCGTGCTCAAATGTAATATAGATAAATGGAATTTCAGTGAAAATCACATAAACTAGATAAATGAAAAGTTCAGCATCTTTGACCTTATCTTCCAATCTTAATTTTCAAATTTCGTTTTAGGTTAAAAATTATCTATAAAATGGAATTAATCCCAACAATGGGCCAAAAAATACCAATAGAAAACATATGGGTAACGATGAAAACGGTTGAGTGAATTTCATGTCGCCAATGCTGAGAACTTCCAAACATAATATAAATGGAATGATATGAGAAAATTTCTTTTGAAATCACTCGAAATACCATTAATTTTATGTCTATGCGAGTAACAGCAATCATTGATGCAAAGATATTCAAATATATATATATCAATTGAGTTATATTTTTGATTTAATAAGAAAACAAGACGTATATAATTAACCAAAACCATAAAAACTAAACAATAAAGTCAGAAAAGTATTAATTATTAATTCCCCTTACAAAAATTTAAGTTCTTTGAATTCGGTTGCTCAGACACTGCTGTTGTGCCAACATTAATTTATTTTTTACCTGCCAAGATTGCCGATAATTGATTATTTTCATTCAAAAATACCTAATTCACGATTCACCACCAACATGCAAATCAAAATGGAAACAATTCTTAACAAGGAGATATTTAAATAAAACAAATAAATGCAATTTCTGTACTTTATCTATTTATTTATTTTTATTTGGAAAACCAACAGCATTTAAGAAAATGCCAATGATAGGCTCCCACTGAATTATCAAAGCAGAACAGGTTATTTAACAAGAGTGCTTAGTTGGTAATAAGTATCTATAATTACTTTCTTAAATTTAGTTTTTGAAAGTTGAAATAGGTCAATATGAGAAAACTTCGAGTTGTATTGTGACATTAATCTGTTCGTTGGCGAATTGGAGTAATTCTTCGTATTAGAAAAAGGCAAATAAAATAATGTATTGAGTCTTGTGTATACAGGATTTGTTGAAAGATTGAAATATGATATAATTGATGAAGAGTATATATCATTATTGAAAATTTTAAAAAGAAAGAGCATATCCATAACTGTCCTTCTATCTTCAAGTGGTATCATATTGAAGTATTTCAGTCTCAACTTATAATTAAGTAAAGATATCATACATTTTTTACATAAGAAAAGAACAAATTTGCGTTGCAATATTTCAATCATATCTATGTACTTTCTGTAGCACGGGTTCCAGACAGTGCATGCATATTCAAGTTTAGGTCGAACTAGAGTATTAAAAAGGTATATACATGTTTGCGGATTAGTGAAGTTCCTGGAATTTCGTAAAACAAAACCTAAAGTCCTGTATGATTGCCTCAAAATTATCTCAACATGAGAACTAAGCAACAGTTTGGAGTCAAAGTACATTCCTAAATCCTTTTGCAAGGTATTTTTCTTCAGTACAGAATTTTCTACACAATAGTCGTTACCAATTGTATGTTTGTTACGAGTGTAACTTACAACACAGCATTTTTCAAAGTTGAGTGACAGTTCATTTAACTTGCAATAGTTATTTAAATTATCGAAGTCTTTTTGAAGTTGAGTACAATCTTCTGAACTTTTGATTACTTTGAAGAATTTCAGATCGTCCGCGCATAGAAGCGCATTAGAAGCGTTGAAGCATTTTGTAATGTCGTTGATAAAAATTATAAATAAAATTGGACCTAAACGTGAACCTTGTGGAACTCCGGATGTGACTGAGATCGGACGAGATAAGTAGCCATTACATCGAACCAACTGAGATCGATTTGATATATATAATTCAACCCACCTCAGAAGTGAGCCATGAATACCAGTTCTTCGTAGTTTATTAATTAACAATGGATGACTGACCCGATCAAAAGCTTTGCTGAAGTCGGTGTAAATAACGTCGACTTGATGTTTTTCATCCATATTAGAACTTAATAGCTGCGAAAAAGTTACCAAATTCGTAAAAGTTGACTTTTTTGGACAAAAACCATGCTGTTCATCAATAATCAAATTATAAACATCAGACTTAAATTCCTCAATAACTAATGCCTCAAAAATTTTACCGAAAGTAGATAGAATAGAGATGGGTCTATAGTTAGAAATCTCATGGATATCACCGGATTTAAAAATTGGTACAACGTGTGAGATTTTCCATGCATCAGGAAACACATGAAATTTCACTTACTTTATTTCAATCCAATATTATTCACCGTTTGTCTCTTGAAACATTACAACATTTTTGGTCCACATCATAAGCGAAAAAAAACCAGCTACCACAACCAGTTCGTTAGCTATGAAAGCCTTTTTTTCCGAGGCACATGCAAAAAAAAACCCGAAAAGTTCTCGCTGGCATACAAACCACAAAAAAGCACTCAAAGGCCAATGTAATAGTGAAGCAAGCGTATAATATCTGTATTTGCTTCTAATGCTCGAAAGGTCCAACCAAAGCAAACATTCTCGTAGGTTCGTATGTGAATAAATAACGAATCCTTTAACGAAACCACATAGAATCACATCTGAGCTTTGACGATTCAACTACACTCACATATTAGCAGACCAAAGGTACCAGCTTCAATTTTAAGCGAATCTCTAAAGGAATGAATGTTAATATGGAATACTATCATTTTGGTTAAAATGATGTTTACTTATTCCTATTACATATTAAAATCGTAGCTATGTGGGTGGTCGAAACAATGGTGAAAAGTTTGCGTTCTTAATTGGGCACCCTGTTTGAAAATCGAAAAGTAACAAAAGATTTTCATGGACGATGAAACCATTTTACTTTTACAAATGAATAATCCTTGGAGACTCTTATCTAAATTTTATTTGGTTTGGTGTATGCAATCATAAATTTAATTGCCCTTTGTTCAGTTATCAAGTCAAACAAACGTTTTATGGATCTATTTTATGAAGTAAGATGTCGGAACTCTAGATTTATGTTCTGAACATTTGCTTTCCTCATTTTCGCTCGGCATAATAAAACTCAAATATCGGCAGTGACTTAAGTGAGATAGCGGCAGGTTTTTTATAGAAAACTTTTTTTAAACTTGTTGTGATGTACTTTGTCTTATGAAAAATCATATGCTATTCCTACCGAAATTAGAAATGAAGTTTAAGAAATGAGTTCAATGAAAGTTTCAATTCGTTTTTTCAAAATAGATAGCACTAAACTGAAATAAGCTGACTGTTTGAATCAGTTCAACTTCAGTACATTTACAATTGATAGGTCAAACACATTCACTCATTGAAATCTGAAATTTCTGTCGGACCTCGTTTGAATCTTCCCAGAATCAACAACTTATTAAATAGCATTCGAATCATCTTCTTACCATTCGAAATTCCTTAATATAATAACAATATGGGTTTCCTGTTTGTTGTGTAACTATTCAAAACATCAAATTCATACATGTTTGCTGAACTATTCAATTACCTCAAACCAAGGCAAACACCCATATCAATAATAGTATCACTTTCAAATATTATAGAATACTCGTTGATTATAATCTCCGGAATAAGGAAATGCTATTGTAGTCAATACATACAATCTCATGCATGCTAACCGCTTCTTTGAACGTATCAATAATAGCTTACGTAAAGTATACTCTGCATTGTCACCAAGAAATCAATGTATTGTCATTTGATTCTGATGCGAAAATATATATACATACATACTTATATACTTCTAGAACTATTCAAAGGCATGACGGTGTCACATAATTTAGCATTTCATTAAGCCGTAGCACGTTTCGGTTATCCTGGAGATGAGGGAGAGAGAGAGCGGAATTCCGAGAAGTGACACTAATAAAATTGAGAATATGGGGGCTGTGAATGTGACATGTGGAGCTTCTATTTTAATCCATAGAAATTAAGCAAAACAGAAACAACGCCATTCATTACGTGACCCAACATTTTCGCGTTTATTATTAATTGACGCTTGTATGTTGATTAATTATTGTTAGCTGACTGGGGTAATTCAAAAAGGATACGGAAAGAAAAAATTGCCGTCATGGTTTTTGAAGATAAGGGTGAAAATTAAAATTTTATTATTTTTATGCAAAGATGAAACCTTTGAGGTGGAGAGTGCGAAATCCAAGATAAAACCACCACTGCCCGAATAAGGCTGACTATCATTATTTTTTCTATAGCGAAAAGTGTGCAAAGTATAAAATCATCTGATGAAATATATGATTTGCACTTGCTTATAAAATGTTAAGCAAGCTACTAAAAAAGCTCTCACAGAAAAATTATGCACATAGTATCATTTTAAACAGTCAGACAACAACAAAAAGACGCATCTGCGAGAAAATCCTTAATTATCTTTATTGTGGTATCTAAAATATTATATCAAAAGTCCATTACGTAATCGTGCGCGCGCAAAAGCTGTTCAAAGTCATAGGTTACGAAAACCATTTTCTTCAAATATCTCGTAAACTAAGCGAAAGCTACGACAGTTTTTTGAGACATGAGTTTGGAAAAATTTCGACGCTTTGATGCATTTATCGTCTATTTTAATAATAAAAACAAAATTAAGTGAAGTGAAAAATATTCGCCTATCATATTGGTTACAACATGAAGAAATTCATTCATTTTAGGAAATTATTTTCTAAATAGCAAATGGCAAATTTTGACGAATAGTTTTCTGATTTAAGTTGATGTGGAAAATATAACGTTACTTTGATTCCCAGGAATTTTAGTGTTTCTGACAGAATAAAATGAAAAGCTGATAAATATCTGGCATTAAGTAAGATATAACGAAATGGATGACAGTGGATAAACTAATACTGATGAGTTCATAAAATCTATTGGAAACAAAATGACTAATGTTTTATCGCCGCAGAAAATCAAAGCTGTTGTTAATTTTTTTACGACAAAAAGTATTAAAGATCTACTTTTTTCTGGTTTAGCGGTATTTAGTTCGTATTATGAAAATTAAATTGATTCGCAAAGCTCATGAAAATGTTCGTTCAGCAAACACAACACTACTTCAAAAGTACTGCGGAAGTTGTGATCAAACCAGTGGATGCTTTTAATACCAGAGATAGCATTTTACCCCAAAATTTACATATTTACTTTTTACCCCAAAATTCACATATTTACTTCCTATTACAAGCGTACGTGTAATATGTTTTGTTTCATGGTTGATCATTAACTTCCCATAAATAGGAATAGGACAAACGATAGGAATAAAAGGAATGCAATACTATACTACTGCTGAAGTGATGAACGAGTAGCACGCAAAATGTACTGCTGTACTACTGCCTTAGAGGCAGTATAGCAAGACATTTAAATAGCTGCATAGCTATAATTTCACCAGTAGTATAGCAGCTCATTTGAATTACTTTGCATAGATATCATCTTTAATTGCAGTAGACCTTTTAATGTATTGTTAACCTTTTTATTTGATGAAAATGAATAAATACCTTCAAATTCCTGGACAAAATAAGCATCTGTGAACAAAAAACCAAAAATATTTCATTAGTTTTGAGTATGAAGGACTGCACAGGCCTAAATTTAGAGCCCTAAAGCGATTAAAAAAAATTTGGTATACTTTTGAATCAAAAAAAAGAATCAAAAATTTTTTTTCAATCAAAAAATGTTTCCCAAATCGTCAAAAAAATTTTTTTTTCTAAATTTAGGCCCGTGCAGTCCTTTATACTCAAAGCTAATGAAATATTTTTGGTAATTTGTTCACAGACGCTTATTTTGTCCAGGAATTTACGAGGCGCAATTTGCCTTTTTTTCGGCGGTGCTGCGGCGATCCATTGGGGCGACTGCCATATTGTTTTGTAATAATTTTTTCCAATGAAAATGTTAACTCTTAACTTTAATTAAGATGCATGTAAAATTTCAAATCGATATCTTGTATAGTTTTTTTTTGGTAGCTGTTTAAAAAAATAGTTCATTTTGAGCAGTTTAACAGTGGACTAACCCCTTAAGAGCAATAAATGTACCAAAAGAAATTGAAATGAATATGGAAGAATTAGAGTCTCCACAATAAGCGATTGTAATTTTAGTGAACAAAATTGGTTTGAAAGATTGCCAGGTTTTAGGAAGAAAGTAAGTTTGTCCCCCGTAGAAAAGTAATTCTAAAAAAACACACACGATGCCCAAAAGTCACCCATTTTGGGAGTGAGATCACCAAATATGCTGTTGCTTAAATATGAAGTTGCTAAGAAAAGTAAAATTTTGTTGGTGGTGATTTACAACCGTCAATAATTGTTGAAGCATTGCAATTATTTCTAGTGTTAGAGTCTTAATATAATTCGAAAGATTTTACGTAATTTTTTTCTTACATATGAATATAAAAATATTGTTACCCACTTTTTTCAGCAATGAATGACAAGTTGTCAAAAACTAGCTCATCTTAGTTAACAGAAAATTTCCGAACATAATAGAAAAATTATGTAAACTAAAAAATATAAAACCATAAACTATATTTTGTGCTTGAAATCGTAATGAAACTGTTTAAAATAGAATTGAAAGTGAATTGTGTATGTCAGCTGAAAATATCGTTAAAATTTTCTAACGAGTTTTTTTCATAACTGGGCCCAAACAAAAGTTTGTAGTTCACCGCACTTACACGCCAAAGAAAATTATTTTAAGTAACACACTTTCGAAAAATTAATTATATACCATCAGATACTTCAAAGTATATGAGTCACTTTTGCTAACATATTAAATTTGTAAAATTTATTCATTCGATTGATTTTAGATTATTAAGATGGTAGACACACAGCGCTGTCTAAATTATAATTTAAGTGCTGTGTGTTATATGGTAATTTGAACTAAATACCACAAAATCATCTAATTATCAATCAATATCAAACTTTGGTCATTTATTCCTAAATGATGAAGAGTTTGTCGATAGAATACATAATATCCTTGTACAAAGTCGCTTTTTCAATGGAAAAAAAGAAGAAGACATCCTTTTGAGATGTCGAATTTAAATTCAAAATATTTAAAAAATTTAAATATAGTTCTTGTGCGGTTGTATTCCAACTTCGTTTATCAGATCATAAAAGAGAGTCTGTCTAGGCTCTAAGCTGGAACATTGTTTCGAAAAATCCTCAGCAGATAGTATTGTAAACACTTATTGTTGAAATCATATCTTTTAAATATTTTCCATGTAAATTTCTATTTATAATAAGCTTTTAAATAATATTTAAAATATACTTACAGTATGTATCTGTTGTAAGCCGATCGATGGTGTCCTGCTTCAGTTTTGAATTTTTCTTACCCATTTTAGTTGACGACTTTAAATGCAATGATTAAATACACAAATCACACAAATCTACTGGGCACTACCAAAACTTCAAAGTGTTCACTTTTTTATAACTTTCCTTTACTAAGAACTTTCACAATACCACGTCAAACTTTCGAATTGTACGTCTTCTTCGCTAAAAACTTTCAATGCAGAACCAAAAATTTAGTTAGATTTTATGCTTACACAAACCTGTAAAATACGAATCTTTTTCACAAACACAAAACTTCAACTGCACACAACAACACATAACAGCTCTCGTCCGAAGATATGTATGTTGATTGCATAAAACCAGACCGATATTTTGAATTCAGGTCATTCAACTCTATTAAACTTAAAATGTCTGGTGGATTTGCATGTGTTCACTCAGTGAATTGCATTTTATTGTCATGTGATTCAATTAAGTTTGTTCCTAGATTATAGTCTCGTTGCAAGCGATGCAGACAGAATCTTTTAAACATTCAATTTTTCCCCCAATCGACCTTGTCCCCAACAACGTCCAATCCTATTCGAAAAACTTTCGAAAACAAACAAACTGGAAGAGTGGAAAATGCACCTACCAGAATCGGAATGGCAACAAACAAACGTATAAATTTATTCAATCCTTTTGCTATACTTGCTTCGGTTGCATCTATAATCTAAGTCCTCTAAGGACGTTTGCACGGGCTCACGATTTGTAATCGGATTTCGGTCGATTCAATTTGCTATTTATGCAGAGAATCGGAAGCTTTATCTGGTAGTGGTGCATTGATTGAAGAAGATAGAGAAACAGTAGGTTTTAAAAATCAAAGAATGTAATTGATTCAGCCTGAAATCCAATGATATTAGGAACATTTTTACGAAATGCATCTTTTGGTCGAGGAAATATATCGGAAAAATATGCTGAAGTAATTGAACTAAGAAGTAGAATCTATTGAGTTTTTAAGTCCTTTAAAAAAGTTTCTCCTTTTCCAATTTTGTTTCAGAAAGTTTATTTCATAAAATTAATCTTCAAGCATAAGATTTTGAAGTTTTTTTTGTGTCAAGTTAAAGATTCTATATTTTTGTCATGAAACTATCGCTCACTTATTTTTCTCAGTAATTACTAAACAGCAGATTTTACGACGTCCTAAATTACTGGGACTGATTTAGTTACAGTGATTCAGTTAGAACGTTGTCAGCTAACCTAAAGTTTGCCATTGATATTGAATCTCGGATACTTAAACCTACAGGCGGAAAGTTTCGCTCGCAAAGATAATCACTTGCCTTCCAATCAAGGCCCGTTTTGCTAGTCATCGGAATTGTCAGAGGCAGAACGAGAAAAAACTGTACAAATTACTGTGCTGGAAGTATGAGCAGACTAGGAACAACATGATGACTCAAGAAGACATCGTCGTCAAAATTTTACGGTCGCTTCTCGTAGGTTCATTGGTATGCCGAAATCGGATTTCTACAATCTGACTTAAATGAACGATTCAAAGCGACATGGTGCGTCGGTTGAAACCTACACAAAAGTTGAACGAACGCCTCGTCGTAACGTGGCTCTGATGGGACATCCGCTGTAATAAGTATTTCCCGTCACATGCAAGCATTAGCAAGAAACGATTGAGAAGGATAAGAAGAAGGATTAGTTTCGAATACTTTATGTCTCCTTTTATAGTTGCTCTTCTGAAAATCTCTTAATTCAGACCTATGGATATTACGGTGATGTTGTTGAAATGTGCTTCGTATGTTATTTTTTCAAGCTAAAAAATTTCGACTTGCCTGCTGTAAAGTTCGGGGCCGACACGTGAAGAGAATGTTGAGGATAGGTTTTACTTAAATAGAGAAGAAAATGATAAATGATATATTCTCGGCTCGTTCCCACGACAGCTGCTGCAGCAATTGTGGTACAGAAGCAGTTTTTTTCTGCGGATATTGAAAAGAATAATAATCGTTTAAATGTAAATGAAGTGAAGTTGAATGTATTTTATACAAAATACAGCACTAGACAAAAAATTTATGCTACGAAGTGAATTTTCCAAGACCGTTCACATGATCTTTTCAGTTATGACAAAGCTTATCAAGTTTATTTATAATACTTCCATGCATGTAAGTATTTTTTTCCCTAGTGTAGATGGCAAAAAAAATCTGCTAGCCAAATCCCCGAGTGGCCTATCACCACGGGGTATGTGAGGTTTCACTCGCTAAAAAAAGGACCATCTACAAGCCCACGAGGTTCCGAGTCGGGACCAGCCTAAGCACTGCTTCGACCCGTTCGTGCTGACTCACCCATCGGTAACTACGGACTTCAGAAACTACCACAGTTCATGGGTCGGTAAGGCAACCCTCCTCCCGCTTTATGCCCAGCACTTTCTCAACATATGGCATATATGTATGTATTACTTTCGTTTCAAATGCAGTCATGTGATACCTATACCTCAAGTATTAGTAAGTTTAGTGAATTTTTAAACACGAATTTCAGCATTAAAAAATATATACTCATAGCCTTCGAAAGTGGTACACCAAAATTCTTGCAGGGTTTTTCTGCTTATGAAGAGAATGTGCAGAACATGTATGGAAGGAAAAACTCGGGCTTCTAAGTAGTAATAGTCAGGGCAATCAAAGTTGGGCTTATTAGTGAATTAAATACAAAATATATATGTATACTTTAATAACGATTAATATATCAAAGTGATTTCAATTTGATTTCCATCAAAATTTTTCATAGTCTTCAAAATATACCCGGGTCCGCAAACCACGATTCATGTAAGATGTTTTTCCGATTAAAACTATTAGCTTACAAGCCAAGAAGGTCTAGGTCAAAATCTGCTTTTTGCATTGCTTCAATCTGATCGGCCTTGGTTATCGTTGCGAAAAGACTTCAGAGCATACGCAGATTAGTAATGCAACAATCTATCCGCTTTTTACGCAGCCCTTTCTCAATCTGTGCTGATACGGTGCACCACTTATCTTCGTTGTATGCAACATCGGTCCCACGATCGAGTCTAGCGATATCGAGCCGATCGTAGATTCAAGGGGGCCGGTAGCTTAGCTCGCTAACGCGTCAGTCCAAAGCAGCGATCTACTGCCTGCGGGTTCGAATCCCGCCATGCCCATGGCTGTATTTGTTCGTCTTGTGTTTTTTTTAATTGCCGGCGACTGGGCATAATACCAGTGCTCCATTAATTAAGTGTCACATTAAAAACTTTAGTGGGGACTAGGCATAACTCTTGCGCTTCAAAAAATAAAGCAAAGATATGGCACTTAGAAAAAAAAGAATAATGGTACAATTGATATCGGCTTCTCCCATATGTGTCTCTCTACCGCCATAGCTAAGCATTCTCGCTTCAAAGGGTAATCCCCTGAGCTTTGGCATTATTATAGAAACCGGTGTCTAGTTCGGAGCTGATACGGGAAGAAATCTACCATTCCATAGCCATGGCTGGCCCCTGGATCCAAAAGACTTACGAGTTTGGCCGCCAAGACACATTTGTTACTTACATTCCAGCGTTGCTTCCAAAAGTGCAGGCTTCGCATTCATGCGTGTGTTTAAGCCTAAATTATTAGTAGCTCAGAGCAAATAAGGTATGCTTCCTTTCGTTCTTGTACCAGAAGATTTGTCGGGACCACTCCTGAAGTCATAAACACAGCCTCGTCTGATACCTTGTGGTAGCAAAAGGCGATACACAGGGCACTACTGCATTAGAAGCAAGCAATTCTTGCTCTAAACTTCTGAGCCATGAGTACAGTCGACCAAATTTTCACCGCGTACAGAAAGATAGAGTTGTTTGTCAAAATCAACAGCCTCCATCTAGGATGGATACGCTTCTGTAATATTAAAGATCATTTGCTTCTAGCCTATTCATTTTAGCCAAAAAGGACCTATCTGGGTAAGCTTGAGTAGCCTAGTTGGTAGAGCACTGGCTTTTTGTGTGTGGGTTCCTGGTTCGAATTCAGGTTCGGACGAGGGTCCACGTACCAAACTTTAAGTTCACCTAGCTTTAAGTAGATACCTGCACTAATCAGGGGTAAAATGAGTCTTGGAACTAATCACTTCACACTCGTATTCACATTGATTGTAAATTTATAATGAAACTCTCTACCAGCTTCAAACCCTAGACCCTTACGAAAGTTGTCGTGAAATTAATTTACTTTTCTTATACGTAGAATATAACTTTCGTGTTACTGGTTTATTGTTGGAGCTAGTGCTAATTACATTTCGAAATCTTTCCTCTCGGGTCTTACCTCTGATTTTTCGGTCTTACGTCTTATTTTTCTTTCCCTGGTATGTGATTTTTTACCTATAGTTTTTCTCTGAGCAAGATTCTAGCGGGTGTTCTTTGTTTGTTTTGTGTGTTTGACAAAAAATTGTACTTCCATATATAATGATCGGTATAATGGTCTGCTCATAGATAAGGACGGGCAAAAGTTAATTCGATGTATTTAGCTATGGTTTTCCACTCTATAGGCTCATTGTTTACCGTCAGTTGAAATAGATTTTGACTTCGTTGTCTCGTCACTACTACTATCTGCGTCTTTACCGCTTTCGTGCGTATCCTCCACTTTTGGAAGCCTTACACTATTGTGTCTAAATATTGTTGAAGTTTGGAGGTTGTGACTTCCACCTACCGATTTGTATAGTAGGAGTAGATATCGTCATCGAGAAAAGGAAGGTCCGCTGTATACCTAGGTTTTCTATGAACTTGGTTTCTTTTTTATTGCCACTTAAGCTCGTAGAGATTATAACCCTTACTCGGATTTTCTGTGGCGAATTCTTCTTTATCTGGACGAATCGAACTAGTCTTTCTATTTACATCGCTGGCACTTTAAAGTTTTTAGGAAGGATTATCGTTCGCCATTACGTTAAGAAAAGCTTTTGTTTTGTGTCCTTTTGAATCTAAGAGCATATTTCAAAAAAAAAAAGACACCGGCTTATTGTGCAATGAGAGCTCATCTAGAAACTGAATAATTAGTCGGACACATATTTCAAGAAAGTCCTTGTTGGTTATTATAAAAAGGGTAGGCTCACTCGAAATGTATGGGCTAATTTGTTTGTCCATTACAAACTTGTTCAATATAGTCCCTGCTCTATTAGTACTCTTGTTACTCCAGAATTGGTGATAGGATTAACATTTCTTTTTATCGAGAATGATCCTTCTTGGTAGAAGGGTTTAGAGACTTTGATGGCAACGAACTCAAAAGACTGTATGTGTTTTGATTACTGTTTGCTTGTCCTCCGTTGGTACAGCTTTTGAATGGGAACATGATGGTGACGGATATTTTTTCATCAAGATCTCTGAGCCGCTTCTACTTCCAACAATCTGTAGTACCCTTCTAAAGTGTAATTAGGAAATCGGAGGTGATCTGTGGGCTTCATTAATGCTTTGCAGTTAGTCAACCTTCTAAAAAAACAAGAATCGCAATTGTTTTTCCATCTTTTTGACAATGGAGTTTGCATTCCGGTTGAGGATAGAAACATGGTTCAGCATATACATTCTGGGTGCTTTTAAGTAAAACTTGCAACGGCTGAGAATTCAGAAAGCATTCGTTGCTCCATATTCTCCATAATATTTTGCATCGGAATTTCCTAATGTTTTTTTTGCTGCTTAGTGTTTTGCTTAGTTTTTTTGCTTCCATAGTTAGCGAAATATTTTCGCAACAGTTTACGTGCTAAGTTTTTTTTCGGTTTTTTGCTTGGTGCATTACGAGTGGTGATGAAAACTACGACATTCTCCGTATTTGATTTTACTTTTTGAGGAAGAAAAACGAAATCAAATGTTGAAGTTTTATTTCAGCAGGACTGAGCTTATTATAGGCCTCTAATATAAACGATGGAGGTACTTCTTTGAGATGAACTGGATTTCCAGGTAAACTGTTTTGGCCGTCTCGTAGCTAGTATTATTGGTTGTCGTATTATGACTGACGCCGATAATCTAAATGACTTTGGTTCGTTTGTAGTATGGGTAGATATCGTTATTTGTTTTCCATTTTGCTTGTTTGTTTCTAGTTCTTAAGAGAGGTTGGTCTCACCATCAAGATCACAGACGTAGATTGGATACTCTCGTTCTTTCTCTCACTTCCTCTCTCTTAGTGTTTGCTCGTTATCTTTTTCGCATCCATTAGTACAGTATCGCTGTCTAAAAGGCGACTGGTTCCTTAAACACTTTGTCAGTGCTTTAGTTGGAATGTTATTCGCTGCCGTCAACCAGTTGACCATCCTCTGACTTTGCTTCATCATCTCTGTATTATACTTCCTATGTTCTATTCGCTTCTTTGGCGTATGCTTTAATTGTTGCACGATTTCTATGATCTGTTGATTAATTATATTCACTCGCGATACAAAATTTGATATTAATGTTCTTGTCAGACTCCTTCCCCTCCTCTTCGAATGATTCACTATCAGAGCCTGGTTCCATTTGGAAATCCTGGTTCTCATTGCGAAAACTCTCTCTTCTTACCCGTTTTAAATTCCAACAAAATTCTAACGCAAGTAGGAATGCCATATCTTCCGGGTTCATCCTACACATCTCTCAAGACTTAAGGTATTTTTCACACAAAAAAACGTAGTTTTACCAACAAACCATGATAAATTTACATTGGTAGGATCATTATGGATTTCAAACCAAATAGTTTCTCTATTTCCAGATTATCAACTTCCTTTCAATTATTCTCCATATCTATTTATTTTCTTTTCATACCACCAAGGACAATGAAACACGCAAAATCGTTTCTTCAAACAGTCCATAAAAATAACGTTCAGTCTACCAATACTTTATCCAGACATTAAATAATTTAAGTCTACTGACCAACGCACATTTATCGGTCATCATTGTCTAAGTAACCATCCTGGCTATTTTTCTTCATAGTCGTTATTCCGATACATCCATCAGATATCGATCGACAGATGTTCATTTTCTTGTTCAGGAGCTAGTTGTACCTCATGAATATTAAATTCTCAAGTGCATCTAAGTCCCGACGAGAACTGAAACAGCTCGTCAGAGAGTAAGTAAACACAAGACATGACCATTCCAAGAAACAATTTGCCTAATGATCAAATCCTTCCTTTGAGAGTACTTTCCTAAACAATTTGCAAGAAACAAGGAACTCGACCATGTCATTCAAGTCAGAAGGTAAACTGCAGCTGCACACTTGTTGTAACTATTCGGCTTATGCTCTGAGACTTAAAGCAAGCACTGGAGCTCGTAGATAGTCTCATCGATGAACGGAGTCGAAATCAAAACAACGATGTTTTTGCTTTGAATCAATTTGATAGTGGATATAGTTCAACTGAGGACAATATCTGACTATTTGATTCTGTATTTGTTTTAAGACTGGCTATTGATCTGACTGCTATCCCATGGGCTTTATTGGAGACTCAAACTTTGCTCTTCTTCACCATTTGGCCTGAAAATACATTTATGATTCAAATAACGTCGGTAGTTTATTTGTTACTATATATATAGTCCGACCACATTGCAAAAGATTTCAGTTAAAGCAATAATTCCAATGAATGTAAACGTTTCACACACAAAATTATTTGCCTCCCTTTTGTTGTACGTAACAACACATTTTACTCGCACTGCGAAAGATATCATTTCCACAATTTTCCTATTTCCACGTTTGCACACATGAGAGGACATAGTTGTCGAGCTTAAGGCTCGAAGGTGCGAATGCCCTTTTTAATACTTTCCAGGCACACTAAAGCTCAAGTGCAACTATAATATACGGCTCCAAGTACTAGTCCATTTCTACCTGTTGTATTCGTTTGAATATGTAACATTTTTTTCGGTGAATATGTGTGAATATTTTTCTATGACAAGGATGACGAATAGAGAATAAGAGTCCAAAGAATAAATGGAATGCACATGTCTACGTACGTGTGTCATTATAACCGTCTACCATACCTATCATATTCATTTGCATTTTGAATGCAAACTTCTGTCTAGCTACTTTTTTTTCTTTCAGTTTTAGCGATTCAATAACGAGTAGGTATTGTTGGTATTCATAGGTCAAGTACCGTTCTGTAACGGGACCGACAGAAACTGAATTGAAAATTACTGTGGTAATAAGAATTCACTGTAATTTCCGGACTTGTCATTTAAGTGGCACCTCATAAATTTTATTTGTTCTTTTTGTGTGAAAACAAGATAATATCCTTTGAGCTTTAGAATGCGCTTCAGTTGATATGGCTTGAAAACTTATATTTTTTACAGAGTAGTGTGTTTTGTGGATACGATTTATGAAAAATTAGATAATGAGAAACAGTCGTTATATGAAATCGTTTTAATTCGGAAGTACTTGGTTTTTGCTAATGATGAATTGAAGAATAGCTTCTAAATTACCAACCCGATTTGATCACTTATTTTTGGTTTTCGAATCCTTCGATACCGTAAAGAACCTTACTGCTTAAATTCAAACATTATAGCAATGTTTGTGATTTCTTGTGAATCTAACTCTGATTGGCCAACATGATAATAAAATGTAGATGCATTGAATGAATTAGCAAAAAGTAAAGGGGTGAATAATTGAACCCAAAATACAAAATACTACTAAAAGGAATCAAATCTGACTCTAAAAAGTACAATTTTCAAGAAGAACTTATTGAAAAACTGAGATGAGGAGCATTAAGCACAAGAGCTCCAGCAATCTGCACTCAGCAGTAAGATCTTATGCGTTTACCAATTGAAAAAAATTGAGGAAAAAATCAGAACTTGCCAAAAAAAAGTCTTAGAAATATAATTGCCACTTTAAGTTCTTACTGTTCTAGAAACCACTAAAAAAACTCAACGATATAATTAGAGGTTTCATGTTTCTTAGTTCCGAAATATGGATCATTTTGTTACTTTCTCGCTGTTTTTATCGTAATTTTATCCTAATTTGACTCCAACCTTAATTCTAGAGTTCTGTTTAATATAGCGACTGATGGAGAAGGCACCTGTTTCACTAAGCATATAAATGATTTCATGCCTTAGATAATCAACACAACAATGTTGTTATATACTGAGCCATTCAAGTCAAATAGCTGTAGATTTTCGGGTGATACGATAGCAGCGGCGCCGAGCTTACAATTTAAAGCATAGAAAATAAATATGTGAAGGAATGAATTAATGCCAGCTACAAAGCTGACCAATGGGTAGCTGCTGCAGCGTACCAGGGCTCTTCGACCATCTATGGCAGCGCCTTCAAACGAATCTTTAGAAAATTTTACGAATCGTATGGCCTGCTATGAACTTTTTAACTTCAGGATGAAATTGCATATACTCGTGAGTGTGGTAGGCATCCCAAGTAAATATAGCACAAAAGGAACTATTGGAAGATTTGAAGACCTCCTGGTGGCAGGGTGTCAAAAGCGAGTCGCCAACTTGGAAGGAAGCCATTACTATTTTCGAATCTGTGCTCTCATGAACTGAGCTATCATACTAAATGCACGAAGAGCTTTTCAGTGAGGTGGCAATTATTCCACAGACCACTTTATTCATACGATGAGAGCCAGTAAATAGATCTGCATTTTTAAGTCTCAAAATCGGGTATAAAATCAACCAACTTCGCACACCTGCTACAGCATGCAAAGCTCATCAAAGAAAACAAAGTGGATCGAAAATCATCACGCAGAGATCTGAAAATCCAATCTTCCGCAGACGACTTGAAGGGCACGTTCTGCAGCGATTTCGAACAAACAATGGTCGCATGCTGAAAACGAGAAGCAACTAGTTAGTGAAGGAACAAGCAACGAACTACCGTGGATCAGCATAGTAATATAGTCTTCTACGAATGCGAATAGAGAGGATTTTCAGGAAACAGCTGCCCAAACTACCGAAAAGCAAGGAAATTACCGATAATGAACTTCTGCCCAATTAACACAAAAGGACTAATTCGCTTGCGTTCCCAACCAGTAGTCGATATTTCTTTCAACGGTATTAATGAGTCAGACAGCCAACACCTCAGCAAGAGTCAGCATTGCTAGCCACGAGCTTTACTATCAACTTCCACAGCAATGATGTAGCTTTCAAAGTTGGTGGATGACACCATTAAGGAACAAGATGCTGATGAAAGATGGATTTGATGAACATCGACCTTAATGCTGGGTACAGGCAGATTAGTGACCAACAACAATATATGGACAAAATCGAGTTTGTCATGCTATTTGGAGTTTTCAAACTCAAGATGATGCCATTTTCTCTTAGAGATATAACTAATACTGTCCAAAATATGATGGAAAAAGTCTGGACGAAGTGCAAACACATTACCATAACAAGACAAATTGTTAATTTGATCAAAATACTTAAAAGATCAGATCAGACCTTTTAAGCAATCGGATATTTTCCAGTCACTAACCAAACGAACCGTAGGTACAATATAAACTCCAGCATAAAGTTTTTGGACCAGATCTTATCTGATCAAGGAATATCCGTACATCGAGCAAATGACAGTACATTCAAAGATAGACCAGAACCAACAAAGCTCAAGCAACTCTTCACCTTCTTCCAAACCTGTTGATGGTTCGGGCGGCTTATCATTGGGTTTGCTGATAAATCGAGGCCACTAACTAATCCGACTAAGAATCATGCGCACAAAAGAAATGTACAGAGAAACAGCAAACACAATACGACTAGCTTTAGATGTTTTGCCCACAAATCGGCATTACTGCAAGAGTAAGGGACCAAAAAACGAACAATTGAGTACACTAGCTGGCTCTCCATTAGTGCTGAGAGAAACCACAAAATCACAAAAACAGAAATGCGGCAATTGTCTGCAGCATCAGGTAAAAAACCAAACTAGATACCAGTTGGCATCTTTATATATATTCGGATCAAATTTCCAAAGGCTGACTTCATTCAATCAATCATTGAACAATTCATCACTGGCCTGGCATGTGCCTAGTCTCTGCTAATCTGCCGTTGCTCTATATGGAATTGCCTTGATTAAGTTGAATTATACCACGAAATAAATTTTCTGGACTCAAAATTTCTTCTAATTCAAATAAGGATGTTAATTATCTCTAAATTTTCGTAATTATTGGCATCCAAAACTTAGCAGGTCATGCTAAAAACTTGTCCTTCCGGCAAAAATTCTTTAGCATCTATTTGAATTAATTTTTTTAATGCACTATATTAAAAAATTTTTACTTTTGAGCAATATAGAAACACACACACAATGCCATGCGTGGATTAAATAAAATAAAAAAAATTATTCGGGATTTTGCAGTACAAGATTTCATTACACGGGATTTTATGATACTGCATTTTAAAGTATAGTATTTTTTGAATACAAGACTATACAATCGGAGTTTTGTAAATAGGATTTTTTACCACCTTATAATATACCCAAGCCTTAATCAATTGATTAGTAGCTGTTATGTAATATCGCTTTCAGATGTAAGACATTTTGCTAGAGGAAAATGTGCACAAACTCTGAAAAAGTTTTCCCACAATGGGCGCCAAAAAATGATCAGTAGTTTTAAAAGTTTTACAAGCAATATATTCAAAACCTCTGTACTCAAATTGCTGATCACTGAAAATCTGAAAGCCTACAGTTGTTTAGCATCTCAATACGCTATGAACTGGAGCTCTCAGGACCCATAAGGGCTCAATTTTTCTTGTTCACATGTGGGATCAACACACTATCGCACATCGAATTGCAACGTAAGCGACATACTGGTTTCACACAATCATTAAAGCGAATCATTATGCTTTTGAAAAGCCATTTGAACAAATTTTTTAGCATTGTGCAAACCAGAATTCACATTTGGAGAAAGAAAATTCAGTCCAAGCGGCCATCGAAAGCCCCGGACTTTTTCGCGAGCTGAACGATATCCTTCAGCTTTTGCTCCACCACGTGCGAGAGATCTACCAGCCAGAGCTCACCAAAGCAGTGCAGTATGGTTTTCCACAGTATCGGCCAGGGACACAGGAGATGCTGGGTGGTTTCTAAGACCCCCGGCCCTTAACATATTCTACAGGCGTCGCTGCTTAGAAGTCCCATTTTTATAGCATGTGCTGCTACACGACAATGGCCAGTAATGATGCCAACCAGCCATTTGCAGTCAGTCTGCGTTAATTCGAAGAAGTATTTAGTCGCTGCGAGATTGTATGACCCCCACATGATTTTGGTTTCATATGCCGCCATTTAAAGGATGCTGCAGCAACATATATACAATACCCATAAAATGATTCCAAAAAATCAACAAAGGCTTTCAAGCTCAAGCAAAACCGTGTTAACTAGCTTGCCTGTATAGAAAACCATGCAAACATACTTGAGTTGTCCTTGAGTACTGTCTGCCCCTGTTCAAATCATTTCATGTTTAATGATCTTGAGTAACCAATGCTTAAAATTAACTAAGAAGTTTATATCCACAAATAAACTTCCCTGCCAAATAATTACATGAAAGCATTTGAATTTGCTTTACCATTAGCATTACCACGCTGAATATACCAGTTTATGAATATGAATCTAGTGACGATAAAATTATAAATTGCAATTTCGCCATATAAGTTTGGCAATATTTTCAAGTAAAACCATTCCTTTTATATTACGCGAAATATTACATATATAATCAGTGAAACTGTTACCTACGACATAAATTCCATTTACTTGATCTACAATCGAAAACTAAACACTTGACTGCTTTCCTTCGAAATTTCCCAATCGTCCATAACATATCGATATTGTATAACGATAATGTCATAACCATTTCAATTTCATCCCATTTACCATTACGACATTTCTAACTAATCTTCAACAAGCTTTTACCTACACTCACTCGAAAAATACTTGTTTGTCCTTCAAAGCATGTTTTTATTATTACATCACCGAAACGCCATCGAAATCCATGAAACCTCGAGACCCATCATAAATACCAACTCTTGCAGCGATTGCCTAACATAGTACCGGTTAAATTGCCTCCGCCGCACTACTTCTCGCCTACTATAACCGTTCGTGCGCTCACCGCCGTAACGGGTATGCACTCAAAAAATGTACATTTATATGTTTCTGAAATACATACCTCTACAATTCAACCCATTCCCTTTCCCCATTTCAATCCGAATTCGTGCGGGAGATTTTCGAGGCATTGAAAACTTGCCCAATTTTCTCTGATTACACCGTCGAAATCCCTATGACCGTAAAACTTACCCTAAGCCTCGATCCCAATCTCAATCTGAAGCACTTCGCCAACGGAGAGGAGAAGAGAGAAAACTGCGAGAGAAACGGGATTTACTAAATCCCGTTAGTTATCCATTCTATACGGTCTCTGCGAATTAAGTCAACTTGAAAAAATTAAAGCTTGAATCGGGCACAAACGGGTAGAATGTAGTACGAATAAAAATAGAGGCAAAGCAGGCAGCTAGAAATAGCTCAACAGCCCTCCGTCATATCGGAGTTTGATCCTAGCAGTGCAAAGTGAGCATCCGTGCTGGTGGAAGTGAAAGGAACAAAAACATTTCGGTCGGTTGAGTGGATTTCACGTTGAGGGAAAAAATATCTTCGACCGTAGCAAACTGGTTCCTAACAACAGTTTTTATGTGGTTTGGTATACGATGGATATTAACACTGATATGATACAAGCCTATTTATGTGAAGTAGCCATAGGCTAGCAATAGCATCGTACCCACAAACCATTTGCCCCACTGACGCCCTTCAACCAAAAATCTCACCCACACAAGTTTGCCCGAAACAAAACGACTACGAGAGAGCTTGAAGTCGAGCAGCAGGCAGAACAAAAGTCTGCGATACACAATTACGTAAGAGGCAGAAAACTGCTGACGTTTTTCTTCGGCTACGCCACAACGAATTCTATATCAAGCAGTAGACTGGTCAACCAGGACATAAACAACCTTCCACTCTACCATGCAAATTATCTCTGAATTCGAATCTGCTTTTCTCGATAAACAGTCGATGTTTGGCTGCCAGAGGTCATTTCACGTCAATGACATATCACCTTACCAAGTACGGCACAGTCATAGGGCCTGAGTCCTTAGCATTTATCTCCATTAAAAAATAATTATCGCCAGTAATCTGATACATTGTTAGTGAAAAATGAATATTTAATTGATTATCAATCACCAACAGCCGACCATCAATAAGTCAGTCTGGTGTTGTCCCGCGATTTCCTCTGAGAGATTGCAACTATGTCGCACATATGTAATCCGTCGCCTCAAGCAAGAAAACACCCATGATTTGCACTATTCTCTCAAAAACAATGGCAATTTTAAAGTCTCATCCAGGCTGAATCAACAAACTAATCGCTCCTTCAACGGCACAATGAACACAATGCAAAGCACTATCACCTTTTTTTCCGTCTACAACAAACACACTATTTCTCGAGTATCTAGCGGGCTTATCACAGTAACATGTAGGGAAATGATACCGACAAACAATGATTCTAAAAGTAGTGGGTAACACTTGTCACGAAGCTGAAACAAAACGATCAAAACCGCGAGGCTACCAGCATGTCCCTAGCATGCCACGAACTAGTTTCGGACTGAATGAACTGAAACTGATGCGCATTTTCAAAATCGTTGATATCCTTGCCGGGAGAGCTTTTCATGAGAGTGACGCGAGAATCAGTGGATTGTAGCAAAAGTGTGTTTTGTACCAAAGCATTTTTAAGGAGGAAAAGTGGAAAATATCTCTTTTCCGACATTTTAGTGGTTTTAACTCAAAATTTTAATCAATCGTAGTGGACCAATTCATCATTTCTTTTTGATTTTTCTTCGAAAATTTGTTTTTCAAAAGTCGGTCTGAAAAATATAGCTAAGAGCTTAGTCTGTTCTAAAGCTGACAATGATTTTATTGCTGCAAATCTAATCACAAATAATTTAAATGACATCCTTCGAGATATTTTCCTCTCATTCTACATTTTTCAAACACTACAGTCATACCAAATGACACTCATGTGCCCTAGCAGCCCTCTCCATTCCCGCTAGCTTTGTACTCCAAGCTTTTTCACCCATCTAATGAGAAATCTTCCTGTACAACCACTACCTAAACAACCAGCCATGTCCTGTATTAACATTCCTGAGCTGTTACCAAACTTGAATTTCGCTAGGACAACTGCCGCCGAATATCTTTTTCATTCCGGGCTTTCATTTGCTTGCTATCCTTGTGCGGCTAACCGAAAGTCAACTTTCCACTAACACGTCGTCGGGAACTCCGTTAGTTTACAGCCCGGAGCATTTTTATAATGCAAAGCTTTGGGATATTTGCTAGTAGAAAGCGAATAAATTTCAGCGAGATCCGCATAAGAGATGAAGAGAAAAGAAGCAAAAGGTATGTAATATAGTCCGTCGGCAGAACAGCAATGCTCAAGTCTCAGAGGACAAAAACAGGAAAAACAGGTCAAGGGTACAAATCGACAGGAACAAAAGTAAACTTTGCGCTACTTACCATTGCCTATAAATGGTCGATGCAGAATTTGATGATGCAAAGATAGAGAACTACAGATAATTTATTCAAAGATTTCTTGCAAGATTTTTATATTGTTGTTGTCAGCTGTCTTTGATCTTGCTTTTTGAGTTCAGTGATATCGTGAGTTTGACAGTTTATGAAGTCTTGGCAAAATGCTACGTATTTCTCTGGTAAGTAGAATTTTACAATCCAAAAAGTTGCTGCTATTGTTGTATCAGGGGCATTCAAACGTCCTAATCGACACTTCTACCGCCGATTCGTCACATGGAGTTTTAAATTATAAACGATTCTCCCGGCCTAGTTCACTCCGAGTTTACTCCCAAAAAATTAGCGCTTATTAACCTGCAGCTCAAAACTTTGAACGCTTATACCTTTCCGAAACACAACCACATGGAAAACTTTCTGAAAAATGAGAAAAGGTGTTTGGTACACTGTCGAGTTCCAGAGAATTTGTCTTAAATTTACAGCGCCCACTGTGGGTAGTGAACAACAGGATTTTTTATGAATTTTTATTATACCTACATTTGTGATAAATTGAGAATACCTTCAGCCTAAAAGATAAGTATAGTAATATTCAACAGTAGTTTTGCTAAGTTTGCGGCAAGAAAAACGTGCGGAGTTCGCATGGATAATAGACGTATTTAGATATCTGCGAATTTTCACCTCACTCTAAATGTTTGTGCAAACTTTTTGGAATAAAAATCAACTTGGTTATAATTGGAAATGCTACAATATAAGTACTAGCAGCTTACTTATCTTCTCAGCTGTTCATGTAAATTTAGGCTGACATCAAAGTGAAATCAATGAAACATTTTCAACATCTTTAACGTCTGCCAAAATTACGAATTCATTTACTTTCATAACCAGCAATATTTTGGTAGACTGAAAATTATTGATGAAAACCTTAATGAAATTTAAACTACGTTTTCACTGCTTATATTTAGATCTTTTAATTATCAACTTGCAGGAAAGAAGCCAGGGAAAAAAAGCATTTTGAAACAATAGTGATGAATACACAAATACACCAACTGAGCAATTTCAACATGGTTCCGGAAACATTCTGTCAGATGTTGCCGGAATATTTTTTCAGAGACTAGTGAAATTTTTGTTAATCACATTGACTTTTGAAATTTCATTGCATTGACACGTAAAGTTTTATTCCATAGAGTTTTATGGAATATTTTCTCAAAAAAGAAACGCGTAGACATAAATTGCGGGAACACGTGGGTACCACTGTCTGTAAAGCTTGGACGTATTGTTTCTTACTTATTATGTATATCGAACAAAGAAAATAAATATAGATGAAACAAGTTTTTTAAAAAACTAACCATTTTAAGAAACTTTGCAAAGCTGAAGATATATTTGCTTGTCGGCAGATTCAACAATATATTAAAGTGGCTAGTACTTCAATTCTTAGGTATATACATGTCACATTACAATAGCGTGATTTAATTTCCAAAGAATACAATTGAAATAGAAAGAAATAGCTGTTGTATCTCCGGTTAATTATTACAAAACTTTCTGCAATTGGGCAATTTCATGGAAAATCTAACAATTTTCAGATAATTTTTCGTCTCACCTCCGTGAAATTTGGAAATATTTTGGTATTCAGAAGGACTGGTGAGCTAATTAAAGAAAATGAAATATTTTTGAAAAAATAATATATTTGCATTTGAGTAACGTTGGTTCGTGTTGCATTCGAAAAGTTTTAAAATCTCTTCTACTTAACGTACAGCCTGCAAATATGACTTCTTGGAAAGGGTAAGGTATAGGTATCCTAAAAAATATATCGCAAGACACATCCTGACCAAAAAGGATAAAAAGGATAATTACAGCGTCCTATATCCTTTAATATTTCAAAATGCGCACCTTCGATTTTTTTATATGCTAAGCAGTTATGTAAGCTATCAGTGTGGAGCTCGTAAAAGTACAGTCCTAAGAAATTTTTAAAGATATGGAATACTATAAACGCTAAAGAAAGTTTATAGAAAATGGTATCGTCACAGGGTAAAACCACATCACTTACGGATCTTCGGCGATATGTTATCTAAAGAAACATGACATTGATATGTTAGCGATTCCAATGAGTGGAAGACTCTGAGCTCAGTTTCCTGGAGCAACAAGTTGGTGATGCTAGTGATAAATGAATCAATGATTGACGTCATTTCGCATGCTGTAAAGTCCTAAGTTTTTTGTTGAAATTCGGATATAACAGATGGAAAAGAGAAAAAATGAGAAATACTATTTTGAGTCATTTTTAAAGTTGAAATTCAGATAAGGATGTCGACTAGATTGTTCGATAAGTGGTTTTTAAAATATTTTTCTTCTGTTTCTTGAAAACCAAACCATAAATCTTTGTGAAAAAGATAACAAAAAACAAGGTTCTTTGGGAAAAGATTCTTTGGGAAGAAACATTTAAAATAATGTTATCTATACTCCGCAAACAATTTAATATACTGAAAATATCGAAAAAAAATAACTAATACATTCAAAATATATATTAGTTTTGATTTATACCCTAAAAATCCTTCCCATGCATCCATTGATCATGGTGTCTTGCAAACAATGTCAGAATAACAATTACTGTTACTATTAGAGTTGGATTGAACTAGGATTTTCACATACTAGGTATAACTAGTATGAGTACAGAAAAATACCTGTTCCAAAAATACTAGCCAGTATTATATAACATATATACTTATAGTATGTACATATATACTTACATATATACTGTACATATGTACAGTATATACTGTACTGTACATATTTACGGTATTAAGTATGTACATAGATACTTACAATCCATACAATTTACAGAATGTTCATATATGTGTACATATGTGTATACATATATACTTACAATCCATACAATTTACAAAATGTTCCCAAGCTAGAATGGGGACAGTGTAAGATGACCTTCAAACGATACCGAGTCATTAGTCCGTGCAGCATGTCAATAATTTTTCAATGGTCGGTTACTTATTTGGCAATTCTTTTTCTAGTATAGGAGCCAGCTAAGGGAACCTGTTGCCAATTATATGACTTTTTGTCGATCGATCTCTGATACTAATCTTTTCTTGGCTAATCTAAAACAGTCAGTAATGGCATCAATGCCAAAAATTACATATATTTTCCATTTTTTTCGACTGTTCCCAAAACACCCAAAGCAAATCAGTTTAAGTACGAGTACTCAAATAAAACGAGTATCAACAAATATTACTTACTCTCAAATATCAAATACTCACTAGTACGCTAGTATTCAACATTCGCACATATCAAATACTAGCTAGTACGAAAATATTAGTTACGACAATACTAGCTAGTACGAAATACTCGTGAGTATGAAGGTATGAAATACGAGTATGAAAGCACTAGCTAGTATGAAATACGAGTACATATTAATATAAGGATAATATTACGTGGCTGTTTGATTGAAATGAATCAAATGGAGGATATTTATTGGATGAATTACTCTAATTCTTATACTAATTCACAAAAATACTCGTACTTAGTATTTTTGAATTTCGCACTTTAGTTACTGGCTGTTTCGAAATAATACCTGTTCCATTTAATACCTCAATATCCATGGAGTGTGGATTAACACGTTCTTGTCTAATGTGAACTAAGGAACTTCACGGCTATTTCTAAGGCACGCTACTACACTGGTATAAAATTCTTTTTTCCTCGTTGATGACTTCCCACTACGTTTTTGGCAGAAACTCAAACAAAGGTTAACTAGAATTCAAGATAACTTTCGTCACTTCATCCTTGAGTTCAAAAGACGAATGCTGAAGAGGGCCAAAACTAAGAGTATTGTGCATTCTAGGAAGATGCAACAAAGCCGAGTGAAAGTGGATTTCCACATGTGCATAAATAATAGACAATACCTCATATGAGCGACTACAACAAATTAAGTTACCTATAGCTGTCTGGGAACCGGGATTAAACCAAAATTGCTTAGACACAGTTTGAAAAATTAATACACATCAAAAATCAATTTGGAAAAAGTCTCCTGTTATTTCGATGTTCAAGCCAGGAGACAAATCGGACATAGGCAAATATCGTCGTATTTGCATAAATAGCAGCTGACTACTCAACACATTCAATTAGGCTTTTAATATAAATAATCAACATCAATAATCAACAAAAAGTCAGCTGTAACTAACGCATACAATTTATCGTTTTGAATTGGTTCTATCTGTATAGACTTTGTCAAGGCATTTAACAGAAACTGTCTTCAAATGTTGCGTGAAAAATTCCTGGAAATCGACATTTATGGAAAGCTGTATATGTCCATAAAACTAACTATCGCATTACATACAGCAACGATGTTTGACTTTTAATTTGGAACGATACCTTTCTTGGTTATTTATTGCTACTTCTGGCGTTCCACAAAGATCACACGTAGGGCGTCTACTTTTCCTAATTTTTTTAAGTGATATAAAAACGGGTTGTAGTTCTAGAGTTAATGACTTTCAGTCTCTCTTGTTTGTATACGTGTGCAGACTAAAGAACCAATATTTTACCAATATATTGGTTCTTTAGTCAAATCAGGGCAAGTCTTCAATGATTGCAGATAACATTGTTGAAATCTGAACTTAGCAAAATGTCAGTTTATGATAATATTTTCACCAATTGAAGCGGGATTCCAACTAGACGTATATTGCAACATACAGATATTTCAACGCGTTGAATTTGTTAAAGTCTTATGTTTTTAGAATACTTGAAACTATTGAATGCTATTCGAAACACAAAAATATTTTATAAATTTAATTTCTTTAAAACTTCTAACACCTTTCTGTTTCGTAATATACTTGAAAACGTTTGCATTTTGCGGAACCCTTATAACAAAGTATATTTCAATACTATAAAAATTAAGCAGAATAAATTTCTCGAAAATGCACGTGTTAAGATGTTTGCAAATAACTACTACACTACTATGAGCCAATTAAAAATAACTACCTTCGAAAATAGACGAAAATGGTTTGACGTTTTAATACAGCAGCAATTTCACAAAAAAAGAATTCCATTAGAGTCCCTAATAAAAAACCAAGGGGCAAAACTTGTTCTAAATAACATTTTACAAAGCAAACTATCTTCAACATTCATCTGTAAAACGAGCAATATAAAAAGTAAAGGACATAAGATCCATCCTTGAGAAACTCCAAATGTGGGAGGATATGAAAAAGGAATGGAATCCTTTCACGTGGCTCTGCAGGGACGGCAATGAAGATAAGAAGAAAACAAAGAGAGGGGGACCAAATATGCTAAATTTTTCAAGTTTTTTGTGTAGCAGGTTATAGTCCAAAGAATCAGAAGTCTTCGAGGAGTTTGTATGAATATGATCTAGTTGATTTCTTGATGAAGCCATGTTGATCTAATATGCAACTGAAGAAGTTTACTGAAACATTGGAGGAAGGATATAGGACGATAATTAGAAATGGTTATTTTGGTCAGAAGATCTAAAAATGTTGATCTGAAAACTATCCATTCACTCAAATAATACATTCAACGTGAACAAATTGTTACACAACCGCGTTTTTTGACAGTAACAACTTTGAAAAAATATCTTTAATGGTCGAGAATAATGAAAGCCTTGATCCAAATGTCATATACACATTGATGCTAAAAACAATTTCCTTGACAAATCATTCGTATTTTCCTTCACATATCATTCAAACATAGCCTTACTAAAAACTAAAAGACCCATATGAACTTAAAGGAAGTTAAAATGATTTTTTTCATAGAACCTAATAGTTTAAAAGCTTTACAAATGTTTCATACCCATAATCTTTTGGCCAAATATACAGTGTTAATTTGCGGAGAGCATATTTCTGCATTAAATCTACCTGGTTTGCTCTTAAGTCAACTCTCATGACTAATGAGTCAACTATAATTCAAGCGAATTCACGAGAATACAGAACCGTTTTTGGGAAATTCGTTACTGCTCAGTAACGATGCTTTAGAAAACTTCTAACTTTTACAACAGGCAAAATAACTTTTATTGAAATTTATTATTCAAAAACTCAGCGCATCGATATATTCAGCGTATAAAAGATTCCGGTTGGATTTAATTCAATCCCGCTCCTTTTCATTCAATTATGTTTCCATCGTTTTTACGCCAAATGCACATAATGTACATAATTTCTTATTTCTCTTCAATCCCTGATATGAAAAATTAAAATAGATCATATTTATCACAGAACTAAATTGGCCATTTTGTCTTAACTACTAATGATTTATTACTTTTTCAAACTCTAAAAAAATAAAATTTAATTTCTTTCTTCTATGCTTAGCTCCAACCAAGTTCTTCGTTACAAACACACATACAACTTATATTATCACTGTTTCTATGCTCCTTTCAACGCAACAAACAAATCTCATTCATTCTTTCACTTTCCCCGGACAATTTGAATATATTCCTGCTTAAGACTTTGTGCGAATTGTTGTTTTCGAAAAATTCAATATCTTCGAAACACACAAATAAATCTGGTGAATTGGATAATTTCGTAAGAAAAACTTGACGACAAATGTCGCCAATTTGTCGAGAAGTAGTTTTTATCGCTGTTTTCTCTTTCAATTCTTTCAGACGACAAAACGTACATAGCAAATATCAATCGTTTCTCTACTATATACATGTAGCAGAATGCGGTCTGTGAACTAAAACTGTTTAGACCAGTGGGAAAGATGGTCTGTCGTCATATAGACCCTAAGAAATTACATTATTAGCATTAGCAATTTCTGGAGATATGCTGAGCAATTTTTGCTGAAATATATGCTGAAATAATTTTTCTTAACAAAAAATCTATGGAGAAGACTTCCGTGGAATAAAAATCTGCCAAATTTTAACCTTCCAGACACTAAAGAATGACTAAATCTCAAACCCCGCTGCTATTACCTTTCAAATTGCCCTATTCACAGGAAACCCAAAAAGTAACCGTAGCAATTTCAAATCAAATCAATCACTACTGTTGAAATACCAACTGGGACCAGTAGACACTTTGGATTCTTTGTTCTGATAAGAACACAATGCTATATATTTCTCCGCTGACTTCAATTTCAATTACATTTGCGACTTAAAGACGAACTTCTACGTAGTGCACTTACATTCAAGAGCGCAGAAACTTTAGAAATCAGTGACAGTAACTGGTGAATCCAGCAGACACTTCGGAATCATGGCGAAGAAGGTTCCATGCAAAGAAAATTGCGGTAATGTAACGAATGAACCATCTTTAAGTCTCTCGCTCACACACACACAAACAAATTCTGAATTTAAAAGGAACCATTTTCAGAACTGAGTCAGAGACCCGTTTTGCGGACATCTTACCCAGCATTTTTATGCGTGTTTCCGGAAATTCTCGGCTGGAAAAGCAAACTCCAAACTGATTTGCATTTATATTGGATTTCAACGTAAATCCGAAAATGTCATTAGTTTTAGTTCATTAGCTGATACGGTGAAAGAGAAAATCAATTGGGATCTAACGAAAGGACAACAGTAATAGCTCTATCCAATTGTCACTGTATGTGACTAAAATCCGAAGCTGTTCGCAATCAGCACTCCTTGTTCGGTTTGTTTTTATTTCAATTCAAAATAGTAAGTAAATGGTCTTGAATTTTTTCATCGGAAGATATTCTAGGCCCTAGACCTTTTTTGACTTTTTGAGAGTCATGGCAAGAAATAGAAAAACTATTTAAATTTATTCGGGTACGGCAGCAAACAAATAGTAATTACATAGAAGTGGCTGAATGATTTGAGTAATACAGTTACTTTTTGTGTGCGTTGAAATTTTACACCCCGGAATTTCTGTGGCAGTTCCTCAGTTTCATATTTTAAGCTCACTGAACAGGAGAAGTTGTTTAGCGCTCTTCAAGAAAAACACTGATCGTTTACGCCAGGTATTGAAAAAAGGTTTAACGCTTATTAAACCTACTCTCACCTATTTTTTTGCTTACACCAGTCTGTTTTTTTTTGTCTGAACGACTGTAAAAACATATTAAGTTGAAATGATCTAAGAATACCGAAAACTCAACCTGACAAGATGAAATATATTTAAAACTTTGTAATTTACTGAGATAAGTTATTAAATGCATTAGCTATAAGTCCAAAAGGATTAAAACGTTGCACAATTCATCCTGGGAGTGAAATATTTTTAGCGCCCATTGTGGCTGTCCTCATTAGATATTCGAACTTCACGATGACTATGATTGTATAATAACAGCTCTCCTGAAAGGCCCCGGTACATAACTTAGTAAAAAACATACCATAATTTTTCCTGCGAATGAATTCCTGAGCTCATCTCAAAAAAATAAAGTCGAAATCGCTTGCAACTTGTGCTTGTTTGCACTGTATAGATGACACTCGCTCTATATCAATTTATTGTTTGTCCATCTATGGTGACTCATCTGATTACTCTTCTGATCTTTTGCTTAAAACGTTGAATTGTCATTTTAAAAGCAAACAGAGGTAATATGAAAGTTGTGAAATCACTTTAAGCCTATTGAAAAATATATGGTGCTACTTCTTCTTATATATACCAGTTTTTTTATTTAGTGATTATTCCTCTATTTTGTCTAGAGTATTCAGGTTGGTATGCAAAGTTTGAAATTAGATTAAACGACATCATAATTATCAATAATGGTGGCATTAGTTACGGCCAAAATTATTGTGTAGTATAAGGTATATTTGTGAGAAACATGACTATAAGTAAGACTATAAGTTTTTGAATAAAACCTTAGAAAAATCGTTTACGTCTTTGAGCTTAACAAGCTTTATATATACTGATACTTTCATGATCAAGCTGGATATGCGGTCCATGTTAAAAAGATGTATTTCTAGGAGCAATATAAAAATGAAAACGCTAGGAATAGAAGGCAAATAAAGTCTTCATTTAGGAGGCCAAACCCTACTAGAATCAGATAAATCTTAAGATCAAACAAAGACGATTCATAAACAAAGACGATCAAACAAGATCGCGAGTCTCAATTATCACTTCTTTTGCATAACCACACATAAATAATGTTTGTTGCATTTACCCCAAACTGCGCCTTTCCTGCAAAGTTTTGAATTGATTTGCACCCAATCCTAGAACAATCCCAGAACGTCCAGTACGTGGTCACTGGATGTGGAAAATCCAAACAACAGGTCTAAGAAAGTTGAATTTGTGTTTTTGCTACGATAAAACCAGACTACAGGTTGAATGTAGTATCAGCCCTTTACTAATATTTTGTTTAAGATTTGAAATAAGCACCAGGCTAGAACTCTCTAATTGATGCAGCGGCAAAAAAAACCGTAAACAACGTGGAGCAACGATTCTTCTAGGAGACTAGCTGATGCTCTGGCCTTATGACGAATCGGGAATACTAGAGCGATGGTTTCAGGACTTTGATGAACTACTAAGGCGATCAATTAGAGTTGGTTGATGACGGACCAGAACTGAAACCAACCACTATCGAAGAGATTATCAAAGCGATCCAACACATCAAAAATAACAGATCACCTGAAACAACCGAATTATCCGTATTACCACCATATTAGATAAATATGCAAGCAAAAAACTACATCGTGTTGTGCACAAAATAGTGCTGAAAGTATGTGATAGTGGTGCTATACCTGACGATTGGACTGATCTGTCCCATACACAAGAAGCGGTGCAGTTTTTTTATGGTAATGCCAAAACTTAGAGGATTACCCTTTGAAGCAAATGCTTAGCTATGGTGGTAGAGAGACATATGCGGAAGAAGTTGATTTCAATTATTTGATTATTCTGCAAGTGCCACACTTTTTTTCTTATTTTCTGAAGCGCTGTTGCTTTGCCCAGTCACTGTTGAAGCTTTGATGTGATAAAAAGTTAGTGGAGCGCTAGTATTATAGCCATTCACCGGCTCTTAAGACAAGACAACACGAACAAATGCAACCATGAGCATACGATGAAACTCGAGCATGTGGGCAGTTGGTCGCTGATTTGTACTAGCGCCTCAGTGGACAGAGCTACCGACCATGACAAAATGCAGCAATTATAGGAAAATTATTCTGCTTAGTACCGTCTATAAGAAGTTGTCTTACTCACTGCAACAGTCGACGGAAAAAGTTCCAGAATACCATCTGAAGCTATCCCATCTTTTCATCGTCATTAAGGTCACCAATGACCCCATAGACAAAGTAAAAACGTACATGGCCAGGACAGAGCTCCATATTATATACAAACTGCAAGCACCTTATCGCGGCCAATCACAATCAACACCAATCTATGGTAAGAGGATGCCATCTCCTGTGTCGTCTTCAGCCTAGCGCTTGTAAAAGTAGTACTGGATGACGGCATGAAGAGTACTATTCTCATTAAGTACACCCAACTTAACTTATGCTGGCGACTTGGCCATCATGCACCGAAGCGAAATGTCTGTCAGAAAATCTTTCATTAAATCTTTCATTTAATATTTGGATGGGAAAAAATCGCTCGTTATAATCAAATTATGCACAAAACTTAAACAGCTGTCCAAATTTTTTTATTCAAAATAAAATGTCTTAGCAATAGCGTGACAAAAAAATTATTTGTGAATCTATTCGATTCAACTGATCAAGGTGGACTGGTTGTAATATTTCTGCAGAAGAAAACGAGCTGATACTTGAAGTTGATTTCTATTGGCGGAAAACAATAGGATAGTTTTGAATTAAGAAGATAAAGCTCCAAATAATGGTTCGCCTAGGCTGCAACAGACTGCATTTGTATAACGGGGGCTTAAAGAGCCGCTCCATCAGCTGGGTTGGAAATGGTTCTAGGATTGATGCCCCTGTATCGATTCATCTTTAGAAGCGCGAGCTTAACGACAATACGTGCTAAAAGTTCCGGTATGTGAAACGATTCAAATCAATGGGGCAACAGAGGTAGTGTTACAGAATGCCGCAGAAGATTCGGGCTCGTTGCTGAAGACACGGACCACATGAGCAAAACAATACATCTTGACAGGAAGTTCCACGTACCCACAAGAACAGACTGGAAGAAAAAGAGAGCTGGATTTACACAGACGGGTCAAAGACGGACACCTGTGGTGTAGACTGTAGGACCATGTTATTGTCTTTCTGTCTGAAGTATATGCTACATGCATGGCAGCTAAGCCCATTAGCGGAACATCAACCAAACCAACGACGATTAGTGTTGACAAAAGGGCAGCCATTCTCGCTCATGCTTCTTTTAAATATTCTTCGAAAGCTGCTAACGTTTGTAGTGTGGTTCTCAATGAAAAGGCAAGGCATATCTCTATCCGGATTATCTGTGTCCTAAGGCATAGTGGGGTCAGAGGCAACAAAAAAGCCGACGAATTGGCAAAGCAATGTTCAGGCGCTAGTAATAGCGCCTGCCCCTGCATGACTTCACCACGGTCAATTACTCACACCAGGCCCGTATTTACCCTGGTGCTTGAGCATGCTCAGCATGCTCTGAGAAAGGCTGCGCATGCTCTAAAAAATGCTGAATGTTCAAAAAAAATTTCAAATACGCTCTTGCTCTGAAAAAAGGCAATAAATAGAAAAATATGCATAAAATGTAAATAAACACAAAAAACATCAAAAATTTTTGTTTAATTGTTTTTGTTTTCATTTTATTTCAAACTTAACTTTTATTTCAAACTTAACTTAATATAATTGAATTCTTCGTTCTTTTTTATTATTGAATTCATGTAATACATCATCAACCGAAATATCATTCAATCTCTTATGTTCAAAGGCTAAATATGCAAGGTGTCGCATGCGCTTATTGGTCATTGAAAGTCTAGATGTAATATTAATAGCAGTCAACGCAGAGAAAGACGCTTCGCACACTGCAGTGCTGCAAGCAAATGTTTCTATTGATGCATAAATCTTGTATACATCTGGAACAACTTGACGGATTTCATAGAGTGAATTTAAAATATTGAATTGATTCAGAGTTTTTTGGGCATCATCTTCTTTCTCAGTTTCTATTACTTTACTTGTTTGTTCTTTTCCTTTTTGTTTCTTTTCTTTGCTTTTTTGTTCTCCTTCTTTTTCTTTTGTTTGTAAAAATTCTTTTCTTTGGATTTCAATGTAATTTTTTGCTGTTTGCAGTTCATGCTCGGCTGGAATTTTCAAACCTAACGTTTCAAGTGTTTTCAAATAATTAATATCCATACTATTAGCGTTAGACAAAGCAATTAAAATGTTATTATTCTCAGTGAAACGTTCATTTAATTCTTTATTCACCACATCGATTATTTCGAAATATGTGGACTTCATATCGTCATTTTTATTTGGCTGTTGTCCAATAGTTTCTTCCACCCCGAAATCTTCTAAAAGTGTTGACTTTCGCCGATTCCGTGAAGGAATTGTTGCTGAAGATTCTGGAAGTAATTCATCGACCAATTTCATGAACTTATTGTAATTTTCATCAGTTCTGTATTTAGTAACGGTAGACTGAAGATGTTCGATCATAGGCTTAGCTCGACTATAGCTTATGTCACGGCTTTGAAGCAGGCGATCAACTGGCTCAAAAGTTTGTAGAAAATCATTCATAAATACCAATAAAAAAACAAACTTTTTTATGATATTTGATAGACCAATTGCCGTAGCAATTTGTTCACCATCTAAATTGCTTTTAGAATCTTTGGCTTGATCGAGTGTTGCACAAATTGCAGAATAATTTGAACGTACACTTTGCGTTGCTATGAAAAAATAAATAAATAAAAAAATAAATGACCCGCCCACCATGTATCAATTAATCTTGCTAGCGATCCCCCCTCATATATATTTTTTACTTTTGGTTTTTTGAAAAATGTATATAATAATTCTAATTGATCAAAAAATTGCTTAACACATGGGATTTGCTTGACAATGGCAATGATAACCAAATGCAGACGGGGGTTAAAACAATGTACGTACGGCATAATTTTACCTAACAATTCTTGAAGTCGTTTTGCTACACCCGATATATGACCGCTCATTACCGGTGCTCCATCATAACACTGGCTCAATATTTTCTTCGTGTCCAAACCATAATCATTCAGTGATTGTAAAAGCAATTGAGAGAACGCATCTGCATCCAAATCTTTGCTTGTTTCAAAGAAAATGAGAGCTTTTTTTGCTTTGCCATTTGCAACAAATCTTGCAGCTATTGAAAGGCATTCGTCGCCGTTTTTATCTTTGGTGCCGTCCAATAAAATTGTAAACGCGTCAGCATCGGATCTTTTAATTTCATCGACAACAGCATTACTTACTAAATTAGCCAAAATTTCAATAAATTCATTTTGAATGTTGGGCGATTTGTAGGTGACATTGGGTGGCATGTACTTTTGACACGCAGCAAGTTCTGAATCTCTTGTTAGCGTAAATTCAAATAAACTGTTGAATAGCCCTCCTTCAGATTTTTCTTCTTCATTCCAATCGCCACGTAAAGCTAAAAGATTACTAGCCAAAAATATGATTATATCAACAATCGTTTTACAATCGTATCGACGTTTTTCTAAAACTGTACTGTTCACAAGCGCTGATACAGATGTTCCCTCATGCATTCGTTTTTCTTTTTCATGTTGTCGTAAAGCAGCATCAAAATGTGCGGTAGGTGCATCGTGTCCTGAAAATCCTTTTCCTTCAGTGAGAGCAGTCCGCCATTTATTGTACCCATTCATTTATTATTGTACCGAATCTTTATTTATACAAATACTTACCGTTGACAAATTACTGTAAACACATTTATTGCTCGAAATAAAAATGAAGTGTTTACATACATCGTTCTTGATCATTGTATCAATGCCTAAATTGAAAATGCTGAGCTATTTGAATTTTTTTCGTTCATTTCATTTATGCTTATGAATGCTCAAATCACGACGCGACATTAAGTATACTGATATCGATATATAATTATTTCAGGTCCGTATTTTGAACAACTTTTGTACTGGATGCTCAGCATGCTCAAAAATTTTGTTCACGGTACGGCCCTGACTCACACCATTAGCAAAATAGATGCTGCCATATGGGCCAAACTAAAATTCGAATGAGAAAAGAGGACAGACTACAGGGCCATCACCTGATCTAAAAAAATAACCAGAAATTTCCTCAAACTCAGCAGAAACTGCTTCAGTGTGACGGTCGGCTTGCTTAAAAGGCACTGCTTTACCGCATTTCATGCGAATAAAATGAAATTGACATCCAGCAATTTACGCAAGAAGTGCAAGTTGAAAGACGACACCATCGAGCACACTCTCTGCGATTGGCTGGCCCTAAATAATAAACGCTTCAAGATTTTTGATGCTTACCACTTTCAAGACTTAGGAGAGCTAATTAGTGCTATTACGTTGATTCAGCTGATTCAGTTTGACGATGCAGTCACTTGACAGCTCTAACAAGCCAGCGGAGGGTAGCAAATGGGCCCAAACTGGCAGTCTAATGCTAGCCGCATAGCCGGCAGCCCTCTTTACAACCAATACAAGGAACAAACTACCTAATTCAACTTAAATGCTTTTCACAGTAACGAAAATCGTTGATTTGCACAATTCATTTGTTATCACCAAAACGAGTTAGCTTAAATGCACTTGGCAACAGATAGTTTTGTGAAATATACCAATCACAGTATTGAATCACTGAAAATTACACTTATACTTTTACACGCACATTAATGTACTGATATACTGAATGTTTTCTCATGTTTTAATTATCACTTGCCGTCCATCAAACGTATCAACATATTAAGCTTAATCGTCCACAACGTATTTTCTGCCACTACTGACTTATCGACCATAAATTCAATTACACTTGCCGAATTAATGAAATTCAAACTTTTTTTTTGGGGAGCCGCAATCTAATTCCTCTTTCCACACAGCTTTCGTTGGAAGGAAACTATATACTGTATATAAAAAAGATTTCTGGCATCTCAAGTCATTCAAGATTCATCGCAAATTGGCTTTCCCCAATAAAACCCCATTAATTTTCGGTGAATCATAAGCCATCGCTAGCAAATGATAAATATCTTTAGTACTTATAGTTCATATTGGCTCGCATCGACGCCGAAAGAATAGAAAGCTGCCCACACACCAAGCGCTAGTGTGTGCCAGTCGGATTCGGATAGTCATATCAAACAGCAATGATTATTCAGCGAGAAGAAAAATGCCCCATGTTTATCTTAGACATTGTTTCATTACATATAATAAAAGTTAGATAAATTACTCGATGTTCCTACTGCTTCTTGCATCGATTTTACCATGCATACATCGGATTTTCCATGGATATATGTATGTGTAGAACGAAACGATAAACCACCAAACATATCCATTGAGCGAATTCTACAAACAATAGGAGCCTTCACATGAATGCATAGAAATCGTCACCATATTATCCAAATCACTAGGCTATCTGGACGACGAAAATGGCTAAACTTTAGTGATAATAAACAACAGTAACATAACAAATGGAAACCGAAATGAGAATCCATCGCTGCTATGAGCTCCAAGAGATTTCCCCAAAACACACACTCGAATAGGGTATCGCATGAAGCACAAGAGTTATCAACAGCACGAAAGTATTTGTGTGGCGAAAAAAGCAATTTGCTGATTGCTTCTAGTGTTCCTTCATAGAACACCTACGTACCCAACACATGACCGGGAAGGTCG
This sequence comes from Nemotelus nigrinus, assembly GCA_947369275.1. Taxonomy (NCBI): domain Eukaryota; kingdom Metazoa; phylum Arthropoda; class Insecta; order Diptera; family Stratiomyidae; genus Nemotelus; species Nemotelus nigrinus. The sequence goes on along the minus strand of OX376374.1, from coordinate 22,593,604 downwards.
GTACACGAATAAGTAGTTACTCTACTCACATGGACATGGTGTGAAAATGTTGATTTAACGATTGCACTGGTAAATTTAACGTCCCAGGATGCTCGTATTATCCAGCATGCACGATGAACTCAAGAATGAGTTATTATTCAATTCTGCAAAAATATAAAGTTGCATATATAAACAAACCGTAGAGACTTTCGTAGAGCGTCGGGGGAAAATTACCATATTCATATAATTTTCCACCATTTAAAATTTTAGTATTCCCATTTAAGTTACAATAGCAAATGAAACGTTGTCGATTTTCAGCTAAGCTGCTTTGCATATTTACCGCTCATTATGACAGGTTGTTTATTTATATGAATGCCATAGTTTTGCGACCATGGCTCCTTGCATTTTCCAGCTGATTCACTAGGGTAAAACATACATTTGTTGATTTCATGGAATTTTAAGGTTTTAAAACAGAGGATCATTTCCCTTATATCCTGATCACTTTTCTACCTTCTCGTAACCATTCGACCATAAACATTTATCGCCTTCATCCACGACAACCAGCTTTCAACGAAAACGTGGACAGTTGCAAATAATACGAAAACAACAGTTATGTTCCTCATACTTCTGAAAAACATTCAAGATGTTTTCTCTCCGCAGCATTTCATTTTCGTAAACGTATTAAATACAGTACGACCATATCAGATCAAGTATCTTGAAAACTGTTGAAAGTGAATGGATTGCTGCCCACCCTTTTATCCTGATAGCAAAGCTTCGTAGAGGCGCTTGTTTATTGAAGCATATAAATCAACGAGTCACAGCACACAGCTAACATTACACCAGCTATTGTGCTCACAAACAGAGAGATATTTACACTAGAGTATTTTTCTGCAACAAATGGCTAGCCACGAAACGTTGAAATGTTCAATAACGAGTAGTAGCCGTATGGACCACAGACTATAAAACGCAACTTCGGCCGTATCTAAAGCTATACAGAAAGGATCAGTTTTGATGCGGTGCGTATCTAGAGACTTTACACAAAAACATTTGAATTTCAATTTGAAACTGGCAAGAGTGTAAACACGTTTGATGGATTTTCAAATAAATATATGTTTTGAGTGAATTATTTTCATATGATCAATGTTTATTGAAGTTTGTTGTGAAATACCTCAAATATTGCATTTATCAATCAGTCTGCCCGGAAACAGTGTGGTTTCAATCGATGAACTATCAAAATAGAAGTTTTGATTACTTATGCATTCTTATTTCGATTTCACGATAGTTTTGCATTTATAGTAAACTGATTCGCTTATAACTATATCTCCAGTAGAGCTTGATGTGCTGCAGAAACTACTTTCCTTGTATCAGATAATGAAATCAAAATGTTCTAAACAATGATGTTAGCTACAATAAGTTCATCAAAATATATTGTTACCGATCGTTAAACACAATCCTTAAGAAAAAATTCAAGAAAGTTTGAAATTTCCAGTTTAAGTTTGTTTTTCGTTATGACCGTTGAACATTGAACAAAAATAAATTGGCACAGTCTGAAGAACTTTTCTCTTTCAGAGAAAGGGGCAACTATTTCATCAACGCAGAGAGTTTTTAATGGGGCTGCGAAAGTCTGATTGAATCCGGCCTTGAAATGTTTGTAACAACTGCACAGTCTGCGCAAAAAGTTCCGGGACTCATTTCCACCTCATTGTGTTAGTGGCGAATTACGGAACTGCGTAGACTACACTTCCATCCATTCCTGATATTCTTTTGGCAGCGGTTGCGCTGAGTTTTGACTTGTTTACGATAAGATTGTTCCGTCAGTATTTCAGAGAGAGAAGAGAAAGAACAAAGTATTTTGTTGAAGCACCCGATATGGATGCAAACATCTTACCGAACATCATTACAGGCGATAAAAGATATTGCTTTCAGTCTGACCCAACTACTAAAAGAGAGTGTCGGGCTCCTGAAGAGGGTTGTCCAACAAAAGCGTGCGCATCGAAGTCAAAAGCAAAGACAATGCTCATCACATTCTTGGATACCACAAGAAAATTCACTGAAATGTTGTTCCCGCAGGTCAGACTGTAACAGGAGCATTCTATCTTGAAGCTCTGAAGCACATGTTCACAAGGATTCGTGGTGTCCAAAGCGAAATTTACAAATCAAGTAACTGGTATCTTCTGCACGATAATGGACCAGCCCATTCATGCGTTCTTGTACGTCAGTTTTTAGCAAAGTGAGGGGACAGAGTCTCCAAACATCCCCCTTGGCCATTTCCGATACTTAAAGCCGTCATCAAAGGTGAGTTTTTTAAGATGTGGAGACAATTCAGCAAAATGTGACCGCGGTCCTTAACAGCATTTCGGCAGACATATTTTTGAAAGCCTTTCAGGCGCTCTACGACCGTTCCCGCAAGTGTTTGAAGAGAGAAGGGATGTATGTAGAAAATCGTTAATAAAATTATTGAAACACCTTCAGCGCTTTATTTCACAGTAGCCCCAGAACTTAATGAACAGGCTGTGTATAAACTACTTTATTAAGTATGTAACGGAAGAAATTTTGCCAAAAATCCAATGAAAGACTCCACGAAAAATTGCATAAAAAAAACAAAATTCTCACGAAAGTTGCATCAGAAATAGACTCAGTGCACGAATATCCCAGTGCACATATTTTCCGTTCCGAAACGTGGAATTGCTGGGCGTTTGGCTATAGGGATTGGATGGTGAGAAGCGTTTTATAAAAATATGCCCAAACTGGAACCGTACAGAAGAAGGAAGGTAGTGATATGAAAGACAGTCAACAGGGAAGATAATCATCTGAAGTTCTTCTGCTAATCGGATCGGTTCTTAAAATCGATACAACTTCACACAAAGTGGAACTGTACGCTCACTTTGGACGATGCAAAAAAGGTTGGCCGGAATGGACTAACATGTCGAATGTCAGCAAAAAAGAGACCATTAGTCAATCAACAAGAAAATGAAGCAGGCATGCCTTAACTGGTACAAGGAGAGACAAAATTCAAACTCTACAGACTGTTTTTTCCAACATTTGATTAACTGAATTATCTTCTCTTTTTCATGTACAAAATTTTAAGGAAAAACTTGGTGTCTATTCAGTGAAATAACTGTCCAAGAAATACCTCCGACCTCAATCCAATAGAAAACCTTTGGGTGATAGTGTCAGAAAGAGTGAAGGAAATGAAACCGAAGATAACTCAAGAGCTCGAAAGTATAATCCAAAAGGTGTGAGACAACAAAATAACTCTCCATATCATCGATAGTCTTTACGAGTCAATACCCGCAAAGATAAAAGCCATACTTAAAGTTAAAGGAGGTGCTGTGAATTATTCATTATTATTTTAATAAACTAAATAAAAATGGGTCACACTATTATTATTTGTTGGCCTTTAATAATTTCAGTTGTAACAGCGTCCATTAAATTTAGAAGATGATTTATATCAGCTATTGCTATTCACGAGAAGAATGTTCTACTTCAGTCGATTTGTCTTCTTTTTATTAGAAAGTCGATGTACATTCTACTTAAAATTTAATAAGTTATTTAAAAAGATATTAAACCCTATAAGTTTCAAAATAATAGCCGCAGTTATTAATTTAATAATTTTGAAGAGAAAATACAAACGAAAAGTTGAAAAAAATATTACGAGTTTCTTCCTGTGTCGAGTTTAGGTTGACAAATCGCAAAAAATATTAAATGAAACCTCATATGAAAACTAGTAAGCAAAATTGAATGAGAATTGCATACAAAATGAAACAAAAAAATCCTACATTGCATAAAAAACCCTACACATATCACCAATCCGTTGACATATTGCAAGAAAAATTTCTGAAAATAGCCTAAAATATGGTATTAAAATTTACACAAAAAGTTGTACGAAAACCGCATGATATTCTTCATGAAAATGTCTCCAAAACATTCATCAAACATGCACAAAAGAGTGCATAGAAAGCTGCATGAGGAATCGTATGAAAAAATGCATCTGATACTGCGTGAAAACTTTTGCAATAATACAAAACACAAATAGAAGGCAATGAAATCCTTGTAAAAACTACATGAGAACTCCTAGGATAAATTTCTTGAAAAAATTTCATGAAAAATTGCAAGCAAAAGTTAATGAAACATTAACCATAAATCACATGAGAAATCAGACTAAAATGGAGTGAAATTTTTGATGGGAAATTTTATTCAAACCCGTTTCGTAAAGCTAAGAGCCCGAAACTGCATTAAACAAAAATTGCACTACAAAATCGCATAAAATTCGACGAAGAAATAAATGAACAGTTGGTTGAAAAGTTGAATCATAAATTTGCATTTAAAAAGCATGAAAATATGCCGATGAATGTGCTTGGAAAACCTCATGAAAATATTTAATGGAAATTTACACATTTAATTGCAAATTTAACAATAAGTTTAGCCTACGTTTCATGCAACTTAATAAGCAAATTTTCTTGTAACTTCCTTACAACACTTTATGCAACCGTTCATGGAATTTCCCATGCAATTTGTCATGCAAATTTTCGTACAATTTTTCAAATAATTTTCCATGGATTTTTCCAAATTATTTTATACAATTTCAAATGAAATTTCGCACGTAATACCTCATGTAACTTTCATTGTTTTCATTGTGAAATTGCATGCGAATCTACGAGCAGTAAGCTCTTACGTAAATTTTCATGAACTTTCCCTGACTATTGCTGAAGCGATTTTCCATGTGAATTTCGCATACAGAACCACTCAGAGTGCATATAAGGATTTAATGAGGACCTTCAAGAAGGAATCTTTCAAATCGTTCTATGGGGGACTGGAGGTGCTTGAGAGACCTCGAGGCTGTGAAGGACCAATCAGATAGGCTGAACTCTCTTGAACGCTCGGATTGTGATTATTCCAAGTTTTAGGAGTCTCTGTAGATTTTGCTTGGAAATCACTCTCCAATCGCTGCAGTGATTGAAGCGCAGAAGACTTTTTTACCTTTGGTCAAACATGCAGAACATCAAAGGAGTGAGTAGTAATGTCCATTGTAAACTTCAAACGCCAAGCTCGGATGGCATCTTTCCCGCTATGCTGAGGGAAGGAGCTACTCACATGGAGGCAGACTTAAGTAAATCTTTTGTACATGCCTAAGCTCAGAGTATGTTTCGTAACTTTGGTGACAGGTTCAGGTAGTTTATATAATAAAAAATGAGTGGGAAGTATTCTCAGATCCAAGAAACTTTAGACCAATCAGCCTAACTTCGTTTATGCTGAAATGCCTGGAGTAGCGTGTTGAATGACATAAACGTTCTGAGGCACTTAAGTTTTAGTCTTTGAATGATGAGTAGTAACTTGTGCACGAACGAAGAAAATAATTCGAATCCGTTTTCAGGTTTCAAGAATTTACGGAACTTTCTCAAATGCTGAGTATGCGATGTGATTATTGGAATCCATTGAAAGAATTTTGGACTGTATGCCATTTAGGAAGCTATGGGGAGGCTGCAAAAGCTCATGGCATAGACGACGTCCTAGTTGAATGGATGCCGGCCAGGATAACAGAGAGATTGTTTCTACCGGAAGCTGGAGCCAACTGTTTTTTGAGATCGGAAGTAACAAATGGATTTGCTCAAAGGAGAGTCCTATCACCACTCCCTTAGAGTATGCCAGTGCACTCGCTGCCAAACATGCTGCAACGGGAACGGCAAATGTTGATAGCTTAACCACACTGTTAGTCAGTAAGGATTTAAATGTGGTATGTAGAAACACCTAAAGCGCATTGGATTTAATTGAAAGTTGTTGCTCGAGCCAATATCTATCAGTGAATTCTGGTAGACCGAATATAGTTTTATAAACTATGAAAAAAAAATTGGAAGGACTAGTGCTTCCAAAATTGAGAGATGAGGTACCAAATATCTTGGAGTAATATTGGTAAAGAAACTTTTCAGGAAGAAATACCACATTGGGCCTAAAGCCCCGTGTAACTATGTGGATCTATGTCACAATCATAAGGCCGATGATAACGTTCTGTGGTCGACTATTGAGAAGCTTTTTTATGCTCGCAAGAAAGACTCGCTCGCAAAAGACTGTATGTTCAAACTCAAATGAGTTCTGCCCATAGACTGATTCATCTGGACCTTTGAGTGGGAAACGCTCTATTAGAGATGCTCTAGAAACCTCTCTGATTCTGGCTATGCCTTCGAATTCTTGACTGCCCTTACTCGATTCGAGAGAAGATACGAAGTAATCTTCATGAATCGAAGTAACTGGGTTCGCCGAAATGTTTTTACGAGAAGATAATTCGAGATCTTCACGGACGGCTCGAAGACATGTGTTAAATATGAAGCTGGAGTCTATCTGCATTCATCAAATGACAGATAGACTTTTTTTCTCTCGAAGAGTATGCTTGTATTTAAAAGACAGAAGTATTCGCTGTCTTGAAAATTGTTTGCTGGGCTATTGATGAGAGGCAAAAAAAAGGAAAACGTATCACTATCTGTAGCGACAGTCAAGCTGTGCTTCTGGTTCTACGTAGACCGCTGACTAATTCGAAAACTGTCTAGAAATTGAGGCACGGTTGACTCTGGATTGATGATGCCATTTCGAAGCAAGGCTCAACACTTACATTGTAGGGCCCTTAGATATGCCGACCACATCTGCACATACCATTTTAAGAAATTGCGTAATATCTTCTGAAGCAGCCAGGCACCCTGAGCTTCTGAGAGACAAACCATGCATCGGCAGGATTCACCCTCAATAAGACCAGGAAAGTTTACAAAGCCACTAGATACATATCAATTGAACTCATCCACTAAGGCCAAATAGATCTCCTACAGGAAAATAAATGTCCCACAGGATGATGTTTGCCCATCCTGCTTCAAAGAAGCTGACTCTGCAGATCATTTCTTATTGATCTGAATTTTGTTCAGAAAAGCAATAGCAGGTTGGTGGTATTTATATGGCTCTTTCTGGCCTGATTTCTTAAATGTACCCTGAAAGTAACGATAGAGAAATTTATATAGAAAATTGTTCCTATACGTAGTAATCATTAATCGCATTGAAACACGCATATTATAGCACAAATGACAAAGGAAAAAATCAAATACTTCAACCCCACACTGGCTACAGTTTGAATACTTCTGTAATTAAACTTTCAACAATGGATTCATTTTATCCGTTCAAAAAATCATCTCTGAAAACCTCAACACAATAGCATGTGCCCCCAAATACACCGGTCGAAACTTATCACTTACAATATCCTGAACTCCAAGCAACATCGCTATCTTTATTGTCCTACCATTTTGCCATTTTTCCCTTTATTGCTGCGATGTGTCCACAATAATGCGACCTTTTTGTGTACGTCCGTCCAGCATCCTATTGTCCGCTGAAACATTATCGAAAGGATCATATCACACTGGAAAAAAAAAAACTCGATAACCGGCCTGTGAATGAAATCCTTGTATCCCTGTATCGACAAGCATAATAGTCACTATCATCTATTTGAGAGCCACCGTTACAGATTATCGCACGGATATTTAACTGATAGCTTTTGCGTTGGTATTTGGACGATCTGTTTGTTATTTGTCGTTTTGTTGTCGTTTTCAACATGTTCGGACATAGTACAGCATCATACACGTTTCGAAAGATGATTTTTATGAGATATGCTTCAATATGAATGTGAATGGAAGAAAATCAACAATGAAGCTTACTACAGTTGGCAACAGTCCCACGACTCAATGATATCATAATGTGAATGATGTTTGAGTTATATGGTTCAAGAGTTTACGTTACTCTGATTCGTAAATGTATTTCGAATAAAGTGAAAAATAATTTGCATTTGAAATTCATGCATGAATTAATTTTTCCCCCATAAAATTGTGTGTTGGTTACGCGATGTGGGAAAAGTAGGATCCAGGTGAAAATTGAATATGCTGGTTGGATTTTGTTGAAGCCTCTCTTGTTATAAATATTTCACATAGCTTTCACGATTGATTTTTCCCCTATGTATCGATACTGATTTACTTGAAATGGGTTTTACTAAATCTTATGAGTATTTTTTTAGCTGAAGTTTGCTTGTTAGAAGCTAAGTTTTAGCTGCAAAAATGTTTGTGCAGGTGAGCGACAAATGCAGCTTCCTTATAGTTTTACTAATGCCTCTGGGCGCAATAATTTCTGCTTTATAAAATAGTTAAAGAAGTATATCGAAATTATTTCACAATAAAGAAACTTTGAGCACTTAAGACTGAAAACGCTTTAATAACTTTCGAGACAAAGAAATTTTATACTTAAGGGGACATAGCACCTTCAAATTTGTCATAAATAGATTTTCGTTTTTTGATTGAATATGTATAAAAGCTTTAAAAACATGATTTCAATAATATAAAATTGAAATTATAAAAAAAAAAAATTTATGACCATAAATAGCGAAGCGCGCCAAGGTAATTTGTTCTATCATTTTCGTTCAGTTCGCTATACCGCTACATCGACTCAGGCTAAAGTGTAGAGAAAGATAAGTGAGTCAACTCCTTCAAAAGAAGCAAAAAAAAGTAAGCCTCGGCAAAAAATAACAAAAAAAATTAGCTGAAATAGATGCTTCTAAAAAAAACGTGTTGAAACTACAAAAAAAGGTCCGAAAAAAGATAAATTGAAACTAAAATTAATAAAAAATTTATCATTCGGTTGAAAACATGCGCAAGGATATTTGGGCAGCATATTCCCAAAAAATGTCAAGTGATGAGAGCCCACAACACTCTTATTGTCCTGTTGGAGAAAAGACTTGGTGTAACTGGCGCAAGGCGGAGGCAGCTGGTGGAAATACTTTAAAAAATTTCCAGCATCCTCCACCTTTATATGATGAGGTACAAAAAGCTTTAAAGCCTATTTATGAAGACTTATCATCAAAAAATATATTAAAGCGCTGCTTGGTCAATTTCAGGCAGAATAATAACGAAAGCTATAATTCTTGTAATTGGAATTTGGCCCCTAAACATACTTTTTGGGGAATACATATCATAAATATGGCTGCAAATATTTCTGCATGTACATTCAATGAAAGATTTATGGCAATCTTGAAAATAATGCAAGTCATGGGAATTACAATTGGCCAATGTGCGCTGGAACATGCAGAAAATGCAGATGCTGCAAGAATCAACCAGGCGGAAAAACACTCGATTGTAGCATCTAAAGAGGCCAGAACTGCTCGAAGAAAGCAAAAATCTTTGGAAGAAGAGTAGCATCAACAAAAAGAAGGTATATTGTATGGTCCAGGCAACGCAGATTAAATTTCGGTAAGATTTATTACAAAAAATATTGAATTTCAACTTCAAACGCGATTTTCTCGAAGCAACCTTTTTCAAGTTGGCGTGCATGATTAAGAAAAATGTTTTTACCCAACTGTTCTGAAACCTTAGCACGTTAATTTGCACATATCAATGTTCAGAATGAACTACGGATGAAAAAATCGGAATAAAATTTTTTTAGTTATACTAATCGATTTTTGGGGGAAAAAACCTCGATTTTCGAAAAAAAACGCCACCATTTTGTTATTTTTCAACCAAATTTTTTTTAGTATATTTTAAGGCCGCTTTGATGCTGATGAAAACCCTGTTTTTGTTTTCTTTCTCAGCCTCTTCTGCGGACAGGTTTTTTGGTGTTTTTTTCAAAAAAATTGTAGCAGACGACAGGGGGCCACAAAAAATTTTTAACAATTTTTTTTATGTAGTATAAAGCAAGTAAAGTATGTGTACTAAGTTTCATTACTGATGAGAATCAGTGCATACTTTCGAAACCACTTTGTCAAAATAAAATTTTCAATGTATATAAAAAAAAAAATTCAATTTTAATCATCCCGAAAAAACAATTCCAATATGTCTTTTTATTCGATTAAAAACTGAACTTTGAAAAAAAAAACAATTTTTATTTCAATTTGAAGGTGCTCTGTCCCCTTAAATTTCAAAGCAATCTACTTCAACTCTTAACTTTATATCTGGCAAAAAAGTCTTGCTCCAACTTTGCAATGATATCAACCATGTTGCAAAACATATTGTGATGACATTTGACTTTTAGATCAGATTGTTACAAAACACCACTTATTTTCAATTGTTCTCGAAACATAAACTGCTGACTATCTCACATCTTCAATTGAAAGACGATTTCCGAATGAAATAGATCGTTCTTATTATATCTTGTTTTCAGATAAATTAGCTCAACTCCCACGATAAGTATCTTTTTCAAGACATTTTGGAGAGTAATGCCACGAAAACGCCATCGGAAAACAAACTCAAAAACTATCCCAGCAACTGCCAAAGCTTCCATAGATCTTACGAGCTTGTTCCATTAGGAACGGTGCCAAAATCAATAAAGAACAGGTAAATTTCAATTTCTTTTTTCCAATTTATTACTCAGTATCTTGTCCGTAATCGAAAATAATAGAAATCTTTGCCAACATGCCCATAGTCTTAATGTAAAAAGTTTTTTCAGCTATTTGACGTCATGAAGAGTACTGCCATGAAAAGCAAGTGATACTAATGACAAAGACGATGCCACGTATATCTTGAAACATATGCTTTTTTCTGAATAAAATTAATATCCATATTTCTCACAAAACGTTTGAAATTTGAATTATATGTGAATACTGAAATAAAATAAATCTAATAATCGTCACAATGAAACAAAATAAGTGAAATATTCGTCATCTTCTACCCATACCTTTGCAGTCAGTACAAATTCATAATTGAATCTTCTCTGCACATTACGCCTTATCTAACAAATTTATCCTACAATTCTTTTGACTCAGACATTTACTAAATCGTTCTTGTACAATTAGTACAATTTCAGTTAAACACCGACAATCATAATTAGCCCGGACTCTAAGTGCCATAATTCAGTTCAAGCACTACGTTCACGTTCAAGTCCATGGTTTTAGTATTCAACGAATGAGGCGGACGCTGTTCTTACGAGCTGTGCCAGTAATTGGTGATAGTAACAAAATCATTACGACCAGGACATAAACAGCCAACAATGCCTGGCGTAATTGGAAACTTATCTCTCTCTTCTTTCTCCAACTAGCAAGAATTACGACAGATAAATTGCAACAGGACACGCATATTTGTCACTTTGTTACATTGGGTCATGTATGTAGATTGGCTGTGGTTGGGATATTGCCAAGCTGACGATACACCCACGCTAGAGAACTCTCACCTGATTTCAGTTGGAGCTCCGTTTGGATTTGTTTCGTTACCTATACAAGGGAAAAAGCACACAATCGTTGATTAATTACATTCATAATCTGAGTTTACCATGTAATTAATCAATACTAAAATATTAATGAAACACAAAAGCACTCTTCGAAGGTAAGCATAGGGTTCAAAAAGTTTCTCCTGATCAAATGAGTTTTCGTTTAACTATTGATGTTGCGAGAAGTCTTGGATCCATCTCGTATCTCCACACAATAAACAACCATGGATCTGATAGAAATCAAGAAGCCAACAAATGTACAAAGTTTGTCTGGAGAAAAAATTATATACGGAAACCATTGCGATAATGTTCGACCATTGGGCTACTTCACCGACCGCCATGCAGAAAGGTTTCCCTTCAATGAGTTGCCATTTGAAAATTGAAAGGGTCTTGGTCACGCAATCGTTTCTCGTTCCTTGGGGCACTTAAGCGAGATTAAATTCTTTGATAGAGCGACCGGCTACTAGTCAGAGCGATAGCAACACCACCTCACTTTTGACGAGAGCCAACCTTTCGCACATGACTTTAGATTTTAGCGGAAACTTTTACAAACACGAATGATTTTTAGGAATGTTGGTTCGTTGTGAGCTGTTAATATATTTTTAGCATATAACATTTTGTTCGTACGTTTCTTGGGATCTATTTTAGGGGCGAGTAATCGAGACATAAAATAGATTTTCCCGTAGCAAATAGTTATATTCGAATGAATTAGGCAACCAAGACGCGTTTCATGGCAACGTGTAATTTATGTAAGTGAATAAGAGTTCAAATGATCCCAGCAGAAAAATTGAGTGGTTGAAAAATGATTATAGAGTAGTTTGGTATGAAATTATAGAGATCATAATAAAAAAAACTCTAGCGCACCTGAACCGCTAGAAAACTAATTTTCGAAGAAATTGTCTTTGAGTGACAAAAAAGTGTGGAAAGACGTAATACACTGTTTTTTAGAATCATATCAACCATTCCTTATCCAAAGCAACAAAACTCAACTATAACACATATAATTCAGTGCTGGCAACACTTTCCGAACGAAGCAGCAATTAGTTTACCATAACAAGCTCATACTCAAATCAACGTATCCTTTGAATTTCGTTCTCTTCGCAGGAATCATATCAACCATTCCTTATCCAAAGCAACAAAACTCAACTATAACACATATAATTCAGTGCTGGCAACACTTTCCAAACGAAGCAGCAATAAGTTTACCATAACAAGCTCATACTCAAATCAACGTATCCTTTGAATTTCGTTCGAAGGTTTCAGCGGTTAAACGTTGTTTGAGGCTGCCATCCGAAAAATGTTCAAAACTCAAAAAATTTTAAAAAGAATTCCTTATTTTTATTGCAAATGCTTTGCATATGAGAACGTTGTTTGAAGCATCTGTTGGTGCAATATTTACGGAAATGGCTAATGCTGGTTAGCCTGTATCAACAGCAAAGCATAATACATAACTATTCTGCTTCACGCTAAGTTAAACCCAACCAGTAAATTTCGTTTCGATTGAATCACTGCGCTGGAAGTTATACGGGTGAAAAAAATTTTAGGGTTACCACCCTCAAAATTTATCAAATTTTCAAAGCGTTAATATTTGTTGTTAATTTTCATTGCAGGATCATTTCCATTTGGAAATCTAATGACATATTCGCTCAGTAAAGAAATTAAACATAATTACAAAAATTGTCATAGCTGGCAGCTCTTTCATGATTTTGGTACGAAATTTCTATGACATTTGGTTCACATTAAAGTCCATTTGCTGCGTGAACTTCGTTCTGATTTTTACACTGGACCGGAAGTTATAGGGAAAAAACTTTATTTTGCTGAGCAAATTTGCAAGATTTAGGAGACAAAAATCACCATAGCTGGCAACTCTATTCTAATTTTTCAGCCAAATTTTCACCAAATGTTACATAAAGTTAGATCCAAGTATTGGATGAATCTTGTCAAAATCTGATGGCTGAATCGGAAGTAATAGGCCAAAAATCGGTTTTTTTTCTGGGTGATTTTTCAAGATGGTACCACTGGCACAGAGTTGCCCGCATTTCAAAATCACTTCTATCAGACCTGGTCCTAGCTAATACCAACATGTTCTGTAAATTTCACTATGATCGGATAATCCGGTCGTCAGTTCTCGTGAACAGAACTTTCGAGTGCTGAAAATAGAGGTAATTTGCTGATGGGTTGCCGTTCTTGTGCAAATCGGAATTTTGAAAATTTCAATTTGATATGATGGAAAAAGGTTGAAATTTATCAGTGATCTGATTTTTTTGTCAAAAATCAAAAATTTTTCAGGAAGGTCAATGATTTGAAGGTTTTTTATTCAGGAGCCTGCCGTAGCTACAGGGTTACCCGCACTGTCCTAAAAATCCACATGTGCTAAAGTTTAGTCAACATTAATACGCTCTGCAAATTTCACGATGATCCATTGTTTTTCTTAGAAGTAATGACAAATCAAAATTTGAAAAAAAATCCTTGCCTACTTTTAGGCACCCTGCACCCACACACGACTTACAATTTCCAATTTTTTATCATAAACGAGCTTAGAACATAATTAGTTTTCATTCCCAATACTTTTCTTTAGCAAAACTTTACACTGCTTGGAAATATAGGAGTACCTCAAAATTCACTAAAACGCTCGCCGCCGCCAAAAGGTTTAGAATATCTGAATTTGAGAAAGTCGTGGACCTACCTACTATATACATCTACGTTCTCGGAAAATTTCAGCTCAATCGAATCGGCCACTCCAGAGATTATCTCCCTTAATCATTTTGCTGATATATATATATATATATATATAAAGAAATATGAATTTTCGGCGAAACGAGTTTAATACTATTGTTCTTCGAACATTAGTAAAAACTCTAGCGCACCTGAACCGCTAGAAAACTAATTTTCGAAGAAATTGTCTTTGAGTGACAAAAAAGTGTGGAAAGACGTAATACACTGTTTTTTAGAATCATATCAACCATTCCTTATCCAAAGCAACAAAACTCAACTATAACACATATAATTCAGTGCTGGCAACACTTTCCGAACGAAGCAGCAATTAGTTTACCATAACAAGCTCATACTCAAATCAACGTATCCTTTGAATTTCGTTCTCTTCGCAGGAATCATATCAACCATTCCTTATCCAAAGCAACAAAACTCAACTATAACACATATAATTCAGTGCTGGCAACACTTTCCAAACGAAGCAGCAATAAGTTTACCATAACAAGCTCATACTCAAATCAACGTATCCTTTGAATTTCGTTCGAAGGTTTCAGCGGTTAAACGTTGTTTGAGGCTGCCATCCGAAAAATGTTCAAAACTCAAAAAATTTTAAAAAGAATTCCTTATTTTTATTGCAAATGCTTTGCATATGAGAACGTTGTTTGAAGCATCTGTTGGTGCAATATTTACGGAAATGGCTAATGCTGGTTAGCCTGTATCAACAGCAAAGCATAATACATAACTATTCTGCTTCACGCTAAGTTAAACCCAACCAGTAAATTTCGTTTCGATTGAATCACTGCGCTGGAAGTTATACGGGTGAAAAAAATTTTAGGGTTACCACCCTCAAAATTTATCAAATTTTCAAAGCGTTAATATTTGTTGTTAATTTTCATTGCAGGATCATTTCCATTTGGAAATCTAATGACATATTCGCTCAGTAAAGAAATTAAACATAATTACAAAAATTGTCATAGCTGGCAGCTCTTTCATGATTTTGGTACGAAATTTCTATGACATTTGGTTCACATTAAAGTCCATTTGCTGCGTGAACTTCGTTCTGATTTTTACACTGGACCGGAAGTTATAGGGAAAAAACTTTATTTTGCTGAGCAAATTTGCAAGATTTAGGAGACAAAAATCACCATAGCTGGCAACTCTATTCTAATTTTTCAGCCAAATTTTCACCAAATGTTACATAAAGTTAGATCCAAGTATTGGATGAATCTTGTCAAAATCTGATGGCTGAATCGGAAGTAATAGGCCAAAAATCGGTTTTTTTTCTGGGTGATTTTTCAAGATGGTACCACTGGCACAGAGTTGCCCGCATTTCAAAATCACTTCTATCAGACCTGGTCCTAGCTAATACCAACATGTTCTGTAAATTTCACTATGATCGGATAATCCGGTCGTCAGTTCTCGTGAACAGAACTTTCGAGTGCTGAAAATAGAGGTAATTTGCTGATGGGTTGCCGTTCTTGTGCAAATCGGAATTTTGAAAATTTCAATTTGATATGATGGAAAAAGGTTGAAATTTATCAGTGATCTGATTTTTTTGTCAAAAATCAAAAATTTTTCAGGAAGGTCAATGATTTGAAGGTTTTTTATTCAGGAGCCTGCCGTAGCTACAGGGTTACCCGCACTGTCCTAAAAATCCACATGTGCTAAAGTTTAGTCAACATTAATACGCTCTGCAAATTTCACGATGATCCATTGTTTTTCTTAGAAGTAATGACAAATCAAAATTTGAAAAAAAATCCTTGCCTACTTTTAGGCACCCTGCACCCACACACGACTTACAATTTCCAATTTTTTATCATAAACGAGCTTAGAACATAATTAGTTTTCATTCCCAATACTTTTCTTTAGCAAAACTTTACACTGCTTGGAAATATAGGAGTACCTCAAAATTCACTAAAACGCTCGCCGCCGCCAAAAGGTTTAGAATATCTGAATTTGAGAAAGTCGTGGACCTACCTACTATATACATCTACGTTCTCGGAAAATTTCAGCTCAATCGAATCGGCCACTCCAGAGATTATCTCCCTTAATCATTTTGCTGATATATATATATATATATATATATAAAGAAATATGAATTTTCGGCGAAACGAGTTTAATACTATTGTTCTTCGAACATTAGTAAAAACTCTAGCGCACCTGAACCGCTAGAAAACTAATTTTCGAAGAAATTGTCTTTGAGTGACAAAAAAGTGTGGAAAGACGTAATACACTGTTTTTTAGAATCATATCAACCATTCCTTATCCAAAGCAACAAAACTCAACTATAACACATATAATTCAGTGCTGGCAACACTTTCCGAACGAAGCAGCAATTAGTTTACCATAACAAGCTCATACTCAAATCAACGTATCCTTTGAATTTCGTTCTCTTCGCAGGAATCATATCAACCATTCCTTATCCAAAGCAACAAAACTCAACTATAACACATATAATTCAGTGCTGGCAACACTTTCCAAACGAAGCAGCAATAAGTTTACCATAACAAGCTCATACTCAAATCAACGTATCCTTTGAATTTCGTTCGAAGGTTTCAGCGGTTAAACGTTGTTTGAGGCTGCCATCCGAAAAATGTTCAAAACTCAAAAAATTTTAAAAAGAATTCCTTATTTTTATTGCAAATGCTTTGCATATGAGAACGTTGTTTGAAGCATCTGTTGGTGCAATATTTACGGAAATGGCTAATGCTGGTTAGCCTGTATCAACAGCAAAGCATAATACATAACTATTCTGCTTCACGCTAAGTTAAACCCAACCAGTAAATTTCGTTTCGATTGAATCACTGCGCTGGAAGTTATACGGGTGAAAAAAATTTTAGGGTTACCACCCTCAAAATTTATCAAATTTTCAAAGCGTTAATATTTGTTGTTAATTTTCATTGCAGGATCATTTCCATTTGGAAATCTAATGACATATTCGCTCAGTAAAGAAATTAAACATAATTACAAAAATTGTCATAGCTGGCAGCTCTTTCATGATTTTGGTACGAAATTTCTATGACATTTGGTTCACATTAAAGTCCATTTGCTGCGTGAACTTCGTTCTGATTTTTACACTGGACCGGAAGTTATAGGGAAAAAACTTTATTTTGCTGAGCAAATTTGCAAGATTTAGGAGACAAAAATCACCATAGCTGGCAACTCTATTCTAATTTTTCAGCCAAATTTTCACCAAATGTTACATAAAGTTAGATCCAAGTATTGGATGAATCTTGTCAAAATCTGATGGCTGAATCGGAAGTAATAGGCCAAAAATCGGTTTTTTTTCTGGGTGATTTTTCAAGATGGTACCACTGGCACAGAGTTGCCCGCATTTCAAAATCACTTCTATCAGACCTGGTCCTAGCTAATACCAACATGTTCTGTAAATTTCACTATGATCGGATAATCCGGTCGTCAGTTCTCGTGAACAGAACTTTCGAGTGCTGAAAATAGAGGTAATTTGCTGATGGGTTGCCGTTCTTGTGCAAATCGGAATTTTGAAAATTTCAATTTGATATGATGGAAAAAGGTTGAAATTTATCAGTGATCTGATTTTTTTGTCAAAAATCAAAAATTTTTCAGGAAGGTCAATGATTTGAAGGTTTTTTATTCAGGAGCCTGCCGTAGCTACAGGGTTACCCGCACTGTCCTAAAAATCCACATGTGCTAAAGTTTAGTCAACATTAATACGCTCTGCAAATTTCACGATGATCCATTGTTTTTCTTAGAAGTAATGACAAATCAAAATTTGAAAAAAAATCCTTGCCTACTTTTAGGCACCCTGCACCCACACACGACTTACAATTTCCAATTTTTTATCATAAACGAGCTTAGAACATAATTAGTTTTCATTCCCAATACTTTTCTTTAGCAAAACTTTACACTGCTTGGAAATATAGGAGTACCTCAAAATTCACTAAAACGCTCGCCGCCGCCAAAAGGTTTAGAATATCTGAATTTGAGAAAGTCGTGGACCTACCTACTATATACATCTACGTTCTCGGAAAATTTCAGCTCAATCGAATCGGCCACTCCAGAGATTATCTCCCTTAATCATTTTGCTGATATATATATATATATATATATAAAGAAATATGAATTTTCGGCGAAACGAGTTTAATACTATTGTTCTTCGAACATTAGTAAAAAGGAGTCAAATAAGATTACGCAAGAGGCAAAGAAACGTTATTTTGCTAATAAATTCGATAAAGTAAAAGTGCTAAATATTGGAAAATAATTAAAGAAGTGACATCAACTTCAAAGGATACAATGCATATGCCATGCATAAATGAACTATGTGTGAATGGAACTCTGTTAAATGATCCCTCTCTTGTGACTCAACATCTAAATAATTACTTCGCAACTATAGGGACTAATCTTACACAGCAGAAGCAAGCTACCTATGGCTCAGATATCAACATAAAAGTGAATACTTTAACATCCATGAAAAAAAAGAAATATCTGAAATAATAGATAATTTAAAAGATGGAGTATCCCCAGGCCTCGATGCCATCACTTCCGAAGACATCAAACTATTGAAGAACTACATAATAAATATATTAACCGCCAATATCAATGAACACCTTAAAACTGGTTCCTTCCCTGATTCCCTTAAATTAACAGGAATCAATCCTGTATTCAAAGGAGGTGATCGTGTAAATCCATCTAATTACCGCCCCATTGCTGTCACCAGTATTATGAGCAAAATATTTGAGAAGGTAATAAATTCAAGAATATTACAATTCTTAGAAGTTCCAGTATGGATTCCAACAATATAGTAGCACGTTAGCGGCAACCTTGAATGCAGTGCACTTTATAAACTCTACGCTTGATAAGGGAAATCATGCCGCAGCTATCTTCGTTGACTTACAAAAAGATTTCGACACCATCGACCATGGAATTTTACTAGAACGATTAGGCAAACACAGATTTGGGGATAAAATAAAGCTACTAGTCAGAAGTTACCTAATAAATAGGCGGATAGTAACCAAAAATTTTAAATACGTCAGCCAAGAATGTGAAATAAATATCGGTGTAACACAAGGATCAATTCTCGGCCCGCTACTTTTTCTGCTATACGTGAACAGCATACAGAATATTCACCTATCTTGCAAAATTGTGCTCATTGCGGACGATACCCTTCTTCTCTATTCCGGGAATGAAGAATTGACACTACAGAACACTATAAATGCAGATTTAGAACGATATTTGAACTGGCTTCAGCAAAGTAAACTAGTTCTTAACATCCATAAAACCAAATACATTGTGTTTCAGCAGAGGAACAAACGACCAGTGAACCTCCGCATCCAAATAAACGGAATACAGCTTGAAAATGTAAATTCAATTAAATATCTAGGATTGCTGCTAGGTAATAAAATGACATGGACAAACCACACCAACAACATCAGATGCAAAGTGGCACCTATGATAGGAGTAATAAAAAGGTTTGAATTTATACCTTTGCAAACAAAGCTTACCATTTACCATGCGTATATTGTTTCTTTAATCACATATGGAGTATTGTTGTGGAGCCAGACTTCTAAACACAACATTGAGCTTATTGGAAGACTTATGACCAAAGTTATCAAAGTAAGTCATAAAATGCCCACACTTACCCCAACTTCAGCGGTATATGCTAGAACTGGGCTTCTAAATATCAACAAACTTGTACTGAAATTGGAAATGTTTTTGCGGGATGATTAAAATTCAACAACTTTTTATTAACATTAAAAATTTTAATCTACATTGAAAATTCTATCTTGACAAAGTGGTTTCGAAAGTATGCACTGCTTCTCATCAGACACCAGCACACAGTGCATACTTGACTGGCGTGACCACTTGCAGGTGGAAATCATTACATTTTTATTTATGCTAGTTGTGACAAATTTTAACATCTCCGACTTATATCCATGGATATAATTTTACTTAGTAAAGGTAATTGAATTTGATCACGGTTCCCTTCTTGTCTTTAAATCAGCATAGACAACGTATATCATTTCTACAGCATCGAAGCCGAGCATATTGAAACGGGAAACTTCGATCGTTTTGCGGAATCAGCCTCCGAAAGCAGAATCAAATTGGAAATGTTTTTGCGGGATGATTAAAATTCAACAACTTTTTATTAACATTAAAAATTTTAATCTACATTGAAAATTCTATCTTGTACTGTTTGAACGAGGTAAATTGATTTATAAGATTTTAACGAAACAGCTCAAATGGCCAAACATTCTTCGAACCTTTGGTGAGTCCACCAATATTCCAACAAGAAATGCGGGTAATTTATCAGTGCAAACTCCAAGGACGGAAAGAATGAAGACCGACCCTGTACAGGAAGCAATACATTTTTTTAACACACTGCCTAATTCGGTTAAACATTCGGAAAACTTAGTAAAGTTTAAAGAAAATCTAAAGCTCTACATCGAAAGAGCACACTGCTAATGAAATCCAGAGTTTTTTGCAGTGAGGTAGTAGAAATGGAGTGGACATGCCCATAAGATTTACATTGAAGGGGATGGTAATAATTTTTTGGCTGCTCATTGTCAAATCGGGTCAAATCCAAGTAGTTCCCCTCCAATTTGACAATTAGATCATAATGGCGGAAAGGCAACTTTAACATGCTTTGTGCGCGAGAGGATTGAAGGGGCTAATGGTGGAAAGTTATACCGTCCGTGTCCACGGGCTGGTTTTTTGTAAACTTTTCTCTAGACGCACGTCTTGATGACAAATGAAATGTACACAACATGACCTAAAGTACTAACTATAAAAAACAGGATGGTATTATCCCTTATACAAATACACCAATTGTCTAGGAAGTATTAGGAATAATTACTTAGTGATGATTTTGTGATGCACACGGACCGTGCGTATTGAGTGATGGAGAGAGTGGAGTTAAGGAGGTAAAAAAAAATATATTTATGTTGATGATCACATTTAATTGATACCAAACTATTCCAATATGCCTTTTGACGGGTACAATTAACTCTACCAATGCTAATAGCGATATTATTAATGTTTATGAACTATAATTTCAACCTAATTTAAAATTCATCTTTATTTGTATAGTTTATACAAAATTAAAAACCTTTTTCGAGCCTGAGGGTTGAAGGTGGTAGAAACTTCATAGGGAATAAAGTCTCAACTGACTTGACTAATCACTAAAGTGAAAAGTTTAACGGCTCCCTAGTATACTCCCTCTACACATTGGCCGAATGATGATCACGAAATACACATTGATTAATTGATTGATTGCATGAAATCAATTCAGAAAGCCCCTCTCTTGGATATATTGCGACTTGTCTGCGTAATATTTTATAGAATACCCAGGCTTTTAATGTTCCTACATTCCTTGATGGCACATTGGTTATGTCTCTGGAGAAGGAAGGAGCAGAGCCAAGGAGCTCTAATTTTCCTCTCTATAGTACTGAACAGTGTGCGAGAAGATGTTCTTCACATTCTGCCAAAGTATTTTTACAATCGAAGCCAAAATATTTTTACTTTTTTATTCAATCCTTCAAGATTAAGCCCGTAGCTTTCAAGCATTTTCTCGCTCCTTGTTTTGATTTACTTTATAAGGCCCCAATACGAAGTAAGACCAATGAAGAGCATTCTTACTTCTTCTGAGCTCATATTTCATTTAGCTAGGAGTACAGCTGAATTTATATGATCGCGATTGATGCCCTTGAGAATCACTTGGCTATCTGATAGGATCTAATTTTTTTCCCCCTAGTGTAGATGGCAAAAAAAATCTGGTAACCAGATCCCCGGATGGCCTATCACCTCGGGATATGTGAGGTTTGACTCACTAAAAAAAGGACCATCTACAAGCCCACGAAATTCCGAGTCGGGACCCGCCTAAGCACTGCTCCGACCCGGTCGTACTGACTCACCCATCGGTAACCATGGACTTCAGAAACTACCACAGTTCATGGGTCGGTAAGGCAACCCTTCTCCCGCTTTATGCGCAGCACTCTCTCAACATTTGTTGAGACTGCGCGCCAGTTTTCCTTGTTTCGCAACATTGCTTCCACGATCGTCTCAGGCGTTGCCAGGCCAATCGTGGACTCAATGGTGCGCCTCAAACTTACGAAGTGACTGCACATAAAGAATGTATGCTGAGCATCATCGAGCTCAGTCACACAGTACCGGCAGTATGGTGTGACCACCTTACCCATTCTGTTCAGGATCTTATTACTAACCCTTTTAGTGTTCCTAAACTTTATTTTACTTGGGAGAGAGAAATCTATTTTGCAATTTTATCCTACGATCACTGTTCCTAATCCACAACTAAACTATGAGCCATCTAAACCACATTTTCGCCCCTTTGTGGAAGGCTTGATGGAATTGTAACTTTAAACCGTTGCTCGAAGGATGATTCGACCCTTTTTTTACCGCTTAAGTTCATCATTTCCGTTATGGTCCTTACGTCCTCCAGGATTCTAAGGTGGCCTTTTAGATTTGCTTATGAGTACCTATAGATCTGATTCCTCCTGAATTTTTACATGTAGCGGTTTTAGGTTTAGAAAGGCCTCTATTCCTTATATTAGAGTGGAACTCATTGCTCATGTAATCAGCATGCAGGTCATACTTTGAAGCTTGTTGAACTTATTAACAGCAGCTTTTGTGATGTTTTCTTCCACCATATTGTAGCTTCAAACAGAGTAATGGGTTTCACAATTTCTTTGTAAGCCTAGGCAATTTAAATTGGAAATAGTCCCCAATTACGTCCAAGCAGTTGTTTTGAGTGGCCTTCAATGTCGATTTATTTATATGATTGTTCCAGGTGAGTTTTCTACTTAGCTGAATTCTTAGATACTTTACATCTTCCTCCAGACATTTGTCTCCGCATGCCATTAAACAGTGCGCGTTAGAAATATTTCAAAGGTTTGTTTGTTAGGGGTGTAGACATGGATATGGTGTAGATAGCTACCATTTTCTCTGTTCAGAGAATTTTTGCGAATTTTCCATAAGTGAGCTATTGTTCTCTTCCACATTGTACATTGTTCACTTATACATTGTACATTGAATGTGGATGGGTACATTGTACCCATCCACATTCATGCATATTGTTCATGATTTCCTATGCAAATGAAATCGGTTTGTAAACATCTTCCTGGCTTCAAAGATATTTACCGAATTCCACCGCTCTTTTTTGCGAATCAAAGTGAAAATAATACCCCTACAGTTTTTATAAACAAAATTAAATAACCTGAAAACTAACTGAAATGTGAATTTGATTTGAACAATGAAAAAAAATTTAACATCATTCGCTGTTTGCTTAAAATCAGGTTTTCTTGTTAACTTTATTTGCGCTAACAGGGATTGAATTTTGCAATTTTTAAGCTATGGGTCTGAGCTTTTGACACGAATCTACTGAAGCCAGATACAAGCTCACTTCCATAAATGGAGTGAATGATGTTTCATCGTTGGACTGACTCTAACCCACATTGGGCGCGGTGTTGAATACGTATAACTTACTTGCTAAGTTGAAATGCTTCATAAGTATAAACAATATTGCATCCGTTAGAATTGTGATCCAACAAAAAACAAAGAAAAATAAAGAAAAAAGAAAATTCAAACCGCAAACACTTGTTGCATTAATCTGTAAATATTGGATTTATATTGTGAAAACATCAGCAAATCCATACGGTTCCATAAAATCTTCTAGCTGTTGAACAAACCAAGCAGATCACATTGTAATTTCAGCTAGCTTGATTAATGTCCATCATAGTTTTCTCTAATCTAGGATCACTCCATTGAATTTCAACGATGGCATCTGCACGTAAAATATTTTTGCTACCCCTGTAGCCAGAACTGTACGTTTAAGCTAAAACAACAGCAGCGCCCCGAGAAATCGTCATTAACGAGTCGTTTACTTCTCACTTAGCTGTCTCGTACTGTGCAAATGCACTCTGTCAACAAGTGCACAGAATTCGTTTCGAACTCATAAATTCAAAACAAAACATAATCCGTTTCCGTTGCCATCGTTGCACGTATCTGTCTCGACGGTAGTGAGTGCTTCATTTTCTCTATCGTAGATCCTCTCTAGCTATACGATTGCAGCATCATTGCGATGATATAGCGTCCAGTACTAGATAAGATTGAAGTGCAGCCATGGTGACAGAGACAATGTTGCATGCTACACGAACCATGCACTCATGTCCCGGGCATTAGGACTAATATGTATGAGCATTCCTGCAGACTTGAAAGTGGGGCGCTATGCGGTTTGGAGCCAATATATGAATGCATCTGCAGTACGAAAAATGAATTTTGAGAAGGACCGATGCCTTTGTGTGTATTAAACCGTAGCGTGACAGTCGATTGCTGCTGAAACAAATCAAATTCAGACAGTTTGAATTTGTATCGCTTTTGTATAGATTGACTGAGTTTTGAATTGATTTCACATGGCATGTGACTTGGAACGTATAATTGAGTTTCCTTAATTATATTGTGGGAAAGCATACTGTAGAGCTCACAAATATTATTCTAGTCATATTGATTTCAGTGCAACAGCATTAGCTTGACAATTTAAATCGATTGAATGGGGCAGAAAGTTGCTCTAGTGCTGAAAATAGCTGAGACCCAATTTGAAACTTTTCTGGCATGACTGCAAATTTAACCGTAATTCTTGCTTGATGCCAGAATATGAATTTGCTAGACAGTCTAATTCTATCTATTAAAATTGCAAAGCCATATATGTATGTAGACTTTTATGGATTTTAATCATTTTTATGCGGTAGAAATGTGTTTTAATGGTCATAAAATCGTGCATAAGTTAGTAATGAGTTCTTATCAATTTTCTGACTTCTGTTTTTGTCAATGAGAACTAACCTAGAGTCTACATTAGCCATGAGCTCTGCCATATGCGATAGCAACGAATGTCAGTTTATGGCATGTCATCTGATGCCTGGGCAACGGCATGTCATGCCATATCATTTTGAAAATATCATTCAGCAGTGAGCATATGCCCGCTATCCGGTGTTATAGAGCACTGCGAAGGTTAGAGGAAGCGGAATGTGCGGAAAGGCGCAAGTTGAGGAAGAGGCGAACATATATTTCCATAAGCAATCTTTTTTTTGTATTCGTTTAGGGTTTGTAACACTATTTCCCTCGACATCGCCATTTTGAAAATGAGCAACTGTCAGAATATGGCCATGCTTATGGCCATGCAAATGTCTTGCCATATGGCTTGACATCTATGGCATGACATCAAATATGGTATGCCATATACCGTCTACATTTTCCATTTCCATGGCAAGTCGAATGTTATGCCATCTCCCATGGCCAATGTGGACGCGGCGTTAGTTCATATGATGCATACCATAGACATATAAAGAATGGACACGAAATGATAATCCATGAACCCGTACGTGAATGAAGCATTTTTACTACATATGCAACTTACTCTCTGCAAAAAAGCTCTACCCTCAATGCCGCACACTATACCCTTCTGCGCTGTTGACTCTCTATGTAAACAAACATTTCCATACATTTCTATTGTTGTGAACATGGTCGATTTTCGGGTTAGTTGGAATAGCAGGGAAAATAAAATATGTGTCACATGGGGTACAAATTTCAAAATTAATCAAATTTTCTGAATGAAATTTGATGTTATTTTGTAAGGGGAGGTCGAAAATGTTGCTTGCATACATATAACAACCATTTCTTTCCACAATTCGAAAGCTTTCTATCCTAAATCCGGTAAAAAGAGGTACATTGATTCAAATTGAATTTGTACTTTCATCACACATTCTAGGGCGAAATCCTATGAGTAATTGGTGCAAAACACTTTTTACTTTCACACTGTTTATTGATCAATCTAAACATTTATACTTTTAATTGATGAAAACACAAAAATAAAACATGTGTCAAACCGCCCGATCGTCATTTTTATTGATTGCTTTTGTTCATAGGCGGGGAAAGCTTGATAGCGTGTAGGGGCATTAAGTTTGATCAATTATATGAATTGACGTCATTTAGGTGAAGAAAATTGTTCGAACGATGAAAACCGGTGTGAATGAACGATTTAAAGTAGCACAAGTAAACTTCGTAATTGACTTGGGCTACTATTTACGAATGCTGCGTGCAGATTATGATGCTAAATGATCTATACGCATGTAGATGTTTTATGTTGGTAGGCAAACCGGTTGATTGAAATTAAATTAGCAAGTGTTTTGGTCGCGAAAATTTTATTTCAGTTTGATTTCAAATATATCTATTTTAGGGAATTTAAGGGAATTTTAGATTTGATGGCTGTGTTTGTCTGAAAATTAAATTTTCTAAATGGTATTTCTTACACTATAGTTTACTTTTTTATGTTAATAGAAAATAGGTTGAATAAGGTGGCTAATCAAGAAATAATATTATTGTTGTTGCATTATTTGCGTCATAGGTATAAAATTAATTATAAAAGACATACAGTGAGAAATGTAATAACAATAAATAAATCAACCAAATTTTTTGAAACAAAGCATCGGTCAGAAAGGCCTAAAATCTTATCTGAGTGTGAAAAAAGTGGATTATCAGAAAAATTATGAAAATCCCTAAATTAAGTACCCCAGTTTTACAAATTAAGGTGAGCAAATGAGTTGAAAAGAAAGTCTCTACTCAAATTATTCGAAATTCAAAAAGAAAGCGAATTTAAAGGGCAGAATGGCGGAAGCTAACCTTATAATAGTTAAAAAAAATTGATTTGTTAAATAACGTTTCGCTTAAGAGTGCGCAAAAAAGCCAAAATAATTCTGGAAGTCCATAATTTTTGTTGCTGAAGTAAAAATTAATGTTTTTGAATCTAATAAGCGGCAATATGTTCGGCGAATGTTTAATACAGAGTTTAGGAGGGAACATACTACTTCCACTGTAAAATACAGCGGAGGAAACATTATGCTATATATAGATTTTGTGAATGGTAGGATGGATCAAACGTGTTGCCTGGGTATTCTTAAAAGAAATATTAAACAAAGTGCTGAAAAATAAGGCATTTTATACAATTTTCGCATGTATCCGGAGCAATGTAGGCTTTGGGCTATTTGTTACTGTCCAAATGCTATTACCGAACTTAAACCCGATCGAACATTTATGGCATCAAATTTATGGCAATCAAATTTGCATTTATGGCAATCAAATCTATGAGCTCGTTCATATAAAAAAATATGTATACCACTCTTGCCACTTTCTCGTATGAAGCATACCAATTTTCCTGGGCTTTGTAAAGACGATCTCTAGGGTGGAAACGTAATTTATTAATTTTTAAAAACCTATTTTACCTGTAATAAATATGTCAGTTTGCTACAAAAAACTGCGGTTATTTTACATACAATGGAGGGACGATTTGTAGAGTGGGAAGATAATTTAAAACAAAAGGATCGCTAATTTCGGGAAATAACCTATTTAACCTGAAATAAATACGTCCCTTTGGTTGAAAAAAGCCAAGATTTTACATGCGATGTAAGGACAAATTTGTAGGGTGGGAACATAATGTAAAACAAAGGAATCATGAATTTTGAAAAAATATGTTTTACCTGAAAGAAATATGTCCTTTTGTTACAAGAAAAGTGCGAAGAATTTTGCATATGACGTTGGGACGATTTGTCGGGCAAAAAGGTAATTAAAAACATGTGCTTGAAATGTGCGAAGAATTTGTATTCGCACATTTTGAAAGCAAAATTTACGGCGAGTGGAAGCGTTAATATTCGTATTGAGCAAAATGAAGTGTAGTGTTGTGAATTGTGATAGTGATTATAAACGCAGTGCGAGGGCGATTTCTTTTTTCCGGTAAGTAAACAATATTTGAATTTACCACAGCAAATATTGCAAGTAAAACTTGTGTCGAAATAGACGCCGCGATATGTGAAGTGATTTTTTCAGACAAAGGCTATACAGCTTGAGCGCATTTGAAGGGATAAAAATGTACCTTCAAAATTACAAAATAGTACCATTTTAAATAATACAATAAAATATTATCGGCTTTAGCTTTAGAGACGATATACGTTGTCTATGCTGATTTATAGACTAGAAGGGAACCAGATCACAAATCAATAACCTCTATAAATTGTTTGTTTTTTGTGGATGCCGAGAATTTTCTAACATTATTTGCGCGTAAATGTCTTGAGTGTATATATAATTTGAAACTTTTTTAATACTCGTTAGATTAAAACATTTATTTCAGATTGTTTTATTTGAATAGTTTTTGAGCCTAATAAAGTGACTCAGTGCCGCTGAAATTGAATTTAGAATTTCTCTACCAAATAAATCCAAGTGAAGTTTTTTTTCACGGAATTATGCTTAGTGATCTGCGTTATGTGGCAACACGGCAACAATTAGGTCTGTTCGCGTGCTACAATTAATTGCAATGAAGCCGTTTATGTACTTCGTTTTACTCAATGCTGAAAATTTCGCCTCTTTCAGTAAATTTCAGTAGAGTCTGAGCTATTGAAAAACAGTGAAAAATGTGAAACGCGTGTCCGAGTAAAAATTTCCAAATGTGCGCGGCACGCAACATATTTTTGCGTAATGTTGTTTTGAAGATCGAATATTTTTGTGGCGATAATTTATCACCACTTAGAATGACTTTATAATTACTATTGTTCTCACAAAAACCGACAACTGAATCTTTTCCGGAAATGCAATCAGAGCGTTTTCGTACTTTTCCTGAATATCCCCCACCACATGATTCACAAAAATTCTGTGACTGAAAGTACGCGAACAGACTTCAGCTCTGCTCAGAGCTAATCATTTTCATAAAAAAAAACCTGTTCAGCTGCCGCACAGCTAATTAAAATACTACACAGTTTTAATGCAAATCGAAACTCATTGATTCGCTATTGACGTGAATTACATTACATCAATATTAACAAATTTTTATTTGCACCAAAAAAGTTGCCCTTTAATTTTACAATATTTCACGCCGCCCTCGTCATACAAACACATTGCGACCTCTCGCTCACACAACTACACCAGAGGTCGAAAATTGCTTCATTTCTCTCGACCCATTTCGTATCCATTCCTCTCTATATCTATGATGCATACTTATTTCTCAAATAGTATTGAAAATGTTTGTCATTGTATAGCCTACTTTGGCACTTCTGACGCCTTTTGCTGGTTTCGATCTTACATATGTAATTAACTAGTCAAACATGGTTTTTACTCAGGAATGAAACATATATTTTGGATTAGAATCCAAATTATTTTTATTAGTTAGTATATCCTTGATATAGTCATAATATGATATAGCCATAATATGATATTTTTAAAAAAATTCCCAAAATATTTTTCGCTTTAAAATGCCTTTCTTTACATTTGTAGGTCGTAGGTCGAATATAATCTGCATTCATTCGTGTCTTAGGTATATTGTGTTAAATTTTGATTGATGGCTATTACATCAGTTGTTTTGCTTTAGTAAAATACCGCTGACTTTTCAATATTTATATCACTGCTTATTCTTCTTATTTCAATTATTTGTGGGGCGAAGTTTGTAACACACTACGTACAAAAACACAGGCCAACAAGAACTGACGATGTCAGATAGTCAGAAAAGTGTGTCCGATTTTCTCCTTGTTGAACCAAGGAACATTTTATTACCCCCTCAAGCCATGAATATATTTCCAAGACATAGTAATGCAAATGTAAAAATAAGTAATTTTTTTAAAGCCAGACACAAAAAGGGCTATGAATGATCCAAATTTTGTCACCAAACTGAATTTGTTGGGAAAAAGTTTATGGCTTTCGTCTGTTAAAGTTGCAAATAAAAATTGTTTGGTAGCACCAAATCAACTGACTACGAAAAATCCATATCAAATCTTTTGGGCAATTTTCAGGCTTTCGATTGTAACATGTCGCTGAAAATGTATTTTTTGCATTCTTACTTGGATTTTTTTCCTCCCAATTTAGATGCAGTTAGTGATGAACATGGGTAGCGATTTCATCAAGACGTAAGGACTCTGGGAAAGCGATATGAAGAAAAATGAGCTCCTAGCATGTTAGCAAGCTATTATTGGACATGTTTAGGTGATAATCCAAACTACCGTTTTAATGGAAAATTGGAAGAACACAATATTGTGTAAATAAAGAGAATCAATAAAGTAATATTCAATATATTTTGTGGAAAATATTTATTTTTGTTTTTCTCATAGCCTGGGCCTGACCATTTTTTCAGGTTTCAGATTATGATTGTACACTATCAAATCAAATAGAAAAATATAGTTTCGTTACATAGCCAAAAAAAACGTTCAAAATAGTTAACTAGTGATGTAATCTTTTATGTTAGATTTTCAGTTTGTTTGATTTAATTCATCATTCCAAACAAACTTTACTTTGTACACGATTATATTTGAGTGGTTCTTGTATCTCTCTGAGACTTAAATACTTTTTCATTATATTCTTCGTCTTATAATTATATTATTAGTACCTACCAGTAGCTTGCCTACTTGCTGTGGACTAGTAGGTTCAATGCAATAGTTATATTAATGCTTTGGTAAACACAGACCTGGAGAAGAATACCCTGAATAATAAATTAAACATGAATGTGGAGCAAAAGAGAAAACTTAAATTAGGAAAAAGATGACTTTAACTTGCCGAACCTAAGTAAAAACGAGCAAAATAGAGGAAAAGCACAGAAAGTTAGAGGTTATAGGCCCAGCAAGCGACTACAACTAGGCATGAAGGCAATCCGCAAATGCCGACGAATAATTTGCTACAAGAAAGAAGAAAACCGTCAAACTTTGGACGAAGATAATCTTGATCTTGAACGATATTCTACACAAAACAAAACTTGATGACACTGAAACTAAAGTTAATTTGATACGGCCGACTCTATTTGGAGATGTCTTTGTCGAACTTGATGAAAAAGGAAACACTAAAGAAGCATTGCGGGGAGAAAAATGCATACTGGGAGAAAAGAGCACAATGCCAACTATTGTACCAAAATGCACCATTGAAATCCGTGATCTTGACTACATCGCAGATATGGCTGAAGTGAAAGCAGATCTTGCAAAAGACATACCAGAAATGTAAACTGTCAAAATTAGCCTGACCACGGCTTATCACACTGCGCAGTGGGTTGCTTTTATGGGAAAGAATACCGATGAAGCTTTTAGGGCAACATTAGATACGGGATGGCTGGATATATTGTAGAGTCCATTAGAAGCAATAAGAACATGTATTAGAATACTCTTTGAGTACAGACATATTACCAGAAACTGCACAGGATCAAGCAGAAGACCTTTTGGCATCAAGTGCGGAGCAATCTGTTATGAAGAAACCACCCAAGAGCTGCGAACTGCGTGCTGAAAAAGACTGCAAGAAAACCATGCTAGGATATATATATCTGACTTAAAGTGCAGCTGAACCTTCATGAAAGATTTGAGAAATATCAAAAGAATTGTGCAAATACCCGCGTTCTGCAAATAAATTGGAACAGAAATAGAGCTACCAAGGACCTGTTTTATCATCTTATGATGGGAAGTTTCTTTGCTGATGCTCTTGATAATTCAACTGTAAAGGCGGTAACCTGGACGACCTCAAATGTTCGGACGACCACTGCATCGCTAATTGCTTCAACTACGAAGTCCATCAAGTGAACCTCCAAGTCTTTCATGCTATGCAAGAAACTCTGTCATAAAACTTACCCAGCATATTTACAATTTCTTGAATATTGGATCTGCGAAGACAATGTTCAAGAATCTGAGGGATTTCAAAACGCATAGGGGACAAGGTCAAAGAGCATTTGAGATTCGACGGGTACCACTCCACAAGAAAAGAAGTCCATAATGTCATTCATCTAAGTAAAATACCTTGAATAGTGAAACAATGACCAGTGGGGTCTCAAGTATAAAACCGTATTCTGAATATGCTAAAATTTGATTGATTATGAAGGTGAAGGAAATTTGAGAAAAGGTTTTGAAGAATGTGGTTAGCCTCGGGATCACGCTATACCAGCTTTATTTATCAATGACCTGAAATAGATTTGAGACATAAAAAATAATATGCATGCGTAGCACTTTGCTATTGAATTTTAAATATGATGAGTTTCACTTTTTTTTGAGAATCGGTATACCACTAGCAATAAATAAATCGAATTTCTGTATTCTAAACTTGAAACAGAAAATGACACTCTCTTGTCGGAAAAAGTCACAGTCTGACAAACAGAAAACTTCTATAAGTTATATTTTTGCACCTCTTTAAATTTGACATAGCTTCAGTGAAAACATACAATAAAACTATCTCATAAAACTTACTACCCACATTGGGCGCATAGTTCATCTACGCAAAACTTTCAAATTCAAAGCTTATTCGTAGTTCAAATATAAAATTTAGTAGGTAATCAACATGAATAACAAATACCTGCCAATACCCTCCAAAAAGCTTCGAACAAATCTTCATTCCAAATGTTTGCAAACAAATAACTATCATAAACCATCATCATTTGCCATTGCCACCTCGAATAGCTGAAATCAAAAACCACTTTCACGAAAACATATACGTAAATTCTAATTGCTACTGCAAATCACCTAAATATAGACTTTATTTCACAAATCCCCTGAAACCACTCACAAACATAAGGTTTCCACAAATTGCCGGAAAATAATATGTGCCAGGCGTACGTGCTATGCAAATCAATAGGCCAAACATAGTCATTCTACAGCTCTAATCTTAACAATATCTTTGACCTTACAGAACTAATTTTCATCGTACGTAAATCGAAGAGCTCTACTTTAGAAATACACACGCATACACATTTTTCTTCTATAGAGCGACGACGTGTTAATGTTGAGCCATGCTTCCAAGGTATCAAGCGGAAAATATTCCGAAATACAACGCACGAAACATAAAACAGCTTATGTGCGTGATTCGATTTGTTGTTGTTGTTGTTGCCACGAATCTTGTGCTAATATTCCAATGGTAACGATGAGTATCAAGGTTGATTGACCTTAAAACTTTAACCCTACCCTCCACGCAAGCTAACGATAATGACCTACTAAAGGCTTGGAACAATTAATCAGCGACAGGGTGATTAACAAAACCCCTCAGGAATAAAATAATTATCATGTCATGCTGTTGATATTAGGATTATGATTGAGCTGATCTAGTAGGCTTTCCTCAATTCGTTAGTGGATTGTATCCTTTGTGGTTGGGAAAAGGAAAAAACTATAGAACAGTATGAGTGAAATGATAGGCACTGAGCTCGAATAAATGACAAGGCCATAAATAAATCACTGGCCTGATTTTGCTATTGTTCGTTTCGATTCATTTCTTCTGGTTTTTTTTTCCGGTGAGCATTGGTTTAGAAAGGAGCGAAAAGATGATGACTTGGGATTTATTGAGGAACTGATTAGTTTGTGAACCGAAGCCTTTTGTCGATACAGATTTGAATATGTATTTAACTGTTAGATTGACGCTGAGTTTTATGACTTATCACTTAATAATAAAAGGAAATAATTTGCACGGATTTCAGTAAAAAGGAAAAAAACCAGTCGTACTTAATTGCAATCAAGGCTATAAATAGTGCTTCAACTACGCGGAAAGCTATAATTAAGTTCGTTTTTACCCGGTTGTACTATATTCTGTTGAATATAAAATGAAGCTGAATAACTCCATTGGCTTTTTAACTAATATAACCAAAAAAAGCTGACAGAACTAGTTACTCAACTGACTCAATTCAGCAAAAGATGTGAAAACGAATCGAAAAAAAATGTATTTGTAGCATGATAAATACGCACTTTGTTATTGTTTTGAAAGTTTTGAAAAGTATCGAACCGCAAACTTAAACCGATTACCCTGTGTGTGTTTGTGCATGTAACTGTGTAAGATAGGTACCTAACACTTCTAAGCTTTCAAACCAAAAGATCCTATTACCTTATTACTATTAAGTTCTGATACCAAATTTTTTGCCTTGATTAGATCATAGACTTCGGCACATAATTAGGCATTAAACCAAATAATGGTTCTAGCGCCAACCAGGTGTTCGCAAAGTATTGCTGCTATTCATTGCAATGAGTACTGCAACACCCAAATCAGTTATAGTATCATCCAAACAACTTATTATCAAGACTTTTGTGACGAAGGTCAGCAGATTGCGAAAACATAATTTTTCCTGATCATAGGGTAAATATTGAGGGAACATATTAAAGGTATTCTTGGTAAACCTAAAAATAACCCTTTATTAATTTGAAACACCGCAAATACAATTCTACAAAAATCATAGTTTTTTTTAACTAATTAATTAATTATTTTTAGCATATATGTTGAATTAGTTGCAAATTTTACTGCCCATAAAGATTCATAATTAGCCGCGTTTTTGGGCCTTTATGATAACAAAGTTTCATAGTTGCATTGAAAACAACAACTCCCGCCCAGTTGTCGTGATTTTTATTGTTACTATGCTAATATATTCTCGATAGAGGCGCAAAATAACGTAGCTATTGTTGACATTCAAATAACTTTTTTCCATGAGCATCATTTGAATGTGAGCTTCCACCTTTGACTGTACAAGCCTTCAGCATGTCATTCATCGCGTGACCTGATTGGCTAACATGGAGCCGTCAAACAACACAATCCAGCAGCTGCCAACGAAAATTGAGTAAGAGTAACGATCGGCTGAAGTTAAATGCTAATCCCGAAACTGAAAATAACATGGGAGCTCTAGGTCATTTTAACTACGCCTTAAAGTAATTTGAATCGCAATTGATGATATATTAAAGCATAGCTATTGAGCATCTTTGACAAAATTGCTGAACATTAGCCAATGCAATCAGCTGCAACGCCACGTGACAGGGCCAATACCAATCAATTAGCTTTAGAATTTAATTTTCGATGTGATACGGATGATTGTTGGCTTTTAAGCCCGATATCTCTTTTATATATTGAGATACTACGGTCAACTTTCTGCGGTTGTCAAAGGGGCTAGCTCTTCTGCAAACCCCCCCCCCCCTCTCCCATCTTCTCTCCCAACTCCACGCCGAATGGCCCCGAAAAACGCAGGAAGAAGGCTTCTTGACCCTAAAGATCAACCCAATAAGGGTTGATCCCAGTGTGCCAAAAGCTGAAGATTAAAAGCTATATGAAAACACTCGAGGCAATTTGTGCAGAAAATGGTGAGAAAGTTCTTGAATTCGAAGCGAGGATAACCAACCTCAACAAAATTACTCTTTCCCCTAAGAGTCTTGAGTCGCACCAGCATATCTTTGAAATTTTGAAAGCAAGATCTATACTTTGTTTTATTCACACGTCACAGGGCATCAAGAGGACAATAATCCTCCTGAAAGGAGCTCACATTTCCCATGACGAGGAAGATGTCTTCACTGAGCTCAAGAAGCTCTTAGGAGAGCAAATTATTAACATGAGATGGTTTTCCACTGTCTACTCACTGAAAGAGAAAAATATATTGATCGACCAAATTGCCCCTGAAGCTGATGCAGAGGTTGTCTTTAGCATCAACTTTTCACTTCGCCAGTGGATCCAGTGGGACCACTTGGAGAAAAAGAACGTACTGCAGTGTAACAACTGCCAACGCTCCAGACACACCGCGTCCAGCTGCGGATTAGGCACACGATCTGTCAAGTGCAATAAAGTACACGCAAGTAAAGGGGTCGGAAGCAGTATACTGCGACAACTGCAAGACGACTGACTGTCCAGCAAGCTACAGGGGCTGCCCCGAGATGAGGAAAATTTAAGAGCGTTGCATTACTGCAAAAGCGGAGAGAGCAAGCACGCAATAATGACTTCATGGCAGCAGCGGTACGCAATACTGTCGGCCCTGGTGTTTTATACATCAGCCATTTTGTGGCAGAGCACAAAAAAGTTGTTACGTAAAAGCCCGCTAATCTCCCAACTCAATCAACTAGTGTGACTATGAGTAAGCCACAGCCAACCATCGACTGAATAGTATTTGGAGAATGCCAAATCTCTTTGATTGTAATCTCTTTGCCTTGATGGATCAAATCAAGGATTTCATCCCAACCTTTGGGAAGCTCTTTTTCAATCTTTTTCAATCAAAAACGCGATGTCTTTATTTCACTCGCCCTTCGTTTTGCTTGTAATGTGTCCTCTTAGGTTCTCAGCTTTGAATTTAGCTACTTTAGCTCCCATCTATAAAAGAAACTTCGTTCAGGAATTCTTAAATCATGACAATACTGATATTCTTTTTATCGAAAACCAAGCTGAAAGCACGTTATCTTGTACAAAATCACTTGTGAGGACACATCTGAGGACCCAAATTCTTCTAAACTGGGTACAGCACTATTAGTTAAAGAGCGGATCAAAGCCCAATGACATTTGATTCCAGGACTTAAAGCTACGGAAATAATTTGCATTAGCTTCCAATGCCAGAGAATTACCAAATATTATATGTTGGCATCTATGTCCATCATGGTTTCAGTGGTCTGGAACTGATTCAGCATCTCGAGTAGGGACTGCATCTTCACTGGTGCTGGTCATCCTTGAGAGTGATTTCAATGCTCGGTCGCAATAATGGGACAATCGCCACTAACAACCCTTACAGCGGTAATGGCTAACGCAGATTCCAAGCTTTATCAAACCTATCTTTCTTCAGAAACTTCTTTTTGTCGGTCTTCATCCATAATTGACTTCTTTCTTGTGTCCCCAAGCCTGATCAGCTCTCTTCCACAATTCGCACTTACGAATGACAAGTCCACGACGGTGAATCTGGTTATCAGCTGATTCAATTTAGCATCAGAAGTGAAGGTGGCCCAAACTCTTTGACTGTTGACCCCGAACTTTTCATCACCTACGTGAAAATCAGCTGGGACCAGTTCGTAACGATTATTGTAATTCAAATTCAAAACCTGGTCTTAACTACTTTCAAAATCTTTACTTGCAGGAAATCAAGGAGGCTCTCGATAAGCTCAACCAAATCACCTTCTTGGTCATTGATAGTTTAGATATCCCAAAAAAAATCCACAAACTTCGCTTTCTGTGAACTACCGCACGATATCATTCAGTTCCATAATCGACAGAAATCTTTAAGACTACGTCTTACCAGAATCACATCACAGATGCTTCAATACAGAGAATAATCCATTTTAATAGCTTCTTCCCTGATTAAAGGGTAAAACCTTCTCATCATGGTTAAGACCAGAGCCTATGTCAACAAGAAATTTGAAGAACGTCTCCAAAAAATAGTACCTGGCAGACACATGTTTCGAGAAATTAGTAAAATCACAGGCTGCAAAAGTTTGAAAATGTAATTTCACTTCCAACGACAATTCACTCCTTGATGGTAAAGCCACCACAGACGCTATTGCTGTCGCCATTTCTCTCATCTATCGTGGCGAGAAGCCTAGCTCTGATCCCAATTTTGTTTCAGTCCTTAAGACTTGCGTCTCCAACTTTTGGCAAGAAAGCCAATTGTTGACCCTATCTAGGCTCATTCCTACAAACCCTCCATAAATCCTAAAAGACATAGCACTATCGTGAATAAGGAAAATCTTCTTACCGTGGTGTCGGCGCTCTCCTCTAAAAATATCATAAGAAGATAAAATTTCCAGCTTTGTGTTAAAAAGGCTCCCTACTTGCTTTTTTGAGCACATATCCCCTCTATTCATTTTTTGTCTAAATATTAAATATTTTCCCACTGCTTGGAAGCGTGCAAAAATAGTTCCTCTTACAAAAGCGTCAGGATCCTGCGATGTCCTCAACGCTCGTCCAATTTCTTTTCTCTCAAACTTGGGAAAACTACTCCAAAGGATCATCAAAACACACAATAGAAGAGAACCACATCACACCCGGAAGACAGTTCGGCTTAAAAGGCAAACACTCCACAGTGATCTAATGGTTTTGAGAAGCACAGTTGAGGAAAGCATCCAAAACAAAAGGGTTTTGGATGCCTGTTTGATTGATTTACAGGAGCCGTTCGACTCCGTTTGGATTGAAATACTTTTGTATAAAATGATCAATTTTGGTTTCACAACATGGTTAATCAAAGTCGTTGATAATTCTCTAAGTGGCAGAAGGACTTTCGTCACTTTCAACGAGGCTTTCTCTAAGGAATTTCCAATCAAATCAGGTGTACTTCAAGGCTTCGTTCTTGGTCCTATTTCATTCCACATTTTCACTGCAGATGTCTCAAAAATTTCAAACGATTCTCGTACAAGTATTTCTATCAGTCTATACACAGATGATCTCCTCTTCTGAAACTCGCAACATAACCCGTACTCTGGGGTGGCGGTATTACATAGGTACGCAAATCAGCTTGTTGCATATTATGCAAAATGGGGCTAGCCAACAAAAGTGAGCTGATATTTTTCAGAGGTAACCACACAGATTTCAGGAAGTGAATCGAACCTCTCAATAAATCTAAAATGCTTATTAATTAACAGGCAATCACCAATTTGCAGACTGTAAAATACTTCGGCATAAAGCTTGACTCTCGCTGGAGCTGCAATCACTATGTTCAAACAAACCTCAACAAAGCAGCCATCGCATACCACCTCATAGGCTGCATCTTCAAGCCGAACTCGATTATATCTACTCGAGCTAAAACTATTGCCTTTAAGCAATTGATTAGGCCGATCCTCACTTACGGTGCCCCTATCTGGTCTTCGGCTACTTCTAGCGAACTTGAGAAGCTGGCCAAATTCGAGCGCCGTATCCTCCAAAATATCACGTCCCTTTATTTTAAGGTCAATGGCCACTATTATTGGAATAGTGACCTTTCCCAAAAATATTAAATACCACCTCTTTCCTCTTATTTGGTTCAACTGGACAACAACGCGATTCGCCGTGCCGCAGAGCACCCCAACCCCATCACCCAAGCGCTTCATCTAAGACCTGGATCTTATTCTAATCTCTCTGCAATGAAGTCAGAGTATGTATTTTCTATCGTTTGGATTGCGCTGCCTGTATTTTGGTTTTATTTGTACACCAAGCACTTTCAACAAAACAGACAGAGAGCTACAATTAGAAATAGCCTTTGAAATTGAGCTGCATGTAATTTCATTTACTTAGCTTTAGAGTACCTATTTGACAAAAAAAAATGGATTAATGTTGTATTATACTGTTGGTTTTACTATTAAGCTGAACTCAGATGATTTTGACTTTTTGTTTCCAGTTTCTGTTCCTTCCCGATTATATACGATAAAGACGCGAAGATAAACAGCTTGTGAATAGCCTGCAGATTTTCCCGTGCAAACAAATAGTTAGGCTTCATCAAAAGGCGTGCGAAGGAATTTCGTAACCTGTGGGTCACAAGATCCTTATACATCTCACTTGTACGCCCCATTCTCGAATATGCTTCCATTTGCTGGAATCCGGCTTTTGAGACCCACAGTAACAGACTCGAGTCCATACAAAAGCAATTCTTACTTTCCGCATTGAGAGATCTATTACAACCCTTACGATTTTAGCGCCCTTCCTCATTATGAGTTTCGACTGGGTCACCTAAACTTATTGACACCAGAAGAAAGATGATTTCGGCCTGCTTCACATTTGACGTCATTAGAGGCGTTATCAGAGTTGAGTTCCTCAATAATAAAATAGTGTTAAATAACCCTGTAAGGAGCACCAGGTCCTCTCGTTTTCTTAAGGAATATCCACATTCCACTACTTACGCAGCTAATGAGCCGATAAATAGATGCTGCAGGATATTCAATAGCAAAAGTAATCTGTATTCCCCAACGGTCTCAAAATTATCCTTCAAATCTTCCCTTTTCCAAGCCATCCGCAACCCCTTATGTTAAGCTATTTGTCAATGTTTTATATATTCGCTATTTATTTATTATTATTGATCTATTTATTAATTATTTGATTTATTTAATTGTTTTTTTTTTCGTATTACTTTTATATACCCGTATTAAGTTTTCGATTTTCTATTTTGCTTTGTATTGTTTATGTAACTTGTACCTTGCTTGGTTAATGAATAAAATAAAATAAAAATAAACGTCATAGATAACTACTTGTATTTATTTCATTACCTTCTTCTAATACTTTGTCATTTCATTGAAACATGTACCCTATGGAGTCCTGGTGTTCATAAAAGGAGTCATTAAGTCACAGTAAAAAAAAAAACCATATGAATTTAATCTCACGAGGAAAATAATCTTTCTCATTATGTCAAAATGCAACCTCATTTAAATCATATCTAGCTTTGTACAAACTTCAGCACTATCAACCCATGCTAATTCACTTTACTTATGTAAACACTTCACCATCTCATTTATCCAACGAACATCAAAAAACAATCCTTAAAGCTCGCTTGCAGTGACGCCACCATACCGTTACCGCTAAAATGGATTTTTAGTTTCATCTTCATTCGTAACTGCACTCATCGCTTCTGAGATTTATTTCATGACTGCTCTTGCATTTTACGTGAGCGAAATTTGAAAATTTCAGCAAGGAAGTTGCTCCTTATATAGTGACGACACTATTGCCTGTTACACGTGGCAGCGAGCTGCGATTTCTTGAAATTTTCAACACTTCCGACCATAATTCTTCCAAATAAGAATCAAGTAGTGCAGACGATGCTAGTGAACATTGAACGTCTGTCATCGTCGTCAGTCATGTCACCGAAGATGGATATTTGTGGCTAGTCTAGTTACTTTTTCACGCCAACAGCACACGTTTTTGAAAGTGTGAAACGTAAGATCGATGCTGAAGTTTAATATATACTGGTAGAAATTCCTTTCGCATCCTGAATAAGATGGATTTGAGTAGAAGATGTCTAATCGCATATGCTGGAGTCATTGACTTTCGCACAAGAGTATGGTTTAGATGTTACATGATTTCAATGCATCTCTTTTCGGTTTAAGTAAATAGTTAAAAACGTTATCTGTATATAGTTAAAAATGAAAACTCAAGTACACGAAGCTATGAAAACAAATAGCAAGTTTATTGAGATATAATCAACCAATACGAAAAAAGCACACGCAATAATTGTTCGCAAATTCTTTCAGATGCATTTACTTGTTCCGTTTTTTGAAATATTTCTTCCAGCTCAAAAAATTTCAATTAATTCACCAACATTTTTCGGAAAATGGGAAATTTCCAGTCAAAATATATTTATTTTTGAATAGCTTTTTATCAATACAAATATATTTACTGTTTAATAATTTTTAATGTTGAATTCTTAATTTCATTTCAAATGCTTCTATTGTTCCCATCAAGTGCTTGTAACTTGAGTAGCTTTCGTTGTCGAATGGTCAGACTAAGGACAGCAAATGCCAGCTACTTCCAGCTAAACTGACAGAGTAATCAATTATCACTTGCATGCTTGCACTACCCTAAAGATATTATACACAAGCTTTTTGTAAATATACATAAAGTAGCTGGTTCATATATAAGCTTTTGGTAAAAATGCAATTACGTTTCATCAGCTCAAGCAATTTACATGCATTGGTAAACAAAATTAAACTTGTAATTACA
The DNA here is from genome assembly GCA_947369275.1 of Nemotelus nigrinus. Classification (NCBI taxonomy): domain Eukaryota; kingdom Metazoa; phylum Arthropoda; class Insecta; order Diptera; family Stratiomyidae; genus Nemotelus; species Nemotelus nigrinus. Next base: position 22,552,327 of record OX376374.1, on the reverse strand, counting down.
TTTTGTCGGCCATTAATTTACAAGTGCAAGTATGCTGAAACTTTCTTTACAGCCACCATCACGTGCACACTCAACCAATCCATGCCCAACATGCTGTCATTTAAATTTCATTAAAGCGTCCCGTATGCATCGCCAACTGATTCAACAGTAAACTCAGCTGAATTTCAGTTTTCATAACAATTCTGCATTTTTAACAACCCACATTGGGGGCACACATTGTCGAACCGAATGTCATGTTGCCTGCCACTCAGCAAAGATCGTTTCCGATTAAATGCGATGTCTACTTGACAATTGGACAATTATGAAAGTTGTCCAGCAAAAATGAATTCATTGAGTTTGTATCGCGAAGGACTATTGCCATGTATAAATCATGGAGCAAGTGTCTGGCATGCGGTCGACTGTTGCTAGTGAATAATTTTGAAATAACACCATTCACAGACACCACGATGGTTAGTTCAGCTTGATTTTCCACATTTGTGAAAAACGTGATTGTGATTTTCAGGATAAAAGTCACTTGTCAAAATAATTTATGCGTGTGTAAATTTATGCGAATCGTTGGTGGATATCAGTATGTCAGAGATTGCATGTATGCTGTTATCATGTCGTTTATTAAATATTGGTCACATAAAGTAATGGATACAATGTGACTAGTTTAAACAAATGATTCAGTTTCTTGATGATCTTGGCAAAGAGTGGGCAAAGGCAAATATTTTGAATTTAAGCTGTATTGATATTACAACATTTATTTCAACAAAGTACACTACCTTGAGTCTATTTAATTCTTAGGGAAAATGACTTAAAACCGTTTAGGTGGAAAGAGTGCTGACTGGTATCTGCATGCAATCAAGAATCTATGATCGCATAATTGAAAAGTTTTTTAATTTTCGTCAAGATATTATTCAACACTGAAAAAAAAGAAAAAATCGGATATTAAAAAGAAAGGTTTTATTCAGAACAGCAAGCATTAAGCACGTTTTTTTCAATATCATGTTTCATACACGTCATCTATGGACCAGTATAACTGTGAATTTCACAACTATTTCTTAGTTCATTGCAATTGGATATCATACTCTGCCAATTTTAGTAGCATCAGCAAAGACGCAAGCATTAAATCATTTTGGGTAGCCAAAATGAAACGGAGACAATACTATGTCAGTACCTATGTAGCCACTGAATGTTCCTCTCAATACTTTCATTAATCTCTTTTTCTTAGCATCAAAAGTAATTAACTAACTACTGACCATAAATCACCATTTGCCTCCTATCCTTTCAGACCTTTACACAGAATCTACAATTCAAAACGAAAATACACCATAGTTTAGCTTCTCATCAACACGAACCTTGAACCCAACAAATAACTTTCGAAGAGGGTAGAATCAATGCGAATCACGACCTCGAGAAACTTCTTTTCAGCCGACAAAAGATATCAAGACAACAGTAAATACATAGAATCTTCCAAGATTTATGATTCATAAAATTCGAAACAACTACCGCAGAATGAAAGTAGCGCTCAAAACAAAACTATTCTTTGAATTTCAATCTATCTTCATGTGTTTCAGACTTATAAAGCGCAACACAAACTGTCAGTCGCCATAGCTACTCAAACTACTTCGGCAGCAACCGTCTAGGGGGGGAAATAGATAATAAATTGAAAATCCTGGCGGAGAATGCGTAGCGTTACTAGAAACATGAAACAACAACAAAAATAAGAAGAAAAAAACTCCCATAAGGCTGCTACTTGTGAAGTTTCATAATGTTTCCGAGAGAAAAAAAGTTTTTCACAATATATAAGACGGAATTCAGAATAGGGTAGACTCTAAAAGAGAAAAGTTTTTATTCAATTCGTTCGTATCTAGTTTTTTTTCCAAAAGGCATAAATTTTCTTGTTTTGTGGGAAGTTTTGCTTTGAAGTGCTTATGTTTTGATGATTATCGACCTGACTATCTAATGTGTATTATGAAAAAATACATTTTATATGAGTAAATGCGTATCAGATGGATTTCTCATGTTTTATAACACACTATATAGAATGCTTGCAGTTTCTCAAATAAAGAAAACTGCCAGAATCATGCAATAGAAATAAAATTGCTTACATTTCTTTGTGACTGAATGATCAAAACATAAACACAACTCAATGACTGCGCTCAAATCGCAAAAAGTATGATTATTTATATGTAATATGATTGTTTATATGTATTATAATAATATAATGACTCTGACTTTCGTGTCTTGTTGAAAGAGCTTGTGAAAGGGTATATCCGCTGATAGTTTCCAAAAAAAATTTAATGCATCAGTCCAATCAAACTCACACCTTTCTTCCTCTGATTCAGCTTCAACAGCTTTTGTGAACCATTTAGAAACTCCCCGTGATGAAATACGTAAAACTATTTTGGATCTCGACTGCAACAAAGGTCCTGGGCCTGATCTTCTTCCTCCGACCTTCTTGTGCAAGTGTGTAGAGCAGCTTATAGCTCCCTTGTATATTTTCTTTAATAGATCACTTTCGTCGGGAATTTTCCCATTCTGTTGGAAGCTTTCGTATGTCACACCCGGATGAAAATCGGTAACGCAAGTCTATTGTCCTTTTTTTGTAATAACTTTATTAAACTGCTACTTTCGTATAAGAAGCGTCAGTTTGGTTTCAAATCTTACGTGCTAGGACAAGTGGACACCCTTCACAGCTGAGGACGTGTGCATTTTGGACGCATGTTACAGTATTGACTTAGAGTCAGAGAGCAAAGACAAGTGTGTTCTAGAATTACAATTTTTATAACGTAAAAGAGTTTTAAAACCAAGTTTCTATGCAATTTGGTTTTTTACTACGTTAAAGATGGAAGATCTAACGGGTCAGTTCTTTTCAGTCGCTGAAAATTACGACGGGGTTTTTTACCGGCTTGTTGGCGCAATGGCGAGGCTGCAATATATTTTACACTGCGGTTCTTAATTTCAATCCGCAGGTTTTTGTGACAATTAGCATTGCGGAAGTACCACGGAGCTCCGATTAGTTTGAAGTATTCTTGTTTGAGTCCTCTAGATGATGTTGATGTTTGATGGGCGAGCTGCTCCCCAGATTTGTAAGCCAAAAGACAGACTTATAGACGAGCACTTTAGAGTCGAAAAAAGTATTACAAGGATGTTTAACCGTACTTGGAAAACATTTGCACAGCTGGTGAACCTTCAGCCGCAACTACGCCCAAAAAGATTGCTTTATCGAAGAAATCAACCTTTATTCAGTCGCGATCCATATTTTCGGTAGCGCAAAGTTTCTCAAGAAGCAGAGGTTTTGACGTTGTGGGACGGTAAGATATATTTACCTCCTTCAAATGCCGTTCAATAGTTCAAAGAACTGAAGAATCACTTTACCATGTTTTCTCGTACTCACTCGCTTCAAAGCCCATTCGGAAAATTCATCAATATTGTTGTACACTTTATACCGCTTATTTGACATTATAACATACTTCTTTGATTTCCCAATCACTTTTCCAGCCATAGAGTACGATAAGTTTGGCCCTTTCAAGTGCGAACATAAAAAAACCACCTCGTAGGACTTTACTGGGTTAAAACTTAAACTTTATTTAAAATAGACGGGCATATATTTTCTACTTTTAAAAACGCGATTAGTTTCTTCTGACTCGGACCGTACATAAGTTAATTACTCTTACTAATTTGAGTTCCAATGATCATCACCCTGCAGAGTTCATACAATATGCAGAACTTTGCTGCCCTTTAGATATTTGCCGCCCTGCGCAATTGCCCTGATTATCCTTAAAGTAAAGAAGGCACTGATTATGAATTATTCTGACAACGACGAGGACACTTTTTTCAAAGATCTCCTGAAACAAGGTCCCACCGGGTGAATCTTTCATATTTTTTTAATAAAAATTTCATGAAATGTTGCTCTTGCATATAACTAAAATTTTGAATGAAAGAACTTATATCATGCAGAAAAAAATTGAGTAAATATGCTACTTTAATGCTTTAACGTTTAAAGCACTTGTAAATCCTTAATTAAAGCTATTCAACTTTCAAATCAATTACCTACCTTCTACTCCATGACCCATTGCTTACTTTTATTCCTTGAAAAAGATCAATAACAAATAACCACAATTCACTGTCAAAATACTAAAACTAGCTTCAATATTCAAGTAAATCTATGAGACATAATGAATGTGTCATATGATCGTCGCTTTGATTGCTCCAGTTTAAAACCCAAATAGTCTTCGTCCTGCTTAGCAGTCTTCCTTAACATTCATAAAGAAGATATAATGTCTTTTTGCATAATCCGCATTCCACTAAATCTTCTCTTATCCAAGACCACATATGCTACACGGGGAAAAACAAGTGCCAATATCATCATTTTCTAAACACTTTTCGTAACGATAAACATTACTCTTACTGCTATTACTCGTACTCGTACCACACGGCCAACATCACAAAACTCGAGCAGCACCCCCTACACCCACATCTCACAACTTACCATAACTTTCGAGAAGGTACTAAAGTTCCAACAGAACGCCAAAGACGCACCATCAAATCATTATCCTCTTAGGATACAGTCCCAAAAGAAAAGTTTTCTACCCAGTTCCTTAGTAATTATATCTTTCGACTACCTGTAATTAGATACTTATTCAAAAGACATCTTTCGTGCTGTTGTTCCTTCTATTAGAATAATATCGGATGATGGTGTCTTCGAAAAGTTAAATGAACACAACCTGGTGACAGTTTACAAAAGTGATGAAACTTGAAAGGTTTAGAAATTATCCTGACACTTGGTGCTTTTGCTTCTACCAATTGGTTGACATCAGTTTTCGGTTCCCAAAGAAAGGTTAAGGGGTTACCCCCACTTGTAACTTTGAAGTTTTTCGTTTTTTTTTTGTTGCATTTTTTTTAAGTATAACTATCTAAGAATACGTCCTTCAAATTTCAAGTCGATCCAAACATAATTAACCGAGATATGAGCGTTGAAAGAGAAGAAACTGTTGCTTATACAACCGTTACTTATACTTGTAAACGCGTTTTTCTCGAAATGACATCTTTGAAGTCGGTGACCAAAATTACTCGAAAACTACTGAACCGATCTTTTTGAAACTTAGCAGGCTTATTTAATACAAAAAAATGTAGTGTTTGATCGTTCGATTTTTTTTTTAAATAAAAAATGGCCGTTTTATAGCCAAAAGACGACCATTTTTTTAAGTGAAAATCGAAATATTAACTTTGACTGTCCGCCATTTTGTGAAAAATAGATATTGTTTTAAATCCTTCGATCAAACACTAGTTTATACTGTTATTTAACTAAGTCCATCGCTATTTTTTGTTTCAGATGATCCACTTCGACACAATTTTGGTCACCGCAAAAGGTGAAAATTAAAATTCCATTGTTTTGACGGCCATTTGTAATTAAATCATGTAATATTTTTCAATAAAAAAATTACTGAAAGGTGTTCAAAGTATGTACTTTAAGAAAATATAACAGTCGTATAAAAACATTTCGTAGTTTTGTCAAAATAAATTCATGAAAATGACCTATTTTATTGTGCTACAAGTGGGGGTAACCCCTTAAATTTAAGTAATGGTTACTATTTAAGGCCACTCAAATCCATTTTAGATTATATATAAGATTATATATCACAGGGTCTAAGATTTATTTATTTATTTTTTTTTTTTGTGTATATACATGAGAAATGACAGAAAAATAATTATAGCTGGTACTAATAGCTGTTGAGGTATGAGGCTGAGAGAGTTGCAGCAACTATCAAGCTATATACTCGTCAAACTAATAAACAAATGAAATTGTGCAAACCATGTGTCTAAATTGCAAAGCAGAAAGATACAGTTGAAATCTGAAAATTCGATCGTGAGTTCTCGTGAACAGAAGTTTTTGATCCTTAAAATATAAGTAAATTGGAGGAGGGTTACCGTTTTGTCCGATGTGAACTTTCAAAAGTTTTGCTTTGGTTGTATAGACAAAGATTAAGACTTCTACATGAATTGATTTTCAACGTAAAATGCGAAAAATTTTCATTATGTCAATGGTTTGAAGGTTTTCACTTTCAATGCCTGCCGTAGCTGCAGGGTTCCCAGCACGTTCATAAAAAACTATACGAATTTACATCTTAGTAACATCAATCTGTCCTTTAATTTTCATAATTATTTGAAAATTTGGTCAAAAGCTATCGCAATTCGAAAATTTTCCAATTTTTCCCAATCTCATTTTAGGCGCCTAGCGCACGCATAGGGTTAAAAATTTCAAAAATAATATCATATTCACATTAAGAACACGTTTGAAATTCATTGCATAAACCTTGTTTTTGTGAAACTTTTTTGTTGACAGAATAATAGGCATATCTAAAATATCACTTAAATTGCACTCGGCTCCAAAGGGTTAAATATTATTTACTTTATGTGAGACCTGGCACTATTCTTCATATACACCAACAGTATCCTGGATGGCGTGTTCCTGAGATGTTTACACTGAAATTTTTTGATGATATATATATATATATATATATATATATATATATATATATATATATATATATAATTGAAAAGATGATTTATATATATATATATATATATATATATATATATATATATATATATATATATATATATAAATATGATTTGAATACTAGTGTTCTTCGACCATTAGTAAAAGGAATTGAAAAAAAAGGTAAATAAAATTTACTTAGCTCGTGCCTCAAATGAAATTTGATGAGCATGTATTATAGTTATTTATTTATTTATTGAATAATTTACGGAACAATGTTCCATTACATTAGTGTAGTAACACATTATTTTATCATAATTATATCCTTTAAATTTAGCTTAATTCTATGCCTCAAGTTATATCCAAGCCACAGCTGAAATAGTGTTTAAAAGTGTACATTCGAAAAATTGCACACTATATATTTAATGCGGGCCAAATCATCATTAAAATTTAATAAACGGTGGAGTTACACTGAAAAGAAAGATAATTATAAAACGTAAAATGTGTTTCAATCCTAACAATAGAACCAAATAAGCGAATCGAGTAGCACAGATGAAGCAAACAGCAAATGTACACAAGCAGCCAAAATATTAACGTGAGCCACAAAACTGGGTTCTCATGCAAAATGAACAACCCGTCCGATCAAGCTTCACATCTCCACCAAAGGCGGAATCAAAGGACAAATAAATTAGACGGACTCTATTACACGATTATCAATCTGAAGGATTAAGTCGAATAAGTAAGCCATGATGTCCATGTTGCTTAGCTGTTTGACAAGATTAATACCATTTGTAGAAATAATGAAACCAGCAAGCAAAACTGTTGAGAAGCCAAATTTTGATCTTGTTGAACAAAACTGCAGGCCCATCAAGCTCATCATCTATCAGCTCATGAGGTAAAACTTCATAGATGACCGACGCGACTTTTACTTAAGCTATTAGGGCTTACCTCAAAAAAATATGCAGTCAAACCACACGTTTAAATATCAGGAAATCAAAGCAGAAAAAAATCAGATGAACTGCGATGCACACAGAAAACAACATAGATCTAAAATCACATTGTAAAGGCAAATTATAATGCCGTTTTGGCTTATAAACAAGTTAAGTTGAGATGACGTCAAAATTTCAACCTGAAATGTCAGACCCAAATGTCACATGAAAACCTTTGAGGTAACGTCATTCAACAGAAACACTTTTAACCCATCTTGTATTAAAGTTTTCTGGTAATCAAGCCCAAAATCGTTAATTTATCATTGATTCGAAATGCTAATACACCAATTATAACCCACATTCTGTGAGAAAATACCGAGAATTTCTTTGCAAATTTGAAACATATTAACATTAAAAAGTCATCTTTACAGAGTCTACGATGCGCATCGTCTCTACTTCAAATATACTCCGTTCAGCCTTTCAATTATAAAATTGTCACAATATCACCCGGCATCATAACGTTTATCGAAAACAAGTTTCAGAGATTACTCAGTGCTTTCATCTTTTCAAGCATCCAGCCTTATGTCTGCTGCTTGTCTTTCTTCTTCTCTGAATTTACCCTGTAATTACTAACTTTGTCAGTTGAAACGAAAACGAAATGAGTATCCGTTTTGAAAGTTCTCTTACAATTAGCAGATTTTAATTACTTGAATGTAGGCTGCATTAACCCTAGAATGATAACCCTCTTGGGAATAGCATTGAAGATAACCATACGTCTCTGAGGCGCACGATACTCGATGCATAATTTTGAAGGTGTATTTTATTTTGAATAATTTTTTTCTAATGTACAATAAAGTTCGTGTCCTATTTTAGAAATTAAACAAAGTTTTCATTCATGTTTGTTTTATTTTCTACAACTATAAGTACTTTTTAACTTACAACTAAAAATGCATGCGAATATCAACAGTTTTTATAAAAAGCCTAATTTAAAATAAAAAAAAATACATAAATCAACGGTTTTCTCTCTTAAATCACAACATAATCAAAATGAAAAAAGTGGATGAGATCAAAAATAGTATCTTATAGACATTCATTACACACATCATTCTTGTGCTCACCACAAACAGCCTTTTTACATTTCACACAAGTCATCTTGGACATTCTCCATTTTTTACAGGCAGAAAAATCACAATATCGGCATTTTTTTGCTAAAGGTTCATCTTCATTAGTTCCTGAGTTTACTTCAGTAGGTCGAGCGACAATATTTGTAATTTTACTTCTCACATGTCTTGCCAAAGATGGGGCCTCTAATCTGTTGTTCATGCACGGTGCAGTCAACTGATCGCTGAATTTTTTCATATATTCTCTACGATTCAAAGGTTTCGCTTGCATATAATGGCAATACAGAACATATGAATTCACGAAAGTCATATTTAAAATGTCATAAAACATTGTCATTGGCCATCTGTTAGTTTTACGAGAACAGGACATTCCAGAACACATTTGGTCAAATGTGTACACCACCTTTACTTTGGTTATAGAACATCGTTATTTCTGGCTTATCGGTTGTTTCATTGAGCACGCCTTTCTCGTCACATGAAGACAAAAGATAAACCATCTTAGATGGCCTTGGCTTGCAAGAAACAAGTGTCAAAAATCTATCATAACCAAACATGAATGTTCCTACAGGTCGAGAGTGGGTATTTTTCATCTCCTCAGGTATTTCACGTTTATTTGACCTGATTGTTCCTACAAGTGTTAGCTCGTATGGCTCAAAAAGCAACGATGTAGTAAGAGGAACTGACGTGAACCAATTGTCACATGTAATGTTTCGATTTGTAGCGAATGTTTATGTTTCGGTTTGTGACAATTCTTTTACGTAATATTCTCCCTGGGGTACCCATTTCGTTTTTGTAGCCTTTCCAATATACGGCAAAGCGTTTAACATGTATTTGGTTCCACTGTCGCAAAGCATAGAAATTTGTATGCCATATTTACTAGGTTTATTCGGGATGTACATCCGGAATGGACATCGTCCGCGAAATCCGAGCAATTGTTCATCAATGGTTACATGTCCTCCTGGTGTATAGTTCAGTTGGCATTGGCTTATGAAAAGTTCCCAAACTTTTCTCACTGGCATGAAAGGATCTTCTTGAAGAACAGCAGGCCGCAGAGACTTATCATCCATCCTGAGGCACCTTGTTAAAAAGTTGATTCGATCCCTACTCATGAAAGCTACGTATCTTATTCCTAAAAATGAACTATCAAATAGTTCTTCAGTAGACAAATGGTTGTCTTTCATTGCTACACTCAGTGTAAGAATCTCAATAAAACCCTGAATTTCTAGTGAAGTCGTGTATTTACTTTAACTTTAACTTAACTTTAACTTAACGATCTCCTAAATTATTTCATCAGTGATGAAGAGATCAAAGCACAAAACGGGATCATAAATAGTTCGGCACATACGATTTGGACCTCTACTTGTCCGAATGATGTTGATAGCAGAAGTTCTTGAATGCGTTTGACCTTTAACTGTAGACCAACGATGCTTACCTGTCATCGCTGCTCGACTCGGAATAATAATACCCCGATCACGTTCGATATCCATCCGATCATACGGTGCTGGTAAAGAGCCAGGTTGGGACGATTCCTCTTGATCATCAAAAGTACTTTGTAGATCTTCAGGAATAATATCAATGAATTCATCTTCAAAGTCACTTTGCACATCGTCTTCGCTTAAATGATCTTCTAATTCACTATTACTCTGCTGAGCATCACTGGCCTCAGATTCCTCTTATATGCCTAATAATTTTATTTTTTCACTTTCACTTAAGTATTTACTATGTGCCATGGTGATAACAACAATAATATTTTCTGAAAACATAATAAAATTTGTTCTAAGTCCACATAAAATCTAAAATACTTTAAAATTGAAACTACGCTGAAAGTTACTCAAACGATAGCCATACGCCTCTCGAGCGCATTGACCTGTTATATCTAGAAAACCATAATGCTTACCGCATGCGCACAACCACTTTTGGAGAGTGCTGATTTACGACTGAGTTGGTGAAGAAGGACAAATGCGTACGCGCGACGGTTGAAAAGAGAAAGCGATATTAAGCTTTTACGTGGGTTATCATTCTAGGGTTAAGGAAGCTAAATATTTATATATGTATGTTGGAGCTTTATTGAATTAATGTAATGAAAATTGCATGTTGCCGTGACTTGTCTTTTGGGGATTCTCTTGTGTGCAGAGCCAAACGAATTTTGGGAGCAATTTGCAAAATAAATTTATGGTGAGTTATAAACATTATTATTATTAGAGAATAAAACCAAACTCACTCCATAAAATTGTATATATAGCACGATAGACCCAGGAAAGCAGAAACAGGACTTTCCATCAGTCAAAAATAGTCCACCTGGATATTTTATTTTCATTTACATTTCAACCAGCAAAATGTTCTTTAGGCTAGGTCAATTCTAGGTCAATGAATCAATTTTGCTGGCTTTGAAAAATTAAAATTATTGTTTTTCTTTTAGTTGCTAGATATATTCCCATTTCTTAGTAGGTATCAATATTTAAAGAGTCAGATGCCCTATTCTTTGATGCCTATCGGTCAATCGACTCATTGCCCAAACAATACCTCACGAAAAATTTTCTGACGTATTTTACTTTCGCCTTGTTTCGTTTGCAGCCTTCAGTATATCCTCTACTAAATCGTACTACATCACCTAAAATATCCCCAACGCCTGTCATATTTCGATTTATGTTGGCTATTAACCGCAATTCACATTCTTCATTCTCACTACTCCATTGACATAAATTACCCGGAAACAGTACCCACGAAATTTTAGCACCCCCCTATGTAATCCGGCTTTGGCCAACGAATGTTTGGCCTTGGTATCACTCTCCGGTAAATATAAAAACAAAAATTTATCAAACTCTGCAAATTCTCATCGCATTCAAAACAAAGCAGACAACTTAAAGTGGTAGACGAAAACAAGAAAATTTTCCGATAGCTTCTTTTCCGCATTCCAGCCTGTTTCGGGCTACCTTCACACAAATATCTCTCTCTTTCTTGACTCCTGTATTAAAAACAGCTTTATAAATTCCAGATTTCCTTCCGATCCGAGTTAAGGCCCAAAAATAACACGAATGAAATTTCATTTTTACTATCATGAAACCAAAAGATTTATGGCGCTAGAATCCCTCAAAATAAGTTGTTGGATTATTTTTCGAAGCGTTTCTAGAGTTTTGAGCGTAAGCGTGTAGGCCATGGCGACTAATACCGAGTTAGGCTCTGGTAGTCGGAAGTTTGAAAAACTTCTAACGGCGGATTTTATTATATTTTCTAATAAATATCATCTGAAATTTATGTAGAAATCGATTCAAAGTTATTATGCTGGCTCATCGTCTATGAATGGGATTTATGTATTTATTTTTATGGTTTTCTTATTTCATATTCCCTTTTCTAGCTTCAGGGTGCAATTTACGGTGGTGGTAGTTTAATGCTGGAGGAATTTCAAAAGCATTAGGCTGTATTTTAAAGTATACTTTAAGGTTTGAGCTGCATGGATTTCCACTGAATGGATTAATCTTTTGCTAAAAGATATGGTTGCAAAAAGAATTTGATGATAACAAAGCAAAATGCTGAATATCAATTTCAATTTCAAAAGCAGTATGAAGTTGATTGACTCATTAACTATGTAGATGCTATGGGTAATAATAGTCGCGTTTCTGTGCCTCTGTCGAAAGTTGATTAGGATAGTAGTATTGAAAACAACAACAGCAATCCTGCCACAGTTGTTCTTGCTGTAAACGCTACTATCCTAACCAGCTCTATATAGAGGCGCAAAAAACGAAACTTACAGGAAATGAAGGAAAGGCGAAATACATGGTGCCAGCATCTGCAGAAATAACAAACCGCCAATGAAGTGGAACATGAATTTGAAACATTGTAATCCTTCAACTATTTTGGGCTGATTTAGCAGCCGATAAAAATATGCATGAAGAAATACACGGGCACTTGCTCAAATTCAACAACAGTCTGTCAGTCAAAGCACTTTAAATCCCGAAATCTTACCCGAATCTGCACAAGACTCTGGTCTTGCCAGTGCTCACGAATGAATCTGCAACTTGGGTGCTCAGAAAAAGGCACTCTGACTTTCTTTCGGAGAATCATTGACCCCATATGTGAAGAAGAGCGATTTCAGAGACGCTAAAGCTATTGGCTGTTCGCTATCTACCTAGAAGCAGATATATGTTATTACAAAGATATAGAGGGCAAGGCACCTAACTCGTATGAGCGAAGAGAAACCTGCTCGAAAAATAATTTACCCTCGGTCTTCAGTTGCCATTTTCTCTGCCATATGCGAAGGCAACGAATGTCAAATTATGGCATGCCATCTGATGCGTGGGCGATTCCATGGCATGCCATATTGTTGAGCAGTGAGCAGTTGCGCGCTATCCGAGGACTGAGAGCTCTGGAAAAGTTAGAGGAAACCGAATGTGAGGAAATATGAAAATTAAGGAAGAGGCCTGCATACTGGGTCAAATTTTTCCAGAAGCGGTCAGCTTTCAGTTTAAAATGATTTTCAGAATAACTAGAAAGGACACAGTGTTGCGTTACGCTATACCGGCGAGAACGAGGCTAGCAATAGTCCTAAGGTATATATCGTCCGACAACTCTTACAGGTCATTGGAGTTCCTAGCACGAGTGTCTCGGAAAACAATAAGCTCCTTTGTACCGGAAATCTTGGTAGGTATTTACGATGTTTTCCAATTTGAACATTTGAAAATAGAAGTTATTGGGTAGTTTTTCAATGATAAAAACGATTTTTTGCAGTTGTCGTCAACTGAAGCGGTCAACTGCACCACCAAACTCTGGTTCTAATTTTTACTAATGTTCGAAGAAGAACATTAGTATTAAAATCACTTTGGGCAAAAATTCATGTTTCTTTATTTATATACATATATATATATATATATATATATATATATATATATATATATATATATATATATATTTGATTAAGATTATATTATATAAGATTATATAAGATTATATATATATATATATATATATATATATATATATATATATATATATATATATATATATCAAGAAAAAATTCCAGTGAAAAAATCTCAAGAACGCGCCATCCGATTGAACTGAAATTTCCAGGATACATTGGTGTATATGCAGAATAAGTCTCACAAAACGCTAGTAGTCTTTAACTCTTTGGCGCCGGCGGCCATTTTAGTAATATATTAAATATACCTATTTTTTGTCAACAAATGACTTTCGTAAAAATAAAGTTTATGGAATGAATTTTGAACGTGTTTTTATTGTGAATATATTAATTTTTTTGAAATTGTTAACCCTATATGTGCGCTAGGCGCCTAAAAACAGATTGACCAGATTATCAGATCATTATGAAACTTAAAGGACATATTGAAATTACTAAGTTGCAGACTCGTGAAGTTTTTTATGAACGTGCTGGCAACCTTCAAGCTACGGCAGGCATTGAAAGTGAAAAACTTCAAACCATCGACCCTCTTGAAAAATTTTCGTCTTTAACAGTGAAAACCAACTCACATAGAAATCTTGTTGAATGAAAAAAGAATGAAAGAAGAAAATCTTGCCTTGAAATCTTGAATGAAAGAAGAAAATCTTGCCTTGTTTTTACAACTAAAGCAAAACTTATAAAATTTCACATTGGAGAAGAACGGTAACCCTCCTCCAATTTACCTATATTTTAAGCATCAAAAAATTCTGTTCACGAGAACTCATGATCCAATTATCAAATACAGTTGAAATTGACAGAATGTACTGGCATTAAATAGGACCAGGTCTGATAGAAGCGATTTGGGAGTTCGGGCAACTTTGTGCCAGTGGTGCCATCTTGAAAAACATATAGAGAAAAAACTGCTTTTTGCCCTATGAATTCTGATTTAGTTACCAGATTTTTATGAAATTGACACAGTAGCTGAGCCTTACTCAAAGCCGTGTTTGGTCGAAATTTGGTTGAAAAATTCGGTTGTTGCTGCCAGCTATGGAAATTTTGTTGTCTTGAGTTTTGAAAATTCGCTCAGGAAAATAAAGCTTTTTGCCCTATAACTTCCAGTGCAGTCATGAAATCAAAACGAATTTCATATGATAAATGGAACTTATTATAGGCATTATCCAAAAGGAATCTGGTTAAAAAAAACCATGATAGGGTTGCCAGCTATAACCTATGTATTTTTGGTTTTTTTTTGGCTTTGTATTTATTTGCAATATCTTTATTGAGCGATTTTATCGTAAAATTTTCAAACGGTAATGATCTTGTAGTGACAATAAACAACAAATATTAAGTTTTCGAAAATTTGAAAATTTTGTGACTGGTAACCCTAAATTTATTTGTACCCATATAACTTGCAGTCATCGAATCAAAACGAAATTCGCAGAGTAGGTTGATTTCAATGTGAGGCAGGTGTGATATATTTTTGGTTTTGGTGCTAGCGAAGGGTTGGCGTTTTTTGCTATTTTCGTATCAATAAAGGCTTACATTAAAGTAAACAAAGTGTTAGCTTTGTTGATTTAAAGAAAAAGATCCGGTTTGTAGCGAAGTACAAATGAAACTGATTTATTACAATAAAAAAACTATTTTCAACAGCTTTTAACAGGTTGCTGTTTTAAAAATGAATGGTTTTAACAGGTTGCTGTTTTAAAAATGAACAATAATTGAATTTGAGTAAAACTGAGTTTCTCCACCAATGGGTCACATGTCACCTACAGTTGGCCTCGTTTACTTTAAATATCCATATCGCGAATATTTACAATGAAAATAAGTAACGAATGATTAAATTGTTCGGTCCCAAACATCTTTTGTTTTTTGATCCCAAACATCTTTCTTTCCCTGTAACTTTCGACGAAATCATCGGATAAAATCAAAATTGATAGAGTTATTTGATTTTGACGTGAGGCAATTGGGAGAGGGTTTTAGTTGCAGTGCTGGTAAAGTTTTTATTACGAAATGTGTTATAGTACCACGAGTATTTTTTGCTGAGAAATGAAATGTGTGAAGAAATACATCTATTCTCATCAACGTATATTTCGATTCTGTCTTCGAATGTTACATTGGTTTAAAGGTTTGCCAGGCTGATAGATCGTGATCGTAGGTTTGGACTGTTATCTACTTAAAATGAATACTCCGGTCACCCGTAAGTTAGGTCAGTAGCTTGCTTCATTCGATATTTGCCAAGCGCGCCCTTATGCAATAAGTACATACATATATGTATACATAAGTCGAAGCTTGTAAATTGTGATATTTTCGCTGTATATAGGCATATTTTATATATATAAATTAATATTACGTTGAATATGTTCGTACTGCTGCGGCTTTGTGTACTTAGTATGTTGGTCGCATAAAAAAACATATAAATAGGTCACGATTCCAGGGAGGTACATTCTACGCAAAGAGGTAAACCGCTTAACAAACGTTATACGCGATCAAATCAATCGTTTCAAAAATGAGCAATGGGAACTTTTCATGAAAAGTATGGAACCCGGTAGTGACTCATTCTGGAGGTTGTCCAAATATTTCAGGACGAAAACCAAACCCTCCATGCCTCCCGTCCATGGAACGACTGGTCTGAAATTTAGCGATTCAGACAAAGCCGAAGCATTCGCAGATACCCTTGAGCTGCAATTTCAAGAAAACTACTCTTCAGACGACGATCTAGAAAACGAGATACTCATGGATCAAGCTGCTCTGAGAATCATAAAATCAAGGACCCCAAGAGAAGACATAATTCCCCCCACCAGTCTAGAGGAGGTAAAAAATCTGGTACGCTTTATCAACAAGCGTAAAGCCCCAGGCCCCCATAAAATTACCAACCTTTGCATCAGTCACTTACCTGATAACATCTTACAGAATCTAGTAGACATCATAAACTGCATTTTCCGTCTGAAAAAATATCCAAATTGCTGGAAACTAGCCACAATAACTGTCCTCCCTAAACCCGGTAAAGATTTGACATTCCCTCAAAACTGGAGGCCTGTTAGCCTTCTCTCATCTCTGGCTAAAATAACTGAGCACATTTTTCTCTCTCAACTAAAGGAGATAGTTCAACTCAATAATATCCTGCCTGATGAACAATACGGCTTCCAGTCGCAGCATTCTACCAAGCTCCAACTATCCAGAGTCACCCAACATATTAGAACAGGGTTCAATAGACGTCATTCCACAGGTCTAGTTATGTTCGATGTTGCCAAAGCTTTTGACAAGGTTTGGCACGTAGGTCTGATCGTCAAACTAGATAATCTACAAATTCCCAAACCACACTCACAACTTATTGGCTCCTTTTTACATGGAAGAACCTTTCAAGTAAAAATAGAAAGACACCTCTCCTCTCCTTAAGATTAGAATCAGTGAAGAAATACATCCGCGACAGAGCTCTTAAACTTTTCGAAACTGTCGACAGACATCCAAACAGGTCCGTAGATATTCTGAAACACCCAAACAATCTTTATCGTCCCACTTGTCCTAGCCTGAGGCAACTTATAGAATAAAGCGGAAACGCCAAATTTTCAAATTATAATGAATAAATAGTAACGCCAGCTACATGTTGAAGCTAAATAATGCTCACAGCCACGAATGGAGTAAAAGTGCAAAAACAGCACTAGCTCCAAGCAGACCACAGTTCACAGTCAGGAGGTACATTCATTTGAATACAAACAGTCGAAGAGAGAACATAAAAATGGGCAAAAACAATATAAGAGCTGTCATTAAGTAAATCTGTTTGAAAAAATTGTCTACCGGAGACATACACGGCGACATGGTGGCAACATTAGGAGACTCTGCTCCCCCATATTCCACCGTTGCACGCTGGGCCAAGGAACTTAAGCTTAATCCACTGAAGATGAACACCGCAAAGGACGTCCATCCACATCCCTCACTGAAGACAACGTAAAAAACGTCGAAGTTGTTGTGTTGGCAGATCGAAGAGTGACTATCAGGCATGTAGTTGAGGTCTCAGGGATTTCATATGGTAGTGTTCGAAAAATCTTTGCCAACAAAAACATATGAAGAAGGTCTCTGCGCGTTGAGTACCGAGAATGTTTACGGACGAGCATAAGAAGAAACGAGTCGACAGTTCAGGGATTAATCTCGAGAAGTTCCAGGCAGATCAGGATAATTTTTTGTCACGTTTCGTGACCATGAACGAGACCTGGATCCACCATTTTTATCCAGAAACCAAAATGCAATCGATGACCTGGAAGCGACCCTCTTCACCGACGCCGAAGAAATTCAAAGTATCGAGTTCGGCAGGAAAGGTTATAGCATCAGTTTTTTGGGACGCTGAAAGAATTATTATGGTGGAATATTTGGAAAAGAGAGCCACTATATCAAGCTCTTACTACGCAGACTAAATAAGAAGATTGCGAGAGGCATGAAGGAAAAAATACGCGGTAAACTGCGAGCCGGAGTTCTGTTTCATCAAGATAACGCACCGGCTCACAAGGCTGCAGTTGCGATGGATGCAATTAAGGAAACAGGATTCGAATTGCTTGAACACCCACCCTATTTCCCAGATTTAACTCCCAGTGACTTCTACCTCTTTCCTCGGCTCAAACAACAACTTCGGGGTAAGAAATTTGAAGATGACAGCGAAGTGATGGCCACTGTTGAGGCATTTTAGGAGAGTCAAGATAAATAATTTTTTTCGAAGGGTATCCTGAGCTGGGGAAAAAGATGGACTAAATGTATTAACTTGTTAAGAGACTATGTTGATAAATAAATAATTTTTTTATGTTTCATCACCTTGGTTTACATTCATTATCATTACTTATTGATCAACCCTTGTATGTATGAAATAGAAATCAATTTTTAAAATATGCGGCAGGTTCAATATTAGAATTACACTCAAAAAACTGGGTCGGAAACTTGCCAGCCATGACTAAGAAGGACTTGGCTGCTACAGATGTAGCTAAACTATTCTAACGTGATCAGTTTTTTGTATATGGAAAATATAAATTCCTATAGTTTCTTGCAGCAATATTTCTGGACATACTTCTATGCTAGACTCATAGAAAGTCTACCTGAACCGTAAAATAAGTGGATCATATAATGACTAAAAGAAACGTATGACACTTAATTTCTAACACCAAAAACATTTCTATTGTCATCATATACAAGTTAATTACATTATATGTAACAATTGAACAGCTATTACTAGCAATTCCTCCGCTGTAAAAACTGATTACTACCAGATAATGATGATACCCGATGACATAAAAAATATTTATACTCATTCGTATTAGCTCTTTTCATTTTCATTCGAATTGCCTCACTGCTGATATGACGACACTCATAAAATATCCTTGTATCTTTTGCAGGATAGTCATCATTATGTCCTACAATCAGTCTGCCAGCAAACAAGAGCTTCTCATGTACAACCGGCGACATGAGTGCCTACAAATTGCCTACTATGACAAAGAACTCCAAACCACAATAGCTCTCTTCAGTCGAGCATCCGAATCATCAATGCTTTACGGCAGAGAAGCCTTTGATTGGATTATTCCCGGAAGAATGAATAGGTTTCATGTCCTATTAAGGAAAACGGTATATTATGCGCGCTATTTAACACGATTCACATTTGAACTTTGTTTTGGATGGGCGTGGAGGCCAAAAAGAGTGAATCGACGAGAGGAAAGTATCTAGCTGCGCTTAACTCCACTGAGAGGTTCTTCTAAATTTGATATTTTCTGTTGATCATATGTTCATAAGTGGACAGTGTAACCTCGTTTTTTTTTTGCAGTTGTTTGAAGGCAATGTTACTAACCTTTTCTTGGAAAGTGTATTTGACTTTCAATTGTTCCTTTTGATCTTGAAATAAATAGCCCAATCAATAGCGAATTTTTGCCCTTGTGCTGCTTGATTAATTAATTTTCAAGTTAATTAAATTCAATTCCTTGGGCTCCCACTTGAATCCTCTGAGTGGAATGGCTTTTATTGGCTCACAATGTTGATAGGCACTTGAGCGTATAAGACCGTTGTCCGTCCCGAAACTTATCCGATTACAAGGACTTAAAACGATAAGTCTAAGTCAAAGCGACATGAAGTTAATTTATCGGAATTTACAAACACGTTTTCATCCATGCCGTTCATTGTAGATACTACTGACTAAGTAAAGTCAAATACCAAAGAAGCTACAGTAGATACGTATTGCTTGGTCTGTGTTCGAATAGGCCTCAGTTATTCGAGATGGAAGAAAATTTGAATGGTTGGAGCCAAGAACAATTCCATCCACGCCAACTTCTAATCTCATTAAATTCGGAATAACTCAAAGTTCCGGTGAACAATTTTCGTAAGTACCGTTGGTTTGTTCAACTGCCGACTAGCCATTAAGCATACTTCAAGTATTTGCCTCATGATGAGAATCTACTACGCTACTGTCGACGAAAGCTACAACTATCTTCGACAAGTACTTTCTCTTCGATTTGTGAAGAAGTTCTGCAGAAATTTAGCTTATGATAATTAGTGTGGGAAGCATATGTTTTTGAAGTAGCAGCTCGGTGAGGATGGATTTGTTTGGAAAGTGCAAGTGCAATCCGAAAGAAGAATTTTAACATTAAAGTGGTCAAAAAAGCATGAGTTGAATCTTTCTTAATAATATTTTTTTTACAATCAAAAAAGAAACCTTTGAAACTAATTGAATTATGCCTCCTACGACATTCAAAAATTTTTGTGGTGATAGCAATCGAAAAAATTCTTGATTTAAGTACTTTTATCATGATTATGATGATAGTTTTTTTCTGGGTGTTGCGATGTACGAAAAGTGTTTATTTTTTATCAAAATCACAAACTCAAGTAATGCGAAAGCTAGTGGTTTCGATTAGTATCAATTATAATGTATGTCCTAATTAGGGCATTTATCCTGAAATTGAAACAAAGGTCACGAAAATTTGGAATTAGAATTTATGGGATCCCGAGATAGTACCGAGATTTCGCGATTTTATAAAAGAACTGTATTAAGGGAATTTAAACTGATATATTGGTTTATTCGTACTCAATTAAAACTTTGTTTCAAATATATATATATATATATATATATATATATATATATATATATATATATATATATATATATATATATATTTATATATATATATATATGGAACTGGTAGTTAAGTTCATTATAATGTTAAATTTATGCACATATGTACATGGGTGCTAGCAAGTAAGACGTTAATCTATAATTGCATCTAATTTAATATTATGATCTAATTTCTTCTTATCTTCTTGCCCAATAATTTCTTTTTATTTAGTCATGATATTTAATGCAATAATCTCCAATGCCCTGACATTATAAAATTAGTTCAAAACGAATTGAAATTTAATCAGCATAACAGATGTTATGGTAATATAATAAAAATACATTATCAATTGGTTCAAACTGCGGATTCGTTTTGAAAGTATGCACTTAACAAACAGAATTCGTCAAGAGTTTTAGAATTTAAACTAGACCTGTTTTTGGTAGGATATTAAGCATGTAATCAAACGCCAGCTGCAATAATGAGCCCTTAGCGCCTCCGTTTTCATAAAACGATATTTCCTTTAATATTAAGTTCCGGGTTGTTCGCTCATGTCATAATGACGAAACTTTTCTAACACTCAAAATGGGCTGAATTTTATCAATCCTGAAATTTCGGGAGTGTCGATAAAAACTTCGGGATCCCGAAAATGTCCAAATGTGTCGAGATCCCGAGATCCCGAAATCTCGGGATTGCATGCCCTAGTCCTAATACGCTGCTAAGAGTTTGAGGTCGTATGCACAATACTTCTGAAGGGTTGTGTAGAGCTTTGACATTTACTGCAGAGGAGTCCCAATAGCAGTATTATAAGCATTTACGAAGAGACTATGATTGGTGTTTGAGTCCAGGCAGGTCACGAGATCAGTTTTGACGTGGTTGAAACTTTTGCTAGATTCAGGTGACCATTCGGTAGGTAGCTGACTTAATTGACTTCACCTTCTACACGAGATGAAGCACTTGGGTTATATCCAACAGCTTACTTTATTTACTATAACGAATAAGTGCACGTATACGCTCCAAGCGTGCTAATGGCACTACCGTGTTGGTGCTCAAGTCGAATTGACGTCTCTGCGTGGCTATGGGACGGCACGGTACAGTAATGCTTGGGGCTAAACACGACTACGTGCCCCCCCATTGCCATTAGAAAAATT
This sequence comes from Nemotelus nigrinus, assembly GCA_947369275.1. Taxonomy (NCBI): domain Eukaryota; kingdom Metazoa; phylum Arthropoda; class Insecta; order Diptera; family Stratiomyidae; genus Nemotelus; species Nemotelus nigrinus. Next base: position 22,530,678 of record OX376374.1, on the reverse strand, counting down.
TACCGGTTGTGTTTTTGTGGTTGTGTGTTAATTTTTAAGGGCTTTTTTATCTAATTTATCTATCTATTTAAAACAATTAAAAAAAAAAACTTTTTTATCTGTTTGTTTGTTTATATTCTGTGTTGTCTTTTTGTGAATTTTTTGGATGTTTTATTTATTCTTCAAGTATTTTCCCCTTCTACCACCATAGGACGAGAAGGGATCAAAAGTTTAAAAATAACTAACAAAAACGTACAAAAAATACACGAAAAGACACAAACAAACAAACAAGAAACATCTCAAAAACAAACACATAACCACAAAAACACAATTGGTAAAATTGTCTAACGGCTATGGGGGGCACGTAGTGAAGCTTTACCGAGGAGTTTAGCAATTATGATTACCTTAAGCTGATTTGAGGCAGGCTTAATGACTTTCTATAAAACCTCATGCCCCAATAATTTGTTTGAAGATCGAAGGAAGCGACATTTCTCTAAGTTTATGATGAGGCCATAAACCAGCAACTAACTTCTTCAGAAGTCAAGTTACTAAAATTTCATCGAGGTTTATGTTTCGTCGAGCTTCGGTCCACGTAAAAATTTGTTTATAAATCTCTGGAACGATTGGGATGAACGCAAAGAGTCTAAAGGATGTCCAGATGACTGTCTTAGGGATATCGTTCGATTTTACGGGGATTTAATGGTAAGCTGCTCTCAAATCTATGTATAAGCTTGAGTAGCTTAGTGGGTAGAGCACTGACTTCTTGTGTGTGGGGTCCGTGGTTTGAATCCAGGTTAGGACGAGGATCCGCGCACGAAGCTTTGAGTTCACCTAGCTCTGAATAGGTATCTAAAGTAATCAGGTGTAAAGCAAGTCCAGGAACTAACCACTCCATACTCGTATTCACATTGATTGTAAATTTATGATGACGCTTTCTACTAGTTTCAATCCCGAGGGATCTTGGGAACCTACGAGGGTTGTCGTGGGATTACTTTACTTTACTTTATTTTTGCCAAATCTATTGTGGTGAAAATTGTTTTGGTATGTAGTTCATTACAGATGCTTTGGACAATGGGGATCAGATATCTATCATGGACGGTTATGGCCTTAAGACGCCTGTAATCACCGCAAGGACGTCATTTTGCATCGCCGTTCCAGATCATTTGAAGTAGAGACAGTCAGCTGCTGTTCTTACTTTTCTCAGCAGTTGCACTTTCGGTTGCGGAGATCGTGCCAACAGTTAGCGCCCTCTTCTCATCGGTAGATTAATACTGACTCCTGTCGAAAAGTTGTTTTGAAAATTCGGGGGAGGCCTGCAGTGAAAACATTGGAAAGAATCAGTCCAGAAATGAAGCCTTGAGGTACACTTGGTTCAATTAGAAATTCCTCCGGCACCTTTGATAAAACTTTTGATAAAACCAAGTAAAGAATCTGAAATTGATCATTTTATGCAGGACACCCTCAATCCATACCGAGTCAACGGCCTTCTGTAGATCTATCAGGCAAGCACTCAAAACCCTTTTGATCTGGATCAGTGGCGGCTCGTGGGAATCAATGTAAGTGGGGCTAGTCTGCAAGGACCAGTACTTACTTATATTGGAAATTCGGAACAGTTTTATATTTAAAAATGGGGTTAAAATAAATAAATACTATGCACAAATAAGTCAATTCAGTAATAAATTCCTCCAAGAAAATTCTACTAAATATTTACATCAGCTTATTGCTGCCTATTTTTCCTTGCGCCTATTTTTCTGTATAATAAATCTATCACCTGCTCATTAAAATGTACAGCTTCTTTACTAATAGATAATACTGCAAATAAATTGAAACGTTTTTTATATTTATTATAAGTTTTAAAAGTTTCAGTATTCTTTAGGTTGCTAAATCATCTTTCAGAATCTTAAATTAAATTATTTATTTGTTATATATGTTAAGAAATCATATTATTATGTTAAAAAGAAGCTTTACAATTCAGTAGCAGATGACATATTTAGAACACTTCAATATTGTATATTCATTTCGACTGGATTAAACTGGATTATTATCATATCCCAAACTTATCAATCCTATAACATGATGATCATATAGTTTTTTTTGCCATTCATTCCTTATGATTAGACTTCCTTGATTTCAAACTATTTTTAATTGAATTGAATTAATAAACTAGATCCTAGGTTAGGTTAATGTAAAACATTATGAAGAAAATTCGAAAATTTTATTAAAAAGTCACTAGAAAAAATTAAAATGATCATTATTCATATAACTTAACAATTTGATTACTTCTATTATCGTAACAACGTCCCAAGCATCCCATTTAGTTAAATCAAAGCAATGGTAAATTTTAACTAATAAATATTTATGCTTTGAATAGCACAAAGATTAAAAATTGTCACTTCCCGCATTTGACGTAAGAAAACTTTTTAAAAGTGTCCTCAAAGATCAATTGTATTGTAAACAGTGTATATTGTATTGTCTCACACATTTTTAATGCAATCAACATTTTGCATAAAATACCATACGTACAGACCTGTCTGTATCTTATTAAATCATGTTTGAGACGAGCACACAATTTTTCTATCATATTTGTCATATCACGATAATATCAACAAGCACTGTAAAAGCAAAACCATCGTTTACTCTTCAATTGCAAAACCCAATTAGCTTAATTTAACCCACTGGTACTACACACACTTTATTCAGTTAGCGAACGACGAACAAGCGATATACCAATAGAAGCTTAAGATTAGGGCTTAGTCCGTTCATTACTCTTTTTGCCATTGCGTATGACATGCACAAACTCTGCGCTCAGTGATTTTTTTCATTCGTTTCCTTTCTTTTCTGGGGCTAGTTCAACTTAGCCCGGCGCACATTGCATGTGGAACAGAATATGGAAAGAGAATATGAAAAGAGCATCGCGCGCATATTGCATATGCGAAGTAAATTCTCTTGTATTGAATTTATGTACATACGAATTTGTGAATGAAAATGAAATACAAATTTCGAAAGAGACGAGACATGAATGGATTTTAAAAACAGTTCGTGAGCGAAGTATTTTGTTCATTTGTTTCGGTGAAATGAAATTTTATAGTTTGTAATAATTGAAACAGAGATTGGTTTCTTTACATTTTGGAATGAAAAAGGATGGTGGGGCTAAGCCCCACTAGCCCCATACGTAGAGCCGCCACTGATCTGGATGCTATCTTTGATTACTCTTTGCAGAACCATAAAGGCGTCCACTGTAGAATGTTTAGTTATAAAGCCGATTTGTCTTCCTGACACAATTTGATACTCATTAGTGAAATGGATTAGTTGCGTCTCGAGTAATTTTCTCAATGATCCTAATACTTTGAAAATAGGGAATAATTTCACACGCTTCCAAGCTATGGAAAAATATCCAATGTTGAGGCAAGAATTAAAAAAAAAACACAAAGGCGTTCCAAAAAGCAAGATTTTTTATTATGAAATTAAAGATTTTATCTTTTGTTGAAGATTTTTTGGAAGAAAGGGTTGATACCAAGTTGAGAAGGGCTTTCTTGTTCACGAAGGTTCCATAGTCTCAAGGGTCTATAGAAGGATTTGTAAAACTGGATCGTGCAAGAGTCATCAAATGATTTTGATGTTGAAAATGAGAGACGAAGGCTTTGCCGAATTATGCCGAATTATGCTTCTCTCCACAGTAGATCGTAGAGAAAGCAGCAGTAATAGCATCTAGAGAAGACTTAGCACGCTGCCATTTGAAGTAAAATCCTTTTGCGGCCTATTATTCTTTTTATTCTCTGAAAAATACATATCTGGAAGACGTTCGTCAAATTTCATGATTACTTGGGCTCTGAGCTTAAACATGATAAGGATGCTGATATTTTTAAGGGAGGGGTAAGGATTTCAGCATGAAAAAAACACTTTTTTTACGAATTTGTTTTAAAAATATGGATAGAGCAAATTTATTTAAACTTTTTTTGTCATTTCAATAAAATTCTGTAATTTGTTTATGCGAAAATGTCGACAAACAAACCTGGGACAAAGGTTTTTCAAGAATGTCTTTGGAAAAAGACGATATGCGGTGTTCATTGTATATCAGCTGAAAATTATTTGAAATCAAAGAGCATTAAAATTTAGTCAAAGTATCATCAAATCCTCCCTCAACGTTTTCTGATTTTTATTTTTTCAATTTCAAATGATTGGTGGTCATTTGAAATAAAAATTGCTATTTTTCACGAAAAATTTGGGCTTTTTGTATGTGAAAAAACCCCTTAATGTAAAAAAATCTAAAAATTAACGTGGGAGAAGTATTTTACAGGTAGAAAGTGTGTGCCAAGTTTGAAATGAATCCGTAATGTGGTTTTTAAATGGCAGTGAACACGAACTTTTAACAAGTGGTTTTGAGATATGCGGAGCTACAATGATAGAGGAGATGGGGCTAAGTAGTCAATAACTTCAACAGTTTTGCTCTGACTGACTTCAAATTTTGGAACTATATTCTCGAGGTGTCAAACTATAAGAAGAGTTAAAATGTTTTTTTCAAAAGTGCAAATGTCAGGACTTTCTTTAACTGAACGAAGCTCTTTTATAGAGTAAATAGAGACTAAAGTGGCTATGTTTAGGGCGCCGAACTTAAAAGGACGCATTCCCAGCCAAACGAACAGCACGACACATTTCGTTTCTCTGGTAAAGACGTCTCGTTTCTCAGATTGAGAAGACAGTTTCCTGAAAGTTAGGATGAAGTACTAGATTTGGTTTACCAAAGCGGAAAGGTTACAGCCAAATAAAATTTTACATTCTCCGAAGACTACTGAGTCGATGAATAGTTGCACTGGTTTTACAGTTAGCGAAGTAGCTTTGATTGTGGAGTTTTTCGCAGTAGGTTTTTTTATTTCAATCAGAAAGTGGCTACCATAGGAAACAAAAGGCTGAACAGTGCTTTTATTGAAGTTGCAACTAGTTTACTTCTTCGCTGCTATCAAGTTTAGTGGCAATACGCCGCTCTTCAATTTTTTTGGCTTTGGAGCAGCCACTGTAGCTGAGCTACCTGTTGTTTCATCAACGCCTCGTGACAATTGGACGATGAACATCCCTAATGTTTTGGCCTCCTGACGTGAGTGGGCATTTGAGAATCGGCTTACGTGGGAGATTTTATAACCAGCAATTTGCGACGAGGATGTCACCATTGCAAATATGTACTCCTTTCAAAAGAACGGTTGTCTTCTTTTTAATTCGTGGGGTGCAGGTGAAGTAGAGGATATACCTTGCTTTGTACAGTTGAAAAATATATTAATTTGGCTCGATGCTTCTTGTGAATTGGGCTGTTTTCCTGAAACTGCTTTGGAGCGTTTTCTAAGATTCAATTCTGAGGCTTCTTGTCTTTCTTCTACAAAAGCTGCAGTAACTGATTTCCTGAAACTTTTCAGCTCAACTTGACGGTAGATATTTGGGGAATTCCTGCCACTCTCACTTGTTTTATTACTCTGCGGAGCCATATTTTTTTTCAGCTGCTCATTTAAAACATACACTTCTACTATTTTATCTACGTTAGACCTTTTCTTTAAATTTTTCAAATGGTGGAAAACATAATAAAAGTGAGTTAGAAAGGATGAGAGTTTTAGTAAGAAATGATTTCTAATAATTATTTTAAAAACAAGGATAATGGACAAATGCACACATAAATATTTATAGTTTTATTAGTTTACATATCGAACAGCGATTAACACCGATATAGTAAAAAATAAATAAAAATTCTAACAAATATAATTCATATATGATAATAGTGAAATGTTGTGTATTTGTATAAATAAAAATAATGTGTCGAAATCAGTTGGAAATAATAGAAAAAAAGAAAATGCATACAACAAATTTAGAAAAATTATCGAACTGCAAGAAAAATATTCATGAAACGAGCAATATTTGAAAAAGATTTATATTTGTGGAAGATGTTTGACTCCAATAATATCCAATTTAAAAACTTTTAACCAAAGCCTCCGTTATGCCTATTAAAAATCCAGATGAATTTTTGGCTGCAAACTTCACTCAAGTAAATGGTTCTATTCAAAAATTACATGCATATTTTATATCAAAGTAATATTTTTAGTTCAAAAACTATTTGCGAAAATTCAAAATTGCCGCCACATATTCCATTTGTTCATCCTTGAATTTTTCCGAAAGTACCATGGATTCGATATGACATATCAACTGTTTCAATACCGTCCACCAGATGTCGTATTACAATGTTATTGTTCCGTGTGACACATTTCAAGTGACAAATTGCAACTCAGGCAGAATATTTGTTAATTAGGACGGAATTACGCAAAATCTGGTGATGAGACGAATTTTAATTGCGCTGGCCGTAATTTTGGCAGCGTGTAATGGACGAAAACATCACCTGGAAGTTCGAGTAAGTTCAAATAAATCTTTCATTGCCCACAAATCTAGCGAATGGACACTGTCCTAGAAAAAATCGATTGGTTCCGCCTTTGCATTTTGGATAGATTTATATAAATGTTTGCCCGTACGAATAAGCATTAAACCACTTTCTGTTGCCACATAGGATGACAAACGACCTTATATAGCTCTGAGTACATTCGGATTCTATCAGGGCGGCATACTTGATGTACGATTAAGTAATTTCCGAATAAAACATGGCCAAGAGGATAAAGTGGTAGGTGTCATGTGAAATTTTTATGATTGAGATTAGATTGCTAGTTTATAATTCTGCAGTTTGGTCTGTCGTTGGATAAAACATTGTCGGATGCCATGAATCCGTACCTGGATTCACATCAGGATCGGTGCATTCTTGAAGAGTCTGTCGGACAGCAAACAAGTGGTCCGATCGCTTTCTTTTTAATGGACCTTAAAAATCGAACGTAAGTACAATCAGAAAAAATATTGCCATTCTGATTATATATTCAAAACAATTCTTGGAATCTGCAAGTTTCCTTTTGAAATATTTCAAATTTTTGGTACTCTTGGTAATCCTCCAATTTATTTTTTATATTTTCCTCATACAACTTATTTCCTGCTGCTATTTATTATCTTCAGCGTTCGTGTGAGTTGCTCGTATGACTGGAAGAATGTATATATCTATAAAAATCGAGACCTTATTCCACCAGTTCTGCGAGCAAAAAGACAATCTTTTGCACAAGTAAGCGACTCTGCACTCTTCATGCAGCGAAGGCGAAAACGCGACAGTAAGTTATCTAAAAAAACGAAACGAAAACAGAAAATATCCTAACTTATTTAAAGCAATGCCAACAGATGAGCGACTAGAAAGTGGCGATAATCCAGCTTGCGGCAAGCTAGAATTGCAAATGTCGGTCGAATCGAAAGATGACTACAATATCTACGGGCTGAAAGTAAATGATTTGCGTTCATGTTGGTTCATATTTGTTATTGATTGGTTGATTTTCAGTTTGCAATGTACGTTGGGATGAAATCAGACGAAGGACTTTACAATTTATACTTCCATGCCTGTCCGAACTATCATTCAGATCCCATGAGTTTATCGTTTAATGTAGTATTCAATACATTTTTGAAGATCATCTAATTTTATCAAATCCATTTCAGGTCGATTTAGAAGAAAACAATAATGGCAACTTTTTGTCTGCCGGAGAAATGCCTCTACCTGCTTTATATTTTATGATGTCTTTGTTGTTCTTCTTGTCGGGACTGTTTTGGGTGTTTATTCTTAAAAAGAGCAGGTACAACTTAAGTTTCTTACAATGGGTGTAAATGTTAAAGGTGTTTCCTTGTATTGTAAATGAGCTCTGTTCGTTTCATTTGTAAATAGCGTGACGAACTGACGATTGATTTTCTTTTAACTTTTTCAGGCATGTTGTCTTCAAAATCCATTACATTATGGCCGTACTGGTTTTCTTGAAATCGCTTTCTCTAATGTTCCATGCTATCAACTATCATTTTATTGAGGCGATTGGTGAACATGTTGAAGCGTGGGCTATTTTATACTACGTTACGCATTTGTAAGTATTACAGCGCTGTTTACTAAGCTAAGAAAGTGAATTAATTTGAGCTCCGTGTTTTTTAGGCTGAAAGGTGCTGTCTTGTTCATTACTATCGTACTCATCGGAACTGGATGGACATTTATCAAACATATTCTAGCCGATAGAGACAAGAAACTCTTCATGATTGTCATTCCACTACAGGTTAGTGTTGATTTAGTAATCGTTCTACTTACAAATTTACTTATGTAAAGCTTTTACTCGACGTTTGGGGGGGAAATACAAACTATGGGCTGATTCTAGCATTTGGAAAATGAGCAAGGAATTTGCATTGCGCACCGTCCTTACATCCTATTATAAATTACCTTTAATTTTATTGTTTATCTAATCCTGTGAATTTGGGCTCGATTAGATGGCTGCATCGAAAGCTATGAGACTAGAAAGATTCAAAATATCGCGAATTCGAGTACATATTGCTTAAGCTCATGTGAAAATTTAATGGTAGTAGGGCTAAGTATAAAAATGACAACAGTTACCAGCGCTAGCACCAAATCTTTTTAGTATACAGACGTATTCCGATCTACAACGATTCAATATAAGTCGTTTCACTCTTATGTCGCTTTTCCAATCACACACTGCAATTCAATTAACAACATTTATGCTCTTTTGAATATGAAATCCTTTTGTAACTATAAAAAAAAAACTGGCAAAAGAGGACACCTTGTATTTATCTTGAAATATAATGCGACCACGATTCCAGCAAAGCATGAATACAATTGCTTCAAACTCCCTAAGTCTAAGCTAGTTATATGGTAGTGTGACCCTAAAAAAAAGCAGGAACGGAAACGGCTTACGAAATACATACGCGATCAGATATCCCAACTCCAGAAAGAAGCAGTGAGAGAGTTTGATACGAAAAATTGCGCCTGGAAATAACAGCCCAAGGCGAGTGTCTAGTTATTTCATGGCCACAAACAAACCGTTAATGTCACCAATCTGCGGTACACAGGGCCTAAAATACAACAGTGCAGATAAAGCTAATGCCTTGCCGACTCTTTGGTAACATAATTCCAGGTGAACATCTCATCAGAGGACGACCTAGAGTAATCTTCGAACGAACGGCCGCAAGCTTTCTCAGGTCTGAACATCGGGAAGTAGAACCGTTAAGGTCTGCTGATCTTGTGAATGAAGATCTTGATCTTGAAAATGAAAAACTTGATTATGGGGGTGAAACGACGAAAATCACTTGTGATAGGCAGCATTAAGTAAATTTACTTGACACACCTACCATACTTTCCTACCATACCTACCATACATTCCGTCTGAAGAGGTATCCAGATGCATGGAAGTAAAGTAAAGTAATCCCACGACTACCCTCGTATGGGTCTAGGGGTTGAAGCTGGTAGAGAGCTTCATCACAAATTTACAATCAATGTGAATACGAGTGTGGTGTGATTAGCTCCACGACTCACTTTACCCCTGATGCTAGGTGAACTCAAAGCTTGGTGTGCGGACCCTCGTCCGAACCTGGATTCGAACGAGGACCCCACACACAAGATGCCAGTGCTCTACCCACTAGGCTACTCAAGCTTATGTATGGAAAGCAGTTATTATTATCGTTCTACCGAAACCTGGCAAAAATTTAACATTCCCCCCAAACACTGAAGACCAATCCGCCTCCTGTCATCAATAGCTAAATTGGCCATTGAACGAAAAAGTCTCTGAGAACAAAATTCTCCCGGTAGAGCAGTTTGGCTTCAAGTCGCTTCACTCCACAGAGCTCTAGCTAACAAGGGAGGGCTAATTTTCGAAATTCATAAGTTTCGAATATACCTTCCTCTTATCCAGGTTTTTTGATGTTTTCTCAAAAGGGTAAAAAAATACTTCTCATCCGAGAGGCGAATTGCAGCTAGAGTTCTCCACGAATCTCCATTTCCCCCTATTGTATAGCCGCCACTTTAAATCTGCAACCCTCCTTAAATACGCTTCTCGGGTACTTCCACAAATGGAAGATTAAGATAAACTCAGATAAACACCAAGCAATTTCACGCAGAAGAAAAGACAGACCCCACGATAACTGACAGTGAACGAGCAACAGATTGATTGGCAACGAACTACTAAGTACTTAGAGTGAATCAATTCACTAGCTCCAAACTAACCTAGTTTCTCCTCGTCCTGCTGATTTAACGGTTCAGTCAATTCTTTTATTTTCTAGGAGGCTAATATTGCAGGAGTCTGGGTTGCAGAACGAATCCCTTGATTTAATTTCGCTCACTTAAAGGCTTCTTTGTCCTTTTGGTTAGTGTCTCAGATGGAACTTTCTTAAATCTCTCTTTAATCCAGGAAGCGGTCCTTCTGATTCTATATGCCCGAGCACAGCTAACATAGGAGTGGGCGCCTGTAGCGAAAGTGGCACTTGAGGTACCTGCAGCGGATGCCCGCGTCGACTTGGTAGCAGTTTCAAGTGAATTACTTGAGGTATAATCGTGGTTTTCCTCTCACCGGTACTCTGCTTTGTCGCCTTGCTAATATGAAGAACCGAAATAGTGAAAGAGATGTAGTTTGCTAAGGTCCATGGAGCAGGCTTAGAAATCACTTCTTCAAAGTCCTTGACAGTGGAGCAGGTGTTCTGTCTCCTTCTCCTCCAAATAGCAATAGAACAAGCCTTCCAGCTACTTCTCTCTCATCATTAGGACTTTTTGCCGTGGAAAAAGTCTCCTCCTTCATTTTAGAAGCAAGGCTTAAATTGGTTTTGGTGGTTTACATTTTGAAAATGTTGGCATTATTTTTGCACGATTGTGTCACCACCACCAAAATGATCCCATGAATATCTATGGAGAGCAGTTAGGCCATGCAAAAGCTGTCACAAGAGCTTACGTTAGCAATTGATTAGAACTGGATCTTGCGAATCAGGAGCTTATCTCAATTGAACCTACACTGCCAACTTAATGACTATGAAACTGAGCCCATTTTTTGGGACCCACTTCGGTTTTATTATGATGGAAATGATAATGTTGACTCGGAGTCGTTCACAGACAGATTTAACTATGTCGCTACCACCCCAGAAAACACCCAGGTGTTGAATGCCAAGATCACCAGCCCAGTGTAAAGATCATAATCAAGATTACAGAATATTATGTGAACGAAAGCTAGATTGTGCCGAGATTAGATCATTTGGCGTTACCAGATGCATAAATTAGAGGATCTACGAGGGTGGGATGAAAAGTTTCCGGCCTGACCAAGAGATGGCGCCACTAGGTCTACTTTTGGAGCGGCGTCCTACAGTACCATTCCTTTCAAGCTTGTATGCACAGTTTCAGTCCAATCGCTACATTAGTTTGCGTTTGAGAGCACTGTGCGCGAGACGCTTCCGTTTTTGCCTTCTTTGAAGTTGGTTCCTCTTTTCCAACCCACTGTTTTGACTGTTCTTTATTTTGAGGAGTGTAGTGGTGGACCCAAGTCTCAGCAGCAGTTACAAATCGACGCAAAAATTCGTTAGGATTACGCCTATACAGCGACAAATTGGCGGTAGAAATTTTTTTTCGAATCAGTTTTTGGTCGAGCGTTAGCAAACGCAGCACCCACCTTGCACACAGCTTTTCCATACTCAAATGGTTGTGCAATATATTTCGCACACGTTCAGTTGACATCTCACAGGTCTCAGCTATCTCATGCACTTTCAACCTGCAGTCTTCCAACAATATTTGATGGATTTTCTCAATCATTTCTGAAGTTGTGACCTCAACGGGCCGTCTTGAGCGAGGTTCGACAGAGGTGCTCACATGACCCATTTTAAATTCAGAAATCCACTGCTTAATAGTTGAATATGATGGAGAGGAGTCTCTTAATGTTGAATCCATCTCTTTTTTTATTTGTTTTGGTGTAAAACCTTCCAAATAGAAGTTTTTGATGACAGCACGTTTTTCCAATTTTTCCATTTTCGCGAAATCAACGGAAGCGTCTCGCGCACTGTGCTCTCAAACGCAAACTAATGTAGCGATTGGGCTGAAACTGTGCATACAAGCTTGAAAGGAATGGTACTGTAGGACGCTGTTCCAAAAGTAGACCTAGTGGAGCCATCTCTTGGTCAGGCCGGAAACTTTTCACCCCACCCTCGTATGTACATCTTTTCCGTTAAAAACCCGTTTCATGCATTTTTTGAAAGATTAACAATTTTGTTCATAATGCTATAGTTCGCATTCTATGCATCTACGAAACGACTTCTCAAACGAATAATACTTTTACAGATCGCTTAAATTTGACACCATCGTACTTTTGCACACTCAGGATTTGGTCGCTATTGATTTGATAGCTTATGCAATAAGCATTTAGCAATAACAGCGAACATATTAATTACGTTTGGCTTAGTTGAAGAGTGAATTTAATTTCTTATTAAAACTCAAATTTTTTTGCTATACAAATATCCGAAAATTATTTATTTTCAGAATAAGTAAGGATTTTTTTAAGGTTGCAAATATTATGTCAGAAATAGCCATTGATATCGCTCAATAATTCGAGAAGTATATTTTAAAAGACTCAAATTTGATCCAATGTGTTAAAACTATCGAATTGAAGATAAAACTTACTTTTGCTTTAGCTTAGTTTAAGCGAATTCATGTTTTTCTTTCCCCTCTTCACAATAGATTCTGGCCAACGTAGCAGAAATTATTATTGCCGAAAGCGAAGAAGGCGATGCTGAACATCGAACATGGCGATACATTTTTATTTTTGTCGATCTGCTTTGTTGCGGTGCCATTCTGTTCCCCGTCGTCTGGTCCATTCGACATTTGGACGACGCATCTGCAACAGACGGAAAAGCTGCCATCAATCTACGAAAACTGAAACTATTCCGACAATTTTACATTATGATCGTTTGCTATATTTATTTCACACGAATTATTGTGTACTTATTGAAAATTACTGTTGCCTTCCAATATGTCTGGCTCGACGAGATGTTCCGTGAGATGGCAACCTATGTGTTCTTTGTGTTAACAGGCTATAAGTTCCGACCTGCATCGCAGCATCCCTATTTCACGGTCGAGAATGAGAGTGACGAGGAAGAAGTTGAAATCCTAACGGAATCCGGTCTGACGGAAGGACTGCACAAAACAAAAGCACTGAATCGAACAGCTCCGCCTGCCACGATAATCGAATCGAACGAGGAGGAACGGGAGAATTTAATCAGTAAACGAGAATCTAGTCATGAATACGATTAGACATGACGTTGAGTGCGAGCTTGATAAGCGAGTTTATCGCTGTGTTATAGACTGTAGTTTCTTTATTGATACAAACAATTATATTTGTTTCAGTCATTTCAAAAGAATTATTATAATGATGATTGTATCATGATAATTGTATTTGGTATCACCATTAATAATCCACAACTATTTTCAAAAAACACAGGTTTTATGAAAAGGGGGAAAATATTACTGTCCTATATCTAATCATTTAAGAACTTCCTCAATCAAAAGAGCAAAAAGTCATCGGCATTTTATAGCTAACACTTAAATATTCACACCTTTTAGATATACTTTCCAACTGCATGATATCGTTTCTATTTTTTAATAACAAAGCAAAACTTTGGAAACCATAATAATGTTGGCAATAATGTCACTATTTAATGTACATACCTGCGTATTTACTGTAAATGATCGTTTATTAAAAATATCAAAGTTATTAAATAATAATCTTAGAGGAATTGTCGAAAAGAACCAATAAGCATAAAACTTTCATGTACGTAACTTATAAAAAAGGGGAAAATATATAACAATAATCTGCTCAAATTCAATGCATCTTATGAAACTATAAAGCGATTTTGAAGGAAATAGAACTCTTTTATAAAACTGCTAGCAATAGGTTTCACTGAAATATTATAGATGCATGCTCGAAAAAGCGAACCAAACTAGAGTAGAATACGAACAAAATTCAGGGGAGGCGGCTATAATATTATTATTTTTTTCAATCGAACACTCTGATTTTGTTTTTGTTGCGTACGAACTATGTTTTAGATTGAAATTGCATATTTTGAGTATTTAACTGAAGCATTCTTATTACTATTCTTTTTGTATATTATATCGATTTAAAATATTAATCAATTTTGTAGGATCATAACGTTTCGTAAATAAATATATTATATAAAATTAAATTCTTAGTTTAAAGTGTATTTAAGTATACTTTTTTTAATGTACCACAGACAACCTTTCATTTAGATACTGCAAGTGTCTATTGAAAGAGATTCAATTATATACTGTAGCGATTTGTGAGTTGAGGAGATAGTAGGGCATCTCATGTGAACTGAAGTCAAGTCGAGAGCCTGCCAAACGTGTTATGGCAATCATCGACAAAGCATTAAAAAAATACTTAATTGCTGCTGGATCAGTATTCCCTGGAAAAGGCCGTAAAGGTCCCTAGTCCGCATCAACGCACCCTCAAGTCCACATTCGACGGATGCCGGTGTGTCCCTTTGCTAGCTCTATGCGGTTCGGGTCACTAGAAAATGGTGAAAACTTGCTCAAAGGAATCAAGGGCATCCACAGGAGTGTCAAATTGACACGCGTAGCATATGCTTTCGCCGGCCAAAAAGTGAATATCCGAGGGATCGTACGCTATCATATAGAATGCCCGAACGCATGTGTATGGATAGGCCCTCATAATGTGTAGAAACTTAAAATAGATAATTTTCTATTTGATGCTTTTATATTTTCGTTCGAATGTGATAGTTTATCCTTTATATTCTACTGTTTTGAAAACTGCATACAATTTAACAGGTTAGAACCTGCACATATGAACGATGATGGTGTTCCATTTGTGATCTACTGCCAAGTACTAGGAAATACTTATTAGTAAAAATGGAACACGGCAATTATTTCTAAACACTTACGGATATGATCTTTATCATTTAAGATACGCTTGAGTTGCTCTTTTTTCTGCTCAAGAGAAATCGCCTATCACATTATTTTTTTTTTTTTTTTTTTTTAATTATGCGGTTCACACTTCTATGAACCTATCACATTAAATACCACTTCCGCCATTCAACTCTACTTTACCGCCAAAACAGCCTATTTTCAAGTACAGTTCCATTAAAAACTAATATTAAAAAATATCCCCCAAATTCCTACACACTCATTTGACATCTTCTCGCATCGGGCAATCGGAAAAATCAAAACACAATTTATGACAGTGCTCAAGCTTTCAAAATGGCGTTTCAAGTCATCGTTGTCTGGAATCCGATCTTTTGAAAAGTGTTTCGGGACTGTGTTGGCCGCGTCTTTTCCTCAGCTCTCGAATTCCTTTTAAAATCCGGGCAGCGGGCTCCTTCATGCTTGATATTCCCTAGGATCCCGCCGTTAACATTTCTCGCTGAAATTATACTCTGCAAAGTGTACGTCAGAACAACGTGAAAATTTTTCTTCGTTTCGTTCCTCGCAAGGGAGGATGACGGTCGTCATATTGTCGCTAAACGTGAAAAAACGAACGGGATGCTCATGGTCGCTATAACCTGATCGTGCCTGGTGTATGAACTATGCACTCATCCGGATACCCCAACAGAGGAATATCATCGTGTCGTAGTTACTAGTATATCAAGGATTTGTCTGTCAGAAGTTACAAACTTGCCCGTCGTACATTTAACGCCCGTGTGAATCAGATTTTTTGTCTTTGTCAACAAAAATAGAACTCCGAAGAAGGAAATCAGAAACGATGCAGTCGGACGATGAGAGCTGTTTCGAAGAGAAATGCCTGGAGGCGATCAATTCTCAGCCCAATCTAGATCTCGAATTTGTGGCACAACGCGATTCTGCTGCACGGAATGTTTGGACCGCATTTCAGGATTCGGCAACGTCTATTGCTCATTTATATCGCGGTAAGTCGTTCAAGAGTCCTTATGTTTCAGTGCCCTTTGTATGCACACCTGTCGTCTGTCTGCATGCATTTCAGTGCGGGGTAGGCTTTCAACAATTAATCGTAGTGTGGTTCGCTTGGATCGTCAATTAACATCTGGCGATCGAACATGAAATCATGAATTGTTCAAGGACGGCTGGAGTAGGTTGTTGTACGGTAGGCAGCGTGTATGTCAGATTTTTCTCTCTCAGTGGTTGGCGACGTGCAATCGGCCGACATTTTGTTCTCAACATTGTGCAAGATTTGGGGAAATCAAGGAAATTTAGAGGTGCACCGGGTACCTGTATCCGGTACAATATCAGTGGCCCGAATAATGATGCCGACCATTCAATCACAGGACAAAGAACAATCAAAATATGGAAGCGGCAGAAACGTTAAGTTCCGCACATGGTGAACCGATATTCGTTTTGCGCTCGTTCAATTAGTTTTGCAGATTGTGAGAATGTCGGGTTTAATTCCATGTGAATCGCATGACGGCGCTATGAAATCAATCCGATAACAGCTGCTTCAGCGAAAAATTACTCGATAAACCGATTTGGTGCACGGAGTTGGATTCATACTTCATATAAAATAGTCACATGAGGGAGCAATGAGCTCTAAATATTTCAATAGAATTGTCATTTCTCCAAATGGTCCAAATCTCCCAAATTCTTGTAGAGAACAAAGCTAAATGTTTTGATCAAAAAATTTTTAGAAAAAATTGTTTGATATTGGCTCAGAAGCACGTATTCTATCAATATCTGCATTTTAGGACTTAATAGTACTACGAATAAATTAAAAACGGAATCGAGATCAACTACTTCGCCTTATGCACGGACAAAAGTATTTTGCCATTGATCTTTTACCGATCAGGAACCATACTACGCAAAGTTATAGAAGAAATGGATGGGAAATATGGGTTTTCGTACGGCACCAGTTCATAATTGAATTATATATATCTCAAACGCTTTAGGTGAATTTAAATTTCTAATATATTTAGGGACAGGCGATCCCCGCACAAGTTTGAACCGAATTTTACTATTCATTGTCATTAATTAAATAACAGACTTATCTTATTTCACATAAAAAAAAAATTTTTTACATTCCAAAATAAGTCGAAAAAGTAGAAATATATGATAAGTAATATATTGAGATGTGTTTCACATTCTTATAGCCATACCAACATGGAGTTGAATGAAGGTGTTGCCCTTCATTTCATTATAACACGTTCTCAAAATATTCAAATATTTTAATTTCATCTCATTCTATTTTCAGAATTAATACGAACATAAATTACTATTAATTGTCTTGAAAGTATAATTGTTCGAATTAATCTGACATAATATATCTACACGTATGGTTAAAATTATTTTAGCGTTTATTTTTTCTTGCTACCTTACGTGCACTATAATTTCAAGCATTGCTTGTTTTCGCGTGGGCCTTTAATATTTAATAAGCGCAGTCGATGTCCCGTCGAATCTCGGGGCGTTGTTTGGTTTTAGCTGAGTTATGACACCCTTTTATCCCTTC
Source organism: Nemotelus nigrinus (assembly GCA_947369275.1). Taxonomy (NCBI): domain Eukaryota; kingdom Metazoa; phylum Arthropoda; class Insecta; order Diptera; family Stratiomyidae; genus Nemotelus; species Nemotelus nigrinus. Next base: position 22,513,345 of record OX376374.1, on the reverse strand, counting down.
TATACTTGTTGGTGGAAGCATAAGCTGATCTTCTTGGATTGGCGGTGAGCTGGCCGTTTAACTATTCATTAAAGTGCACTTTCTATCGCTTCAGGATCGGTGTTTTTTTTTATCTTTGTCCTTTTCATCTTTGTCCTTACAGTACGTGGAGCATGGTGTGTACTGCGTCATGTTTCAAACAATTTGGTAGAATTTAGGTCTGTTCGCGTACTTCAGCAAACTGTATCAGTAACAGAATTTGGCAGCTGGCTTCTTTTTGCTGCAAAATTTGGCTTGCAGCAAAAGTACAAAAACAACTTTGTGCGAATCTATTTTAATATAATAGATTCAGGTACGCGAACAGACGTTTTGTGTCTGTTGCACTCTTCTTTCTCTAGTTTTTTCTATTTCATCGATCAGGTGTTTCTCCAAGACTGGTTTTTTTTTCTGTCTGTGAAGTCTCTTCTTCGCTCTTCTGCATTGCTCAGTATGCGAAATTTTTACGTCCAGTATTGCAGTCGTCATGAAACCAGTCGCTCCAATCTCTATAATTACTGCCTAAGATGGAGTCAACAGCTTTCATTACAACAGTTTTAAGGCGTGACCATTTCACATCTACGCCTGGCGTCCGGGCTCCGAGACTTACTCCCGCTCCATCCGAACGTGAGGCCAAATTAGTTACTGGTATTCCCGTCATGCATTGCATCCGTGTTGATTCAAATTCTACCCGCGGATGCAATAAGCCTATACAAGGCTATCTGTCCATATCGGCATCTCTGTACGTTCGCACTGTCATCAGGCTCATCGAGTATAAGCGGCGCACAGTGGTCTGAAACTCATAAAAAGCTGATCGAAACTCGAAAATGTCTGAATTTGGGCCAAAATTAGTTTTCCTGATGCTAATTCCGAATCAAAAGTCCGAATTTCGATTCGCGAAATGAATTCAAAATGGCCGACTCCAAGAAGAAAAAATTGGCAGATTCAAATGAAATTCCGTTTAAAAATACTTTTCCCGCTGCTGATTGGAGATAATTCCAAGTTTATCTAATAATAAACATAATAAATAATGATCTGTAATTATCATGTCAGCGAATTTTGTTGTTTGTCTTCAGAAAACTTTACGGGAGGTGAGGTTATCAGTCTCTCGTCAACCTTGCTTGAAGCGACTAATCTGATTATCTTCGCCAATCTTTCGTTTAGAAAAGATTTGTTCCTACACCCACCACGGGGAATTTATGATCACGGTTCCACCAATCCGAGTAGATACGGCACCTGCATATGCTCATATACATGCTGCTATTCCTCCTGTTCTGCTGATGGCTTGCTATATATATACAATCATGAACATAAGTCTACTTACCCCTGCAATTTTCATGAAAAATATTGAACTGAACACCTGATGTCAACAAAAATTATAAGGAATAATGAAAACAATAAACTTATTTCATATTACGTCCAAAATATATATATTCATTTAGTGCAAATTAACATAAAACAAAAATAACAAAATTTCATACAATCAAAAAAAGAACAAAAATCTACGTACAGTCACCTTTAACATTAGTGGTCTTAAAAACTAGTATTTGGTGGGGCCTCCTTTGGAAGAAAGTACAGCTTTCAATCGGCTTGGCATAGAATCGACTAAATTTTTTGTAATTTCTGGTGTAACTTAGTCCTATTCTTCATGAAGAACGGAAATTAGGTCGGATCTGTGTGAAACTTTATGGTTTTGAAGTTGTCGCTCAAATGTTCCCATAAATGTTCAATTGGGTTTAAGTCCGGAGATTGGGGTGGGGAATGGAGTTGTTTGGGGATTTTAAAAATCAACCACTCTTTCACAATCTGCGCTGTATGCTTGGGGTCATTGTCTTGTTGGAAGACCCAAGATGGCCGTAGACCCAATTTTTGCGCAGGTTGTTTTAAATTAACCCTAAGTATGTCTAAATATACAGCACGACCCATAATACCGTCGATAACAACTAAATTCCCCACCCCGGCCACCGACATGCATCCCCAAACAAGAACACTTCCACCTCCATGCTTTACCGTACCAATTAAATTTTGCTTTTTGAGGCCTTCGTTTGGTTTTCTCCACACTCGTTGCCTACTGTCATGTCCGAAAATATTAAACTTGCTCTCGTCACTAAACAAGGCGGTATTCCAAAAACTTTCCTGCGTGTCTTCATAGAGTTCTGCAAATTCGAGTCGTTTATCTTCATTCGTTTTACTAATGAATGGTTTTTTTCCGAGGTGTCCTGCTAAAGTAGCCGTTGCGGTGGAGCACTCTGCGCACAGTTATAGGGTGTAAGTATTTGCCCTTAACCTCCTTGATGCCTTCAGACAGTAATTTTGAAGACGTACGAGGATTATTTTGTATTTCTGCGAGTACACTTCTCTCTTCACGGTCGGTCAGCTTTCGCGGTCTTCCACTCCTGGGTTTGTTTTCAAATGATTTTGTCCTCTGGTCATTTAAAATTACAATTTGAACAAAATACACGTTAAGCTGTATGTAGATTTTTGTTTCATTTTGGGTGTGAAGATTTCATTTATATCGCTCTTATTATTGCTTCGATAGACATAGTTCAAATATTTATTCATATTTAAGCTTAAATTAAGTGAATACATGTTTTTGCTGTGAATGCTTAGAGTTAGGATTATAGAAACTGAGAGAAATGCTCAGATATCGGGGGTACGTAGACTTTTGTTCATGACTGTACAAGTATAATTTTGCTCGTACACGACAACTACAAATATTGTGGATGGTGGTCAACTGTGTTTAGACTAGGTTTGAATGATTGTGCCTCACTCTGGCCCATCCAAACGATGACATAACTGCTATTTAAAATAGCTGATATATTTGGGCTGTATCATCTTCGTATATCAATGGTTTTCGTGCATCAATAGGCGTGTTTTTTTTGCTCCCCCTATCGATTACAGAACGGAACAGATGCATTGAAAACAACAATTTACTGGGACAGAAATTGTTATTTCCAATGCGTCTGTGCTGGATGGCATTGTTCTGTTATGGAAAGGGGGAGCAAAAACACGCCTAACGTAAAAGTGTCCGGTTGGTACAATTCGGCCCATCTCTATCCCAAAATTCAAAAAGTCTAATCACACGGATAAGCAAATTTTGTGTGAACTTTGGTAATGTCATATGTGACATATTTTTTTAATAGTAAACTGCGCCCAATATACCACATTAAGTTTCATGCACCAACCTGCATTACTATAAGTAGTATTAGTAGCATTTTAAAAAAAAGCTCTACTATGATTTCCCAGAAAATTCAAACGTTTCCGTGATGAAAAAAGTCAGTTTATGTATTGAACTCTTCGTTTCGGGCGGTTTATTAACTTTTGTCTACTGTTCGCTAAAAACCAACGTATTTCCCAATATCATTTTCTCATAATACACGATTTATTTCCAGAACGATGTGCTTACAATGAGAATGAAACAGCAGCGCTGTGGCTGCCATTTCAAACCGCAGCTGGCACAGTAACAACTTTATACAAAGGTAAAATTTCCAAAAAATGAATTGAAGAAATCCAAAAAAATACCTCATTAATGTTCAGAATCGTGCGAGGGAATAAAGAAAACCAGCGAAGTAGCTCTACAGTGTGGATACCAAAGAAGGACCCGTGAAATTGCTGACTGGGCACGTAGCAAAAGACGACGTTATATACGGCGCGAGGATTTGCTTGCTTACTTGGCAGGCAAACCGCCACCACCTTTGCATGTCACACGTGTTTCGCAGTTACGGTAAGATTCAAGAATATTGCTAAATGCGTTTGGTAACAGATTGGAAATACATTCCCGCTTCGATTTCAGTTTGTCGCCAAAGCCTGAATCGCCGTTGAACAGTAGTAGTAATCAATTCTTAGTCGGACCTAATCAAGTATCAACGGAACAAACAGATCTTCATACGTTCAAAGAGGCATTAGTCAAACGGCCAAGGTAAATATAATGCAATATTTGTATCGATTATCTGCTATTTAGCTTTTCAATATAAGTTTGTCATTAGCTTATTCAAATATATTTCAATTTGATATGCGTTTTAAAATCGTAAAATATGATTCTCAAATATGTATTAGGCTTAAATACACTGAAATAAATTCCAGTCATTCAAATTTTGAAGCATCTTCAGCTTTGAACAATTCTAAAATCTACTTTCGAAATATTTCTAGGGGTCCCGAACTGTACGCTTTCGTAGCTAATGAAATCGCACGTCACTGTAAACGTCCAGCAAGTCCTTTAGATGTTAATATGGATGTTCAAAACCTTAGCAATAAGAGACAACGTTATATGTAGAACTCAATATTCAAGAAACTTTATAAGCGAAGAAAAATATCGATTACGAAAAAAAACTGCTACAAATAAAATTTGGATTAAAGAATCAAGTTTTCAACAAACTGAAATAGAAAAACTATTAAAACAGCATATTTGGAAGAATATTTTCATAAGCGCAATACACCTACATACTCAACAGTTTTCCGATGAATGCCTGCAAAATCCATTAGTTATTTCCATAGTTTGCAAAAGAGACATCGCGACATTGTTTAACTATAAAATATAATTCACTTCCTATTCATAATTGAAATCACATCGCTAAAATTCAAATGAGGATTGATTTCATCGCTGAAATTCAAATAAAGCAGAAAATTCTATATTTATACATTTGAAAGTCTATACAAATAGTAGATAAATGTAAAAAAAGCGTACATTTAGCAATACGTAGGTAAAAGTAATGATAAATTGAACTATTTAAGCGTATGCTGATAATTACAAGTCGCATTGTAATTAATAATATTTACTCTTATTATTACGAAACCGATATATTTATAGGCAAAACACAAACTCACTCAAACATCCATTAAATAATAAATACATTTCAAAGAAGACCAATTACTCTCTTTCGAAATATCTCAGACAGTCAGATTGTTTAAACTCAATTTCATTATTTAGTATGATTTTTACTGTTTTTCGCCAACATTCTATTGTTCTTTGGATTTCATCAGATTTATTTCATTGTTAGTAAATAAATTCGTTCGATTTATATTAGTGTTGGTCGAAGTTTTCAAAATCGTAATATGTTTGTTGTCCGACAAAAATATACTATGTCATTTATATTTAGTGATAATGTATTCATAATAATTTTTCGGAAAATTTAGGAATTGAATCTTAAGTGAAAGCAAAATGGTGTCTTCAATAAACATTATCATAAATATAGGATTTTTCGTTGAAGCGTTTCAAATGAATTTTTCGTTTTGATTTGTGAATATGAAAAAAATGTTGGATGTGTGAATGACAAAATGTTTCGGTCTCAGAAACTGACTATGTTCTTTATTATCAGTGAGATAAAAATATCTCTTCCAAAAATACCCTTCAGGTGCTATTGTTTTGCAAGAGGTAATACTATAATGCAAGAGGTACTACTATAATGGAAGAAAACTGTACAAGTTTACAAAAACACAAGTGATCATTATGATTAATCATATTTGCAATCTTTTTGCTTATAAGGTTGTTTGGTTTCAAGCAGCAACTTATGGGGCTACATCCTTATGACGTAATAAGTCCGGTAGCCTGAACCCTTGAGATGATTAGTGAGTAGTTTGTATGTAACGTTACTAACTACTCTTAACTACTACTACTTAACTACTACTACTTAACTACTTTAAATACAATAAGTTAAATGGGTAAGCTTTGGTTAAAAATAAATTTTAATGGGAACGTTACGTTAAGAACATTCAAAAATATACGTTACATTTCAAAAGTAAGCTTTCTCCAGTTTCCAAATCCGAATTTGCAGGTAATCGAGAGTGTAAACTCACGCGAGAGCACACGAGTCACGTGACGTGTAGCGTAGCGCGTTATTTGCGATATTAATCACGACTGATCGCGAGAAATAGCAATATCAAATTAGAAAAATATCCAAACAGCACTGCTACGATGAAATACGTTTGTCATTTCTACTAGGCAATATACATACATACATATGTACATGTGCTTTGTCAAAAAAAAAAAACTCTTTTAGCGACTGGCGTCTCATGCAATATTGATTTTCTTAAAACTTGGTCTCAATATTAAAATGCTAGGCGAATATCGCAAAATATCGCGCTTTCCAGGCAATTTAGTATGTACACTTTGAAAATGGCATTGCCGCATGTATGTTACATAACGTCAGCTGATGAGCACACGTGACGTGACAGTAGTGTGCTTCCGCCTTTAAACTCGGAAATGAATCAGTGGAAGATGAAAAAACGATCGGGACGTCGTTCGATAAACAGACGGAAACGCGTAAAAACTGGCAAAAGTGATTCGTTCAAACAAAGGATTAAGAGCTTACCGAAAAATTGAATATCTCGTACGTATCCGTGCCGAGCCTTTCAATCAGTAGTTTGTAAATAAGGTGAATGCAAAATTTGTTATCAGACTTTTGATCAGTGCTGGCAGATCCGGACTTTATGGCCGAAATTATGACAACTAGAGGTGATCATTGGTTCGGAGATCCTAGTGCTGATCCTCTGGTCCTAAGAAAGCACGCCAGCCAAAGCCGAATGTGAAGGCCGTCTTCATTGTTTTTTCGATAGTGCTATCAGAGTTCGTTCTAGGTGGAAGCAAGTGCGCACTGGAACGTTTACGAAACTGTGTTCGGAAAAAAATGACTAGAATGAGTTCCTTCCCTTCCCCAAAAAAGCACTTTGCCACACCACGCTTCTGATCCGCGACTTTTTTGCCCCGAAAATTTACCTGTTTGTCCGAATCTGTCTTACTCTTCGGATTCAGCACCATTCTACTGCTGGATTTTGGCAAAAACAAAAACCGTGCTAAAAAGGAAACCTATTGACATCATTCTCGTTATTCAGAGAGCAACGGCAGAGTAGCTGAAGGCCCTTCCTAAAAAAAGGCTTCCGAAATGCATTCAGTATAAAATCGACGTTCAGAAAAGTGAATCACTAGTCAAGGGGTTTGCTCTGAAGCAGATTAGTTCAATTTTGAGGTAGGTTCAATAAATTATATTAAAATTGCTAACCATATTCCTTAATTATATCATGAAATAATTTGTATGCCTAATTTGGCTAATTTTTGGGTCGGAAGTGTTTTTTTTTGTCTGAATATTGTGCCACATTCACAATTCGCCTACTGCAGCTTGAAATGTTCTGGAAACTTCTGTAGGTAAATGTAATATCTAAACTTGTTAGTTATATGGGCACTACAAAGGTTAAGGTATTAAATTTTTCAAAATGATTTCCCTGAATATTTCTTTTGGCATCCTTAAGATGTATCAAAAAATTTTCTTTTGGCATCCTTAAGAATAAATGGACACCCTTAAAAAATCCAACTTCGATTGCTTTAAGTTGAAATTCAAGCAACTTGGCGAAAAATAGTAAGAATAAGGATATGCAATTTCGGAATAGTTTGCTATGGAGCGATGAAACGATGATAAACAGAATCAATACAGATGGTAGAACATATGTTCATCGTCCAAAATTTCAAGCATTAAATCTTAAATACACTCACAAACTCTAGAAGACCATCAAGCACGGTGGAAGCAATATAATGGTTTGGGGAGTTTTATCACGGCATGGAGAAGGATATCTTGTGTTGAATGAACATATATTTTAAATATTTTTAATTTAATTCAGACAAAATACACCTTTTTAGAAATTTTTCAAATTATAAATATATTCGATTTTAGCAAAAATTCCGGCCTCTGTTAAAATTTTGGTATTCAGCCAAAAAATGCTCATGTTAAACTAAAACTTAATTACATAAACACGTGTCAATGGTAACGGTAAAGTATTTTCTAAAAATGTTAAAGCATACTCAAGATAAAAAGTAGTCCCCATAAAAATGAAATATTTCTAATAAAATGTGAAAAATTTTATCCATATAAATTTATTACGAATTTGTGCTATTTATATGTCGAAGGCTGTAGATTGATTGATAGATATCGATATTTCGAGGGTATCTGCTCGCTTCTTCAGTGTCTGCCAAAACAAATAAAGTTTTTGGCTTCAAAGTTTAAAAAAGTTCAAATTTCAACATATCTACTGCTGCTTTACGAAACCATCTGTACAATGATCTTGACTATATTCCGCACATCTTCGACTTCATAAAGTTGACAAAAGACAGCCAGCCTAGGAGATATGAGGCTTCTTTCAAATTAACTCGACAATCCGGCCCTGATATTGTTGCCAATCCGAAAACTTGGCCAGCTGTTACTGTATTTAAATTATTCGAAAATCGTAGAAATGTTCTTTCTTCCAAAAGCTGAAGATCACACTCTTAGTTCTTAAGTCTAAAACATTTCTTTGAGTTATTAGAATGTTCGTGGCATTAGGAGCAAGTCGGAGGAAATCAGAACTATATCCATCCTATTAGAACTGACCCATCTTCTCAAATTTGGTTTGTAGATGACATCTTCAGCTATGATTTTTTCCTTTTCACAATGTCTATCGTTCCGACCGTAACCACTTAGCAACTAAGAAGTTCGATGGCGGCGGAGTGCTTCTAGCCGTGCTTGACTCTCAATAAATAATATCTGCACTGATTTCGCTTCCAGTTTCCTAGTTGAACGTATTGTAGCCTTTGTGTCCCTGTCAATTAATTCTGCATTATTTGTAGCTTCTACATATATTCCTTTCAATTCTCCCTTTTCAGCAGTTTTTGTCCGAGTTATCTTATTGCCTAAATATCAACTTTCCTTCTTCGCCTATCATCGTCTGTGGTGACTTTAATATCCCATCTGTCCAATAGAACTCTGACTTTTTCCAGTATTGAATCTTATAAAAAAAATTCTATTGCTCTATCATCTTTCCTTTCTTCTTCTTCGCTCTTTCAATTTAACTCTGTTCTTAACGTAAATAATGAAACCATTGGATTTCAAACTTTCCAACATTGTACCTTCCTCATTTTTATTACCCCCTTTCTCAACTAATTATACAAACTCTAACCCCCATCATCCACATCCTGGTCCTCATCATACAACTCTTTTTGTAAATGATGCATTAATTAACTTCTCAATTGCAGTAAATGTTCGAATGCGCCCCGTTTTAATTTAAAAAAAAGTAATTTTAACCTCTTAGCTCTCGATCTCAACTCAGTAAATTGATTTCGCTTATTCCAAGAGCTTGGCGTAAGCACAGCTGCTAAGAAATTTTAATTTATCCTCCTTGATTTTCTTCCAAGAATAAAATAGAGTTCCCATGCGCAACTATATTTGGCAGATTAAATCTGCTATTATCTCAAATGACTCTTAAATATCTGGTCCTTTTTTTTCTTTTCTTCCAATTTAATTCCTTGTCTTTCTTCACACATTAGGCTTATCCTCTTGAAGTTGAATTCCTCATATTTTCGCTTGATTCCCATTGCTCTCCTGAACCTGATAGCATTCTTAACTTTTTTGTGAAAAATTTCGCATCTTCCTTGTGGGTCGCCCTATTTATTTTAATATCAGTCTTTGTGTTGGTGAGTTTATCTTTATTTTCGGACGCCGTCAAATATTTCAACTATTCTCAAATATGGTGAACGCAACCTTGCTTCAAATTATCTTCCCATCTCGATCCTTTCCTACTTCTTTCGAAATAACTGAACATGACATGTTTAATAAAATTTATGATTCTCTTGAATATATCATCGTATTTCAGCAAAATGGATTTGTTTTAAAGGTCGGTCCATATTAACCAGCCTCATTAAATTTGCTGGCTTTAGATCTCAATTGCCAAGTCAGTGCTATTCTTTAGCCTATAATCTCTTGAATGTTATCGTTCTTAGTGAATCGTTTCTGTTTTGTATCCCTTTTCGACATGTCGTCCTCTTCGTGTCCTTCCTCTTCTGGTGTGCCCCAAAAATCTATACTTGGACCTGTATTCATCAACGTTCTTCCCAATATTTTATCATCAGCTTATCTATTCTACGCATACCATTTAAAACTCAGCTGATCATCGCTTCTGCAGGAAAGTTTAAATTCTCTTACTAAGTACTTGGTGTAACTCTAACTTAGCTTTTAATGTTTTCAAACACGTTGCCGTGTCCTTTTTTCTGAAGCTTCAGACTTTCCTTATATTTTTTTGTGAAATCATCCTAATCGCATTTTACTGATCTTGGGGTCACCTTTCATAGTACTCTGAAATTTGATATTCATGTTCGAAACACTGCCAAATATGCCTCACGGATTACCCTTATTCGTTCTAAACGCAAATACTATAGTCTAATCTGGAGCCCTCGTTTCGCATATCGTTCCGATGCTCTTGAATCGGTTCAGCGAAGGTTTGTTTACTCGCACTTTACTATTTAAATATAATCTTGCTTATATGCCTTATAAGACGCTTGCTCCATGATTCAAATCCAGGTTCAAACGAGTTTACTATGAGTTTACCTAGCTCTCAAAGGGCAAAGGGAGTAATGGAACTAATTATTCCACACTCGTATTAACGTTCATTGTAAATTTGTAAACTAACCTCACTAACTGCACTAACGGAGGTGTTGCGTTCTTGAATCACCCTCTCCTAGTGAAGCGCAGGGTAAACCTTGACGAATGTTTTCTATTCAAAATCAGCCGCGGCTATCTAACTTCTTCTGTAGCATCTTTGATTATCGAACGGCAGCATAGGAGGCTGATTAGATTATCTGTTGTTTATGAACTACCTTTTGCACCTACAGATACTTACCTCTGCCTCTTTTGCACCTCATAATAGCCACCAACTCAGTCCTCCTCCACACTTTATATACACCTTTAATATTTCCTTTTGATTAACTTATATTCTCTTTTTTGATCTTTGTGATTTTGCACTTATTTTATTTTTTTATTTTTATTATTCAAACTTTCCTATTGGTAATTGTAAATTTTGCCTGTAAATGAAATTGGAACTAAATAAATGAATAATAATAAATGCGAAATTTCTAATTTCAAAATTACATTTATTTTTATTGTTGAAGTAATGCTAAATCATTCTACTTTAATTGACGAGTACATCTAATCTAAAGTATAAATAAATAAGATTGTGAGCAATAAACTCGAACCACATTGATGTCTTAATTTTGTTTGATATATCTCAACTTTGTACACCGTTAACGATTATTCAAAGCTGCAAAGGAATAACTATTAATGGTTTGTTCTTAATTGGATTATCAGAGTAAATTGTATAGGTCTTGTTAATAATATCGAACACTCCTACAGCTATAGTTTTGATAAAATCATTGACATCATCATTTTCTCTGAATACTGTATGTGGTGGATTTGACTGGTCACCGAGCAGTGTAATAACATCCTCTTTGGTTTTTGGATTTTTCTTCGAACAGAACACATTCAATCGCGCAACACTTGAATCAGAAATAAGTCCGCCTACTTCTTTTACTGAAAGCCTTTGATAGCTGGAATTTGATAAACGCATGAAATATGATATTTGTTTATTTTGCCAATGAATTGGAATTACGTGTTGCAATGGTAAGCGTGGTCGTTGTTTTCAATCGTTTGGATGTCTAGTTTTGATTCCTTACCGTCGCCTTCGACAGGACCCATTTCAATGTTGTAGAAATTAAAAGGATTGTTGTTACTGGAAAAAATTGAAGGAAAATTGTCAATAATAGTGGTAATTTATTGTTTACTATAATCTGAAGAAAAAAGAGTCAGAGCTTCCAAACCGTGATACAATGTTCAAACATACATGTATTTTTCTGGTAAATTGATTTTTCATATGCGAGGAAATACAATAGTGGTTTTAAAAAGGGGTTTTTGCTGTCAAAAGATACACTGAAAACGACAACTAACATGGAAGTTACAAGTGGTATGATAACACCATGTGAAGTTTTTGCGAATTGTTGAGGTTTTTTTAGAGAAGAATAAAATAGGTGGTTGGAAAAACTCATATGTATCGAATACATACTTACAAAACGGTTAGAGCCATTTTTGGTACCTATAAACTAACACGGGTGCCTTACGCATTTACGCAGTGCTAATAACACCTTGTATCTTACATGAGGACTCGTCTTCGAAGAGCTCGGTTGAGGAAGGTAAGTCCTGGGACCAGAATGCCAGGCGTAGATGAAAAAGTCTACACGCCTTAAGAATACTGTCATTAGCACTGCTGACGATATCTTAGACAGTAGCCGCACAGATAGGAGCGAATAACGTTTCATACCGAGCAATAAAGCAATCTCATAAAACGCGGACACGCGAAGAGGAATATAAAGAGACAGAGGAGAGACTTCACAGACGGAAAAAGTAGCCTGGGAAAAAACCTTATCTGTGAAATAGAAAGAACTAGAGAGTGAAGTTTGCACCAGAGGGCAGAAGTTCTACCAAATAGCCTGAAACATGACGCTGTACACACCACACTGCACGTACTGTAAGGACAAAGAGGGTAACCTGGTTATGATCACCGATCCTACTAAAAGCATTCTGGAGCGGTGGGAAGCACACGTTATTTAATTGTCAAATGTGCAGCTCACCGAAGAATCGGAAGCTCGATTGGTCCAAGAAGATAAGCTTGTTGTCTCGCCCACAAGAATCTATCTAGAAGCAGATATAATCACAAAGATAAAGGCCGGTGGGCTCTGGTAGACTAGGCAATTCGCTTGCAAATTAGAAGAGGAGCCTGTTCGGAAAAACCCGTTTGCGGCAGATTTTATCGCAGACACAGCAGCAGAGCCCATGTTGAAGGAGGACAGAGCCGGACCGGACTCCGGTTGTATTATAGTACCGATGATGATGAAAACTGTTTTAAACTTGTGCAATGATAAGATAGAAGGCGTATACTTCTTCCAAACATATCATCACTCATTCGTGGTAGTGACATCAACACTAAGCTGATGACATCAGCATAATGTCACGTTCGTTCAACGACGCCAAGGAAGTATTTGTAGCTCTAGACAAAGCCGCCAAGGAAGTTGGTCTTCAAATTCACGACCAACAAACAAAAGTTATTACTCAATCAAGGAAAAGGACGCCAATAAGACAAAGCATAACGATAGGGGACTATAACTTTGAAAACGTAGACAACTTTGTCTACCTAGAGACGAACCTCTCGAAGGATGGGAATGAGCTTGACGAAATCAAACGACGGATTCAGTTAGCCAGTAAGACATTCTTTTCGGTGCTTCCCACTTTGAAATCGCGACTCGTACACAGGAATACGAAGCTTCGCATCTATAAAATGATTATCAGACCTGTGCTATGCTACGGAAGCGAAACCTGGACACTGATCCAGGTGTCTGAAAAAGCATTGAATGCATTTGAAAGAAGGGTATTGAAGGATATTGCAATACGGGAAGAAGATGGATGGCGAATCCGATACAACAACGAGCTGTATACCATATAGACGAGCCGGAAGTCTCTACCGTCATACGACTCCAAAAACGGTCACTGAACCTAGACGAATGGAGGCGAAGCATTAAGAAGGTTAAGGCTCGATCCAGGCTGTAGTGCCCCGATGATGATGATTCGTGGTAGTGAAGGGATAATAATTCTGAATGGTATTGCTAGCGTGATTCACATTTTCCTGATAATATGCTATAATCAATGTTGTAGCAATGTAGAATAAATGGACTCAAACTGCTTTGCCGAACCCTATGCATGTTGGTCAATGAAAATTCCTCAACATTCATCGTAGATTTTCAGAGATTCATTCTAATGCTTACTTTAAAAATGTCATATTTATCGAGCAACCACTTCCAGCTCCTACACCGGCATCTAGCAGAATACGAATAGCCTGATCGTAGTTTTCTGCTGACAATAGAGCCCTGGTGATAAAATGCCGTGCTAAAAAAATAAATAAATTAAAATTATGTGAAAATTAAATTAATCAGTAAAAAAAATATCTTACGTGTTTTTCCACTTCTTAAATTCAATGCCGACAAAGTATTTATCGAGAACACCAATCCGTGACGATTGAAATTCATGGTATAACCCGGTAAATGTCCGGCATAGCATAAAGACATGAATTTTTCTTCTTTGATATTGTATTTGCCCTGCGGCGTATCATTTATGATGTCTGCAACCACAAAGTAGAAATGGTTCAACTGTGCTGACAGAGCATCTTCTGTGTGCGCCAGAATACGCTGGAAAAGTGCAAAAATTATAGAACTGAAAATGTAGTCGATACTAATTTAAAGCAATAATTATCATGCATGCTATGTTGTAATTACTCATGATGTACTACTACTAAGAAAAATATTAGCATCACATATTACTGCAGATGATTATTATATTTATTGTAGTTGCATGAGAATCAACTTACGCAATTATCGTTATTTACGATTATTGAAGAACAGCCCACTGGTGCGCTCGGAACTAAGTTGGCTTGTTCCACGGCTATAGGTGTGACATCGTCCAGGTGAAGTAAGAAGAGCTAGAAGCAATTAATAGTTCGAATGCATTAGTATTATAATCTGAATTGAATTGACTTTGTATTCATTTTAAGATTCTCTACTGTGAATTGCTCAATATTTAAATCTTGAATAAAAGCAAATCTTAGGCAATTATTAATTATTTACTTAAACAATTAACGACGTCTATCTATAGAGAAAACTCGACAAAATCGGGTACATACTTGAGAAATTTTAATCTTTTGTGTAAACTTTATTTACAAAGGCTTACTCTTGAATTTAATTTATTCCTTACTATACTTAATTACAATGACTGGCCATTTCCCGAGTGAGGTTTTCATAGTTCTTAATCTGGACATAATCTCTTTAGGCAAAGATGTTTGCGATTGGGAACATGTCTTCACTGTTTATTTTCTCCACATTCTTGCATTTATTTTTTTTTTCCACACAAATCCCTCCGAAAACTTTTTCATGTGCTAAATTAGATTAACGTATTCATTTTTTGTTTATAATTTTTCTAATGTACACTCTTTTGTCGGCTTATGGCGTTTTTTGTATTTATGATCCCTCATAGGAGCATTCATATTTTTGAACAATTTCTTCGAAAGGATGTCAATTTCTAATTTTGTCCGGTTTTCGGCAATGTTTTCAGTGTAAAAGTGTGTTTGATAGTGTGATATCATGTTTAAAAAAGAGAAATTCAGATAATTGAAAAAGATGTTGAACATCGTCTCTATTTGGACGATGAATACCTCGCCAGCTTTGACCTTTGTCAATTGCTACAAGAGGAAAATTAATGTGCTACTAATGAGCAGAATATTTAAGAAGCTTCTATAGAGCTTGTTAGCTCATTAGGCGTCCGTGTAGAGTTAGCAAAACTAGCAAAAGAAACGGCTAAAAGTGAAGAACCCTCATAGGAGCATTCATATTTTTGAACAATTTCTTCGAAAGGATGTCAATTTCTAATTTTGTCCGGTTTTCGGCAATGTTTTCAGTGTAAAAGTGTGTTTGATAGTGTGATATCATGTTTAAAAAAGAGAAATTCAGATAATTGAAAAAGATGTTGAACATCGTCTCTATTTGGACGATGAATACCTCGCCAGCTTTGACCTTTGTCAATTGCTACAAGAGGAAAATTAATGTGCTACTAATGAGCAGAATATCTAAGAAGCTTCTATAGAGCCTGTTAGCTCATTAGGCGTCCGTGTAGAGTTAGCAAAACTAGCAAAAGAAACGGCTAAAAGTGAAGAACCCTCATCGCCGATCAGAGGAAAAAGCAAAGCTGACAAAGAACAAAAGTTGGTATCTACCAAAAAAGTATAATGAAAACCGAAAAGATAAATTTCCGTCTAATCAACAGAACAAATCATCTAAATTTGTTGAATAAGTGACCAACAGTTCTTTTCTTCAAATAAAAATTCAGTAATATCTGTGATAGGGAACCTACCTATTATACCACGCTTTGATCGAACTGCCCCGTTTTCGGGTTTTTTTTTAGAAAAGAATATCGTTGTACTCACTGTAAAGATATCGAAGTTCCTGTTGTGGTCAATACATTTGGCCCATATTTTTTCGAAACTCTGAATACCTTTAGAAAAATAATTTACTATCCGAAAAACCCTGTACAGTGGCGATCACTTTACTATCTTCTTGAAATTTCCTGCCCTCTGACCTGTTCCCTGAGCCGAAAAAAGATGTAAAAGTCACTGTGGGTCAAATTTGAAGAAAAGAGCACGTGTTCAAGCAATTCAAAACCTGCTTTTCAAATAGGAGGCATTACGACTTCGGCTTTATGTGCGAGTGCGTTACCTTGGCAAAACAAGAGCCCTGCTTGTAGTTTGCCCTATCTTCTCTCCTTCTAAATATTCCGCCATTAGTATTCCCTCAAAGGGCGGACGCTATAACCTTTCCTACTGAGTTTATCATTTTGAATTTCTTCCGTGTCGAAGAATGTGGTCTTTTCTAAGCTGTTAACTATTGTTTCATCTTGGGATTAAAATGATGGATCCAGCTTTTGTCCATAGTCACAAATCGCCATAAAAAATTTCTTTATTAGCTTGACACTTTTCAAGCTTAGCATTTAAAATTTTGTGAGTACTTTTAGAATTGAATGAAATTTTTAACTTTTGATAGCACAAATGAGCATAATCACTACAAACTAATCGCAAAATATTCCAAAAAATTGACTCATCCGGAACTATAGTTGAAAATGAGGAATTGTTGAAATCAATTGTTGATGGCACTTGAATTACGTATGCTTCTATTTTCGCTTCACCCTGTGTTCTAAATAGTCGAATTGAGTTGAAACATGTCAAAGGCCTATGAAAAAAATCTGAAGCAGATATATGAAAGGAGAAATCATTTTTGGCACTTCTTTTCTGCTATTTTTACCCAAAATATGTTCCTTTACTTCTCTGGTTTTCCGTGAACTTTCTCCCATTACAGAAGTAAGTTTCTACCGAAATCCTTTTTACTCGAGAAGTAAAAAAATAGATCTTTGATTATATTTAGTTCATTTTAATATTGACATTTCCGCGATTTTAACTTATAAATTATCTGTACGATGCACCAGAAATCTATGTGAGAAATTATTTTGACATAACATACGTTCTTCCATGTATGCTCCAGCTCTGTCTACCAGCTAACTTTCACATCAGCAGGGAGGAACAACAACATTACAGTTTACATTCATAGAAATCAATAAGTATCCGAGACCAACTGTTTCTCGTAGAACAGTCCCCTTTTCTTCATGAACACTTTATCTTAACTTTTTTTTTTGCCTCTAAGCATCTCAGACAAGTCCAGATCTATAACTCGGTTTTCTCAGTATAGGATGAATTTCCCGAATCTAAATTAATTGATCGGACGAACATAAATTTAACTGATTTTTTATTTAACATATTATTTGTGCTAGAATGAAAGCCTTAGCGTTAGATTTTACATTTTTTCAGAATTTACAGTAACTAGAAATTTGTTTCTGATTTGATATTCTAGTCATTTTAGTCTTTGAACTGACTAAAATGATAAAAAAAAAAATTGGACAAATATTTGACAGCTTTGAGAGACCTCTAAGGGTTTAGGTCGTCCCCACGAATGTTGAGTACAGTTAAAGTGCATCCATTTCAAAGATTCATTATAAAATTCAACAGTATGTATGCAGCTCATAGTGAATTTGAAAGTCAATTGCGCGGGAAGCATAATTTTCAATTTCACTTAAATCTGATACTTCATATCGAGCAGCGATCCCGAGCCGGTACTTTTCTGTTTCCCCCCCCCCCCCCCCCCCCCATTTTTTTCACTTTTTGTTGTTGCAATGCTTCTAAAATTGATTAGAAAGTAGTAATTAACCAAAATTATGATGGAAAAACACGTTTAAAAAAAAAAATTTTTTAATTTTTTTTTAATTAATTTTTTAATTTAAAAATTAATTAAATTAATTTAAATTTTGAATTAATGTGACATAACAGTGAAAATAAATTTTGGTACTTTTCTGTTTTTTTCCCTCCATTTTTTTTAATTTTTTTAATGAAAACTGCTCGAAATGGGTTAAAAAGTGTTACTCCACAAAAATTGAGATGGGAAAATGCATTTTAAAAAAAAAATTTTTCCGATTTTAAATTTTTTTCCATTTTTATTTGGCAGAATGAGTTTTTCAAAAGTTAATGTGTTGTTGGGGAGGCCTGCTGTAAAATAATTGTAAAATAAATTGTAAAATAATTGCTTAATTGTAAATTGCGTTGAAGCTTCGGAAAGGTAAGACGTCAAAAATAGAGCAAAATTTATTCTCACTGTTATGACATTAATTTAAAATTTAAATTAATTTAATTAATTTTTAAATTAAAAAATTAATTTAAAAAAAAATTAAAAAAAAATTTTTTTCTTTTAAACGTGTTTTTCCACCATAATTTTGGTTAATTACTACTTTCTAATCAATTTTAGAAGCATTGCAACAACCAAATGTGAAAAAAATGGGGGGGGGGGGGAAACAGAAAAGTACCCCCGAGCCGATGTCATCAAATTGGGCACTCCTAAACTGCGAGCGTCCTGGTCAACGCCATCCCTCCAACGCATTCAAGATCTCCCACGCTGTTGTCTGCCGTAAAATCTGTCGCAAAGGGTTTTCCGAGCAGGATCCTCTACGCTCATTCGAGCTGGATGTCCTGCTCACCGGAGTCTACCCAGCTTTGTCTTAGTAATTATATCTGGTTGTAGGTAGATAGCATACAAATGGTTGTAGCGTCTCCTAGTGTTCTATACTCCTTACGAATAAGAACGTGTCATATACATTTTTGTCTGCGTCATGTACATATTTTTCATTCTGGAGTGGAAACGTCAGTGGAAGAAAAATTGGCCCAATGATTGAACCTTGCAGAACTCCTGATTTCGCAAGCTCTTTCGGTGAATCTGCTTCATTAACGCTGACCTAGCATTGCGTGTTCGTAAGAAAGTATGCAACAAGTCTTATCCTATAATCTCTTCTTAAACAGAAGACCTTCGTAGCATACCGAATCGAAAGACTTCTCGATATCTAAAGCCTAATGTTACCTAATTAATCGAGAGTAGCCATCCATTTTGGAAAAAGTCAGCTATTTTTAACCCATGGCTATTTAATTAGAGATTACTTCATCTACACTAAACAGGTAGAGCAATATGAGCAATCTCCCAAAACAACAAAAATAAATTACTTCCAAGCGCCACCAACTAACATCAATTCTTCAGCACCAGAACATTTTTCAGCTTGTTTTCTTCGACTTTTTCTTTGAAATATTTTTATGATAATTTCAAGAAATGGCAATAAAATGCAAAACACCCAACAGTAAGTTGCAATCGTTTTTCCCTCACGTCATACGGATGTCTAATATTTCAATCATTGGCTATTTCTTAGGAAATGGGCAGAACCATTATACAGTACGGATCGTATTAGCTGTTCGTAAAATTTATTCAATATTAAAGTTCTGCATTAGAATATTTGTAATCGCAGTGTGCACTTATGAAAAATAATATAGCTGCTTCAACATATATTACAAGACGTTTATTGCACATGAATGTGTCTATCAACGCCTTGTAGAGAAAGGTCTGATGCATTTCAAATGCAGCGTGCTTAGCCAAATGCTTTGCATGCACTCATGTCAGTTTGGCTCGGATTTTACGATTATTAGTATGTACTGGATACAATTCAAACAAAATAGAACGGAATGATCGGAATTTTAATTTTTAAAATACGGTCGATGTCAGACCTCTCATGACCTCTTGTCTAATTCTTCTTCTAGCAATATTACTACTGCAGAACGGAAAATGCCAGCAACATATATTTTCCATTGCTATATGGTATACCTTTTGTCTTATGTCTTTGGATTTTCATTTCTCTATAAAAGTGTGTTATAATTAATATAATAGTATTTACCACTCATGTACCCTAACATACCGAAATTCCTTTAGACACATATCCATTCTTTACTGAGTTAAAATAAAATCAGTAACTATTCTATCATCAGCCTTCATCAAAAGTGATCAGTGCGTCGAATGTGATTAACTACAACATTATTTTATAAGTTGTAGTTATCAACTTTGCTGAGGAATCTCCACCACCTTCATTCAATCAACACAGAAGATATGCGTGCTATGAAAATTTATTACACACAAGGTATTCTCACGAATAGAATCCCACACCTGTAAAATAGCTCTTAATTGCAGAATATTAGCAAAATATTTAGATACTCGGTATTCAAGATATTTTGCAAATGATTAAAACTAGATAACTACACACTACCGAATCGAAGCGTTTTTCCTTGAACCGGCCGTAAGCTTAGAAGATGCACAAGCTATTCAAAGCACAGCGACATGGGATGTGTAGAACTTTACCATAAGCAATTATAGTTGTGCTGATCTTTATTATTTGTTCAGAAATTGTTTCACTTGACCTAGTCGCTAAGGAGCTCAAAATACAGTTCATATGAATCGAGCTGCATGGTCTGCAATCGATGCACTAACTTCGTCTGGCATACTTGACTAATGCAAATTAAACGTAAAGTTGTCGGTGAAGTTATAATGACCAAACTTTGAGTGTTAAACGCAAGATGCAATCAGACGGCTGGTTATAATGATATCAATCAAATACTTTTATGCCAAACTATTAAGTTTATTGAAATGTTATGGGTTTTCAGATGTGCGTGTCGAGATTTAATATAGTAGAAAAAGAATGCATACACAATGGCAAACCAGGAGCGCATAAATGTGCAAAACAATTCGAAAAACATTCATACTAGTTTTCCTCTTGTATAACAATTCCCTCCTGACTGCCTCATCATCGCACTGTCGATTTGATGATATAAACTCTTTAAGATTTTCTTAAATTTGGCGGAAATCTGAACAAGCGATCTACGAAATACGGACGTGTAGACACTGCTCGGAAACAATGTGATATTAAATATGCAATTTCCTGTCATTTTACGACTGAGTAGTATAATTTTATTGCTTCTAAAGCTGGAGAAACATTAAACAAATAGAAAGCACTAAGCTTTATCTCGAGTCGCAAACGTTTGAGAAAAGTTTAAAAGCGTTTAAAGGCGTTAAAAACCAGTTACGGACGATGTCGTTTTCAAAGAAAGTTCATATCTGCACTTTGTGAAATTATTGCGGATCAAAAACGCGGATCATTTTTCAGGTTCCAATAAGGGGTTGGGATGGGGAAAATGAAACAACCAGCATCCAAGCGAGAGATGGCGGAGGCTAATACGAGAAAAGAGCCAATTTAGTAGGAAGATTAATTCGCACTGATATGAATAGTTAGGATTTAAATAAATAGCCAACACGTTAAAGTTAAAGAATAATAAAAAAAACTATTAACTAAGAATGTGATTCAGCACTTTGTGTATTTACTACCCAGAAATGTAAGCACTCACGAGACAGCCCGGCAAACACAAATTCGGCTTCAGCCGTTGGTATCAAACAAGCACGCTATTTCATATTTGTAAGATCAGATTGCGTTCCAATTGAATGAAAAGAACAATCCCACAATAATGTGTACCTCGGATATTAAGAAAGATACTAATAATTTTTTTGATGAATTCGATAACTTGAGAATCAGGTGGCATGGCTTACTGCAAGTTCCTGTACTAACAGACAGTTTTATGCCACCGGTACTGGATTGAAATTTTGGTTTTTTGTTCATTGTGACCTAAGGTTAGAAAAAAAGAGAATCGCGTCCTGCGGAGAGAGGCTAACGAGTAACGCCGGCAGATGGCATTTTTCTTAACCAGCAACAAAGTAGGGCTTCTAATGCAGCAAGGCCACAATAGAAAACGTGAAAAAACCAGTTATTCATGAGCCATCAAGTACGTTTGAAGCATTACTTATCACGCGAAATTCATAAAAACAGCCGGAATTTCAACCTAGTAGCGCGTCAAAAGGCGAAAAACAGCGCACAAATAAAAGAAGCTCGACAGCTCGAATATTTCACCCATAAAAATATTGTTGTTCATCCTATACCCACCTATAAGATGGACATTCCGAAGTTCATCACTGACCTTCACGCTCTAAAAAATCTGAAAATATCTCCAGTAACAGATCACTCATCTTGTGGGCCTCCACAGAAGACCCCAAAACAGGTCTTCGAACTCATTAGAACAATTAGTCGAAACGCAACAGCCTACACTGCAGCTACAGAAAATCCGAAGTAATTTACAACCCGCGGTCTGGCGTTGGACCTGCAGACACACGTTCTGAGCTGATGGCGCAATATCTTGATCTGAGTGTGAAATCGATACCGCACTTCCTCACCCGCAAAGACCGGGTACTGGGTAAGTCGGTAGCGACTGAAGTCTTTATAGCGCAATTCGATCCTTCCTAGGAGTTAGCTGCTGTATTTGATGTATGGTCCATTCTCTGGCAGAGAGTTTCTTGCGAGAATACACGGAGCAAAAAAGGCTGCAGTGCTATAACTATTATGCTTCAAATACAGATTGGCCGAGGCCAGGCGAGCCGAAGTCAGACGAGACCGCCAACATTTGGACGGCATTTGACATCTCGTCACGAATCGCCTTGACTCGTGCCCAAAACCCATTCCGATCGGAAGTCGCACGAGCGCCGGCGAGCCCTGTCAAAGTCGCTTGTCTGGACCGTCCACACACTCAGGCTCGCCAGCTTTCGCCTGGGCTCGGCCAATATGTATTTGCCACATTAAAGTTTCGGACATATTGCAGGCAACTGCACCATTTTTTATCGCTGTGTAGAGTGTCTGGACAAGCACCCAAGTGGCGATTGCAAAGAAAAATGGAAGATGCACAGCCTGCACCCAAAAACTGTGGTCTAAAATATAGATAAATGGCAGTCAGATTTGAAGCAAATAATATTCGCCGCAATCGGTCCCCAAAAAGAACGGCAGCAGTTTGTGATTCTTAGTACGCAAAGGCAGTAAGAAATATTGCTTCTCTTTTTGGTGTTCAAATAACTCCAAATTTCAAGGCTTCATCTCCAGTCAATGCTAATCGTGGGCTGATAAATGACAATATCAGCCAAATATTGGCATCGATAGCTAAAGGTGATGTGCTAACTGCCACTCTGAAATTGATAACTAACCTTTTTAAATGACTTGGTTTCGCACATCGCTCATCTCGATGGAGCAAATATCATCTGTTCAATAAATTCTAATGAGTTGAAATTGGATCTTGTAATGATAATAGAAACCAGACTCCCAAAATTCCAGAAGATCAGCCTTAGAGGGTCCGCCACTGTCTTTGACAATCAAAATGACAAACGGCGTATGATTTCAGTAATCAAAATAATTATTATTATGCAGCTCATATGCGACCTTGCGGACAATAACGACGACGTCGTCTTAATGGATGATTTCAACCTACCTAGAATCAACTGGTGCCCTTCAGCGGACGGCATTTTCTAAATTGCGAGCTCTACTTCTACTGGCGGACAACACGACATCAACATTGCAAACGAATTAATAGGCGCGTTTTTTTGCTCCCCTTATCCATAACAGAACAATGCAGATGCATTGGGAACAACAACAACTCCCCCTTTCCATAACAGGGGGAGCAAAAAAACACGCCTAATATCACTTGGTTTGTTTCAAGCCAATTGCATCAGGAACGCAAATGGAAAATTGCTGGATCTGATTTTTTCGACTGATGCCTCTTCTACTGTGGTGAAATCCCTCACATCATCTCTCATCGACGAAACCGCGCATCATTGTGGACTCAACATTATTTTCGAGCCAAAGTCTAGTAATGAGCTATCATCTAACACATCTGAACTTAAATTTAATTTTAGACGAGCTAATATCGATCAAATACGCGACTTGCTTGCTAACTATGATTGGTCTTCCGGGTTGCAGGAACCTAATCCGGACAAAGCTACGTTTTATTTCCACATTCGCAGCTTAGTCAGACCTATTGTCGAATATGCAAGTATTGTATGGGTGCCATATCAAAAAGTCTACATTGACCAAATTGATTCCATCCAAAAGATGTTCTTACGTTTCTGCCTCCGCGATCTTCCGTGGTATGACCCTTTACATCTACCTCCTTATCAAGACCGCTTAAATCTTTTACGAATGGATACCTTGAACTTTCGACGTCAAAATTCCAAAATCTTATTTGCCGCAAAAATTTTAGAAGGTCCCATTGACTCAGAATATTTATTAAGCTAACTTAATTTTAACACTAATAACAAACGTGTCAGGCGGGTGAACTGTTTGTCGATCCCTCAATATCGGACCAATTATGGTTGCAATGAACCAGTCACTGCAATAAGTAGATGCTTTAACGAAGCTTACTATATGTTTGATTTTCATTTATCCACAGCATCACTTAAACGAATTCTGTATAAGAATAATTAATTTTTATTGTATGTGTACAGTCTGGATTAGACGAATATAATAAAATGAATGATGAATGACTCGCTAGAAAAAGACTATCTGCAAGTCCACGAAGCTCTGAGTCTGGATCTAAATTCAAACCACGGTTTGTGATCATGATTAGATATGAGCCGAGGACCACACACGTTAGCAGCGGATGCTTTACTGACTCAGCTACTCAATCTTCAAGATATGTGACTTTTTAACTCAGAACAAAGAGATATCAGGAAATGAAAACAGCAGTGAGAAGTGAAGCAGTTTGTCCGAATCAGAGCGTTATTAGTGGTGAAGAAAAACGATGGGCAATATGGGCGAATTTCCACGAACAGGAAGATAGAGATAGTAGGCCATTTGACACGTTATAACAAAAAGCTTGTAGATCTTAGGTATCAGAGACACCAAAGGGAATATCTGAGGTAGTACTTCTCTCGATTTATTCTAATTGTAGGTTTTACCTGTTTAGGAAAATAACTTTATTAAATTTCGTATATGTATACGCTTATTTCATTTCCT
Source organism: Nemotelus nigrinus (assembly GCA_947369275.1). Lineage (NCBI taxonomy): Eukaryota > Metazoa > Arthropoda > Insecta > Diptera > Stratiomyidae > Nemotelus > Nemotelus nigrinus. Next base: position 22,488,659 of record OX376374.1, on the reverse strand, counting down.
TAAATCTCTCTGTTCTGAACTTTTTAACATCGGCAGAAGAACCTTATAAATTATATATGCTATATTCATATCAAATCAAATTAACAGAGCAGTGTCAATTGTTTTTTTTTTTCATGCTCATTTAGATAAGGTCATGCTACTTCCCCACCATTTCTCTGCAGATTGACTAGAAATTCTGAATGAAGACTAGATATTCTGAATGAAGGATTGTTGGTTCCGAATTTTGACTTGCAAACTCAGAAAATCAGGATCCTTACCTTTCGGTGTCTCAATCTTTGATTAGCATTGTGTGTGTGCGCTGAAGGAGGTGTACTTGGCACTTCTAAGCAGTCAGCCTACCATAATTTCACAAACCTCTTAACGAAATCTAGTATCCATGATAGAGGAGAAGAGGGTATCATCTACACACATGCCGCATCCAAACCGAAGTATTGATATCCGAGACGCGCAAACACGGAGCATTCACATTTGAAATGGTCCACAGAGTCAGCCTTTTCTAGGTCGAATGGGCAAGAGTGATTAAGCGAATTTGCATTAACCGAAATTCTATCCTTTCATCTGCTTTAGGATTACACAATTTCGAAATCTAGAGAACAGCATCAGACACTTGGGCTGTATCCAATGCAATCCAATAGTAAATCAATGACGTTGATAGCGCAAGCCAAACTACTCGTATGGTTGCATATCATCGAATTCATATGTCCAACATTCGTTGACAACATAATTGTAGCAATAAACCCATGATTTTTATTACTTACTAGAACCCGAAATTTTAATTTAAATGTATTCATATTTTATTACATTTTATTACATTATTCCACTTCATCTACTTGTTCCGTAATTAGCAAGTACATTACACTTTAATTAGTTCAATGTCAAACAAAACCATATCGCACTTTCACTTGATTCACAGATTTGCATAAAGATTAATAGCGCCGCGGTTTCAGTACCTAAAAAAAGTTCTAAAAACTAAGCGAATAAGAATGTAGTACTCATATTGTACGGGCTTGATTCAATCAAGAATACCATATGCAACCATATTTGCAATACTATATTGAGCTCGAATTAGTACTGAAATAGTGAATAGAGCTGCTAGCTTGTACATAGTACTTGTTTATGTTTTAATTGATCTTAATAAGACGGAACTAAAGCGAAATAGCCCAACTAAGTAATAATACCCATATATAATTGTCGTACCTTAGCAGGCAATTATGAATTTTCCGTTGACTATCTATTAACATTGCCTATCTATTTCACAATTTATCTGAGCTTCTATAATGATATTACTGATTGAGCAGCGATAATATATCCTGGGTCAGTGTCATGAAGTGTATTGTCGGCACGTGACTTGCTCATAATTTGCATATTATCGCTTAGCTGATTTACTCTATGCGAAAATTCAGATTAAATCAACAATGCGCGAATGCATAATCCGGTATAGTAATTAAATGAGATGTTTTATATATATATATATTTCGGGTTCTTTGCATAAATTTCCATATCCAGTTGGTGGTTAAAATTTCAAGTTCAATCAAATTAAAAAAGCAGTTCAATTGCCTTTATTAAGACGCCAATATGTGCCAACATGGATGTTAATACGGAAACAACGGATAGGAATTAATTGCAACGATAAGCTATACTTTCTAAAAACAAAAACTCGGAGATTTTAGTCCAAATTAGAACTAACAACTAATCGTAATTTTTGCAAAACTATTAATTCGAACTGTGTATGTGCAAATTCAACTCCTACAAGATTGAATTATAAATGTGTTTAGCTTCATTAATAATTCCTTAAGATATTATTCAAAATAAACTATCACAATGAGAAAGTCACGAGCGATTTATTTTTAGCAACTAATGATCGATTTGTGTTTTTTCAAAATCTAGGAAAAGTATAAAATGTTACCACTTAAGATAAAATTTTGCTTGATTGTTTTGCACGGTGATGACTTTTCACACATCTATCAAGGACTAAATAAAGTGCGCGTGTTTTGATGTGATTTAAGTGGATGGAACTTTATCAGTTGATGCTTTATCATGCATTAAATAGTGAAACTACTTTTTATTTACAAGGTAGTCGATTTATTTGTGTTTTGGCATTTCAGATATCTGTTAAATGCTTGAAATTTCATCAAACTGATCGAGATTCGTTTGTTTTGAAATGTTAAGAGTATTGTCTATCTTTCTGATGTAACTTAGTCGTTAGAAAATATGCGTGGCATTGGCTCTTTTTCGGAAATTGAGCCATTTAATTTTGAATCGTATGATCTAGGAACTAGTTTGATAACTCTTTCTAGATCTAAAAATGCTATTAGATATTTTAATTTTTAAGAGCATTGTTTTGTACTAGGCCAGGTTATTGATTACATCTTATAAGATTTCTGAATAGAAAATCAGCTCAGTAGAGGTTAGATCTTATTAAAAACGTCTGTGATGAGCTCAAAAGAAATTTTATAAATTGTTTACTGTAGCTGAATATTTTTTTATCTAAAGTACGTCACTAAATCCATTTGTTTTTACTGATTTTCGGGGAAAAAAATAGGTAACCATTAATGTGCGATTCAAGGCTTGTGTAGTACAGTCTTGTCGACAGAGGAGAGGTTCCAAGCGGTTTGGTCGTCAGATCATTCCCAGATCCTTCGTGCGTCAGATTCTCAGCTAGAAACCTCGGTAGAAACCTGAGTTAAACGAGATGGAAAGTGTCTGGCGGTTGACCTTGGTGCTTGTCCTGTGTCAACCTATGATCTATGTCGCTTTGAAGTATATTCATTTTTCATCCCCTGATACGACCCGATGTAAAAAAAACTATCCTTTTCATGCCGAGAAAGCCACACTTCACAGACAGCTTTTCAAGTTGTCTGTCGGTCAGCTCATGTAGTGCCCATTATTCTGCCTTCAGGACTTTCTCCGTGCATTGTGGCGATCACAAATGGTTCGGCGGCTACCACTTAACCTCTTCGTCGTTTTTTGTTGTGTCTGGGTACCATCTTAACCCAACAATGCTTGTGATTTGGCGTTTCTGAATTTTTTTTAGGGTTATCAGAGCGTTCTGTCTCCTTTAAGTCATAACCTCCAGTTTTAAACCTCCGAAACCAGTGCCGAGCCATTAGTCGGATTGGGGGAACAACATGTAGTATATGAATACATGCACGTGCCGTAACTATCTCGGCTGTTGGAAGCCTGAACTTCCTCGCTGACTGCGGCCAACAACCTTTTTCAGGAAAGGTTGGCGGATATTTTCATGCTAGCGAATATTTTCACCCTTGGCGTTCGAGGCAAATTGGCAAACATCAGCCTCTAAAACGTTCACGCATCTACGGAACAATCTGAAAACACTAATGACAACGGACTTCGGGTCATAGAGTTGGTAGCATCCCAGAAGTTGGTGGTTGCGAGTAAGATATCCATAAAGCCATCGGGATATCACCTGATGGAGCCACTCGTAGCCAGATAGACTACGTGTTGTTTACTCTTAGACTCGGACCACTATCTTGCTGGTATGGTTCTCCGAGCGCAAATTGCTTTCAATAAAAGCATCGAAGAGCTCGATGGAGGGAGAGTAAGTCCTGGTGCATAGCTTAAATACTATATCATCATCATTGCCAGCTTTATTCAACCATTCTTATATGGTGCAGCCTCCCCTGATGTAAGCACTTCTCATTAGCGATCATTGTTTTTTATTCCCGGCTACGCGAGACCAGCTTATGCTTGCTTGTTTTCTGATGTCATATTCCCATCTTTATATTGGGCGTTTCTTTGGTCTCTTGACGACCCTCGGATACCACTGCGTTAATCTTGTGGACCACCTGTTGTCTGTTCTCCTCGTCAGGTGTGCCACCCACTGCCATTTTAGGGACTTAATTCTTTGTAAGACATCTGTAGCTTTTGTCTTTCGCCTTACCCATTCATTGGTCTTTTTGTCTTTCCTGGTTATGCCCAATATGTACCTCTCCACCGCACTTTGAGTGACCTGGAGCTTCTTTGTGATGTCCGTTTTTAACGTCCATGTTTCGCAACCGCAGTTCATGGCGGGCAGCAGGCATTGGTCCAGGACTCTAGTTTTCAGGTAAACTGTCATTTTTGACTTGAAGATGGTTGAGTTTCTGCCGAATATCGTCCAAGTCAGTTTGATTCTCCGGTTTATTTACGGAAGAAGTGATCCTGACTTATGTATCAGTTGACCTAAGTATATGTATTGATCCACTTCTTCCAGAATCGTGCCGTCCACTGTTATGTCCTTTCTGTCTATCCACGCGTTTTTCATGACTTTCGTTTTGTTGAGGTTCATTCTCAGCCCTATTTCGTTGCTGACCGTATTCAGCTCATCAATTAAGCTCTGGAGTTCATCGGGGTTCTTAGCGATTAGTCCTATATCGTCTGCGAACCTGAGGTAGTTTAGGTGCTCGCCGTCGATTTCTATTCCCTTCCTTTGCCACTCTAGATTTCGGAAGACTCCCTCCAGTGTTGCTATGAAAAGTTTCGGCGATATTGTCCCCTTATCATACTCCTCTGGTGGTAGGGAACTCCGGGGTGTCCTCATATATTTTTCTCTATATATATTGGCCAGTGTTTCTACGTAGGGGCTGCTGATTCCTTGCTCGACCAGAGCTTTTATCACCGTTTCTGGATATATTGAGTCGAAAGTCTTCTCGAAGTCAACAAAGGCTAGTGTTAGTGGCAGTTGGTACTCGTTTGTTCGGCTTATGATCTGCCTTAATGTGTGGATGTGGTCGATAGTGCTGAATCCTGCTCTGAATCCAGCTTGCTCCTTTGCCTGCTTCCTGAATTCTGTTGTTTATGACTTTTGTGAATATCTTATAAATTAGAGGTAGCAGGCTCATGGGCCTGTAGTTTCTGATATTCTCCTTACATCCCTTCTTGTGAATTAGAACTATATTTGTACTGTTCCATTGCTTGGGTGTGTGCCTGGTTGTTATGCAGTTGGTGAATATTTTGACCACACTCTAAAAAGTGGGTCTATAATTAATACTTTGATAATAGGAAATATATTCATTTTTTTCGTTTAAAATAACGAATCACAATTTTTTTTACACATTCGATGTGCATTTTTTTGCTTTTACGTCATATCAGCTGAATAATACACAGCTTTTGTAAATTGAAGCAAAAAGAGTGTAAATTTACTAGTTTGCTATTCATCTTTGCGCCAAAGCCATAAAATTGCATCATTATTTAGGGTAAAATTACACCATTTGGTCGTAAAAAAAATATTCTTTCTACACGCTTTTGTAAATTTGCATCTTTAATAGTAGGAAACCAGTTTCCTACTACTATAAGGGTAAAATTCAACGAAAATTTTTTTGAGTGCAGCACTTGCCATACTTTTATTCCAGCACATTTAAGTAGATCTGCTGTAGTTCTATCACTCCCGGCTGTCTTGCCGTTCTTCATTGCCCTTAGTGCATTTTCCACTTCTTCCACTAGGGCTTTAGGGGCCACTAGAACTGTGGGGGTTACCAGAATAATTAGTATGACTACGAAAATAATTGTGAATCTAGAAATGAGATAATGGCGCAAAAATAAATATAAAAAAATGAAGAAAACCTTGCATAATAATTTATCCAACAATTTTCTGTTTTATTAAAATCACTCAATTTTACGATGTAGTCTCTGCAAGATGATGTAATTAGTTACTTTTAGCAGACCCTGCACAAAAATCCTACAAAAAAATCTTCTAAAAACCCTTTATAAGCCCTTGTTTAGTCATTGAACAGTGTAGAGGAGAGCCATTGGGCACTTTATTTCCACTAAACGTTCTAATTAACGCAGTGAATTTGAAAATGCTTCCAGCAATGTAACTTCTATTGTAATTATTCTACCTAATGTAAAATTATCAACTGAACTGATTTATGAATAATAAATGAGCTCAGAGGTGATATAAATACCTTGTGAAATTCAACTTGAGCACCATCTGCGATACCTTCAAGTTCACGTATATACTGTGGGAATGATTTTTTAACACTTTCCAACGTTTCATTGTAGACATTTTCTGCAAAAATAAAAATGGTATGGCTTAGTAGTCAATTCACTTATAAAGAGTTAGAATAGCTACTTTGAAGAATACTTTTATAGCTAAAAACAAAATATGTATGCAAATTTAAAAAAAAATAATCAGGTATACTTACTTCCTTCTGGCTGCTCATACAACGGCAGATATACAGTATTCAATGGTTCACATAGTTCAAGGAAGTTTCTGATAAGAGAACCGAATGTACGTCCCTAGAATAAAAAGAATGGGTAAATTAGTTTGTCAATTATTATATATTAGTAATAAGGATACATCGTATAATTGCAAGAAGGCTGACATGATTCAAAAAATTTTATTTGTTTTGGAGACAATATTCTTAAGTTTGAATTCTATGGATCCTTGAAACGTGCAGCAAAGCCGATTTTTTCTCTATACGAAACTTAAATAAATTTGTATTCTAAAAATTATCTATACAAAATCGCTCTTTGCTACTGGTAGAAAATTTTACTTGTCGGAAACATTCATCTTTGGTTCATGCCACTCTTTTTTTAATATAGTTGAGTTTAGCTTTCAACATTTCAGTTTATGTCAATGCTATTAAGTTCTTTATTAAGAAGAATCCCTAGACTCGTATTTGTTTTTATGTCATTACCAAAGTGTACAAGACTTGAATCATTCTTGAACGAACAAGGGAAAAGTATCGTTCTTGTCCGAACAGCTTATCATTTTTTGGCTGAATGTCAGCCCATGCATCGCATTAAATTTTTGACTACTTGTTCTGCCTTCATTCGATTCCACGTCCGTGTCTAAATTCACGAATAACAGCAAAGGGCCTAGAAGGAAAGCACGCATTAGCTTCGTAACCTGTGGCACCGTGCACTAAAATCGAAGTAAAGTGATTACGAAGGTTTCAAAAAGCGAATTACTGATTCGGAACGAAAAGACAATTCAAGAAAATCATATCTGTCTACATTTATACAATACGATGAGATTTTAAAAGGCTGTGGGTGCAGCGGAAAAAGTGGAGTACTCTGATTGATATACCCCCTCAGCATTTCGGTTTTTTTTTTCATTTCGCTTATTTTCAGTTATTTAACTACTATAAAACAATTTTACTCATTTGTGGATGTTACGAAAATCATACAATCACCAAAGTGCTCACAAAAATGATCACAAATACAAGTAATAGAACGCACCAAACCGAGTATTGAGTAGAAAGAGAATCGAGAAGAATTTTTTATATTGAGTTGAATCATGTAAAAGCAATCTGTGGAAATCGATAGCTCCGAACGAAAAGTGAGTGAAGGAATATAACAGATGCGTTTTTTTTACTCCGGTGCAGAACAGAATAGAACAATGGTGCAAAAAAAGATCCAGAACAGAACAGCTGGTACATATTCCCTGTGGTAGCGCAAAACAGTTGAAAATAAAGGGAAAAAATAACGAGTCTAAACTACCACAATCGATAGAAAATATAAAAGGAACTAACAAAAAATAACCTCTTTTAACTTTCTACACATATGGTTTTTCTAATTTCCTTACATACCAAAACATTCAACATAACCTTGAAAAATCCAAAGCCAACTCACGGCACAAAAAGGCGTAATTATTCATGAACTATCAGCACATTCTATAGTTCATTCTACCTATGCAGAACAAAATTCAGAATGCACTGGGACAGGAGTGTTGTTATTTCCAATGCATCTGTTCTGTTATGTTCTGGATAGAGGAGCAAAAAAACACGCCTAATATAGAAAAAGACACGTATGAAAGAAGTGCTTTACTTGCAATTCACCGCGTCAAACTCCATATCGCTATGAATGGTTTCATATTGAACTAGTGCACTTAAAATATCAGTGAGATGTTTCACCAAAGTGAATGAGATCTAACGAAACGGATTTCTATACTGAACTGTTTTGCTCAAGTTTAGAGGTTTATTACATCCATTTTAATTCAACAATACGTAATAATACAATTTAAATATATGTGCAGTTGAAATGAAATTCTTTCACAAACATTTTTATGATTTTTTAATTCAACAGAGAATTTATACTTTCTATGAGATATACTTCGTCAAAACTTAGAAAAGTTGTGTGTGTGAAAGATTGAATGTAAATTGTTTTTTGCACTTTAACAACTGATATTGATTACTTTTAAACTAATTTATTTGAGCGTAAACGAGGGGTCTATTAAAGCTTTTAATAGACCCCTCATTTTTTCAAGTCTTTCTAAAAATTTGATTGGTGGCATGATCATGGCCATCTTTTTCATTCATCTCTAAAATTTCTGCGATAAATGCTTCTAATACATACTTTTGTTAGCTTTTTGTCTTGCCGTTCGTTCAAAATCCTTTATCAAAAACATTAAATACAAAACTGTTGGCAATTCGTGTTTTTCAAGGTTCGGCCACTCACATTACAAATACAAATTAATGAATATTGAGCATGCCTAAATGATTCTATACGATTCCAATGACGATAAGACCAAATACATAATTCATTATAAATGACGATTGGTTCAATGTTGACCAAACCTAATTTCTTTCACCAGCTGCAATGCCATTTGAAACATGATAATTCTAAATCCATTCGAATCTTTTCAGTTTCAAGAACTAGTTCCACACATCTTTTATCTGCTTCAATGCATATAATTACTCTCGTATTTGTTCGCATTACAAAAAACAGTCTTAATGCTCAAAATGTTTTATCACATGTGTATCATAGAAACCCGTCATGAAATCTATCTACTGCTTCTGCATACACACATGTCGAGCATGTGAAATGAATGTTAATTATATCCGAACAAAAATATCATTTGCTCTCGTTAAAATCAAATAAAATTAAACTTACCAATAGCATTTGATAGTTTCTTTGAAAAGATTCACATATGTATCTGTTTGTATTTTTTATTCAGTACTCGAAAATTAGCTCAAGATCTCAATGATGCTAATACTTACGTTACCAATTTACATAGCCATATGATGCCTACAGAATGTGTTCTTTGCATTTTTTATGTGGTTTAGATTACGTTTCGAGTGATTCTAGTTTAGCATAGAAAATCTTGTACGGCTTAGTTGAAGCCGATTTTGAAACTCAAGAAAAGCTTAAACTGCATTCACTGAGTTAAATCTCTTACACTCACGTCTAGCAATGCCAAGCAAAGTAGATTGAAGAAAAGAAGAAACAAAATATCGAAGTATGGATAAATTATTATGTAACGTATTTTGGATGATATATTATTATCTACTGTAAAGAAAATTAAAATAATAAAAATCAGAAACATACTTTTTTGAACGTGATGAACGTAACTAGTCGAACACCAAAATTTCAATGAATTTTTATCATTTTTTGCATACCATTATAATCTAACTGCATTTAGAGCACTAATTTCTAGGAAAACGAAAAATAAAATATTAGATAAATTTTGATTCCTTTCTTGTAAAGAGATCTACCAAAAAACTGAATGCAAGTTAACACAACCCCCAGATGTCAGCTAATCATATACATATATATACTAAGATCATGCGCTCAAAAAAATCATCATGCAGTTAGATGACAGCATAACAAATTCAATTGCAGATTATGCTACTAAAATGCTTCGATGATACCCCAGGGCAATTATTTCAAGAACATTAACGAAACTAGATTTCCTTGGTTTCCAAAAGAGCTCAAAACTCGAATTAAGGGAGGGGTAAGGGTTTCAGCCTGAGAAAAGCACTTTTTTACAATTTTTTTTTTTAGATAGATAGAGCAAATTTGTTGAAACCTTTTGTACCTTATTAAGTATCATTTCAATAAGATTCTGTAATTTTTGTATGCAAAAATATCGACAAACAAACCGGTGACAAAGGTTATTCAAGAACGTCTTTGGAAAAAGACGATTCGCGGTGTTAATTGTATCTCAGCTGGAAATTATCTGAAAGCAAAGAAGACTAAAATTTAGTCAAAGTATTATCAAATCCTCCCCCGACGTTCTTTGATTATTATGTTATTCATTTTTAAAATTTGGTGGTGATTTGAAGTGAAAATTGTTATTTTTCAAGAAAAATTTGGCCCCTTTGTAAGTGAAAAACCCCCTTAATGTAAAAAAAATTCTAAAACTTATCGTTGGGTATTTTACATATAGAAAGTGTGTGCCAAGTTTGAAATGAATCGGTAATCTGGTTTTGAAATGGCAGTAAACACGGGCTTTCAAAAAGTGATTTTGAGAAAATGATCTACCATACTTCGAGCTGTCGGAGCTACAATGATAGAGGAGATGGGCCTAAGTAGTCAATAACTTCGAGAGTGTTGCTCTTGACTTCAAATTTCGAGACTATATTCTCGAGATGTTTAAGTATAAGAAGAGACCATTTTTTTTCACGAGTGCAAACCGCCTTAAGGAACGTTATATCTAAATGAAGAAAAGCTTGATTAGCTTAGTGGGTAGAGTACCTTTGTGGGTTCAGTAGCTTAGTGGGTATTCATTCTTGTGTGGCGTCCCTGCCCAATGGGAATCGCTGTAATGTATTCTGGCAGAATTCATGAAACAAACATTGCCAGCAATGCACATGTAAGCTGCTTGAAAGCGGTTTTCCAAAAACATCACTCGCAAAAATAAGGGGAAAAGAACTTGCGAGCATACATCGGCTATGGGTAGTGTGCTATGTAAAACGGAAAGATGAAAATTTCGGAGCATTTCAAATCAGCACAGGTAAGTACAATGTTTAAAATAAGAGCACCAATTCCCTCTAGTAGCTGCGAGATTACGCTATTGGAATTTCCAATGAGCGTCACAATCGCTCAGCATGCAAACCACACATTCCCAGTCATGCGGAGGTACGATCGGCCGCCGGCCAAACCTTCAATTCGCATTCCTCCTAGATGACGGGAATTCAAGAATACGATGTCGGGATTTCCAAAAAGCTCTTTTTATAAAGCTATAATACTGAAAGCTCAAAGTTCCCCTTGTGGTATGTCTCAATTAAATTAACAGACTATGGATCGGTAATGCTTCCACGCATTACGCGGGAAACTTACCGAATGTACCTGTATGTCGACGCATTACTTTTCCCGTCGGGTGATTCGAATTCACGTTCGGGCGAGGGTCTCAATCGTCTCAATAGGTACCTGAGTTAATCTGGGGTAAAGTGAGTAAACTTGGGATGAAGATCTCTGCCAGCTTCAACCAGAACCGTACGAGGATTGTCATGGGATTGCTTTACTTTTATATTAAAATGCGAGTACATAGTAAAGCTAATTAGATGCATATTTTTTTATTCAAATCAAGAGGTGCTACTTTTGCCATTTTCGTTTACAGCTTTGTTTTGCGCGCTATCATTCACCTGCCCAAATCTCGTTTAAAACAAATCTCGAAAACTGATTCGAGCATCTATGGGGATTAGAAGGACAAGAGAATTTATGCGAATTTGAACAGGTCTAGTACCTCTTAAAAATAGTTAGTGTTACAACGCGTTAGTGTCAAACAGTGCAACGCATTTAGTGAAGCAAAAAGTTAAGGAAATTAAAAAGAAAGGCTTGGAAGGCATTCTGCAAAAGTCGCACTAGCATCCCAGAGATCTCCAGGATACAGAAAGGTCTGTCCGAAATCCATCAAAGGCGTATAGGACTAATGAGAAATCCAGAAGGAGGGCGGATGACCAGCTTTGGAAATTCATTGAAAGTGCTGCTTAGAACGCACTTTTCAGAGTACAAAATTTGAAACAGCGGTGAGGTTGAAGAAGAAGGGAAATGTCCTGATCGGATACCTCCCTCCCCTCATCACGTATGAATATACTGAATGGGCCATCAACCCCTTCAGACCCTTTAAATCACCAGGATCAGGCGGAATGTACCCACCTCTGCTACAAAAAGTCACGGGGAAATTGAAAACCATTCCGGTACACATATTTAGAGCGGGCTTGGAACTCAGCGACTTACCAAAATTGTTGAGACTGGCGCGGGTTGTGTTCATTTCCAAAGGTAGTCTCAAATAGGCGGACCTGAAATTATACCGCTCAATAAGCTTTCAAATTGAAGGGCACGGAGAAACTGATGAACTTATACACAAAGACTGATCTTCTGGCAAGCATGCCACACATTTCAAAGTGCCCACCAAAAGATCGAATCAGCTTATTCAGCCGCACATAAGCTGGTACAAATAATAGAAGAGGCATTAGATGTCAAGGAAATCGCACTATGCGGCTTCATAGATTTAGGAGCCTTTGAAAATGCAAAAGATGAAGACCACGCTCCTCAAAGGAATGATACCCCTTCAGAAGTAGCAAAATGGGCGAGTAAAACACTAAGTTATCGATGTGTGTTTATGGAGCTGGATGAGGTGCGACTAAGGGTGGATATTAGAAGGGAATGTCCACACAGGGGGTATTATTCCACCTACTATGGCCCATGCTGGCTGATGACCTTCTCATGACCCTCAATAGTAAGGGCCCAACTAATCTCGGCTACGCGGACCATATCACCGTAATAATAAGAGGCTCACACTTGGATACCCTGAGATACAGAATGCAAAAAGTCTTAAATGAAATAATCTGATGGCGCGAGAAAAAGGGTTTATGTATAACTCTTCAGAAAACCCGCATAGTGTCATTCACTATTAAAGAAAAAACCGAAATAGGAGCACTAAAAATTAGGGGGCAAAAACGTATGTTTGCAGAAACAGACAAAATGTCTAGGAATCTACCTTGATAGGAAACTCTCCTGGGACGATCATCTCAGCAAAATGACACTGAAGGCCACTAAGGCAATCTAGGCGACAAAAGAAAAGCTTGCACGCGATTCAAGACTACCTTCAAGATAGACACTCTTGGCATAGAAACAAATAGTAAGGCCGATCAAACTGCATGGAACTGCAGTGTGGTGGAAGAAAACCACATAAAAAAATTCCTGTTCCACCTCAACGGCAGGAATGGACGCCCTTCTAAGCACACTTCAATGTTCAGAAGAAAGTAGCAATACATGCTATATTAGCTTACAACATGCTTATAGATGTAAATCTGGAGCCCTAAAAGGTCACCTTAGAATTTTGGAGGCTATTAGGTCCATCATGGAAATGTTAAGCTTCAGCGATTTAATAAAAACCAAAGCAGCCTTGAAAAAGAGGTTCAAGGAACAAATGGGAAGATGCCCAAACAAAGGGACGGAAATGTGGTATATGGTTGGCTCAAAAATGGATTATGGAGTAGGGGCAGGTATCGTAGAGCGCAAGTGCAGAATGCATTCCCCTCTTTCAAAAGAGAACTATCTGCCATACTTAGAGCCACACATATAGTAAGGATAAAGAATACCAAAACGGTTAGGATTAAGATCCTATTAGATAACTAATCGGTTCTCAAGGTTATCAATCAGTATTACATAAATTCAGCTGAACTCTTAGAGGTGACAGAGGCCCTAAATGAAATAAGAGCACAGGAGGCCGTACTGATGCTTTAAAAACAAGAACAAAGAATTCAAAACATGGAGCAAGAAAAAGATCAAAAGCTATTGGCTTCATCTTGAGGTTTTGTACCACTCAAAAAAAGCATTGACTTTGATAACAAAATAACAAAGAAAGCAGTAACTCTCTGCAAAAGTTTCATAAGAAAGAGCCTTATGTGAAGCATTAACAGGCCACCTTATTTGTAAAATACCTCCACAGAGAGTGTTAGAGTGTGTAGAATATCTTCTCATACACTGTCCAGCACTAGATTAGAGCTTCTTGACTCTGCTCTTAGCTTCAGTAGAGACATAACAAATATCCCATGAAGCATGAATATTATATAGGACATAATGCAGAGGAGGCACAATCGAAAGAACTTCGCAGTGCTAGCTGCCTTCTGAGCCCACTCTATGCGATCAAAACAATCAATCTATGTGTATTTACCAAACTCACGTGGAAGACAAATTTACTGGGGCTAGTGGATCCCTGTAAAATGATTATATATACTATGTAGATCATATTTGCTGTTGCGGAGAATCGTTAGCACCAGAAACGCTACAATCATAAATGGCCCAATATCCGCTGTTCATAGCTGCCGATCCGCTCTTCTGAACCTACAGCGACTCCAGACCATCTACGGACTATGAGTCCGGATTAGGTCCGGAGTCGAAGTATGCTCAAAAGAGCGGATCAACAACCATGACCAATATCTGCCTAGAAGCAGATATAATTACAAAAAAAAATAAAGTTCGCCAGACTTCCAAGGACAGGGCACCTAGCTCCTATGAGCGAAGAGGAACCTCGTTGGAAAACCCTTTGCGGTAGATTTTACGATGGATGACAGCAAAAGAGACCTTGTTTGTGTTGGAGGGATGGCGTTGACCAGTGCGCTTGGATCTTAGGGGTGCCTAGTTGTATGACATTGGCTTGAAAAAATGTTAAAAATCGGCATCAAAATGTTAACCATTAACCTTCTCATACTTTAACCGTTATCCACTTCGAATCGAGAACTGCCGTTATTTCATTAGCATGCTAAGAACTGTTAAATCGCCAACAGCAATAAACTTGCCGATTTGTATAATTGCATTTCCCAATGTATTTTTTTAGACGATTTTACATTAGGTTTGTGAGATTTCATTTTCTTCCGTGACTACGATTTTCACACTTTTAATTGTAATTTCTACTTCACATGTATTTTTGATATAGGTTTTTAGATTATTTGCATGTTTTTTTCAGGTGCAAATCTTAATTTCAATATGGTCAACTAACTAGGTAATTTGAAAGCAAAATTACTAGGATAAATCGTGTAAAGTAATGAACGACGATAATGAAAAGTGTCCACAGCTGGCAGGTTTATAACCTGCCATCGCTCTCGGACCACCAGTGGCTATGCTGGAATATCGGTTGTTCTGTTATTTCACCTAAAAAAGTACGGAACCCGAGAACAGCACAATGGGAAGTTTACTCAAGGAAAACAAATAGACACCTCAGAGCACTAGACGATCTGGAACTGACGAGTCCAGGACGGCTGAACGAGCAGGTGAACCGATTAACGGGAATCTTAGTGTCAGATTTCAAAGACGTGTGTCCGGAAAAGCCCGTAAGGAAGAACGCTACCTTGTGGTGGAATGGCGAACTCACAGAGGCTAGAGGTCGCACACGAAGGGCGTTTAACACCGCAAGGCGTTCCGGAAACGTGGCTGACTGGGATCGTTACAAGCAAGAGCTGTCGCTTTTCAAAAAGAAGATTAGACAAGCCAAGCGCGACTCATGGAGGGAATTCTGTGAGAACATTGAAGGAGGTACAGAGGCTGCCAGAATCAGGAAGGTTCTAAGCGTAACCCCCGGCGTACCTACGCTTTTGCGAAGGGAAAACGGGGATTGGGTGGAGGACCCGAAAGAGTGCCTGGACTTGCTACTGGAAACTCACTTTCCAGAATCAGCCTGCGTGACACCGCGTAGTGACGAACTTCGTGGAACCCACCGGGCGTCTGAGCGGCTGATCAAGGAAGTAGTGGACGAGGTCAAGATTGAATGGGCTATTGGCACATTCCGACCTTACAAAGCTACAGGGATTGATGAGATATCACCTATCATGCTTCAAAAAGCAGATAAGGCCATCATTCCCATTCTGCAGCGTATTTTTACCGCATGCCTCCGCCTCGGGGTAGTACCCGAGCAATGGACAAAAGCTAGAGTGGTCTTCATTCCGAAACCTGGTAGGTTGAATCATCATTACGTGAAGGACTTTAGACCAATCAGCTTAACATCGTTTCTGCTCAAAACACTAGAGAGGCTTGTTGATCTGCACATCAAAAGCTCGATTGATGTCGCGAGAATCTGTGTTGATCAACACGCGTATCTAGCGGGCAGATCAGTAGATACGGCATTACACAAAGTTGTCCGTACAATAGAAAAATCCTTACGGCAGAAGGAATTCACGTTGGCAGCCTTCTTAGACATTGAGGGGGCCTTCAATAATGTCACTGTCGCGAGTATCATTGATGCCTTGGCTCGATATGGGGTGGATAAAACCCTGGCGACCTGGGCATCTGACTTGCTCAAGAGCAGGCGGATTGAGGCTACCTTTTTGGAGGCCAAAGCGGAAAGAACAGTCGGTACCGGAACACCACAAGGAGGGATTATATCTCCCCTTTTCTGGATCCTGACAGTCAACGAAATACTGGAGAAGTTAAGGGCCAGTGGCTTTGAGGTAGTGGCGTATGCCGATGACATTGTGGTACTTGTGAGGGGTGCGTTCCCACAAACTTTGTCGGACCTTATGCAATCGGCGCTGGACCATATTCAAATCTGGGCCAGAAAAGTCGGTCTTAGGGCAAACCCGACAAAAACCGAACTTATGCTCTTCACAAAGAAACACAGGGTACCGGCTATTGCCACGCCTAACCTCAACGGAATAACATTGGAGCTTGCTGATAGTGTTAAATATTTGGGCCTTATACTAGACAGGAAACTGAACTGGGGGGCTAACGTGAAGCACAGAATTGGTAAGGCCCGCGCAGCACTTTTCGCTTGCCGGTCCGCCTACTCCAATACCTGGGGTCTTAAACCTAGGGCGGCCTATTACATATTCACATGTGTAGTCAGGCCGATTTTGGTGTATGGAGCGGTCGTGTGGTGGAAAGCAGCGGAGAGAAAAACTAATATCAAGGAGCTAACAACACTGCAAAGATTAGTTTGCATATGTATTACGGGCGCTTTAAGAACCGCCCCAACGGCTGGGTTGGAAATGATTTTGGGACTCATGCCCCTAGATCGATTCATCTTTAGAAGCGCAAGCTTAGCGGCGATACGCGCTAAAAGTTCTGGCATGTGGAACGATTCAGAACAGTGGGGCCACAGCGGTATTCTTATAGAATGCCGCAAAAGATTTGGACTCGTTGCAGAAGACACGGACCACATGAGCAAAATAATACATCTTGGCAGGAATTTCCAGGTCAAGATACCCACAAGAACAGACTGGAAGAAAAAGGAAGCTACCACCGATAGGGGCGCCTGGATTTACACGGACGGGTCAAAGACGGACACAGGAGTTGGCTCGGGCGTGTTTTCTACGGATTTGAGCCTTAACCTGTGGTGTAGACTGTCGGACCATGCTACCGTCTTTCAGTCTGAATTACATGCTATACGCATGGCAGTTGAGTCCATTAGCGGAATATCAACCAGACCAATGACCATTTGCGTCGACAGTAAAGCAGCCATTCTCGCTCTTGCGTCTTACAGATGTTCTTCAAAAACTGTTAACGCTTGCAGAGTGGCTCTCAATGAAAAGGCAAGGCATATTCCTATCCGGATTATGTGGGTGCCAGGGCATAGTGGGGTCATAGGCAACGAAAAAGCTGATGAATTGGCGAGGAAAGGTTCAGGAGCTAGCAACTGCCCCTGCATCACTGTACCTCGGTCAATCGCGGACGCCACAAACAAACTTGATGCCGCCATATGGGCCAAACTAAAGTCCGAATGGGAAAACAGGCTGGACTGCAGGGTGGCCAGGACATTATGGCCATCACCTGATCCAAGCAAAAGCAGGAAACTGCTCAAGCTCAGCAGGAATTGCTTGAGAACCACGGTCGGCTTGCTCACAGGGCACTGCCTTACCGCATCTCATGCGAAGAAAATGGGACTGACATCCAGCAGTTTATGCAAGAGGTGCGAGATGGAAGAGGACACCATCGAGCATACTCTCTGCGATTGTCCGGCCCTCAATAATAAACGCCTCAAAATTTTTGGTGCATACCACTTTCAAGGGTTGGCAGAGGTGGCTGGTACCGTCACGCTGAGTCAGCTGATCCAGTTTGGCGAAGCGGTCACTTGGCAGCTCTAAAAGCCAGCGGAGGGTGGCAAATGGGCCCAAACTGGTGGCCTAATGCAAGCCGCGTTTCCCGGCAGCCCTCTTTACTAACCTAACCTAACCTAATGAACGACGATATTAACGGTTTACTTTTACAGATTTTCGGAGAAAATTAGTATTGAAATCACTTTTCTCGAAAATACATATCTTATTCATGTTTACATACTCGTACACCAAATCTTTGATAAGCTCAAAATGTAGTTATCTTTAACCCATTAGTGGTATCTGGCATTTTAGTGATTATTTTAGGTCGCCTTACATGTACTACATTATTTATCCCTTTTAGTAGACTTATATTTCCATTAAAAAACAAAAATCTGAAATGAATTTTGAGTATTTTATGATCTTGGTCGAGAAAAAGATTTGTATATTTTTAAGGCGATGCGGGCGATGAATGCCTAAAATCAGGCAAAAAAAATATGTTAACATTTTAGTTGTAATATCTTCCGAAAAAGTCTTCAAATCACTACGAAATTTAAATAATAGACCTTTGATTAATTAATTAATTTTTGATTCATGTGTGATCAATCTACGGTACGCACGACTGTCTTGAACATTTTTCGCTTTTAAGGAAAAAACTCAAACGTTATATAAATTTTATGCTTTTTTACTCTGTCAGTTGGAAATTTTCAAGTTTCCTCGTCCCATTTGAGCGACGACATCATATAGAAATCACCAATTTTTTGAGCACCCAAGAGTTGTGTTCGTGATAACTCAACCCCGAATTATTAGATCCAAATGAAATGTACATAATGTATTGGTCTTAAGGACTAGGCCTGATATAACTTTGTTAAATTTTTGGGGAGACCTTTGGCTGTGGTAGAATCTTGAAATATGATGAATTTCATTGAGTTTCATCGGAAAACAAGATATTCGATAGCAAATCAATACGCAGCAACAGCATTGTTTAAGTTGTCAACTCCGTATTTTTGTAAAATCTCATCTTGCAAAAATAGTAAATTATTAATGAAATTGATTGATACTCATCGGATCAAAACAAATTCAAAGCACGGATTAGTCTCAAAAAGAGGTCAAGTTTAGGTGACAGTGACTTAGGAATTTTACCACTATCGCACTGATAAATAATATAACTCATAAGAAGCATGTTCGCTAGAACATGCAATCTAAATCGACAGATTTTCTCGGAAAACAACTTTTCAACCGATTCCTATGCATTAAATGTAAAAAAAAACACCGATTAGAATCAACCTCGTCATCGACAACCACGAACAATCAGAAACTAATAGAAATGCCAAATAATCGTCATTAAAATTCACATTGTCATCATCACTATAACATAATCAATAATTGATTATCAATTGGTTTCAAGCACAAATAGGTATAGCACCTATAATTCGACCAAAAAAATAACAGTTTTCCCAGTTGATAACAAAATATGTAGATATCGAAACCGCAAGTTAAAATTTACAGCTCAATTCACGTAACGTGACGAAAAACAGGTTTTCAATTACAGCATTAAGTCTAATATTTTAAATAGAAAACTAAAGAAAGATTCTGATGGTAAGAAGAAAAGCAAGTTCAGAAACTGAACATCATAAATATTCATGCAATGGATTAGTTTTAGAATGACTTCATAACAAGTTTTCATTATAAATAGTAAACTGTCAAGATCACAACACACCAAGCATCTGATCCGTATGTAAAGAAACGTACGAAACTGATAAGATTTGCATTATGTGCTTAGCATGATAGTAAATTCCTCATGATAGCAAATTCCTCATGAAACTGTTTAATTTTTGACAGGATAATTTTACTTGCCTAATTTACACTCTTTGTTTGTAAGATGTTATTTATGTACATTTATATGATAGTTGTAATGCGATTATCTCTCCAAATGCTTCGTAATCATCCACAAACTTATCGAATAGAACGCATTAACCCACTATGATAACAAGCGTCAATAATTATTATCGTGGCAATTATTTATTTATTCCAAAAACAAAAACGCGCACATGTCAGCACAAATTGCATTGCACGAATCGTGCTAATTAATAAGCGATTTGGTTGGGAAGTCAGATAAAGACGAAATCGTAATCGTTTTAAGTCTTCAAAGTCAAGGTCGTGCCATTTCACACTAAACAATTCAAACCGTTGAAATAGTAAAAAAAAAACTCATAAAAATTAATGGTTTTAAATCATTACGGTCTGCGGCAGGCGACTCACCATATCGAATCCGACGTCATAATGAGTACCGCGTGTATACAGCACAGGAATAGCCTGGCGGCGTGGAATTTTTCTCGCAGACATTCTTCAGATAAATAATACGGATTCTTAAACGCGATATTCACCAGCACCAAAAAACCAGACACACTTTGCCAAAAAAAAGATATATCTTCTTAGTTTTCTTGAAACCAGTATACTGAGTATTATTTGTGTAAGAATTCACTTTCACTGATTTCTGCAAACGATTAAATCCTTAGCGTTTCAATTTGATAATTGACTGAGCCGCGAGCAATCCTCGTTACGAACGTCACGCTAGCGACTTAGAACAAGACTGCTGCGACCTTACGAGTTTTAGAATAACGCCAATAGTAAATGAATAAGTGCTGGACGCGAAGCTTTTATAATATTTATCAATGGAGTTCTACTCAAACGGGTAGTACAAGTAGATAGTACCGGTAAGCAGTAGAAGGCTCGAAAGGGGGAGCGTGGTGGAACAGTCACGCAATGGTGGTAGCTACATATTGTCCACTCCACCACTTGCAAAGTGTTTTCTGGTCAGATCCATTGTCTGGTGTGTTGAAAACGAACTAGGAAACCATTTCAAGAAGATTAAGACTAAGATTCACATTTCGAGTTTAATGTCTTTTTTCGGCCTTTGCTAATTACTTATTTATGTATGTAAACATATGTATGTTCCGAAATAGGTAAGAATGAATCAGTGCTATTGATTTCTCAAAGCGTATAGAAATTGAAAGTGTTGTATTTGTTTCGCGCATGTTGCTTCGATTTAATTGGATATACAATAAGTATAAGAACAAGTGATAATGGCATTTAATTAAGGACTAATATTATTCAACCACCAACGGTTTTTGTTCATTGTTTTTATTCCATATCCGGAATGTTTTAAAAACAAAAAGAAGACAAGCTCTTCTACTAAAACTCGTTTCGAGTCTTTTTTATTACAAGTTGCTTGAAAAATCTTTGTACAACTGACAGTGACGATCGAGGCGTACTTTGTTTTTGATTTCACTAACACTCAGAAAAATGTCATTTAATAGAATCAAATTTAAATCAAAAGTTGAAATCACTTTGAAATAAAACGCGAATCTTTTATGAATTCCACTTTATTATAAAAAGTTTCTTTTCAAATCAAAATTTTTCATCATTGAATTAAAAAGAAACGTATATGAAGTCAAATCATATTTGAAAATTTTTGAATCAAAAATGTTCAAATATGATTTGGCGCCATATACGTTTTCTTTTTAATTCAATGATGAAAAATTTTGATTTGAAAAGAAAATTTTTATAATAAAGTGAAATTCATATAAGATTCGCTTTTTATTTCAAAGTGATTTCAACTTTTGATTTAAAGTGATTCTAAAAAAGTGATTTAAAGTGACATTTTTCTGAGCGTACATATGTATGTACATATTACGCAAACACGTGCCTGTTGCACTTAACACAACTTAAAGACTTTGCCAATTTTGTAGTATTCTTTATTTAATTATTTAAGGGGGTATTCCGGTTTTTCACGCGATAATCGTTCATTATTTCAATATGAATTTTAATACATAAAAATAAATACTCAATGGATATGGTTTTATTTTGCGTTTATTGCAGGATTTAAACTTTAGAAAAAACTTGGATTTAAAAAAAAAAGTTGAAAATTGTTGTTGCTATGAGGGCTTGAAGTTGACCTTTGAAAATCAATCTTGGCAGGATTGCGTCCGTTTGAATTATCTGAAATTAGCAAATGAGGTGTCATTTTACTCAGGAGAATACCCGTTACAAGATGAACTACGCTTATCAATATCCAATTATTCGTTAAAAAAAGGCAGCTTATAACAAATTTTTTTTCTAATTTTTCCTTTTTTTTTTAGTTTTTTTATTAAAAATTAAAGTTAATTGTTTTGTATCATCACAATCGTAGTTCATCTTTTTCCTTAAATCATAGCAAATAATTTGATATATCACTCATTAAATTCTGTAAGACCGTTTTCGAGAAATCTTGCTAAGAAGTTGAGAAAAGATGGTTTTGAGAAAATCGCGTTTAAAGTTTTATCTCAGTTTTTACTAGCTATTACGGTTGTATACTTCAACTTACCATCAGTCTGCGATTCCTGCACCATACAATAATCCTTCCGACTTTTCGTCGAAGTTTTGTAAACAATCTGCTTCTTTTTTTCGAGTGGTTCTTGCTTCTTTTGATGCAATTGACGTTCGTTGTTCAGACCTCTTGAGTCGAGCGCTATCTCGTTCATCGGCGTACTTCTGAGTTGTGGAACAAATCTGAACGCCCATTTTCGAAAAAATAGACAAAACTGGTCTGAATCCGTTGTTGAAAATACAAACTGCAATTTTCATTGCGAGGTCAATAATTTTTGGGCCTGAGTGAAGGTGTTTTGGTGCAAATGTCCAGACAAGTGAGTGGAGGCTTTCGTTGTTATTTTGTGTGTTCGAACCAAGGCATTGTTGGAAAGGTCTTCAAAAATTGGTTTGATAACTTTAAATCCTACGCCACTCAAAGAAGATTGATTAAAATCAATATCACTGTGGCATTCGCGGCAAATAATCATAGAACTCAAAACCGAAAACACAGTAAAAAAGTTTATAATGCAGTATTCTTGGCCCTGACAAATCGGGACTCTGTCATCGCGCGATGCCCGTAACTTGCATGCTGACGTACTCGTACTGGCTGCACTTGGATCCCGTTCACTTGTAAATCGATTCCCGTGAAATTTACGTTTTCGCGGTCTGTCATCACGAACTTTTCTTTTTTCTCCGACCATTTTTAAAAAACGCAACGTGAACTATGTCCTTCTCAAACAAAAAGCCACTGAAACACTGCGAAAAATCAGAACTAAAGGAATTTTAATGAAGTTCAGGCTTCTATGATAACAGGAAACTAACACAATAAAATCAATGAAAAGTTAAAAAAAAACACTGCATCACAAAGCGGAGGAATTCCTGGAAAGGAATGTAGAACCGGATGACAAACACTCTCGCCTCAAGCGTGCCGGGGATTTTCCAGAGATGATAATGGTGGAAATGCGAATAACTTCAAAACGAAAACAGATACTGCGATAAAATTTTAAATCAAGATTATATGATCATAGTGGAATAAGAAAATGCAAAAAAAAAATTTCGATTTTTTCAAACTGAAAGACCGGAATATTCCCTTAAGATAATTGAAAATTATTGAAGACATTACAAAATTTTGTTTTTATTCTGTCTTTTCTCTGCGACTACTTTTTCTCCACCTTCATTTGTTTTTTATTTTCTTCTTGTCACACGTTTTATCCCATCCCCTACTTCGTTCTTTGCTGCATGTTCAGTTCTGCCAACATTGCCATAAATGTGCGAAAATGATTCGTCTATATTTCAAATCATACAGATTAGAACTACTCTATATTTGGAAATATCTGAATTTTAACAATATCTTCTCTTGAATTTTCTACAATTCAAATGATTATTTTTGTTTATTTCTGCCTCTGACTCAAGGCTTGTCACTGGTATTATTTAGGTAGAAACTGATATTGCTGTAGCCTCATTTCACTGCATAGTCTGCGAAGCAATCGAAGGATAGGTTCCTAATATTAAGGGGACGATTACACACTTTGAGTCTTAGCTTAATAAGACTCTCAGACGTTTGAGAAATGACAGATCTAAACTTTACAAATTAATTAATTACTCTAGCTCATAGAAACCGCTAGAACAGTAGAGGAATGGTCCAAATTTTGAGTGCATAGTCCGCCACAACACGTGCTCCTTATTACAGTCAACCTGTTTCAAAGGCTATGTACCACTTTGATCTCAAGAATGCATTGAAACTCTTAGGATGGAAAAGCTTTCAGGGTTATCACTAGCATGAGTTTCAAAATTTAGGAAAATCAAACACTTGTTACTTGTATTCAATAACGGATACTTATCTCACAAAACTTTGAAAGCACCTTGCAGCAAACATGGTGAAAATGATCGATGCTGACAGCACTTTACGAACACTGCAACTAAGGCCAATGAAAAACACGGCGGTTCCAGCGAAGCGTTTCCCGAGAGGAAAACCGAGTCGGTTTAGTCGTGCGTTAATTTAGCATTGTGATGGCACACACCGCGGTTTGGATGCCTCTCGGTTTTGTAGTGCAAAACTAAACCGACTCGGTTTTCCTCTCGGGAAACGCTTCGCTGGAACCGCCGTTTTTGTCATTGGCCTAAAAGTCTACCACAACTGATTCACGGCAAAATCAGCCTACCCTATGAATCTCGTTTTCATTCGATGACTTCAACGAAAATGGCCGGGGTAGGAAGTTTTTTTGTGAACAATTTCCAAGAATTAAAAAATTTAAACATTAGCTACTTATTTCCATTGCAGATTCTTGCCACATGAATATTTAATAGTAGCATCTGTTGGTACTGAAATAACAGAAATTCCTGGAGTTGGCAACCTTTTGCTAGCATCAAAGCTAAAAACATCTGCTCCAAGCTCAACCCACCCCGTAAATCTTGCGTCGATCCGATGACTGCATTGGAAGTTATAGGGATGCAAAGAAATTGAAGACTGCCACCCGGAAAACTTTACAAAATCCAAAAATTTGCTGTTTATTGTAACTACAAGATCATAAGCATTTGAAAAGTAATAGATCATATCGCATATTAAAAATGTGATAAAAAAATATAAAAAACTGCCATAGCCCTATCATGATTTTTCAACCAAACTCCTACCGAATTTGGCATACAGTAAGGTCCATTTACTATATGAATTTCATTTTGATTTCATGGCTGCATCGAAATTTATGGGACAAAGTCTTCCTTTTGCTGAGCGAATTTTCAAAGTTCAAGTCACAAAAATTACCATAGCTGGAAGCTCCTTCCTAAGTTTTCAATAAAATTTCTAGCGAACGTGTCCAGAGTCCAGCTACTGTGAGAATTTCGTTAAAACCTGGTGGCTGACTAGGAAAAGCAGTTTTTTTTTTTGCTTAGTGACTTTTTGAGATGACACCACTGCCACAAGGTTGCCCATATTTGAGAATCACTTCTATCAGACTTGGTCCTATTTAAGGTTAATGCGATCTGTGAATTCTAACTGAATCTGATTATGGGGGCGTCAGTTCTCGCGAACATAAATTGTTGATGCTAAAATTAGAGGCAATTTGGTGAAGGGTTACCGTTTTTGTATGAAGAGGTATTTTCGAAAATTTTCATTTTATCAAACAAGTTTATCAAAAATTTGCATTTTTCTAAAAACCAAAAAAAAAAATTTCAGGAGGTCCGTTGATTTGAAGGTTTTCTGTTTAGGTACCTGCCACAGCCACAGGATTGCCGCACATTCATTAAACGCGTATTTCACGCACATATTAAGACGTTCTGCATATTTCGTGGCAATGTATAAAAAATAGTTCTCTCGGAAGTTATCGCAATTTCTTAGCAGAAGACCTCATCCACGGCATAGCTGGAATACCTCAAAAAGTAACAGAGCTGGGACCATGCTATACGCATGATGCAGTCAAACAGCTGTCCATACCTGCCTCCACATTCAAGAGGAGAAATATAAAAAAGAATAAAAATCTAATTCGAAAAAGTTCGGAGCAGATCCATAAGTACTGAAGATCTATGCTTTCGGTAAAAAATGAATGAGTTCTAAAATGAAATTCTTGAAAACTGCAAGCCCGGATGGGCAACTACCTTGCCAACAAACGACTCATTGCAAAAAGCGTCTTTTTGAATAAGCGTCCTACAGGGGTCACCGTTATTAACCATGTTTACATACTCATTTTACACAAGCGACATACCAACTTAGCCAAATAGCAATACTTAATTAGCCCTGTTCGCAGATCATACAAAACTCTCGTTCAGCTTAAAATTTTTCTTTGAATCTACAAAACTGTATTTAATTGTATTTATTTATTTTTGTATAGCGGAGACTTTTGTTAAAGAAACACATGTAGACAAATATCTACTCTCTCGTAGCCACTGTACTCTGGGAACCATTTGTTTCGTTTAATGAGCTGTACAATATCCTTTAAGTCGATAAAAGATAAGTCACTCATAACAAAGACTAAAGGCGCCCTGAGTGAGATCATTCTTCTACTTGCCAGAGCCAGACACTGACACATCATATAGAGAACGGACTCCTTTTCATTCTCAGGACCACAACTTCGAGAGAAAAACGTTTTACCATACTCCCAAACGTAGAGCGTGCTAACCTATAAGACAGTGGCCCGTGAGATTGACCACTACACAAAGAAGAGTAGTGTGATCTTTGACCATCGAAGATTTTCTATGGATCGAACAAGACAATTCTTCAGCCCAGCACTTCTTAGCGTCCTCAAGATATTTTCGCCTAATGGCTGGTTTCATCGATAACGTTGGTGTGCCTATGTAGAAAGGTCATAAGACCTCCGGCAACAAGATTACAACATATAAAATACAGAGAATCTTATCTAAGATTATTTAAGCTTACACTAAAGCCAGAATAGGACCTAGAATTGAGCCCTGAGGAACACCTATATTTATATTCATAGTTCCGCCAATTCTACCATTAAATTAAATTCTGATGGCTCAGGTGGGTAAATAATTTTTTTCCAAACTATTTTCTATGTTTTGAATACCTATTTCAATCAAAACATTATCTAGCATATTATGATTTGCAAGGGCAAACACCTTTTTTTGAATCTACAAAAAAAGTTGATACAAAGAAGTTTACCTAATTTTGAATTAATATAATGTTGTGCATCTATAAGTGCTGCACTGGTGCTACTTTCTGCTAAAAGCCGTATTTATTTCGGAAGTCTATTGCTTTGTTAATGGATTGCACCAGCCTGCTATTTATCAATCTTTCAAAGAGCTAATGAATGACTATTCAAAGCTTGTTAATGCAACCCCTGTTGAAAACTGGATTGAGGAGAATATTTTTAATATATCAAGAAATTATTTCTCCTAAGCTGTGGCATTCTTTCAATTAGTAGCTTTAACTTTGTCTAATCACACTACCACATTTATCATTTTGCCTTTTCCAAAAAAATATTTAATATGAAATACTCACTTTTAGTATACATCTCTAGTTGGCACTTTCTTGACTTTGCAATCGAATCCTCAAAGTTTGCCATCTAAATATAGGTAAAAGCTTCAATTCCCTAACAGTTGGCTCGTTGTCAAAAGAAGTTCTACAGCAAGGCAACAATGGTTCTTGCTCATTTTCAAAAAAAAAAAAAAAAAAAAATGGTGTAATTTTCAAGAGCTCCATATCATGAGCAATATATAAATAAGTATTATGCGACAATTATCATTTTTTAAGTAAAATTTCAGCCAAGTATTGTCAGAATGTAGTTAAATATTTGAACCAGAAAAAAATCAAGTGCATACATAATACGAGTCGAAAACTGGATTCTAATTATTATGTAAATTATCATGCATAGTTTTTATTTCTTGAGACAGCAATCAGAAATTAGAAGGCATCAATATCGTCAAAGTGTTGCATATTTTCCGCATTGATTTCTTCCAAGCGCACACGCATGAAAAAAATTCATACTATTCGATGATTTGATAGTTGGTTTACCTTCCATTGACCTCGCAAAAGTTACTAATTACTATAAGTACAAATATGTATTGAATCGTTATGACAACAACACAGTGTACGTTCTAGAGTAAACAAAATCACTTTAAACGGATTACTAACCAAATTGAAATTATCGTACGCATTATCACGAATATCTGTCACTCGAGAAGTTAATTTATTGAAAATTTACATAATTTTACTGGCATAAACGATTGACGTACTACATACTCCACATTTCTGTAACAAGAAATCGATTCAACGATACTTATTCAAATGACATACAGCTATTTGTGTCTCGTAGTGAACATTGTGTGGGAGTATGGATTTTAACAGATACCTGTTAAGTGCAGTCGATGTTGCATTTTCTAACATACAATCCTATTATTTTGCATTAATCGTACCGAGTAATTGGATGAGTCTTAGATTTGACGTAACTTATTTTAATTATGTTGGTAGGTCAGGGCTCGCAGTAAATTTAGGTAAACGAACTCAAAATAGGATTGGAAATTGATTACGAAAGCAAAAAGTATTAACAATAACGAACCAACTTGATATATATCCGCATTTGCTAAATCTATTGAATTTATAAAAAAAAGTTAACTCTTTTTTTGTTATGTTGGAGCCGTTTATGATGTGGGTTTAATATAATCTTAATAATACTATCACTTATTTAAATGAGTATTAAGGGATTATCGTACCGCAAATTTACGTAATGTAAGACTGCGATCATAAAGTTTGTTAAAAAAAAGTCGTATTATGTATTTCTATCGATTTAAGAATAGGCTGTTTGCTTTGACTTTATATATCCGTTGAATTTGCTCATTACTTTTGACACAAAGCGATTTTATTGCATACATTTTCACCGCGATATCTGCAAATTTATTCCATACTAAAAAGCTTGAGTAGCCTAGTGGGTAGAGCACTGGCTTCTTGTGTGTGGGGTCCCTGGTCGATTCCAGGTTCGGACGAGGGTCCGCGCACCAAGCTTTAAGTTCACCTAGCTCTGATTAGGTACCTGGGAGAAAAAAGGGAAAAGGATATTGTGTTTCGTTCATTGGAATTTAATACACATGGCATTATTTGTTGAATTTTTGGGTCAAAAATTAAATTTTTTACTCGCGACGTTGCCAAAAGTTCAGATTTCAATATTTTTACAAATCCTTCGTTCAAGTACAAGACAAACTCATACTCTAACAGAAACAATTTGATTTTTTTGTTTCAGATGAATCCAGCTCAAGATATCGTTGGCACCGCATTTTTTGAGCCTTTTCGTAAAATAGCTGCCAGAGGGCGTATTATCAATATTTTTGTCTAAAAATTTTTTTTACATATATTTCAAGAGTTACTTTAGTTGTTAACAATAATTTATAATAATTTAATACATTATTTTTATTTTTGAAACATTTAAAAATGGCGTTTTTTTTATTCTCTGAAACCCATGTAACCCCTTAATAACTCTAGCTGTATTTTCCCTTGTTCCGATAAAATGGCTATTCGTCTCGCGGGTACGTATATGGGGTCTCCTTCTGCTTCGATTCAAAGGCAATGTTTCCATTTCGGTAGACGCGATAGTGATACTTCATTGCTCCTCGATTTGATTTTCCGCTCTTCCAAATCCAGGCTGAATCCATGAGCGCCCGGAGAGTCGATTCCAAGTATACGCTCGTCGGTTTTCTTTGCTATCAGGAACTGATCTTGTTATAACTCTGCTACCAGGAACTGATGTTATTAGCTATCCGAGTTGTATCTGCCGAACTATCTCACCAAGAACTGGTGTAGATTCCCGTCTCAAGAACATATCGCCCAACGCTAATAAGTATCCAAGACTTCGGCGCATCCGCTCTCAAAATTGATCTAGCAGCTGCAGTGTCAATGGTGATATTACAAATTTCGTTGTTGACTTTCCCCTGCAGACTTAAATTGTTCTCATGAAATCGTAACCTGGCAATGGCGAACTTTTCAGGGTTATCAATGTTTTGAGCCAACCGCTGATCTTCGCACTGGTTTACTATGAGTTTCCTTGCCATTCTTCAGGAACAAGTGGTTATGTTCAACCGTCTAGACTCATCGCTTTGCTTGTATTCTACTGAACATCCTTGGCAGTACCTGCCGTCATCCTTCGTGAAGTAATCACGACTCAGATGCCCTTTCTTTCCGCAGTTCCAGTATCGGAGAGCTGGAAGTTTCTTATCAGCGTTTATAATGAGATCTATGAGATTTGCCCATTCTATGAGATACCTGTATGGAGATAGCTCGAGGAGATATTAGTTTCTCGTTATTTCTGGCACTGATACAAAATATGATTTATGTCGGAGCACATGCAACAATATCTAAGCTCATTTAAGTTTTATGACTGTAACAGTAAAGAATTTATTACCCTGCATCTCGTTTTCGCAACGCATTTATACGAGAATCATAAATTATGTAACCAGAACATTTCTGCAGCATCTACGCAAATATTCACCCGAACTTGAGCTTGTTGGCAAATGCAGATCGCATTTGCATATGAATCATTACTATCTGGACACACAATTTATATTTCTGACACAATAATTCCACACACAATATATATTTCTGACAGCCTAATTTTGGCTCCAACTATACTGCCGTCCTTAGCGTAAACCTGATTTTTTTTTCATTTTTAAGTTAACACCTTATTCGAAAACTACATACTCTATTACATTATTCTACAAAATATGAAAAACCTATCTTTTGTGCAAGTATGTTTAAATCAATAATGAACACTGCCTTTTCCACATATCTGGAAGCTTCAGAGAGACGCACATCGTTGAATATCTCGAAAGTTACTAAAATTTAGATAGAAGGTTTATACTA
This sequence comes from Nemotelus nigrinus, assembly GCA_947369275.1. NCBI lineage: Eukaryota > Metazoa > Arthropoda > Insecta > Diptera > Stratiomyidae > Nemotelus > Nemotelus nigrinus. Next base: position 22,458,314 of record OX376374.1, on the reverse strand, counting down.
AGCACGGCAGTATAATCGTCGCATCTTTTGTACTACTGTCTACAGTACTGAAGTAAATAAAGTAAAAAAAACTTCAGCAAGTACATTTTGGACACAAATCGAAGTGCTCTCACACACCCAAAGCCTCGCCCGGAATCCAGGGCAGAAAACTCCCCGAATGACCCGGAACAGATGGAACGATTCAAAGGCGTCATTGATGGATTGATATTCACTGTAGAAGCAGTTTCAGGAGACCAATGTCCGATCTTGAGGCGTTCTAATGTAAAAGAAGGCGATTGATTATTTGAGAAAAGTTTACAACAGATGATAGATAGGCGTAAAATTGAGCATTGCTTTGATGCTCGCAACGAGGACTCCAAGTGCATTCGCACGACGTTAGCATGTCTAGTACTATCATCGTTATATCACAGCTAAATAAATGAATTTACATCAAATTCAGCAAGTCAAGTCGCATAAAAAACACTTTGATATTGACATTTTTTTTATTGATACAACTTAATAACCACAAAAGAGAGTTTGGTACTAATGAATAAGCAAAATATAATAAAAATTATACAGTAGTAATCATAATATATAGAAGCAATCAATCCGCTTTCATATTCCGTATCCAATTTACATAGAATTTTAGAACAGAAGGACATTTTTGAACAGAAAAACCGAACTATTTCCATTTTTACAAATATTCAATCGAATTTTTTTCTGCTCTCCACAACGTCTCATTTTCAATGCATTTGTATAGGAGAGTTTGTTTTTCTTTAATTATTAATTATCGTTATTTAATTCACTCTCTCGCTATTTCATTCTCTCGTTTGTCACGAGCGACTTTTTGACTTAAATCAATATCCCTTAGAATAAAAATCGTATATTCTAAATCAACCATTACTTGCACACTACTCAAAGAAAGCTCAATATTCTGATGTTTTTTATGCGTATCATTTTTTTCTTTCTCTCTCTCTCTCTTTCTCTCGTAAAAACTAATTGTTTATGTTTTCATTATTATTTAATAATCAACAGCTTCAACAAAATTCATATCTATGTATGTTTGCATTTATATTCCATTCCATTGGAAGTGAGTCCACATTTACCTGCGGCGTTTAGGCACAGTAGAACTTCAACTGAACGTAAGTTTTAGTTGAAGAGAAAATTCAGTTTATCCACACAACGCTAAAAGGATATCTGTACTGAAGAAACTATACGAGTTAACGATCGTGAGCTTAGCGCGATCTTAGCATCGGTAGACACAATTTATTTATTATTTTTTTCTTGGTAAACGAATGCGATACGTTGTGTGAGATCTGACAAACGATTATTCGCCGTGTCGACAATTCAGCGCTTTGAAAGTTGAACTCTTAAGTCGACTTTTCGCTTGAGTACCTCTAACCGACAGGATAACTGAGAAATCATTGACTGAGAATCGTCAATCAAGTGATTAATATGCAGCAATGATAATCCTCCCTTTTCCAGGAAACGTAATTAAACGTCATCGCGATCGCAGAGGCAAGTGTTTCATCACAATTTACAGCGTGCAAATCAAATATGCAATAAATATCTAGAAATACATGTAAATAGCTGAAAACAGTCAAACTAAGTCGCCGAAATATATGCAAACATGAATAATTAAATAGATGTTGTGGGTGGATGACGACAATCACTATTTCGCTAATTCATTTTCCTTCAATTCCAGATCAACGCCGCCTACATGAAATTCATTTCATTTCAATTACCTAACCACATATTCGAACAATTTGATTAATTTACAGCTTAAATACTAAAGCATTAGTCCATCCTCTCTGTTGTGTAGTAAATATGATAACATTAGTTTTACTTGCTAGTACCGTGCGTACTTGCATCAGTCACTTGGTTTCACGTATATAAATTTAGAAGGATTATATGTCTTCCGAATATACCTGTAACTCGAATTCTTATAGGCATGGTTCAGTTTCAAATCTTTTACTTTCGATCTAATCTCAAGGTTTTTCGAGGATGCTGCACTTTGTGACGAAACATACCTTTGCGACCCAATTTCATTTTCAATTTTTGCCCCGTTTTCAATAGTTTTTGCGCTATTTCCCGGCCCACAAGACGAAACTGAATTTTGTCGCACGAACTTGTAGCGACTTTTCTGACGAAGAGCATTGCTGGTAGTGGAAGGAGCACGGGCTCCATTCACGTAATATAGCTTTCGTTGAGTAGTTGTTGCTTTCGATACAATTGCCTTAACTTGTTTACTCGACGTAAATACTTTCCTACTGCGTAAGCTATTTAAAAATTTACGTGGTGGTGTCGGGGTTGATGTCACGGTTGTCGTATTCACAATTCTGTCTGTCGGTTCAGTTGATGGTGATGCCGAAATGCTGCTGACAATGTCGCGAACGGTTGTAGCCGTAGCTGTTGTATTCGAAGGATTCGAAGCGACTTTAGATGAAACGCTATCACTAGATACGATGTCGACATTGCGGCCATTCGATTCATTGACTAAGTGTTTTTGTTTTGAGTAATCGTTAGCTGCTGTTACTATTATTGGTTCATTGTTGTCATCTTGGCCTGTTCGGCTCTCATCACTGTTGTTGTTGTCGGTCTGGTTGTTATGTCGGGATGAAGTACGTTGTTCGTTACCATTGGCGCAAACCGCGTTTTCCTGTAAGTCAGACGTTTTGATCGTCATCGTCGTCTTTGTCGTCGTCCGGATACTATTATCTGATTTTCTGGCTTTCAGCCAACGCGTTATTTGATGAGGTAAGCCTACCGCTGTTGCGTTCGTCGCATTACCGTTCTGGCTTTCCGGCGCAGCTGCGTTGACTGTACCGATGATCCTGGAGTGGGTGTTGGCCTTTATAAAAAAGAGAAAGAAAGTATATTTATTAGCTTTCCTAGAAATTGTAAAATTCATAAATCAAATTATTAACATGCAACTGTATTATAAAGTACTCTGATATTGTTTTTTTATCGTTGTGATTTGGATAAACAATGGATATATCAAAGTGTTGTGGTATATTCTAGACGACCTGCTAACCAAAATCTACCTAACTTTATCTTTGTAATTATATCATGATTCTAGGTATATAGCATACAACTCATGATTGTAGCGTCTGTCTCCGGAAGTGGCCTTTTTCACATATAGCGCCATCGATTTGCTATCGACCGCGGCTATGCGGTCAGAGTACCTTTTGCTGAGCACCCAAGAATCGGATCCGTACATGAGTACTGGCAAGATCATAATTTTGTGCAGCTGAAACTTTCAGGTTTGGGTGAAATTTCGGGATTTCAAGACCCTTGACAGACTGTGATAGGCTTTGGCAAGTTGGCTTGAGCAACCGCCCCCTATATCTTCCTCCATATTGTTATCGACTGTTACAATTCACCCAAATTAGAGAGAATTGCACTACTTCAACATTATGCTCTATTACATTGGTTTGGCTAACTGTAGGTGTTCCTCCTGCAGGTGATGCCACCATGTATTTAGTCTAACCTTCATTTAAGTGCAATCCCAATTTTTGTGCCGCTCGCTCGAATTGGATTAAAGATTCTTGTACAGCTACTTCAGATCTTCAATTGATGTCAATATCATCTGGATAAGCCAGAATCTGGCTGGACTTGATGACGATAGTCTCTCGCGTTGTCGTACTAGATTCTCGAGTTGCTTTATAAAACGCCAGGTTGAAGAGGAAGCAGTTCAGACCATCCCGTATAAAGATGATGTTTCCAATCAATCCGTTATTTTGGTCTTGGTATATTGTTTGGGGAAACCGAGTTATCTCATGGCTTTATGGAGTTCTACGCTGGCTAAGATTTTTTTCTTCCAATGGTGGGGCCTCCAATTCTTCGTCGAACTGACCGTTTAGCAATCCACTAAAGTGTACTTCCAATCACTCCAGAATGATTCAGGATCGGTGATCAGACTATGCCCTTTATCCTTACCGTACTTCCGGTGTGTGCTGCATCATGCTTCGGACTATTTAGTAGAACTTCAGCGACTGGTGTAGTCTTCGCTCTCTAGTTCTTTCTATTTCAAACTGCAGGTCTTTCTCCCAGGCTGCTTTCTTCCGTTGATGGAGTCTTTTTTCTGTTCTTCTAAATTCTTTATATTCTTCGTCGTATAACCGCGTTCTATGTGATTGTTCACAATATTCTTACGTGCAGTTGCTAGTTTGCATTCGTAATCAAAACTGTCGTACCCATCTCAGCGACTACTGCCTAAGATGGCGTCAGCAGCACCAATGATAATATTCTTAAGACGTGTCTGCTTCTCATCTGCGCCCGGCATCCTGGCCCCAGAACTTACTTTCCTTCCATCGAGCTCTTCGAAAATCATTTATAACTAGCGATGGGTAGCTCAGGAGGGAGTCAATCATAAAGAATCACTCAATTAGGTGAGCCAGCTCATTTCTGTCAATAGAGATCACTCACCACTTAGTGCTTGGCTATAATCAAGAAACACTTCTCACAGTGAACACAAACATACATCACCGCGACAAATCTACCATTCGCATACCAAACGAATAGGCGCTATAATTCCGTGCTTGACTGAAATTTTTAGAGGACGGCCCAGTCGGAGGAATGAGACTGTCGAATTAAGCAGCGTGCTTAAATAATTCATCCACTTCCATGTGGAATCAGCGAAGAAAACGGAAATGTGATAGTAGCGAAGAGATCGACACCAACCGATCCTACCCTCCCAGCTGGCCAATGAAGAATTGAATTTGCATTGAAAGATGAGATGCTTGAGCAACTCCTCGAACAGCGTTAAGAGCGATGAGCTGGTAAATGCTCGTTGTGTTCATCGAAATGGCTCAGCACAACACCACTGTCGAACTGCCACATAAGAAAATTCTATGATTTTCTAAATTTAAACTTGGAGCTGCCGGTTTTTCATCGTTGACGTTCCTGAACAATTCTATATGTTCTTGTCTTCAAGAGATTTGCGATTTATTCCCACAAAGTTTCCCAAAAGTCTTAAGTGTACCTGATTCAACAAATACTTTCGAGTTTTTCTTTGACTCTGTTCCAACAGATTTTGTAAACCATATAGCATTATGACGTGATAATCTATATAAAGCTTTTATATTGAACTTGATTGTAGCAAAGATCCTGGTCCTCATCTTTATTGAAATGAATTCCAAATTATTTTTACATGGCCAATATTTATACAACTTGGACTAATAGACTTGTCAAATATAGTACTTAGTTGCATGACCGAGCCCGTGTGTTTCAGTTTAAATTGTTTTTCACTGCGATTAACAACAATCTTCTTCCAATTTCTCGCGTGAGTGTGTCAAACAGTTAACAACCTCTCTGGATACTATCTTTAATAGATCAATCATCTCTGGGGATTTTCCATCTTTTTTGGAAGTTTGTGTATGTAGCTCCCTTTCGAAACGTTTTGAAAAAATTGCTAATAATATTTTACATACTTGTTGATTGACGTCTATACGAAGACCCCTCAACTACTACAAACTTGACAGTACTAGTTTCGGACGTTCTGTGTAAAATAGGTCATAAAATTGACGCAACCTACGCAGACTTCAGTAAAGCTTTAAGGCAAAGTTGCGAAATTTCGGAATCTTAGCACCTACTTCCTCAATTGCACCCAATCTGTTAAGTTCCAAGGATAAGTTCAGAAATATTTTTGCTTTTTCAATGTATTACATACATCATTCCGAAGGCTGATTTTAAGTAATTGTTAAATATATAACGATTCATTGGAAAGTGTTGGTTAAATAAATGATGTTTCGTTGGAAAGTATAATTGTTTTTTTAATTCCTTTTTTGTTTTACCTACCTACACTCGCTACTACTATTTGTATTCCTTATTTATCTGGACATGATACATTAATCTGCTCGCTTTAACAAACGCTTCTCTTAAAAGGATCTTTCAACAAATGATCCTGGTTCCCCTATTTTCTTTGAAAATAGTAAATATTAGGCTTACTATTCCTATTACATACTATATAATCATTACATACTATATAAATTGGTTATGCATGTTTTTGATGTGTATGAATGGTTCATTTTTAATTTAAATGACTTAATTTCTACCCTTCAATCAGTAAACTCTTAGTCGAAGATGAATTTTTATGTTACCAATCATCCTCAAAATGTTGGTTTATACAAAAAAAATTTACAAAGCATGCAAACAAATGCCAAAATATCACTCTGTTCAATCCGACACGTATAAAAAAATATTTTTCATAATAGTAGCAAAGTTAGATGATAAAATTTTCTTTACAGTCTAATTACAAACAGTTGCAATAAAATAATGATAAAATGTACATATATAAACATCGTTTTAATCAAACGTAATTAAAACTGAAAATAAATCATAAAAAAAAAATTAGTACTTACGCAAAAATATTGTTAGCTGCCGCTGCAGCGCTGAATTGAAACGGCGCATTCGAAGCAGTCTGCAAGAAGAAATTGTAATTTCCATTTCAGAAATGTGTTTCTCTTCGCAATCTTGTTTGGTTTTTTGAATTTGTTTTTTTTTTTAATTTTATTCTTTTAACGTGAAGATTGATTGTTAATCATTTTCGCTATATAGATCGATGATCGCATATTGCAATAATATGAAAGTTACTAGCAAAAATAACATTAGATGAGAAGATCAATTGAAACAACCAATAAATACTAATTGCAATGTTGTAGAATTTCTCCATCAATGAAGCAGACACGCGAGCGAATGAGCTTGCAATTCACATAATTCATGTACAATACATCAATAATATATTGATTTATCATTTTAGTCAATGTACACTTTATGCAAAGGCAGTTAACAAAGCATTTTGGCTTATCGAATTGGTGGACAAACACACTTTGCACGATTATAATAAGTTGATTTGTTAAACAAACGAAATGTTAGTGAATGGAATAAATGGGAGATCGAGGAATGCATATGTATGGACATTAACTGTTTTATGAAATGATTAAACACATTATAAACTGAAGTTGTTTCTCTATTTTCTGTAATCTAAAATATTCTCCTTAATATAGACGATCCGAATAAGGACTTTATTGGAGGATGCTGCGTTAATAATGCATTATTTGGTAGTTGACCCTAAATACCATACATACTTGGCAGAGATACACTGATTTTTTTTTTATATAAATAGTCCACGCCAGTTACCTGTAAAAGTTTTCAAGCATGTAAGGAAATTAGCTAATAACAACTAAAAAATAGATGTCATACGTGGTCAGGACGCATAAACGCAAACAATATTGGCATAGTTTACACCCACCACACATTCCGCATACTAAACACCAAATTCCCAAATTAATATCTGATTCACCTGCTGTAAACATTGAGGTGGTTCACGTTTTGAAGCGGCCTGAATCAAAATAGGTCGTAAATTATATTGATGCAAACACATCCGACCTAAGAATTAATTCTTCAGCAAGCGGGCAAGCGAACAAAGTAGTGAGGCACTTAAAACAAGGCTTCAAACGACGCACTGTCCTGTGAAAAGCTGCTGATGGAAGAATCATAAGCCACTCAGACCAGGCGAGCTTCTAAAGCTCCTATAGTCTTTAATTTAGCACTAGAGTATGTCATCAGAAAAATCCCTACAGACACTAAGGGAACTCTCTTATTCAAATTAACGCAGCTAGTAGCCTACCTCATGTAATCTAGTGAGAAGAGCACTGGCTTTTAATTTGTCCTGGTTCGAATCCAAGTTCAGACGAGATAAACGCGCACCGAATATTGAGTTCACCTAGCTCTGAGTAAGTTTATCAGGGGTGAAGTGAGTCGTGGAATTAATCACTCCACACTCGAAGTCACTTTGATTGTAAATTTATGAATAAAAAGCTCTCTGCCAACTTCAACTTCTAGACCCAAGAATGGTTGTCGCGGGATTACTTTATTGTGGCCGTGGGGGCTCGCGGAAGAATTTGTAGGACTAAACCTAAATAGAATCAACAAATGGTTTCGATAACGAAAATTAGAGACTGAAGTTGTTGCGAGTGAGGCGAAATTAAGGTCTATACTTCTATCTATGATAGATTAGAGAGAGTAAGCAAAAGCAATAGCATCTGCAGTCACCTTATCATTAGAGAGTGCACTACAGTTAGAAGTAAAATACTTGTTAATATTTTACTACCTGTTATTAGTCTTGTAGCCTCTATTTTGGCCCAGGACCACTTTCCGATGACTTCACTGATGATGACCAGCCCAAGTGAAGATGCTGTCACTAATATATAGTCGAGGCCCTGAGCTAAAAAATAAAAAAACTGGGGGAATCAGACTCGACGCCGCGCCTGATGTTATATTATAGGATTTTATGTTTCGGAATTTTGAAATACGGGAATTTGGAATCATATGAGATTTTGTGATTCGGGATTTTGATACGATCCCGTTTCTTCGGCAGGTGTTCCCATTGAATCCGCCGATACAGAAGGTATTTGATATTAAGTATTACCTTAGTATTTACGCCTGGAGAGAAATGTATAGTGAAATTCCTAAATTCTTTGCTTCCTTACGAGAGTTAGCGGTAACGCAGGAGAGCTGCCCTCCTTGCAGCTTACACAGTTCGATAAGTACATGATCCTCGACATAAGAGGTATGTACTACCTTAAGAAGAATTGAAGTCTTCTTAAAACACTCTGGGGTGTAGGTAAAGCGAGGATTGGAATCTGCTTTGTTTAGGTACGGACTGCCGCTTTTATACACGAAGTCTATTAGAGCATTGATTTGAAAATAAATATTATTACTCTTATTCGCAGCTATTTCTAACACACAACAGAAAAATATGACTCAACTTAGGCCGCAAAAGCGTCAAAAGAATAAGATGGGTAGTCAAACGAACGATTCAAACGAAGTAATCGGTTGTAGTAGTACTTAAAGTAGTTCAAACGAAGTAATCGATCCCAGAAACAGAATTTTCATCGATTATATTTAACTGCATTTTAATTTAATCCTTAACAACGAAGCACCAATTCTTTCACGAAAGAGTGGCATATTGTTCGCAATACTTCATAGTACGTCGCCAAGCTTCAAAAGTATTAAAATGTGTATCTCCATTTCCTCTTTTTAATGCAGCCGACTGCCTAGTGCAACATAAATCTTAGTTACCTGTTTGCACAATATCACTGAATTAGTCAAAGAATTAGTACTTGAAAATAAAGAATCACGCAATGAATGATCGTTGAGATTGAAAATAAACATGTACATATAAAAGTCAAAGGTAATTTGTCGCATTCCTGCCAATAAACACAAAATTAATTTCATTCATCATTCAATTTCGCTCCTTCACTATGCAAATTAGTCTCTGTTACTGCCCTTATCTTCAGGCCAATCATTTTCCTATCATGTCCAAAAGCAACAAATAACCACAATCAAGATCATATCAGTTAGAAAACTCAGAGGTAAATAAGTGTAGTTTTGGAAAATCAAAGAAGCATTCGCAATATTAGTATTCGGCAAATTCAGTGTGGTGAGAGAAAGAAAATCAAAAACGTGTTAACTCGAATAATATCGTACTAAATACATATCATATTCATATAGATATGAATACACATATATTTATACATTACCTCAATACCACTAAAATTAAAAGCAGCTGGAGTTATTTGTGGTGCTCCGAATTGAAATGGTTGCGATGGATTTGTTGCCTGAATTTTTATTTTGTTTCGAGCATTCAATAATTTTATGCAATTCATAAGAATCATGTCAACAGTCATTGTTTGTACATTCATTATTCATATTTCAAGCGTACAGCAAGTAAAACGTAGATGAATGCATATTGCATTGGTTTCACGAAATAAAACATCAAAAAACAAGCAACCATAAACATCGAGATTCGAGAGGCATAATAGAAGAGAGAGAAAAAGGATGATTATTATTGCGATAAGATGGAGAGAAAATTTTGGAAAGATTGTAATATCGAATCAAATAAATTAAATTTTTCGAATTGGGAACTCACCTCCGCACTTCCAGTGAAATTAAATGTTGGTGTTGAGCTCGGTGTAAACGAGAACGGCTGCTTATTGTTATTGTTGTTGTTATTATTATTATTATTATTATTGTTTACGTTGCTAGAGCCGAACGAGAATCCTCCCTGAAATGCAGTTATACGAAATTTTTAAATTAATCCACAAACCAATCGACAGAGATTTTTGGTGTATTATATCAATTCAAACCTACCGTAGGATTTGCTGGTGCTGCGCCGAAATTAAAGCCGGTTGTCTGTTTCTTTGCAGCAGGTTCATCTCCAGCCTGCGTCGGTGTGGATCCAAACCCGTTTCCGAAAAGTGGTGGCTTTGTAGCAGGACTACCAAACGCAGAGGCCCCACTCGATCCAAATGATATATTCGCACCAGCAGGTGCAGCAGGTGTAGAGCCAAAGGCGGGTGCATTATTCGCTAGGGGCGCGCCAAACGGACTTGTCATTGGATTCGTTTGACCAAAGGCTTGTTGCACGTGCAGTTGCTCCCTGTGCTGCATTGGCGACGAAAAACTTCCGAAAGGTGGCAACGAAGGAGCGGGTGCACTGTTCTGTGCTTGAACCGCAGCAGTACCGAAAAGTCCAGTATTTGCTACAGGTTCACTTGGCTTCTCCGTATTCACCGAACTGCCGAAAACAAATGGAGCTGACTGCGCTGGGGCGGCGGCAGGAGCTGATCCACTTGACCCAAAGCTAAAACGAGCATTTGTTGTGGAGGAGACGTTCCCGAAAATTGGTGCTGATGCTGTAGTCGTTGTTGACTCAGCGGGTTTACTTCCCGATCCAAACTGGAAAAGATTACTAGCTGGTTTGTTTCCCGTAACCGCGCTATTGCTTGGAGCACTACCAAAACTACTGCTTCCGAAAAGTGGTGTTGGGCCTTGACTATTCCCGCTACCGAATGCCGGTGCTGTCAGTGATTGAGTGACCGCTGGTTGAAAGGAGGATGCTGTTGTTAGTGTAGTGGCAGCCGATAGTGCGCCGAAGGAGGGAGCTGCCGTCGATACGGCTGCACTTGGATTTGATGATGTAATTATATTGCTACTAATTGCACCGAATGTTGGTGTAATAGACGTGGGTGCAGATGGCTTACCTACAAAACAAAAATATTCACTGCTATCATCGTTCCAAACTTTTCGGAATATAATCCGCATATGGAATGCCGTTTAAATCATATTAATAAAAGAAAACAACACTTACCAAACACAAATGACGGCGTCGCATTCGCTGCAGGTGCCGCCGTTGATTCCGTCTTCTGTGCCAGCGGCGACTTGAATGCTGTTCCTCCTATTATTGACCCCGAAGGCGAACCGAAATTAAATCCCCCGGCTGGCTTATTCTCTGGCGTATTTTTGTTTTCAGTTTTTGCTGTTGTCGATGCGGCACCGAAACTAAATGTCTTCTTTCCACCGATAGGGTTGTTATCACTTGAGGATATTTTATCGTCAGTCTGTTGTGCATTAGCCACTAGAGTCCCAAAGTCGCCACTACTTTGTGCGGCCGGTTGGGTGCTACCTTGTGCTGGCGTAGTTTTACTCGGACTTGAGCCAAAATTCAAAGTTTGCGTCTTAGCACCCTCTCCACCACTTGGACCGAACGCCATACTGCCGATGGGTTTGAAGATGCTACTACTCGCCCCTGTTGTCAGTTTTGAGGTTGTTTGAGAATTTGAATCTGCTGCACTTTTACTAAGCGATGCAGTGCCTGCTGGCGATGAAAACGCTGAAGTTGAAGGTGAACTACCAAAGGTGAAAGAAGACCCAGAAACTATTGTATTTTTAGGTTGTTGTGTTCTAACCGAGGTGTCGGCAGGCTTTTCGGTTGAACTATTAGTTTTTGGGGATCCCGACAGTTTGGGTTCCGATGAACTTTCGAATGTAACCTTGGAAGTACCTGGCTTATCAGGCTCATCCTTATTCGAAGACATGCCTCCTATGCCACTGCCGGCAGAGTTCACAGTCGGTTTGAAACCAAATGTGAAAGAAGCCGACGATGTAGCAGGAGCCGCTACAGATGCCGATGGTATCCCAAACGAGAAGCTTGGCTTAGTTCCTGCAGCCGCTCCCACAGTCGAGTTCGCTTGGAGATTACTGTCAGGTTTCGCTTCATCTTCGTTTTTATTTACAAAGCCGAAACTAAATTTCGATGTCGACGTTGACGCACCGAATGAGAATTGGGGGGCACTATCGTTTGATGCTCCTGGTTTCGCTTGTTCACAGCATGCGCATTTATTGCGAGCAGACTCGTTACGTGTCATGCACGCCGAACACTCCCACTTAGCTGACTGCGCAGCTACTATACTTTTAAATCCAGAGTCTGATGATTTATTTGGCACTGACGATGAAAGCGATGATGACGAAGACACGAATGAGCCCGATCCTGTTGCTCCCACTGGTTTCGCGCCCGGTTTCGAGGTCATACACGCTGCACATTTCGATAGTTCTACTTTATTCCGTATCATACACGTCGGACATTCCCACGTATCGCTTTTTGCTTTGAATTGATCACCAAACGAGTTTGCAGGCGACTGCAGAGGCTTAGCGAAAAGTTGGTCCTGGCTTTTTGTGCTACTCGTTCCGGTGCTTAATGTTGCAGCGGCCGATTCTGGTGTTTTCCTTGCACTTGAACATGACACACATTTATCTACTGATTTCTCATTTCGAACCATGCATACAGAACACTCCCATTTGTCACTAGACATTTTGAATTGAGCACCAAAACCAGCACTTGACGACGATGATGCCGATACAGACGTGGATGTCGCTTCGACTGGAGTAGGTTTTTTGAATGCATCTAACACACTTCCAGTGGTTTTCAGCTGTGGAACTGCGGTAGGCGCTACGCCAGCTCTCACAATACTACTCGGAGAGTTTTGAGCAACAATTGGCTTCGCTATAGTCGAGCTGTTGCTAGCCGTAAATGTGAAATTACTAACTGATGTAGAAGCGTTTGCTGAATTGTGAACAGGAACCGGATCACTAAATTTATAGTTACATACGGGCGCTGCATCGTGCTGTACAAGTGTTTGTGGCGGTGTCACCTCAATTGGGGCGGAGAAAATGAACACTAGACCACCATTTGCTAAGATATCTGATTTCTTCAAAGTGCTAGAGTTTTCGGTCTTCTGGCCTTGATTGAAGAGTTGCGACTGATTTTTCGCATTCGCTCCAGAGGTCATCGATCCGAACACACTTGGGGAGTTTGATGTACTGAATTTACCACCTGTAGTGTGTTGCATAGACGATTTGTCATTCGTCTGGTTGCCTAAGTCGACATGAGCATCTGTGTTCGCGATGCTACCTCGACCCTCGTTTGCAGTCGATTTTTTAATGTCGATATCAATTTTAGGAACTGATGATTCCTTCAGTGGCAATGGTATGTCCGGGAGAGATACTTGCGAAGGTAGTTCATCGTCAACAGACTTTGCACTACTTCTTGTACTTGTTAATTTATTTTTAATTTTATTTACATGCTTTATAGGCCCCGCAGCCTCTTTATCGTCGTTACTGCCAGCTGTCGCATGTGGCAACCTGTACTCTTGCTTCTCACTCTCTTTTTGAACAGAAGCAGCCACTTTGGCTTGGTTCATACGTGTGATTTCCCGAATTTTCTCTGTGTTACTCTGTAGTTTCTTCATTTGCAGAAGCTGCGACATAGATGGAACGTGTAGCTCACTCAATCGGGGTCCGGGCGGGGACTGATTTTTCGCATCTGTCGACTTTGCTGCAGCAGGTCTGCTATAAGGTGTTTTAGGAAGTGACATACGAATGCCTCGATTCAAAGACCTGTCCGCATCACCAAAACGCTGTCGGTGTGCTGTTAGGGCGGGAACTTTAGTATTGCTAGCCATTTTCTTTGCGTCACCCAAAGGAGTTGTGAATTGGTTCATTAGTTCTAAGATACGTTTTGCCGTGTTCGATATAGGTGTCGCATGTTCATGGGCTCGATTAGCGGACGCCGACGACGAAGCTACCGACAAGCTCGATGATGGCCGTACGAAACCTGATGATTGACTAACTTGACGAGGGTTTTGTGAATATTTGCTATAGGCCGCTGCACCGCCGTAAGTCGTAGATCCCTTATAGAACGGAGAGTAGATATTCAAGAGTCGACTGTCACTCAATGCCGATGTGCTGCCGTACAATGATGCGTTGAAATTCTGTCGTCGATTCAGACTAGTCAGAGACGTTGTCGAGTTATGCAAATGACTTGGCATTGTCTTATCGCCAAACAGTGATTTCTTTCCCTGCAAATGTGCAGCATAGTTTAGGCCGCTGCTGGCATAGCTTCGAAACCTCTTCGCACCCGTCCCGTACAAACCTTCAGACCCTTTTGGTTTCTGAACACTGGATGTTTGACTATCACCACTATCGGATGCCGTGTCAGCATTCAACAGGTGTGGTGAAGCACGAACACCATTTGTTAGGATCTCATTTTTCTTATCTTCGTCATCAGGTTGTGCTTCGTACTGATTATCATCGTCGTATTGTTTTTGAAGAAACGGCATAGCAGTATTACCTGAAGCGAAAACTGATGTTGACGGCATGGGCCCGTTACCTCTGGCGGAGTGGAGGGAAGGACGTCTTGTGGGGCGTTTGAGTTCCAATGTCCCAATGGGTCTGGATGAGCTAGAATCGGAGGATTATGGAGAAAATAACCATTTATAATTAATCATACCTAAAACTTATGTTTCAGTGTATCATTTTTAACTATCATACCTTGGTCTGGTTGTCTCCCACGGTTGCTGGAAAGCATAGTTCCCAGATCGTTGCCTAGGAATAATTTCAAATTCATCGGAATCACGACCGTGGTCGTTATCTGTTGTGTTCCCAACTGCTGGCCCTAAGCTCCGAATTGTGGTTTTCGTTGTTGTTGAAGTTGAGATGTTGGTTGTACCGCGCAAAGACTGTGTTGTTGGTGAGGCCATAGCCAATTGCTTACGCCTACCAACAAATGTCGTAGGTGTTGATGATATAAAATTATTGGATTTAGTTGGATGCATCATTTGAAATGAAGTCATAGTTGATTGGTCCTGGAAAAGTAATTTAAACATAAGACAAAACATCTAGAACTAACTTTAGTGTTTATAGAATATAGCAAAAATGTAAAAAATGTTCGATGGTTTGTTTTAAGAGGTTTCAAGCTGCATAATATTAGATGCGTTTTTTCTCTCCGATGCAGAATAGAATAGAACAATGGCGCAAAAAACGATCCAGTGCAGAACAGTTGGTACATTCGCCAAGATTGCTATATTAGCTGTGGTAGTGCAAAACAGTTGAAAATAAAGGGGGAAAATAACGAGTATGAACATAGAAAACATAAATAGAACTAACAAAAAATTACCTCTTTTAACTTTTTACACATTATGGGGGCTTTTTCAAATTTCCCAACTACCAAAACATTCAACCTAACCTTAAAAAATCCAAAGCCGCCTCACGGCAAAAAAGGCAATTTCTCATGAGCTTTTCTTTTTTCTATTAGCACATTCTATAGTCCAGCACGCGAACTACCAATGCACAACAGAATTTATGTACTAGTGAATTCACTGGGACAGGAGTGTTGTTGTTTCCAATGCGTCTATTCTGTTCTGTGCTGGATAGAGGAGCAAAATAAGTCGCCTATTATTCTAATAGGTAACAATGCACTTATCTAATTGTATTTTTATTAGTCTTCTTAGAGACCTATCTTAGAGACTATTGCTTTCTCTCGGTCAAATTTTAACGAATGCCCCAAAAACTAAATTTTTACGAGCGATAAGTAGAAAATATACTCAGTGAAATGTGGGATTTACCACAGATGGGATAACTAACGCTATACGCATCAGACAACACAAAAAAGCCACATTTAACAGCTGCAATTTTCATTAGGTGTTATTTGATTGAAGAGTAAACAAAATATTTTTTTTTTGTGCTCTCAGTATATCGAATTGCGTGCGAAATTGGCGTACTTCTAAGAATAGCTCTAATTCTTTAATTTGAAAAAAGTGCAGCCGAAGCTCATCGGTTAACCATCGAAACCTATCCTGAATATTTTCCGTGCGGTTTAGAAGTGATGATTTTTACATGGAAGACGAAGAGCGCCAAGGACACCCAAAAAAGTTCGAAGTCGTAAAATTTGATGGAATACTTTATGAAGACTGATGAAGTTGTGAAAGTATTAAGAGTTACACGCCAAAATATTTCCCTTTGTTTGAAATCCTTGAGAATGATCCAAAAACAAACTTATGAATTGAAGACAAGAGACGTCCAAAAGCACTTTTCACGTACGAACAACTGCTTCAACGGCATAAAAGAAAGCGTTTTGTTTCTCGTATCAAAATTGGCGATAAAAATGGATCCATTACGATATCCTTAAATGTAAAAAAATCGTATGGTTACCTTGGCCTTACTTTAACGTCGCCAGCCAAGCTAAATTTCCATGGTTCTAAACTCACGCCTTGCATATGATGAGATCAGAAGGATATTGTGTACTATGAGCTGCTACTGGTGAACATTGGAAGCGCTAAACTGGCATATGCTACCCCACCTGCCGTATAGCCCAGACATTGCTCCTTCGGAAGGCCATTTGTTTCGATCGATGACGAGGAGACCAAAAAATGACTTGTTTCATGGTTAAATGAAAAAATATGAAGAATTCTTTGAAAATGTGAAAAAATAGTGGTCTGCGATGGAAAATACTTTCGATAAACTATATTTTACTATTCTTTCACAATAAAGGCAAGTACGCAGATTCGGTCAAAAAACATTGAAGCGAGCTCTCCCAATGATAGCAGCAAAATCATGGGGGCAGAGAAATTTAATAGCATTCTCCACAACGGTGAATTTATGTGCTAAAATTAATGTGACGGCAGATAATAAGTATCTTGTCAAATATGTTTTCTTTTACAAAAGTAAAATTTATGTAGAATATTCTCACGATACAAGAAAAGATAGTGATTAAAACTATGAAGTTAACATTAAAACTGATAACCACTTAATTCAAGCTAAATTTCAATTTTTACTCCCATTTTACTGCATCGAACATTAAAAAATCTGGTAAAATAATGGAGAGTTTATATAGCGCCATCTACTAGTATTTACTATTTTTTTATGGTTTTATCTCGAAATTCCTTATTGATGTGGCTAAATCATTAGCAACAATTTTGCTTTAGATTTTACCTCTAGTAAAATTTGTATGAAAATTTACATTTTACTCGAACTGCGTACTTGGCTTAAACGTCAACAATGACCTAATAAATAAACTCAACCGCAAATCACTGTACCGAATCATTTAAGTGATCATGGATTGACTCGATCAAACATTAATTCAATAAAAATTATTAGAAGATGATATCCCTTTTCTGAGCATTCTTTTAGAGAAAGAGGGCTAGAACTATATAAGCACGTCCAAAGCGATTAGAGATTTTCCTAAACCTTTCTATGGACAAAAGTCGCGACGAAAAGTAGTACATATTTAACATTATAACCAATGTGAAATTGTCTCGAAAGTTCGATACATGCATGTCTGGAGGATCTTGTTGCACATGACCTGAACATTTTCATTGACAAAGATAAACTGTTATTTTGTTCTTCGGTGTAAATTTAAAGCGAATATACCAGATAAGAGACTTCCAAGAAAAGCACACATAGAAGTAGTCTTAGACCGATATCACGAATCATTTATATTTTTATAGCAGGAGTGAATGCATATTTAAAATCACAGTGAATTAAATTCTAGTGAATAAATTGTCAGAGAAAGAAATTAGAAAGAAACCATAAAAAAAACAGCGGAAAATCACCGCGACCCACATCACTGTGATCGAAAGTCACAGAGCCACCGATATTTCCCCTGATGTTTCTTTCACTGTGATTTCGACCCTGTCGATTTTTTTGTGATATTTTTTTTATAATGCATAATATGTTCAATTCTTTTACGGCGGCGGACACTTTGGTCAATTTTCAGGTACCCTTATATTTCAATGGAACCGAGAACTTCGAAAAAATCAAGGATGCGAAATGAAAACTAATAATATTCTATACTTAGCTATCATAATGGTCTGGAAATTTGCTATACAAAATTGCTGTTTGCTGCTTAAAATTATGTAAAGAAATCTGTAAAATTTCAAGTTGTGATAACTTTCGGCAGAAATTTCAGGCTATCAAGTAATTCACAGAACGAATTACTGCTTATAATCTGCTCGGTGCGATTTTTGTAAATATCTGGCCAACCCTCTTGGTATGGTAAGTAAAGGAAAATATGTATATATAAAAAAAAGTGCAAATTTACAACAAGAAAATTATATTATACAAATACTCACGAGAAAATTCACCCTTCACCAATTAAGCTATTTTGAGTCACCAAAAATTATGTTCGCGGGAACTCAGGTCCGAATTATCAGATCAATATGAAATTCACAGGACATATTGATCTTGAGATGTAGAAATTAAAAAGTAAATGCCATCTTGAAATATAGTAAATCGAAGAAAAAAACAATTTCTTCTTACATTACTTCGGATTGAGTAATCAAATGAAAACAATATTCAAGTTGTAGGTTGATTTTTGTGCCAATTCAAATTTGACAGATTTTTCGTTAGAAAATTCTGATATAAAAAATGACGGCATTTTCCAAAACTACTTAGAAATGAGGAACAAACGCTACAGGTGTTAATGATGCTGCAGGTTCATGCGCTTCAGCATCAGTCAAATTTCCACAAAGCATGTTAGTTGTATGTTTGCTTCGTAGTTTAGTTGTATTTTGAACAGTTGTATGTTTGCTTTGAACAAGACTCTAATCAATGCAATTACACTAGAAAAGTGTTTTAGAACTCCCGATGAAATTATTTCATTATTTCAGTCTTATTCTGAGAGCAGATATCAATCACCAATGAGGCAACACGTATAGTTTCAATGTTACTTTAGTCTACATCTCATAAACTTCATTAAAAAATGCTTTCAAAATCCGGAAAAATCCATGCCAAAATGAAAAATAGTCCTAGATTTGTAGAAGAATATCAAGACAGTATTTCGAAGTTGTATAGAGAAAACAGAATTTCAAACCTAAAATATTATAATCTTAATTATCATACCTCAGTTAAATCCAGACGATTCCGTTTCGTTGGAGGACCTCCATCTTCAACATCCTGTTCTCCTTCATCTGCTTCGCTTTCCCACAAATCTGAGGTGTCCCGTTCAACGGTCTGCTCCTCTAACAGAGTTTCATCGCGTCTCCTACGTACGCCACCGTTCCTGCTACCAGTTTCTCCAGAGGGTGGAGTGCTTCCTCCAGCCGTCGGCGAGAACCATTTACTAAACGGCATGATACTGGAAACTCGCGAACGGACTATGTCTATTAGCGACTGCAAATAAAATATAGATTAAGACGCGATTAGTCGAAAGAAAATCGAACAATTTAGAAGAAATTTCTTGACGAGGTAAATCTGCGAATTCGTTAACTCATACATAGGATTTTCCTACAGTTGACGCCAAATCGAATTATTTCAATGTTCTTCGCACAAC
This sequence comes from Nemotelus nigrinus, assembly GCA_947369275.1. Lineage (NCBI taxonomy): Eukaryota > Metazoa > Arthropoda > Insecta > Diptera > Stratiomyidae > Nemotelus > Nemotelus nigrinus. The sequence continues at coordinate 22,438,885 of OX376374.1, read as the reverse complement.
CAGTCACGATTTCAGAACATCACGCAATATAAAAGCATAGGGATTTAGCTTCGTTACAATTGACGCTCGCACCCGCTACTACTTTCTTTTTGACAGCTGGCGAGCGTGAACGAATCTTCGTAATAATCACGATGTCAAACACGAGGCTGGACGTGTGATTTTCCGTCGCCGTGATTTTAACGATCGTGTTGATTTTTCCCCGAGACTCCTATGCCGCGTCGCCCAAAATATCACAGCGTCGATTCGAACTCGAAGTACGATCCACCCCGAACTATCATCGACCACCCCAACTACTTACATTGTTATGATCTGCGGCATCTTGACTTGGCGGCGGCGTTCGTTGTCCCCCAGCGGGGCTTGCATCTTCCGACATAATTATAAATTCACTCGAGTCGACACACTGCTCTCTTCTCAAATGTGAGACACCACATATGAAAAACGTGAAGGCCGCGCGGCTCGTACTTCTTTAATTCACACACGTACAATTAACTTCTAAATTCGCCATGCGAGGACCCCTGAAATTTCTGCAAACTCCAAAATTGCAACTTCTGTCAAAAGAATCGAGAATGCACCGAGAAAACTATCACGCTGCTTTCACGCTCACGACTGTAACTCAAGCACCACGACCATCGGATTTACGATACGAATTTACACACTCCACACTCCCGTCTCAGCTTGAGCTACAAACTGCTTGATTTTCTCATGCGGTTTCTACAAGTTTCGTTGAATGGCGGCACTGCATTTGCATTTTACTATTGTTATAATGTTTTGCTGCAAACGCGACGCGACAAAATTTCACAAATAAACTCGATTTCGCGAACGATTTTGAGAAAAATTCATCAACGTGAAAACGCGGACCACACTTTTGCGTAAAGAAATGGCGGACTTGAAGTTGTGTGTAATAAAATTTGTTTCGGAGTGAAGTTCAAATTTGAGATAGATTTCTTTCGGAGTTCGGAGTGTCATTGCGAATCTATTCGCCGCTAGGTGGCAATGAAACTAATTTTTTGAATTTGAAGCGGGCGAAAAGATTTACACATTTTAAAATATATGTTAGGATCTTTATTGTTAGTTTGAATAAATATTAATTTTAAGGAAGGTATGCGACATGAAATTTTTTGGTCGTGTTTTTCCTTTGAAAAAAAAAGCTAATTATGGTACTTGGTCTGATACAGTCTATTGGATATTCAATGAGAAAAAACACTCAATTGATACTGAGGTAATGAAGATCCGAATGCAAGTTTGTTTGAAAGGTGCATGCAAACAAATTAAAAACTAATAATAATTATGTTTACTTTCTATGCAAAAGAAGGCAAAGGATAATGAAATATCAAGTAACACGCAACATTTGAAGAAATCATCTAATTTTGACCTATTTGTAAAACCTTTATAACTATGAAAGTAAAGCTCATGGATATGCAAAATCACTATGAACAAACATTCCACATTCTCCACGTACAAGGCCATTTTTATGAAACTGGGTTTCATAATTCACGCCAATTTCACGCCAATTTTAAAAAGAGCCCCGAAAATGACCCTCTTTGTGTGCATATGACCCTCTTTGCATGTATTCGAAAATGACCCTGCTTGTAGTATAGTTTAATTTTTTTCAAATAACGTAGAAAGTTCAAAGACGATTAAATAGTTTGAAGGATTTTATTCTGGTTGTAAATACAGGAACCCACACACTCATTGAATATCACGTAAATCTATGTGTTATAACCATCATTGTGTCCTGTAAATAGTGAGCTGATGACTCTGTCGGAAGCTACTGCAGCTCAAAATTTTTTTAGGCACTCAACATCCTCATCGGGTGAAAAATGAGCTATCATCTTTTTTATTTCCTTTGCATAAACTTCCTCCACCAGATAAATAATCAAACTGTTAAATTCGATTGTTCGATTCGATTAAATTCTGCAACGATTGAGTTCGTGAGCAAACTTTATCATTTTAATATGTTTTGAAGCAGTCAATTTCAATCAGTCCGATTTATATATTAGTAGGCTTTCCATTAGATTCAGCTTACGTCATCTACAAGATAAAATCAGACATTTTCCACGATCAGTTTCCCTGGGCAAATAATATCAAGAAACATTCTCCATCAAAATAAATACAAAATCAATTTATTTTTGAAGCGTTCTATTAAGACAACTATCTGTTTTGCCTAAGATCCAATCATGAATATAAAACCATGGGAACAAATCACATGGACGCTCGACCATCAGCAAACCATCTACAGAGACTGGGGCATCAACTACAGTTTCAAGCAACAATACGAGAAGGCATCAAAATACTACACAAAATCTCTTGAAATTAAAGTAATGTTTAGGTTGAAATATTTAGACCATAAAACTGATCTAAGTTTAAAATGTTTAGGACGATGATATCCGAGCGTTGCTGAATCGCAGCTTGTGCAAAGATGATATAGCGTTATGTGAAAGTGCATTAGACGATGCGGTAGCTTCTTTAGGTGAAGAACAATACGTTGAAATAATGATTTTTTCCCAAAATCAATTATGTTTTTAGCTCTCAATAATATGAATCATCCAGTGAATTTGCAAGTTTGTGATGCGTTGTATCATTTAAATCAATTTGAACAGAATAAGGTGGAACTTTCGAACAAAGCGAGGAAATTTGTTTGGAAGCAGGCAAACTACCATGGCGTAAAAGAGAAAACTGGTCGATATATCGGACACAAAGAGAAGCCTTTTCTGGATCGGCTGGATATTGTAAGGACCACAAGTCACTATTTTCATTTTCTGTAGACTTGACGAAGCAACGGGGCCTCTTCAAATACCTTGATTCATTACACACTTTTCGATTTTGTATAGTATAGGTTGGACTCTCTTCAGTCGATTTTCGAATCTTTTGGGTAGACAGAGTAAAAAGAAAGAGTCAACTTTTTGTCAAGTTTGAATAATTTTTTAGACATTTTGTAGCTCTTTATGTTAAATTATGCAGATTTTAGCAATCAGCTTATAATGTAAACATCGTCTGATTTTTTTTGATTATTTCCAAAAAAAATTGTCCCTATGAAGGAACAATTAAGTTCAGAACATCGCCAGAAACTTAAGAGCCTGCAGCATTTTTATTAAATCTTCACAATCAATTCCAGTAACTTACTCATATAAAAACTGGACCTAATAATCTTCTACCTACGTAATTTCATTACATGAATTCCCTAATTACTTTATTTATGTAATTAATTTCGCAGATACCTTTCTGAAAGACCAGGCTAGGAATCATTTCCGAACCACAATTTTGCTCCACAAGAGGCTACTCACGAATGAGTGCTTTTTTCCTTCGTATAAGAAGCTTCAGTTTGTTTTCAAATCTTACATGCTAGGACAAGTGATGTGCACCCCAGGACGTGCACTTTTTGGACGCAAGTTACATTATTGACTTAGAGTCAGAGAGCAAAGAGCAAAGTTAGTGCTCTAGAATTACAATTTACACGTAATGCAAAGAGTCCGAAACCAAAAAAAAAGTGGCTACGTAAGTTGTTTTCTTCTACGTTAGAGATGGAAGATCTAACGGATGAGTTCTTTTCAATCGCTGAAATTTACGATGGGTTAGTGTTTTTTTGCCAACTTTTTGAGGTGATGAGCGAGTTTTGCAATATATTTGACACTGCGGTTGTAGCGAATTGAATTGGGAAATTATCGAAATTCATCGCAATCTACGTTCTGGCCCCACGTCGGGCGCCATTTGTACCAAATTGTAAGAATTTGAATTGATTTCACTATTCCATGTCCGCTCCTCTCACCCATACCGAAGTACAGACAAGAGACTGGCAGGGATAGTCGTGTGATGGTGGCAAAAAAAACACTATTTAAATGCCCCTGGAGCAGAGTACCCTAGAATTGGCCGTAAAGGCCCCTAGTCCGCTTTCAGCGGAGCACCCTTTTATGCGACCCCGACGGATGCTGGTGTGCCGCTTTGCTAGCTTTCTGCGGCTGGGGTGAGTCATTACAAAACTGGGGTGGATATGCTCCAAGAAAGAAAACTGCTACTTGTATTTCATCCGTCATACAGGGAGGGACCTAGCCTCTTTTAGTTTTTCTTTGCTTTTGTTTGAAATGTATATTGAGGCCAAGGTCAGTGGGTGGAGGACCCCAGACCATCGGGGGTCAGGGCTCCGCCACCATCAGGGGCCCGGGGCTGTCTGCCTCACCAGGACTCCTGCGAAAGAAAGGCAGTTATTTCTTCCCTTTCCCTTTCAGAAATGTTCTTGTTGGCTCCGTGCGTCGTCACGAGCGCTGGGTCTGGCGTGACAGTCCATGCAGCAAAGCCATGGGTAGATTACTGAACGGAATTGAACCCCCTGTTTCCCTGGGTATATTTATATACCAGTTTGCGGCTACTATATAATGACGGATGAATTATAAGTAGCATGCCGTTTCTCTAGAGAGCAAACCAACTCCATATTTTCATGGACCCACCCCAGCCGCAGTGAGCTAGCAAAGTGGCATCCCAGCATCCGTCAGGGTTGGTTAAAGGGTACTCCGCTAATGAGGACGAGAGGCCTTCATGGCCATTCCTAGGGTACCCTGCTCTCGGGGCAATTCTTTTTTTTGAATTTGTCTTTCGAATAGCAACAGCCATTCCACTTCCCACCTTAGCCCTCTTGGCTCTGGACTTCGATCTGGTTCTAAGTTGTGCCAAGAGGCTTCCCATCACGGTTTTTAATTTGATCGGCAATCGTCTCGGTCCGTAGGTCTTTGTGGAGAACTGCTCCGGTGATAGATCGAAGCATTCTTGATTGAATCCTCTGGATGATGATGTTTGATGGGCGAGCTGCTCCCTAGATTTGTAAGCCATAGGTCCAGATTGGCTTTAAGACAGACTTATAGACAAGCACTTTAGAGTCGAGAGAAAGTTTTGACATGATATTGAGCATCCAATTAAAGTTTATGGATTTGAGCTTCAGTTGTTGACTTTTAGCTTCAATGTGCCATTTCCAGGTGAGCCTGCTGTCAAGGCGCATTCCGAGATACTTCACTTCGTTACTTTGAGGCACTGGTACATTGTTTAGATAAATTTGAAGACAATTCAGTTTTAGCATTGTGAAAGTAACATGGATGCATTTGGATTTGTTCATTCTGATTCTCCATTTTGGTGGTAGCCATTCGTCAAGAAATGAGTTGTGGACTTGTAGTGTTTGGGATGCTATAACTGGATGTGAATCAGTACATAGAATAGCAACGTTTTCCGCAAAAGCAGCTGCACTGAAAGAAAAACTCTTGGTTGATTCAACTATTTTTAATAGTATTGCAACGATTCATTCAAAATCGTTAAATGAACTAAGGAAAATAGTTATTTTTACTATGTTAATATAGTTAATTTAACGATATAAAAGTAGTTGGCTCTGTTTATACAAAAAATATCGCAACGTTCATGAAATCAACTGTTTTAATTGTTTCATAACCACGAAAATTAGTTGATAAATAGAAAATATTCATCAATTCACTCAAAACTTCAACGTTTCGAATTATCAACAGTTTTTATGGTACTTAAACTACTTTGCAATAGTTGATTTCAACAAACGTAATTCAGTGAGCAAAGTCTTTGGAATTATTCTACGCAAAGTAGAATAGTTTCAACATTTGGACGTTTTTCATGCTCCGAATGAAATTGTTTATCAACCACGCGTTATGGTGCATAAAAGTAATCAACCATTTTCTTATGGTTGTTTTAACTATAGCCCTAGTTGATGGCAAAACTAAGGAAAACTGTTGATTTTTCATACTCCTCATACTCATACTCCTATTCTATCATAGAAGTTTCATATGATACATGGCAAAATTGTGTTCGGTTTGTTGTTCGATATAATTCATATTCATGTTATGCTGTGAAGCCTTTATATTACGTTGCATGACGCTATTTTGTTCAGAATACAGCGTTTTCCGCTGTGGCAAAACAGTGGGCTGCGGCAAAGCGCAGTCAAAAAATTAGAATGCACTGTTTTGTATGGTAACGCGCACAATGGCTGCGGCCGAATTTGCGGCAGCGGCAGAATTTGCCAAATTTCTAATTTTGCCGCACCGCTAGCGGTGATACCTACCATAGGTTGGCATCACCACTAGGTTGAAGTAAATCTGATTGAATTAGGTTGAATGGTCTGGCCAACCTAATCCTCGTACAACAGGATTTAGCAATACAAAAAAAAAAAAAAATGAATTTGGTTGGTGCCTTGATTGCATTGACAGCGACATTGTCGCTGCATTGTGATACACCAAATTCAACTGCGGCATTCACGCCTCCCCTGCCTATATTTCGTACTATGTATATGGTTGGAATACCATTGTTTGTGGTTGCTTACTTTTTTTGCACCACGGACGTTGTTTATCAACCACGCGTCATGGTGCATAAAAGTAATCAACTATTTTTTTATGGTTGTTTTAACTATAGCCCGTAGTTGACGCAAAAACAACTAAGGAAAATTGTTGATTTTACCAAGATTTTTCTTTCAGTGTGTAGTTGTTTTGTCGTTTATTGGGAGATCAGACGTGAAGATTGTGTAAAGCACCGGTCCCAAAACACTTCCTGAGGTACACCTGCATGCACACGATGTTTACGTAAAATGCCTGAGAGCTGCTTCTGGTCCTTTACGGACAAAAGCCCCTTATCCTTTTGTGAATTGCAGCTAGTATTTTTTTTTTATGAAGGATGAGATTTACGTAGCGTCTCACCTTTTCTGGGAGTAAGTTCACCCCATTTTCTGTTAACCCACCCCAGCCGCGTAGGGCTAGCAAAGTGGCGCCCCAGTATCCGTCGTGGTTGGACTAAAGGGGTCCTTCACGGCCATTTCTAGGGCATTCTGCTCCCGAGGCAGTTCCTTTTTTTTTGTTGAATTTGACCTTTTGATAGTTCGCCATCACATCTTACTTGCTTTGCAGGCTCCCGACTGGACTTCTCAGTTCGGTTGAGGCGCCATCTTTTAAATCCCTAAAAATTGTCGATCGCCAGAGAGTAGTTTTTCTTCTTTTTATGTATTGGTCATATCGTTTACACCAATCCAGAATTTTTTTGCCTCGTTTTTGTTTCTTTTTTTCATCATTTACTATAAGAAACTGAACAGATAATAACAATGTTCAATATAAAGGTCGATCAAAATTTCATGGACAATCTTGGTGAAAATGTCGGTATCTTCTTGACGAAACACAGTAAAAAATTAGAGAAAATCATTGAAGAAGTAAACAGACGTAAGACAAAAGATCCCCGCCCCATGTGGAAAATCCTCAAAGAGCAAGAAAAATGCGATATATTGAGTGTTCTACTGGAAGAGGTATTTCTTTCACATTCTTTCTAAAACAAATAATCACTATGTATATATTTTTATGTGCAGGCCAAGAAACTTCACATCAGAGAACAAGCACGATTGAGCCAGTATTATCGTGTATTCCTTCAAGTTTATTTTCTTAAAGGATGGCTTGATGTTGCTTTCCTGAAAGATTTGTTAACCGATAAGAGACTTCTATTGTCGCAGGCACGAAAAAGTACTCCGGTTCTAGCAGATATGACAAAAACTCAATATGAAACGGTTTTCAAGTTTCTGGTAATAAAATGATGTCTCCAGCGTGTTGATCAACCGCTCTGAATAAATATTGAATTGATTTCAGAAAATGCTTCAAGCTCGCAGTCCACTCTACACTAAACGTTATAAAATGTGTCCGAATCAGAAACTTGCAGCCAAAATAAAAGAAGATCACTTGTACCGCGTTCAGTATCAAACGCGCAGAGATATGTTCAATATTCTTGAAAACGTGAAAAAGTTGCGAAACGATGGTAATATGGAGGTAAAAGTCAGGCCAACAATGCAATTAATTGACGGCAGGCATGCTTCTAGTGATTTTGATTCTGCTTTTATTTAGAAACTCTCTGACTACGTGGAAAATGCCATGGGAAGCTACGTCGAGACAAAAACACTTCGTGTTCTGCCACGTAAATTCGAATTCACCAACGAAATTTACAATATTCTTGGCTTGGCCTATCTGGACCACTTTACAGTTCCGAGCAACCTTATGCTAAGTGCAGTTGAAGATCGACTCTGCATATTGATGGGAATTCCTAAAGAGAAAGACAGAGAAGCTGAGGTGAATTATGTTTTCGGGGACAAATCAACCTATCAAGAGCCCGATGCACCAGATTATGTTTACATGGCCTATAAGTAAGATAAGATATTGATTTTCTTTGTGTACAATGTGTGCTATTTTGTTAGACGGCGAACAGGAAAATTGGAAAATCGATTGCCATATGCAAAATATTCCATCGAAAAATGCTATTTGTATCATGAGCTTGCTAAAAACCATTTGACGCAGAGCAAATTTGATGAGGCTCGAGCGTTGGGAAGGAAAGTAATAGACGGTATGGATGCGATATTAGTATTTTAATACCGTAGAAGCTTCCTTTGTTTTCTATACTTATTAGAAAAATAATTGTGTGAAATGTTCTTTACATATTATTTCGATGATTGATAGAATGGTACGTGAATTCTCAAGGCTGTCAGATGAATCCCATTTGGCTACGAAAATTATTACTCGATGTGTTTTTTTTTTGCTGTTGGGAGGTGGAATTGCATGTTGCATAGCTCCAGCCCTGAAACAGATCGAATTTTTACCGACTAAAACACCCCGTTTATCTTCTTCACTCTCCACGGGAATACTTGCACAGTTTTACTTCACGAAGGTGGATCAGCACTTACCCGTTTCTAGTGATCCTTGCTTTTATATTTTTCTTGTTTCGTTTCCCGTCGCATAGTTGGTGCTTCAATGGCATTTCATGCAGCTGGTGATTCCAGTTTGTAATGTTTGTTCTTGTGCTTAGTTCCCACTCTATAGGTTTCTTCTGCATGCATTAAAACGCGAGTAGCTTAACAGGACTAATTCCACTTCATTGGGCACATTTTTAAATACTGGGCAGTCCGGTGAGCTATCGTATTCAAAACGTTATAGGTGGATGTCCATTTAAGAATTGAATCAACATATATCTCGTTTTTCCATGGTTCGTTGAAGTTTATCGCACCACGTTAAGGATTATTTTCTGCATTTCGCACCTACTCCCAACAGGTGCGGAGTGCGATAAGTTCGTATACTGCTTGAATATTTCGCCGATTTTATTTTATTTGCAGTATAAATGCCAACGCCAACGCTACGTAAACAGAATAGGACTCACTACCCTGAAATCAATAGCCCTCAACTTTACTTTGAGCCACCGATATTGGAGAGCATTCTAGCGAATGACTTTGGCCACGAATCTTCTAATTCCATCTTTGTAATTTAATTCGAATGCAAGCTATAAAGTCCCACTGTAAAGCGATTGCGATAGCCTTCCCAGTACATGCGCTTTGGCTGCCTACACTTGATCCTTTTTAAACTATGAACGAAGCCCTCTTTAGGACACTCCACTTTTATACTAGGTGCACTGCATGGTTAGAAACCAACGTGAGGTCTAATGCATCTTGCCTGTTAGCTGTCAGGAACTTTGGCGTCTTACCCTTACCCTAAGCTACAGCTAAATCGCCGGTTGGGAGGAATTCTAACAGTGATTCAACTCTAACGTGGACATCACTGCTTCTCCATGCCGTGTAATGTGCATTGGCATCTCAACCAATTATAAACGCTCACATTCACGAACAGTCCATCAGTCCAAATGGCCTGAGGCCAGGCCAAAATCTCACCGTGTCTGGGAGAACTTGGAAGGACCAACGGACTGAACCAAATTGGATTTCCAATCAATCCCAAGTCCATGGACTCAGGCCATCGGGTCACTTTTTGGCTCAACCGTGTGTGGGAAAATAGTAGGGCGAATTTGAACAATCCATAAAATGGACTAGTCGTGTGTGTTGAAGGTCCAAACAACGTGGCAGTCATGCTTTACACGCTGACCTGTGACAAGCTCATTGACTGCTTCTGTGATTATTTTATTTATTCGAAAAATTCAGCACAATGGATAGTGGTGGTCATGATTTTGTTTTGGAAGTTATCGATAAACCACATGAATGTATATTATATTATTTCACCCAAAGCCTGCAACCGCTTGCTAAGTGCCGCAAAGTGGCGGTCACTCTTTCGTGAGGAGTGATAGTTTGCCTCATGTTTGTATCCTTTCGTTTGATAAATGGAGTGACCAACTTTAGTAACGTGTTATATGTAAATAATTTTGCCAATCAGAAGGGTCAAGTGTGGGTTCTTTTACCAAATTTGCAATTTTTGTCACTTGCTTTTTGGCTATTGTTTCTTTATGTAGATGCAAGTTGCAATTGCAAAATCTCCTCCATATGCTTCTGATCCATTAATAGATTAAAAATAATTTTTTCTTCAAGTTTAACTCTATTTTTATTTCGAAATTAATGACAGAAAATGAAATGAACTGACTGGATCGAGGATCTATCGTGAGTGGCGAGCTAAATTGGACTTAAATCAAACCAACTCAAGCCAAATGGTCTCAGGCCATTTGGACTGTTCGTGAATGGGGGCCTTTAGCCTTTTGTTGAAAGTCTACCAGTCCTTGATTATGTTACTTCGGAACTTGGCCCTCAGCCCCGGGGAAGTAGTCTGAGCAAATATCGCCTCTTATTCCTCTTTCAATTTGGACCGGATCACCATTGTGTCTCTGTTGGCATAGTCTGGAATTAGAAGAAAGTTAATGTTTGTGTTAATTACTATCGCCGCCCTCGTGTTTTCCCCTCCTTCGGTAAAGATTAACTTGCTAGATTTTGTGTGTCGGCCACATATTCTGCATTTATTTACTCAGTGGTCTTGCCTTAACTCCATATTATAGGAGTCTAAGGTATATCTGGTGCTTACTTCCGCCAAGGTGGCTTTAGCATGATGTAGGTTCACCCGTGGGCCATCAATCTATGTCTTTAATCGGTGTAGAACCGCTGGGACCTGGTGTTGCCTCTATATTGGCTCTACTGCACTCCATCTGGTGACTGGAGTGACCACCGGCTCTGGTATCTTTCCAACTACCATTTCGATGACGATCAACTTAACTTGTCTAAACTGTAAGCTGACGTTGCTGTTCTGTTCAGTTATTCTGGAGACTGAGGCTTGGTCCGCTGTAATGACTCGCATAACGTACTCGGCTCTATTCTACCTGAACAACATTCTCTTGGACTTGACATTAAGGTCCTTATTTTGCCATTCTACGAACACCAGGATCTTTTCCGTTGCCAAGTCCGCTGAGTTGGGAAAGAAGTCGACAATGTTCTTGGGGTTAGGAATCAGGGATTCCTCCGTGAATCAAAGGTTGGTTTCTTTTCACGGCTCTATCCTGAGCCGTGAAAAGCAACCATTATCAATTCGGCCGTTGATATATTCTTACAGTGATGAGACACGTAGCCTACTTTATAGGTGATGCTTAGGAAGTGAGGGACAACGCCTTCCTCTATCTCCGCTAGCAGTCTTTCCTTAAGGGCCTTCTGTATCTCATCCATTTGGCTGATCGTAAGAGATCCTACGGGACAATCTTTCGGTATGATCACGATTTTAATAATCTGTTAGGCTGTCACCGCCTTTTAATGGGTTGAGGATGCTTCAGATGTTTTTTACCTCATCCTTGTTCCGCATTTTCTGCGGCTACTTGTCCCCTGAAATATAATTTTTGGGTTTGGGTCTCTTCCTTTTGGCTTCTGCAGCCATTGGTAGGAGTGCCTTTTCCGTGGCTTCTTTTTTTGGACATGCTGCTTCTCACGAGAAACCTGATTCGTTTTCTGGCTGCACGATTCATGCCTTTTGGCTTTGAAGCCCCCTCCGAAGCCATTTCGAACGCTTCCATGTTTCAGGAGAGCTCCTCTGCAATTCTCAAAAAGTTTGTCATGAAATGACAAACTTCCGAAATTAACTTGCTAAATGGTGAATTTGAGGAAAAACCTTTTAACCAGTTCGCACAATGTCTTTTTTCTTCAGCTCACAGAATACCTGACACTGCGTACTGTCAAATACATCAGAAATAGGCAAGAGACCGGCACTTTTCCTTAGCATTAACTGTTTTTAAAACGTATCTGATCTGGTTTAGGGGGCCTTGGTTCGTTCGAGGAGAATCGTTTGTAGAAAAATTTGATGAGTACATAATTTACGATTAAAAATTATGAATCTTATCGAGCCCCCTTATCGAATTTCATATTTAGAACAGGCAATAAAAGAAAACTCATTCATTTCATGAATGAAAATATATTTTTCAACCAATTTTATGTCTACCATATTTATAATGAATTTTCATTGATATATCAGAGGCAGAACAATGTAAAAACTATCTATGGAAATTTCTCGGCGCAATGACTATCTGCAAGTCGAATGTAATGCAACGTAAACTGGAACAAGTTAAACTAAGCCTGGAAGTTGCTACGGAGGTAGCACGAAAGTTGAACTCTCCGCGAATAAATTATTTCATCGACACTTGCACCAAAATGAATCAGATTTGCATCAATATCAAACAAAGCATTTCGGACGAACTAATATTTAGTAAGAAAGAGAAACCTCGTCTGAGTACTGTAGATATTGACGAACAACAACCAGATACCGAATCTGATTCGGTTGATGAAACGTTCTAAACTGTCGTTTTTTTTGATCATGAATTGGTTTTGTGAAATACAGTATTTTGTTGAAATCATATAATGTATTATAATTGTCTGGTGAAAATAAAAGATATAAGTGTTTTTTACCATTAATTTATTACTTCTATAACATGATTTCTATTTTACAATTTCTTTTTGACAATAAACAAAATATACAAGCTACATTATTTTTATTTTACGAAATGGACGTTCCACTGAAATTCATTCGCTGATGATATTCATGGATTATGATACTTTAGTTTTAGTTGGATTTACATTTGTTCAAGTGTGCATTCTTTAATTCCATCACTGATTCTATAGTTTACTTTCCTGATTAAGTAGTAACTTACGTTAATTTAGGGCGATTAAGAATCTTGATATTAAGATCAATTTAACATATATGTGTTCATTATGCTGCCACCTAATCTAAAAAGCTAACATATGTATGTCATGCTTAGTTGCATTTTGAAAATATTTGGAAGTGATTCTTAGCGAGTATAATAAACAACTTTGCTGTTTATGTTTTGTTACTGCACTTTATATTCATAATGTCGATTTTAAGTGTGGATATTGTCAAACATAAATAATTTATTCATTATTTGAGGCCTCAATCTTGATGCACGTACGTATTGGTATTAACAGTCTGATCAAAAATAAATAAAACAAATGTCCAACATACGTTTAAAAACATTTCATCTATTCATAGTACATAGTTTGTAACTGCTTTGCCACTTATTTACTCTAATTCTTAGTAAGTAAGAATGTTATCTAGGTGTAGGCTATGACTAAAACATCAAAAGCAATATACATTCTGCTCTTTTCAAGGAAGATCCATTGAATGATAATCAAATGTCACGATCCAGTACTAATTTTATATCAGCACTATCCGGGATATATCTATAAAAATAATTATACCTATTCATGTTGAAATATAAGAAATTGAGAAAAACAAGTAAAGAAGTATTAGATATCACAAAATATTAGCAAGAAGTATGCATACTATCAGTTACCAGGTCGCTATATAAGTATTGATTTTCATCTGTTAAAAAAGAAATTAGTCACATTTTCCTATACTATTTAAATTAAATACGTCTAATAAATATAACGAAAAAATGTCATGTTGACGACAACTAAGTGTTATAGTTTTGTATGTTTCACAGTGTCGGTCCAATAGTTTTGTATTGTCATTGCTTCTAGTGAATTGAGAAATGAATCATTGTCCAAGCTATACATCTCATCGGAATTATCCTGAAAGAGAAGTTACAAATATTATTAAAACTGAAATTTCTACAAAGGCTAAAAAATTGTACTTACTCGAATTGTACTATCATCAATGTAGCCACTAGAGTCAGGTTCACTTAGTGCTTGTGGTTTGTTTAAGTATCTTCGACGATAAAGTACGACTCCAGCCATGGCAGCACCGGAAAACAGTCCAACGACAGCAAAACATATTCCTGATATGACTCCTGCATCCAGTACGTAAGCTCTCTGTGGAATAGTTTTTTTTTGTGAAATAATTGTTTAGTTTTAATTTGAGGAACAATTCGAAGACAATTTTTGGTTGATGAACTTAAGTACTTTCACTTTTGTGGAGAATTTTAGAATTATTAGGAGAAATTCGATATGTTAGTTTTAATGAATTGACTTAAAATATCTTTAGCTGTTTGATTTTAATTTAATATTTATGTTTTTGAATCTGCAAGGCTGGATTCATTTGTTTTTGAAAGTTTGTTTGAAATCAATATCAATTCTAACAAACCCGTTACCTAGCAAGGGGGGGGGGGTTAGTTTCGGGCAATCGAGATATGAAATATAGAAAAAAAACGAATTTGAATAAATTATAATTGAAGGATAACATGATAGCGAATTATGAGGTCAGGCTTTAGCGCGCACAGGACATCGAGCTTTTTTTTATTCTTCGAGAAATCTAAGAGGCGAATATGATTAGTTCTTGCGCGAGTTTAGGCCAATTAGTCAGAGGTTATGCATAGAGCTTGATTCGCAAAATATCACGTAAGCTGTTCATGAAAGTGATTTCAAGAAAAAATACTCAAAGACAACACGATTGCTGAGAAGCTTGATCATATGCAAAATTATTTATAAATTATTGCCAAAGGAGGTGTCGAAATAAAATCTTATCCAAAGGCGAAACAAACTTCGGTAATTTAACAACGCATAGAATCATGGATCCATAGAAGATTTTTTTAGACAAGAGAACAATTTTATAAAGAAACAAACGTGAAACTATCAAATCAGTGGAATTATTACTTGAAAAGAAAGCTCGTTCATTGAATAAACATGTAGAATTTTTTTAAGGCTCATTTTGAAGAAACCGATCGAAAATATATTGCTAATGAAAAAAGAATCAGACTTTAAAAATTTGCAACAGAATTTTCAAAATACAGGACCGTAGAAGCTGTTTTCCTTCACAAAAGAGGAACTCCTGGATGTGAGGACTACAAAATTTAGCCCGATTGAGTCCACTATTTATCAAAATGGACTTTGCTGTTCAAAGAAAAAAAAAATTAAGAGGATGAAATATTCACGACAGTTGTTCAACCACGTTTAAGTACTGCTTTATTACTTCCTAGTCAATCAGGTGTACTATTCTTCCGAAAACTATAGAAGCTTTCGCGGAGTGAAAGAGAAGTGCGAGCACTTTTTTCGAGCAATAACCCACAAGTTTCCCAAAATGATTACGATTTCTTTCTAGTATTGGGTATGAATCCATAGGCTCTAGAGGAAAGAACTCCAAAGAACCCCAGTCAAAGAAATGCATCTGTATCAAAGAAATGTATTGAGAAGCATCACGAGAAAAGCTTAAGTTCTGGAAGAAATCACAAAGGCTGTGCTCAGATTTAAATGTTTGAGCACAGCGTTGTGATAGGCCCAAGTTGGCTGAGTGTATACCATAAGTCAACAAAATCGTTTGAGTTAGTTCTCGTTCGCTCTGCCGGATACCATGCCAAAGTGACGGTTAGTCGAGATGATTCAGCAGCAGATTTTGCTTCTTTCGGGCAATTTACACGTTACCTTTAGAGATTATAAATTTATAACCTATGCGGAACTGTTTGTGATCCTTTTTGCTTAAAAAACTCCAAGGATGTACTTCTTTGGCGGCCAGGTTGGGCTTTTTATTATGCCCTTTTTAGACGATGCAATTCAATGCTGGATTTCATGCAGTCTTAATCGGACCCTTTGATTAATTTTTTTTGTTTGCACAACCAAGTTTTCAATCTACCGTACTGCCATTAGGTAAGATTAGGCCAAATGGCGCTCAATCGAAAGTCCTCTCTCTGGGGTCCTCTTTTTTTGGTT
The DNA here is from genome assembly GCA_947369275.1 of Nemotelus nigrinus. Lineage (NCBI taxonomy): Eukaryota > Metazoa > Arthropoda > Insecta > Diptera > Stratiomyidae > Nemotelus > Nemotelus nigrinus. Next base: position 22,423,008 of record OX376374.1, on the reverse strand, counting down.
CTCCTCCTATGTTTGTGATCGCTCTTGTGCTGTGATTGTTAATACTTGCTCTTCTACACCCTTTTTCCTACCTCAGGAGTTCCGCAAGGATCTATTCTTGGTCCTTTATTGTTCCTTTTGTTTGTTCACGATCTTCCTTCCCTCTTTAATTCACCCTGTCTTTTGTACGCTGATGATCTCAAAATGTTCAGAGTGATAGAATCCGCTAGTGACTTCCTTATTGCAGAAAGATCTGGGTACTTTGGCTACCTGGTGCGCAGTGAATTCTCTCACTTTGAATGTTTCGAAGTGTCATCAAATGTCTTTCATCCGCAATACATCCCCTCTTCTGTTCTCCTACTCTGTCCACGGCTCCACTCTCAATGTTGTTCCTAGTTTCAAGGACTTTGGCGTGATTTTCGATTCCAAGCTGAAGTTCGATTTAGATATTTTACACGTCACTGTCAAGGGTTCCCGTTTTTCTGGCTTCATCATTAGATCCTCTAAACCTTTTGTTAATCTTTCCACTCCTCTATATCTGTTTTTTTCCTTCGTTCGTAGTGTTCGTGAATACTCTTGCCAAATTTGGTGTCCACATTACGCATACTTGATTGCTGCGGTTGAATCCGTGCAACGCAGATGCACCCGCTCATTGTTCTACAAGTTCAGTATTCCGTATTGCGATTACAGTATGCGCCTCTCCATCCCTCAAATTCCTTCCCTTGAGTCACGTAGAATGTTCCTCGACGAATGCTTCCTCTTTAAATTTTTCAACGGCTGTATACAGGTGGACCCCAGCATTCACCTTTCTGTTAGGGATTCGGGCCGTCCTAATAGAACATTTTTCAAATTTAATGTTACATTTGCCCGTACCGACACCTATTTCTTTTCTCCCCTTTTGCGTTTGCCTCGTCAGCATAATAACCTTAACCTTGGTCCTCTGCCTCGAACGTTAGCTGTGTTTAAAAATATTTTAAAAAATAACGTTTTGTCAGGTACATGAAACATGTCATAATTTAGTCTTTTGTTGTATCTTTTTTTTTCGGTCGTTTTTGCTTTTGATTACTTTTCCTCTCTGAATTTCATTTAATTTAATTTTTCTTTTTTTTTTTATTTAATTTTTCTCTTTTAACTTTATTTATATATATATATATATATATATATATATATATATATATATATATATATATATATATATATATATATATATATATAATTCTTTTTTTGTTATGTCTAATCTATAATTGGATCTGTTCTGTTGATTTGTACATTAATAAATAAATAAATAAATAACCCTTTTGCGAAAGACCCACAAAGGCATAGAAGCGGCTTGTTGTGATACCACGGATATTGCTCTAACTCAGCCAGTGTACTCAGGAAACAATCTGGTTCCATTAATAAAATACGCGATACCTTTTAAGTCAATAAAACATAGTTCAGTCAGACTTCAAAGGTAAGGTGCCCCAAGTGAGGTCATTCTTTTAATCGCAGGAGCTGGACACTGGCACAAAATTTCTCTTCATTCTGTGCACCACAGCTTCCATAGAAATTGTTGAAACCAACCGTTACGCGTGTCATCTTATCAAGCAGTGATATAGGAGAATGGCCATAGTACAGCGAAGGACACTTAAACTTAGCTGCTACTTTGCACGATGCGCCCTATGAAAATTCAAGAATTTTTTGCGATCACACAGGATGACTCTTCAATCCAAAACTTCTTAGCCTTCTAAAGGTATTTTTGCCTGATGCAATCGATGTTGTTACTTAGAACGTACGTCAGAGCTCCAGTAGCAAGGTACCAAGCCTTGCCAGTTCGTCGGCCACACAGTTACCCTGCATACCGCTGTACCCGGATCAATTGCACTATAGAGTGTTTCGACATCTCTCTAACGGCATTTGGCGACGATTCCAGTCATTGCACAAGGAGCAGCAAGGAAATGTACGGCCAAATTACTATCCGTGGAAAAAAATATAAATCAACTCTGAATATTTTATTACACGAAAACCAGTCAATTGCGCGACAAATAGCTGCGACTGCCGCCTAGAAGACGCTGTAAAAACGCTGTAAGTCCGTAAAGACAGTTATTTATTTCTTTATTCATGTACAACATACAGATTACAATCCAATTACATGCTGTAAGTTAGTTTATTTATGCTTTTAACAAAATTTTGAATGTTTCAAAGGATCGAGCTAAAGAGAGTTAAATGCTCTCGTTAATTAGTTAATTAAAGGCGAATTAAAGTAAAGTGACGATTTCGCAAACGATACTTCAAAAGTTTCTGGGACCGAGTTTTCACAAATAGGATCATGTGAAAGGTTGCGACAGATTTGGAAGAGAAAGCATTGATCATGATAGATATGACGAGAAGACAGTGTATCAAGCTTGAGAAAAGAAAGACGATCATTATAGTCTAAACGGGGAAAACCGAGTTTGTAAAGTAGCGAACGAGTGAATTTCCTTTGTTCGGATTCAATGGATTTTTCATCACATTCATATTGAGGAGACCACACAACAGAGGTATATTCCAGAGCTGATCGGATAATGAAAGAATATAAAAGTAAGGTTGGTTGTATTGATTCGAATCTTTGTGACGATCTTAAGATAAAGCCTGACAGTTTAGAGGCTTGATTGACCAAATCTGAGATATGAACATTAAATCTAATTGTATTTAATGTGTACCAATTTTTTCCTAGCTCAAAAAAATATTTTAATAAAAAAACCGATTTTTCCTTTAGAAGCTAGATATATTGAATTTTGTGACAAAATTCAATATATCTAGCTTCTAAAGGAAAAATCGGTTTTTTTATTAAAATATTAAATCTAAGTTTGTTGTCAAACATAGCCCCAATGTCTTTGACGCAGGCAAGAGAAGAGAGCACATGGGTATCCAACGAGTAGTGGAATACAGTAGGCTGAGTTTGATGAGAAAAAAGCAATGTTTGGCATTTCTTTGTATTCAGAAGAAGCTTGTTTTGTTCGCACCAGCTTTTGAGGTTTTCAAGGTTGGGCTGAAGAAGGTCAGAGCCATCAATGGACCTTATGATCACGAAGAGTTTCAGATCATCGGCATAAAATAAACATTCACATGAAAGAACCGGCAGCAGATCATTCACATAAAACAGGAAGAAGGATAACCTTTTGGAACATCGGTTCTATAGTCGAAAGGATACGTCATACAGGAATTATACCGAACGTAGCAGAATCGATCACATAGGTATGATTCTATCCATTTAATAATGTATAAAGAAAAGCCGAGTCTGAGTAGTTTAGAAAGAAGAAGATTATGAGCTAGAACAAATGCTGCCAGTATTCTGGATGCTCCACATAACCTTCAGCATTGAGCTTAAGGCCTTACATAGTCGTTTTGACTCATTGAGTCCCTCATGACGACTTCTTCCCGTTGCATACAGTATACCTCAGTTTGGTTTTATACAGTAAGCAATCATTAGATCTATTTGTCTTTGTAATCTCTTTTCTGCACTCTCCGTAAGGGAACTATGCAAACATTTCTCCATGGAGGCTGTGGGCTCTTTTTAGCGTTCAGTGGCAACTGAGAGACTACACGAACACTAACTTCACCAACGAAAAAGGACTTTGCATCCAATTTTTCCTCAGATGCCATTCCAAAACAAGCAAGCCTATATAGCTTCTGTATCCTTCGATCCAGAGACCTGAACTCGATCACTCTTGTAACAGCCTAAGCCGGACCTCTAGAACATATGCGATTTATGCCGAGAATTTATGCCATGCATCTAAACCAACTGAGTATTTTGTCTTTCGGAAACACCTTTGATGTGACGCCTGCTTAACGCGCTCCCAGTTGAGAAAATTCCTTTAAACCAGCCCACGTAATTCACCGTTGGTGGCTACTTTCCACAGCTTGCAACAGGCTTTGAACATAGCCCGGCTTGTTTTCAGTCAGTTTTCTGTCGAGATTACTTCATCCCTTTTACTAGCATCTATTATAGCCCAGATTAGGCCCATTTTAGCTATTTCGTGGAAAGACCAAGTTAGCCCTAAAGCTGTCGCCATTAGTTTAGGCTTTTTGGAAATACGCATGCTGTGACTCTTTTGCTTGCTCAGCCAACTTTTGTGTCAGCGGGCATTCTCCAATGAAAGAAGTTGTCCATTGGAGGGAATTAAAACCATGTGAGACAAGACAATGTCTCGAGTTGGATCTTACCCAGCTTCCTTAGAACTTCGATGGCTGACTTTCTAGTTATGTAAGCCCGTGCTGGGTTGGATCAAGGGCGAGAAACGAAGCTGGTTGATTGATAGCTTTCACATATCCTGCCCAGTCACTGTTTTCGTCTGACATCGAAACGTATCGAACGGGTGATCGTGTGTGTCGAAAAGCTCTTAGGGTACGAAGCTTATAGTTCAATTTTAGGGAAATTTATTGTCTTCTTAAACCTTGTAGCTGGAAGAAAATTACATTTGGATTCAGAATAGGCCTATATTTTACCCGTTTGGGTGTTTCAGTTGTTTTCTTTTTCGAAAATTTTTGTAACTCGAGGTTCACTACGTTACTAGTTCGATTCAGTAATCGGCGGTTTCTGAGTTTAAAATCTAGCTTGCAATCACGGTTGTCGTTCTCTGCCCGAAGGTAGTGACTCATTGGCCTTTTATCATAACAAAATAATTAAGTAGTCTAATCATTTTACAAGTAAGCATATTAATTAACTTCTACTATATTTGTCTCCCTTATGCTATAGCTAATATATAGCTATAACAAAAAATAGAGATATCATATACATAGCGAAAAGGACACACACATAAGGGTAGCCCGTAAAGTTTTGCCTCTTTCATAAATTAATTGACCTTCATCCTAAAAAAATTAATCTACATATCCAAACAGAATAATATAACGAGACTTCCGGCTGTAGAACAAATTTAAACAAGGAAAATCGATTCCCCTTTATCAAATCTAGTCACTTTTTTAGTCCTCACAAGCTAACAATTTATATCACGATATGATTCATTAAAATTTGTGGAAATCACAACCAAGAACTCATGAGTTCATCACACTTTTAAAGAAAACAAATTATTGTTTAAAAAAAATAATAAATTAAGATAATGATGATAATAGTCTTTTCTAGATCCAACAAAATACAAATTCGATGATATGCATAATACAAAAATTATCAGATCGATAGGTTCATTGCTGACTTCGTTCCCAATGTTACTTCATCACAAATTCGCATTCGAATTATGCTGATTAACTATTCACCGTTAAATTTACTTTTGCTCCATCATGAGCAACGTTTATTTTGTTTTATATATTACATCACATGAAAATTCGTGTGAACAAGTGCAATTTTATTTCTGCCACATCGGAAATCATTATCAAGTGAAAGCATGCGTTAATAAACGCGAATTATACACTTTTTACACAGTCAAACTAACTTAAACGAATAGCATCGGTTTCACCGCAAAATCGAAAGAAATACGAAAAATACTAATGAATCGCAGCTACGCCTCTATGGTAACTATGTAACATTTTTTTACTGAGTGCACTTTTTTTTTAAATTTTATTTTAACCTTTCAACTTACCTGAATTGAAAGTGCTTCCGATGAGATATTGCTCTCGTCTTGTTCCTGCTGCTGGAAATCATCCAGTGAAATTGTTGCCGATCGGGCCAGTAGATTTTTCGAATCGGCGGAAAAATTAAACTTTAATTCTTGCCGATATTCAGCTAAGACTTTTGATTTGCGAGCTCGTTCGCCGTCTAATTGGCGAGCGATTTCCGCTCGAATGATTTCTTCTTCCGTCGTTATGTTGGCGAAAGGGAAAGGTTCGTGATGTTGTGAATTTGAATTACTGCTTTCGTTCGGTGGATCCAATATTGTACTAGAGGAGGACGGTAATGATGGAAGCAATGATGATGAATGCAATGAGGATGCTGATGATTCCTGTGATGGCGGAGGAATGGATTGTATATTGTTCGGCGGCGATTCTTCAAATGACTCCGTGCTATTGTTGTTGTCATCGTTGATTGTGGCATTGTTGATGATACCAATTGGTTTCGCTGAACGACCCATTGAATCATTGGCTTCCGATTCGGATGAAACAATTTCAGTTGATGATTGTTTACTGCGAAAAAAAATATAAGATATAGCAAAACTTTCAGTTCATTCATATCGATCGGATGACACTCAAAAGTAACACTTACCTTATTAAACTAGTACTACGATTATCATTAACTAACTTCACATCATCTACTTTGGTCCTAAATATCTTGTCATCAACATTTCCCGGAACTGTACTCGCGTTACTTTCATTGCTTGATTTATTCTGTTCTTGCAAATGAATTTCACCAAGAGCACTTGGCTGCGGTATCGGTGGCATTACAACATTATCCTTAATCTTGGCACTGCTGCTGCTACTACTACTACTACTACTACTAATGCTGCCGCCAATTTTTTGTAATTGATCCTTGTGTCGAACTATTTTACTATTTCGAAAAATATTGCTCAAGATCATATCATCGGTGCTGAAAACATCGTCGATGTCGGTTTGCGCTGCTAGTGGAAACTTCAATGGTTTCTCTTTGCTATAGTCTTTGGTGCCGTAGGGCGGATTCAGTGGATATGATTCAACGGTGTGAATGTGTTGAAGTGAGCAGAAAACTGGAAATAATCGAAAATTAAACGGCTTGGAAGGTGGATAAATTTGTTGAAAATGAAGCAGAATTTAAAAATTAAATAGTTTAATTAAATTTACATTTCAATTTGTTTTACACAAAACTAGTTACTTTGCTACGATGATTGGTGGTATATTTCAGAATGATTGTGGTTCCAATCAAGAGAAAAAGATAAAAATAATTACAATGCAATATGTAATATTCGTGGGATATTTCGTGCTCTAGACTTATTCTTTATACATAGAAGTAAGCAGTTACTAAAGATTAAGCTTTAAAAATGAAGTTTGTCATTAAATTTTGTTAATTCAAAACAATGTTACAATGTGGCACTGTTAAAACAACGAAAAATATTTGTGTTAATCTTTACATACTGCGTCATCTATAAAGACATCAACCTCAGATGAAGGCTACATTAGCTCAGTCATTTTCAACTTTCTTTACCAAAAATCCTTAAAATCCAAATTAAGGTTTCTCAACAGAATTATCTTTATTGTTGTATCAAAAAGCACTATGTGAAAATTGTATTACGAAATCGTGCGCATAAAAAAGAGTTCAATGCCAAAAGTCACAGCAATCAGGTATTTTTTTTGAAACATCTCGTTGGCTATTGGTTTTGCAAAATTATTTGGTTTGCATTGACGAGCCGCCACTGCATCCTAGATGAAAAGCTCCGCTTTAATCTACATTGCGATAGAGTGCTTTCCCGAGCAAGTAAACGACTTGGTTTCATTAAGCGACGAGCCAAAGAGTTTAAGAATCTCTGGGTTACTACACTGAAAAAAATCTACATAGCGCCCAGAGCCATGTAACATAGCGCATTATTTATGACCCCATACGCCATGTACATAGTACTCTGAGCCATGTAATATGGCTCCCAGCGCCATAATGTCAGAATCTACACAGCGCGTGGTCCCATGTTACATGGCGCAGCATTTATGGTGCCACACTCTATGTACATAGTACCCTGAGCCATGCAGTATAGCTCCCAGCGCCATAATTACATGGCGCAGAAATTATGACCCCTCACGCCATATTACATAGTGCCATGAGCCATGTAATATGGCTCATGGCACTACAATTATAACTCGCAGCCATACTGTGTGAGGAGATGTATAAATATCAGCAAGCTTCTTGAATATAGGAGAGGATATAATCTTTAATGTCATTAATCCCTCGGGAATTTCTTTGATAGAGTTCTATCTATCACCTAACATTAAGTGCTCTACCTCCAGATGCTCCGAACTTGAGAAGGTTCGTGGCCTTTTGTTGGATGCAAACTGGATCATCTTTAGATGCACTGAAAAAACACATAGCGCCAGACGCCATAATTTGTAGACTTCTGGCGCCATGTACTTAGTCAATTTCGGTGGATTTGTGATAAAATATAGCGCCACACGCCATAGTAGTACATAGGAGCAGACGCTATGCTTATAGCCCTCCACGCCATGTACTATAGTCCTCCACGCCATGTACTATAGTCCTCCACGCCATGTACTATACTCCTCCACGCCATACAGTATAGTAGTGTTGAGTAGGACACGGTTTCAAAAAGAGTTTGTAAGAGTCGCCTCTTTTCTGTACTGAGCCAGTACAATGTCCCACTTCAAATGAGGCGAGGCGTTTTTTATGAACGCGGTACAAAAGAGGCGATAGTACAAAAGAGGCGATATAGTACAAATGACGCGATGTAGTACAAAAGAGTCGATGTAGTAGAAAAGAGGCGAATAGTACAAAAGAGGCGATAGAACGAACTCTAGCATTCGGCACGCCACGACTGCTTGAATTGAAGATTTGAGTTAAAAAGTCTCAACTCGTCTTTACTCAGTAGTACAAACTAGGTCTGTTCGCGTACTTTCAGTCACTGAATTTTACTGAATTTTCCTGAATCATGTGGTGGGGGAAATTCAGGAAAAGTACGAAAACGCTCTCATTGCATTTCCTGAAAATCGACAAACAAAAGTGTCAGTTGTCGGTTTTTGGGAGAACTATTGTGATTATAAAGTCATCTTAAGCGGCGATAAACTATCGCCATAAAAATTTTCGTCCTTCATAATAACATTACGCCAAAAACCGTTTGACAGTTTTCAGTATTTTTCAGTAGCTCAGACCCTACTGAAATTTACTGAAAGAGGGGAAATTTTCAGTATTCAGTAAAACGGAGTACAAAAACGGCTTCATTGCAATTAATTGCAATTAATCGTAGTACGCGAACAGACCTACTGATTAAACGTACACACATCGTATTTCGTACGGGACATTGTACTAGCTTGCACCCGCATCGTACAATGTAATGCCTCTCTTTCACATGTCATGTTGGTCGTCACTATTGGCTCTTTGTCTCTCATCTTACAAATCGCAAAGTGAGGAGTAGCATGACAAAAATTTTGAAGTGGTACATTTCATGAATTTGTCGCGTCATGACAATTTTCGTTCTTGTACGGGAAAAATGTACTGGCTCAAGTCCTACTCAACACTACAGTATAGTCCTCCACGCTATACAGTATAGTCCTCCACGCCATACAGTATAGTCCTCCACGCCATACAGTATAGTCCTCCACGCCATACAGTATAGTCCTCCACGCCATGCACTATACAGTATTCCCCGGTTATAAGCAACTATAAGTGGGCACGTATAATCCTTGATTATATGCGGTTTTGCTATTATCCGGTAGCCCGGTTATAAACAGTGCAGATGCTTGTGTGAGGGAGCCCGGTTATAAGCAATTTTTATACTTATATCAGGGAACCCGATTATTGTCAACTAATTTGCTTGTATGAAGGTGCTGTAACACTGTTTAATGCTGCATATTTAGTTACTCGCAGTGATGTGATAGAGCTGACAATCTTATTAAAAGCTCTTCTTTTTTGATATTTTCAATGCCACTTACTAAACAGATTACTGATATAGGTCTAACCATTGTTGATACAAAATTAAATAGGCACGTATAGTTTCATTATTTATTTATATTAAGCTTCTTTAGACTTATATGCAAACATAAAGGTAAATATTCAATTCACAGATTGCTAACAAATATGTAAATTAGATTGAAAGCAAAAAAGACCTGAATTCATACGATTATTTAAAAAATGAGGTAATTTTTGTTTGTTTGAAATTTGTGTTCGTTGTCTTTAAAAAATAATTCTCCATCTGCTCGAAAGTACTTAAATTAAGCTGCAGGCTATCCACGTATCTATTCAATGTACTAAGAGCCATAATTGCATCCACTCTCGTAGGGGTACTGCTTTCCTGGCCAAATGAATTATGTGTATTTTGACCTTCCAGTATACCGTTTCGTGGCTCATCTACAATTTCCTGAACAATTTCTTCATCTGTTGCAACACCACAACATTCCACATTTTCATCACAGTCGACAAATTCTGTGAAAACGTCTTCTGCGATGGGAATATCAATCACTTCATTTACTTCGCCGTCTATATCAAAGTTACATTCCTTTACAAATCTTGCTTTTTTAAAACAATTTACTATGGTCTGAGGAGAAACCAGCCACCAAGCACGTTTCACAAATTTTAAAGCATCTAATAAATTTATTTTTTTCGAATATTCAGCCGTAGACTCTCCTCTTTCAATTGCTAGCAACTGCTGCCTCAAGATGTTAGATCTATAATATGCTTTGAAGCAACGAATTATCCCCAAATCGAGAGGTTGAGTGATACTAGTGGTATTTGCTGGTAACATGTACATTTTGATATTTTGAAGCTCCACTCCTGTATCTAATTTATGGCACGGTGCGTTATCTATGAATAGAATAATATTTCGGCCTTGGTTGCGTGCTTTGATAGAACATTGGAATATTTCCATTATTTTTGTCCAAATTTCACCTGTCATCCATGCCTTTTTTTGGTGATAATATGGCACAGGAATAGTTTTTCCCCGGAAACAGTGAGGGTTTTGGTATTTCCCTATAGAGTAAACAAACTTTTCCGATCCATCCATGTTGGTAATGAATAGTAAAGTAATGCGATCTTTTCTAATTTTATCTCCGCTGACTTTATCACCGGCTCTGGCTAATGTGCCTAGAGGTAGTGCTTTGTAGTAAAGGGCTGTTTCGTCAGCATTGAAGATATCTGCTGGGGAATATTGATTTAAAAGCAATGGTAAAGCGTTCGTAGCCCACTCAGATGCAATTGGTTCGTTGGCCGAATTCCTTTCACCGTGTATACGGTGAAAGCTCACATTTTCTTTTTGTTGCCAGCGCCACAACCATCCGTTACTTGCTTCAAAATTTGGAACATTTAGAAGTTGAGCAAATTTTATTGCCTGTTCTTTTATTAAGGGTCCATTAACAATCGCGTTTTTCGCTCTCATCTGGTTGAACCACCTCGACACCGATTTATCGATGGAATCGTAATTTCCAACACGAACTCGTTTCCGCTTTATGTTTTTATTTTCTAAATATAATTTACGAAAGTGATCTTTGCTCTGAACTATTCTGGTTATCGTGGAGCAATCACAATTAAATTTTTCCGACACCTCTTTTCGTGGGACATTTTTTTCAATAAGTTCGATTATTTCCAATTTTTGTTTTATGGTCAATGCTGTCCGTTTGCCAGGAGCCATTTAAAATGCTTAAAGAAACTTCTGTAATAAATATCAAATAAAGACTTACTTTGGGCTTACCGTTGCTGATTTTTTTTAAATAACCGTATTCAATTTAATGTTTTTTAAATTACTGCAAACTATACACAAGTACTATTACATACCCAACAAAAGATAGTGAAAAACCGATGTCCTCAGTGTAAGCCACCAGTATACCAACTAGAACACAAAACAAACTACCTAGAATCAGCCGATAATTTACAGCAGCTGAGTAAACAACCGATGATGTCCGTATAGTTCTAGCAATTTGCCAATATCCGAGTAAATTAACATGAAGTGAAATTTTTCCCATTTTCATTTCTATTGATAGTATCCGATTTTTTCGTATAAACGGGTTGCCATTATGCGGGGACAAATGTATTGAGCGATGTATGAAAACGAAATTAAGCTCTTGAAAACGTGACACTAAACGGGGAATGCTTTTAAGCGGGTTGTTTTTAGCCGGGGAGTACTGTAGTTCTCCACGCCATGTGCTATAGCTCTCCACGCCATGTAATATAGTCCGCCACGCCATGTACATGGCGTGGAGGACTATAGTACATGGCGTGTAGGCCTATGTACTTTTCGCCATGTATTATGGCGTGTGGCGCTATATTTTATCACAATCCCTAAATCGACTATGTACATGGCGCCAGAAGTCTATAAATTTTGGCGTCTGGCGCCATGTGTTTTTTCAGTGTAAATCCTTATATATTTCACTCGTGCGTCCTTTTCTTGAATATGCGTGCACTATCTGGAACCCGGCTTTCGAAATTCACAGCCAAAGATTTGAGTCTGTTCAGAAGCAGTTTTCACTATTCGCTCTGAGAGATCTTTTCAACCCTTATGATTTCAGTAATCTACCACCATACGAATATCGCCTTATGCCGCGTTTACACACATGGCAAATGTTGGCGAGCCCAGTGTGTAAATTGTCACCTGTTATTCTTGCCTGTTTTTTTTTACATGCGAAAACATGGAGGGAGGTAATTTGCCAAGTTCCTCGACGAAACGTTCGCCATATGTGTAAGCCGGGCATTAAATGTGTTAACTTGTTACCCCTTGTGTCGAGAACAATAATGTTATCTGCCTGCTTCAGCTTCGATGTAATCAGAGACGTGGCTAATGTCGTCTACTTGAAAGAAAAGTTTGTGATCAATCAGCCCTTGACAGTCACTAGATTCCGACGATTGCTTATTGAATACCAACACAACACAACATATGCAGCAAATGAGTCAATAAATAGGTGCTGCAGGCTATTCAATAGCAAGAGTGAGAACTTTTCCCCTACGATATCTAAAGCAACTTTTACAAACAACATTATGAAGGCTCTCTCTTCATAGTCTCCCCCTTTCCTCTACCATACTAATATTATGTATTGTATATTTAATTTAAATTTAAATTTGGTATTTAATTGTTATTCATTTAGTTATTTGTCATGTATTTCTTACTTTATTTGTTATCTATTTGTAACTAATTTATTTATGCGTTATTTGTTAGTATTGTATTCATTTATAGTTTTTTTTTTGTTTCGTAATTTTATGCATGTGCTACTTTATTTTATTCTTCTATACATGTACACCTTGCTTGGTGAATAAATAAATAAATAAATAAATAAATTTGGCTTCAATAATCAAGGACACTACACACTATAAAGCGACATACACAGGAGGAAAATCAGAAAAATGACTGAAAATTCTCAGAATGAGTCCACACAATCTAAAGGTTTTGGATGTGAGTTCCTTGAAATGATCAACAGTACTGACGAATAAGAAAAGAATAGACCCGGAAAACGTAAAAGGTGATCATTTACATGTACAGGGCATTTGAAAGCAAATTGTACCATTTAGAGCAATAGAATTGAAAGCACTAGTTAACCAACGCATACAAAGGGAGCAACTGGGAGTAGTCAAGAATTGATTTGATATCACTAAATATTTTTTGATCATCAGTGCACATAAAACAGAGGGAGCTCAAGCCGGAAAAAATGTGTTTACGATCACGAAGAAAAGTAGAGGCCCAAGAAACGTGCCTTAATGTAAACCAGCCGGGGGAGAAAGAACGTAAGTTACGGAGCAAACACGATCATAAGAGGAAAAACACGAGCGAAGTGGATCCACAATGATAAACCTATCCAGCTTTAAGAGGAGAATTTCATGGTTGATAGATCCAAAGGCTTTGGCAAAGTATGTGTATATTACATCCACTTGCAATTGTTGAAGCAGCAGGATGAGCGAACGATAGTAGTCGAAGTGCCGTTATAAATTTTAAAACGGAGACATTCATCACGGAACATTCTTTATGATAGAAGTGGTGGGCAAGTTTTTGTAAGTTGGATACTGTTAACTTGCCTTTTATGAAATTATGTCGCTCAGAAGCGAGAAAAAAACTAAATTATCAGATATATTCAACTGGGAAAATCCCTTGCGATGAGTTTGCTCATGCAAGCTCAGAGATATATGGGACGATAATGGGAAATATAGGACAAGGAAACGTACTGTTTTTACTGAGATTAAAGAATAATCCGCAAGGATATTCGGTAAACCATCGGGACCAAAGCTTGTGCTACTGTCTAATTCACTTAGTAAACATGCGGCTTCCAAGGGGCACATACGATACAAGAAAAATCTATTGGATCAGAAAGTAAAATCACCTGGAAATAATGAACTGTGCTAAAAAAGAACAAAACAGCCAGGGAGCTCACAAATTTCTTGTGGTAGTGAAGCAGATAAATCATTAATAAACATCATAGAAGGCATTAAAGGAGATTTATTAAGGGGTTTTGATGGAGGATCAGAAGAGTTTTTGATGACAGGGTCAGATATATATGACTATGGTATGCAATCACCGCGTCTTCAATAGTTTTTTTTAGCATAAGAGCGTGGTTTTTTTATACGTTCGTAGATCTAACGTATAAAAAACTACTTCTAAAACTAACAAACTGCGTCGTTTTTTTGCTTCCCCTATCCATACCAGAACAATGTTAACCAGTGCAACTCCTGTTATGGATAGGGGGAGTTGTTGTTGTTTCCAAAGCGTCTGCAGTGGATAGCATTGTTCTGTTATAGATAGGGGGAGCAAAAAACACGCCTAATATTACAAAGTCGCATAGCTGTGGAACTAAAGATGCAACAAATTGTTAAGACTGTTTATGATGTAGTGGTGAATGCTGCTGTTGAACTACAAGCAGGTTTAAAGTAACAGATGATAAGATATAATGAATTTAGGGAAGTTAAACAACGGCGAATGAAACATCTTTCGTCACAATGAATACTACATTGTGTAATTTAAAATGTTCCTCTCGACTATAAAATAATAGTCTTCATTTATTTAGTAGACTTTTTAGCCCATTAAAATTAAATGTTTTGCGGCTTTCTTATCAAGAAACACATTCGGTGCTACGGACAGTGCTCTCAATCAAATAAAATAATCAAAATCAAAAATCGTAAACAATCGCACAATAGCTTGGTCAAAATTTTTTAACATAAAAAAAAACTGTTATGCTCAAACAATAAATGAAGACAAGGGTGAATAAACATTATCGATCATCTTCAATACATACTTGTGAAAATTGTTATCCAAAACCAATGCGTCCACCAGTACAAGGTCATGATTGCTGCTTGCTAATATTGAATCCACTAATAGCACTCAAATACTCGTATTTACAGGCTGACTGATTGCCCTGAAAAAAAGTAAGAAAAAACGAAAGTCAAACAAACAGGCCCATACTATAAATATTGATGCATGTAATCCTGATAAAACGATATTAATCTGATAAGAGTTAATCGATTCAATGCATACATAGGTGTCGAAATTCAATATTGTAACCGTTCATCGCGTCAAGTTATTGTGATAAATCAGCGATCGGAACAAGTTATGTGTGCTATGTTTTGCTACCTACATGCGGGCGGCATGCCGCAGAGGTCCGCTCTTTCACCTAGCGTTCAATTACTGCCAAAATATATATGTACGTACAATATTTTGCAAATTTAATGACTCACTCAACTTAATTGAATGTAGTCATGCGATAATTTATCTAAGATTGCATACGATTTAAAAGTGCTTGTAATTGGGCGGTGCACTAAAAGTGGTTTGAGCATAGCTTTAAGGAAGGCGATGCAGACGCGTATCTGCTTCGAATTACTGACATTGCAGACAAGCAATAAACTGATTATGGTTTTTTGATATCAATGCTGAGGAGTTCAAATCCACATGTTTATTTTTCACAAATCGGTTGCGAGAGAAGTTATGGTGTTATTATTAAGACTCACGCCAGGCTAATAGTCAAAATTGAATGAAGTGATTTTCTACGATGGAAAATAAAAGTGAAAAATAAATTGATGGATCTTTGAATACAATCAAAAACTGCTGTAGTTTTTTTTTGACAGCATTTGAGAAAAATGACAGGAAATTATTTGAAGTGGAGACTTCATGCAAGCAACAGACAATTTAGTTTTGATTGTGATTATCTGTAAATTTTGGGGTCGAATTGTGAAAATAGATAAATTCGAGTTTTTCCTTTCAATCAATATCTTGCGCGAAGCCCCTACTTCACGAAAGCCATGCAAGTTTCGCAAACAAACCAGAGCGTAGATCACAACTGCGCCTCAACTCTCGATATAATGGCGACTAAGTCAAGCCCTAATCTAGTGCCCTCATTTAAGAAAGGTATGCATACTTACAAAACTAGAACAGTGAAAGTAGTAATTTATGCATGACTTTTTCATGATAATACTTCAAAAATGTTAACTACATACTAAAATGCTAATATTCGAAATAAGATAATCTTACATCAATATCTTTCTTTTGCGGTGGCTAATTATTTGATTATTTTATAAACGCTCACATTATTAGTTTCTTCATTTTCGATGGCTAGAAGACCCAAATAATTTAAAATTGGTTGACCTATAAATAATTTTAAATATGAAATAATTAATTACAACCGAATTTATGTGAATTTAATTCCAGAATTTACGAATCTAACTTAATTTCTGCTGAATTTATGTCCAGAGATTGGTGAAAATGCTTTTGTTTTCATATTGAACGATGAAGAAAAATTATTAAAGAAATTTTGCAATCTGATATTTGTGACCTGGGAATCAAAATTTTTTATCAGGTCGCAAAATATTTAGACAATGAGAAATTTAAATACATTATTTCCTTATAGAGCTACCGTCGGTGATAGTAGGAAGATTTCAATTAGTGCATTTTCTTCGTAGAATCTCGATGTTACAATTGACAAAAAAAAACGAAATTGGTATCTGCATCAATCATTCCACTTTGGTCTAAAGTGACTTTCATTGCGCAAATCATGTCATTCTTCATCCTTGATATTTTGCGTCTCTTTCTGGTAGACAATAACAAATAATGGTCCCTATAATTATACCCTAGCCTCCATACATAGTACATTTCCGCCGGGAATCAAAATTCTTTCCTATTTTATCAGGACTAAAAACTAAATTTCAAGGACTCTGATTTGATCTTTGATACTTAACATAATTTAAAATAGTTGAAAATTGAAGTTTACTTACAGCTAATAATGCGAAGCGTTGAAGAATAATTAACACACCGCTATCATGTAAAATGTGAAATGAAAATGTATTATTAAAGACGAAGAACGTTCGTACTTTGTACGAAAAGGTATCCTCACTAGCTACCACTTACTACAATATTATCAAAGTGGCATTATATAAGCGGTTACAGCTGGGAAAGCTGTTGATAAATTATATATTTGTAGTAGTTTTCACTTTGATAATCTATAGCATAAAATAATTATGAAAATCACTTTTGAACACTAACTTCCAGTTCTTCCCATAGTGCAGCTAACCAAAAGAAATTCCCTGACCAAATCATCGGCTAACCTATCCAATCGCCGGGTATGTGAGATCGGACTCGTTAAAGAAGACCACCTACAAGCCAACGAAGTTCCGAGTCGGGATCCGAATGGGCAACGCTTTGACCCGGTCGTGCTGATACACCTATCGGTATCCATGAACTTTACAGCTTATGGGTCAGTAAGAGAACCCTCCGCTAATTTTTAAACGTATGCTAAGACTTCGTGCCAGTTTTTCTCGTTTCGCAGCATTGCATTCTCAATCGTCTTTGGCGTGACCAGGTACAACCCAGATTTAATGGTGCGTCTCAAACTCACAAAGCAACTGGACAGAAAGAATTTATGTTGAGCATCGTCGAGCTCAGTCACACCATAGTACCAGACCAGCAGTACGGTGTGCCCGCCATGTTCATTCTGTTCAGGTATTTCTTGAAGCAAACAATTATCACATGTTTTCTCGTGCTATCACGCCCTTTTCTGATACCATGCGGCAGCTGATATCACTGTGCTGCACACCAGCATTACGTGCCTAAAGCTTCTTAGTTTGGAGTATATCTTCCCAAATCTGAGCCCCATATAGTGTAGGATGGAATTGACTTTCGTTGTCTTAATGGATACATGACCGACTTGCTGACCTGTACTTCAACGGGGCCAAATTTCATGGGTATGGCAGCTGGTATCCCCTACTTCGTCAGCATGATGATCTCTGTCTTTGAAACTGTCAAGTGGAAGCTATGCTCGGTCATCGACCTGGTTAAGTCTAAGTTGGGCAAAATCAGCAGATCTGGCAATAATAACCGAGGCAACATCATTAGCGTAACCCACCAGAAACACATTCACAGGTATAACCAGGCACTGCATATTATCGTTCATATTCCAGAAGACAGGTCCGAAGATGGACTCCTTTGCTCCACCTGAGGCGACATATCTCCTTGTAACTCTCTCGTCTGTGCAGTACAGCAACCATCGGCTCCTAAGATACTATTGCATCATGGCCAGCAAGTAATCAAGCATATAGAGCTTCTGTTCGAGATCCCGAAAGATGTTTGTCCACCAAGCCGACTGGAAAGTGTCTTGCACGTCCAATATTATTAGCAAGATGCTCGGCCTGGCACTGTGACATGCTACTTCTGCTCTTTTTACTGCTCCAATGACCTCTAAGATGGCATTGATTGATACACTTATTCATAGTTATGCTGCCTGTTAAAAAGATCGCCAACTGATCTGACTACTGACCCCAGCTGCGGCTTGAGTAACCCACAGCAGACGGTATGCTGATGGGGTACCCAGGTTACCGTTGTCCTTGCCTACAAAAACCAGTCAAGCTACTTTCTATCGCGACGAAAATGATACAAATCTAATAATAAATGCGGTTGCCTCTTCGCTACTACAAATTTAAGCGAAACGGCTTTAAACCCAGAACAATGGAATCGGAGTTGCGGCGTTGAATACTTAAAGTGTAGTCGAAGTCGAATTCTCAGAATCGACAGCCAAGCTTTAAACGCCTCGACCGATACTGCGTCAACCTCCAGGTCTACAGCCTTCCGGTCCCTCGTTCACTCCATAAAGGGAAGAACATTCGCTTTTTCAGATTAGGTACGACATTACAATCCGTGTTATCTGACGTATTAAAGCTACCTGGCTTTATATGTTTGGGAAATTATAAATTTTAGCACAACCCAGCAATTTTTTGTATTTTGGAAATCATAAAGAATAGCATATATAGGCGGTTCCTTTTTAAAACATATGTTATTTTGACACTGACAGCTTAAAATTGTAACAGTAGTTCGGTCTTATATCCATACCATACAAAATGATAACTTTAACGCTCGAACAACGATTTGAAAAAATCTAATGCCGGGTTTCCACCAAAGAGACAAAACAAGAAACACGGACAAAAAAGGTGTTTTGTTCACTAAAACAGTTTTCAGAGACAAAAATGCTCGCGAAACTGTTCAGTTTTTACAAAACATTCGTGTTTTTGTTCAGAAAAACATGTTTTGTCCGTGTTTTTTGTTTTGTCTCTTTGGTGGAAACCCGGCATAAAACTTACAAAGCAAGTGCTGTGTGGCCTAAACAGTCCGATTTTTGAAAAATAAATTAGCCGAAATCAAGTGCCAACGGAGCTTGGTATAAGCAAATTCGTGACAAAAAAAAACTTGAGACAGGCTTACTAGTGGACGAAAAACACCATCTTCGTGCTCGTAGATTGCGCAAAGCCGAAAGTTTTCGAGCCAGTCCTAGAGCACCAACTCCACACAGATCGCAGTAATTTAAGATGAACTATAAAAGAATCATACATAAAAATCAAAGAAGTCCAATTGGCCCAGAAGTTGAAGGCTTTACCCCGCTTTCTATATCACTTCTCTTTGGGTGCCCAAAATAACGTCAAATTTGCTCAAAAAATTATATTTCATTCACAACATGCCCCCGACTGTCGTGAGGCTTATAAAACATGCAGAGGTCAATGTTCTTGCAGACTATGTCGGGATTCGCAAAGCAACTCGCATAAAGGCAAAACATTAAGAAGTTGCTTTGGACATTGGGGTACTGCATTGTAATCCACATGGTGAAATACCTTATAAATTATGACTGACAGACGGAGGATCGATGTTTGCGTCGTATCGGACTGTTAATGGAAAATGGATACACTACGATAACCTAAGGTACACTAAATCGTGGATTAAGCCCAGTTATGAGTCAACATTGACAGTAAGGCCCAATAGCCGCAGTTTCAAACCCATAGTCTGAGGGAGCAATAAAAGAGATAATAGGTCTGTTCCCGTACTACGATTAATTGCGATTAATCGCGATTAATTGTAATGAAGCCGTTCCCGTACTCCGTTTTACTGAAAACTGAAAATTTCCCCTCTTTCAGTAAGTACGATGAAATTTCAATAGGAACTGAGCTACTCAAAAGTGTCAAACGGTGTGGTGCGAGTAAATATTTTCAACTGTGCGCGGCAAGCAACAAATTTTTTGCGTAATGTTGCTATGAAGGTCGAATGTTTTTGTGGCGATAATTTATCACCGCTTAGGATGACTTTATAATCACCATTGTTCTCTCAAAAACCGAAAACTGACACTTTCGGTTGTCAATTTTCAGGAAATACAATGAGAGCGTTCCCGTACTTTTCATGAAAGTCCCCACCACCTGATTCAGGAAAATTCAGTAAAATTCAGTGACTGAAAGTACGGGAACAGACCTAATATGTTACAAAACCGGGCAAAACGTACTTCAAAACGTAAAAGCTCAAAAAACACGTTCTACCCCACCAGCCGTATTAACCGGACATTGTTCCATCCTATTACTACCAGTTCCGATCGATGACCCATTTCCTGGCTGAGCAGCATTTCTATTTTTATGAAGATGCCAAAAATGGATATATTCATGGATAACCACAAAAGATGAATGGTTGGTTCGTAATGATAATCGTATACTGCTGGAAAGATGGGCGAAAGAAGTGGGCAGTGATGAACAATACCTTCAATAACATGCTCTTTACAAATTTTTACAAATAATATTCATTCTCATTTTCACGAAAAACCAGCGAGAGCTCCGCAAGTTCCCATAAAGAAATGTTTCAGTTTAAAGTTTCCTCTTTTCAATGATATATTAAGAACTAGTTACTACATTTACCTATTTTCTTATGAAAAATCAAATAAACCTCATAGCTAATATTATACATTTCAAGCTAATGAAAAACATAAATTCAGTTTTCCTCCTCCCCGCAAAGCAGATAATATTAGAGTCTCAGTTAGAGTTTCATTGAATTTATAAACTGTCTTAATTGTCATTGAATTATAAACATGCAAACAATTTTAAACATTGTTCAACTATTTTCGTTGTGGTTATAACTGTTATCGGTCTCCATCCAATGAATATCCTGTCAAACTCATTCCTCGAAGAACAATCCGAATACATCACACGGCTGTTGACAAGGATCTGCAAAAGTGCTGAAGGTTAAGACTCTTGTGCTGAGTATTTTGAGTGGTTTTTGAGTGCTGCCATGAATATTTACAACGACAATCATCCTTTGCATCAACAAACTAGAAGTAGGTCGAGAAGCAAACAATTGACGTCATTCGATGCATCACAACCCATACGCCACTAAATGTTTATGTTGAATTGATTGAATATTCATTATTTGCGCTCGTATGTGTTCCTATGAAGCAACGAAAATTCAATCTAACAGCCGTTATTTTCGTGTTCTTCCTCTTTTTGGAAATGATCAATCGCTTCTACGTGAATCTCTTAAATGAAAAATATATTTTATCTCTTCAGTTTAATTATGATGTAAATTTCTATTCCGCCCATTTCCAAAAACAATATCAGAAACCGTTAGCAAATCTCCAAAGAAGCTAATTAAAAGTCTCGAAACAGCCATAAAATTTATATCTTCATGAATTTTTTGTTTATCTCTTTTCGATCATATCCTGACTCATTTCCAATTTTCATAATAATCACATCTTTTCAGTTTCACAATTTTTTCGAATCCGAGCAGAGCTCAAACGACACCGAAATCCATTAAGTGTAAACAATAGTTTATGCGAAACGACTACTTTTCCCCAATAACGAACTATAAAACTTCATCAGACAGCATTTGTGGGAACCGGAGAAACTAATTATGAAGACAAGTGTATACATAGACACAATTAATCCGAGAATAATTTTCAAGGTCTCTATGCGAACGGAAAACTGCATTTGAATTGAAAACAATGCAAAAACACGGACGGGATCTAATCACAAAAGTAGCAAAAGTAGCGAAAACACCAACACCCGGCGTCGAATTAAGCAATATAAGTTTTTCCACTTTCCATTCGATAGGATCCATGAAACGCATTGAAAATGCAACGGAAGAGTTTATGCATTGTGTTAGCAATTGAAAAGCATTTCTTGTTTCTTCGCATAATTAATAACGACAACAATGTTGCTTGCTATATTGCAATTTAGTGTACTCGTATTGCTCGCATACCAGTGGAAAGCGAATGGAAATGTTGTTGCTGTTGCTGATTTGAGACGGTCATTAGTTTGATGGAGTTGTTATTGTGGCTGATGGTGATTAGTGTGTTGTCTTCAGTAGATGGAAACTCGCAAGGAACGCAAGAAAATAATGGTTTGACACGGAAAATGGAGACTGATGTTAAACAGTTCATTAATTTTTTTGAGGCTTGCACAATGTGAAATTACCTGGAAGAAGTTAGCAGTGTGTTATATGAATTATTGAAAGCGTTTTGTTGGATTGTTTCAAGCTATCATGAAATAGAAATGTTAGATGTCTTTTTGATGGATTGGAGTGACAATATAATTGAATGGGAATCAGAATATGAGGTCGCTGAGTCAATAAAATTTAATACGTGTGATACTACTTCATTTTCTTCAAAAATCCGGTTACATAGATCTGCATGCTCTTTTAACCCTTGACATAGCATAAGAACTAATAAACAGCACGGAAAGAACGGTATTGTGCGATATTTGCCTGATGGAAGAGATTGGCAGAGAGTGAAGCATTTACCATCAGCTGGCACCTAAGAAGAACCAACACCAAAATAGGTTCACTTTATCATATGCAAAAGTGAGAAAAGCAAACTCTCAAACGACAGGTGAGAATGTTTATATCCGTGTTAGCTGATAGGTGAGAATGAGTTGACGTGCGTATAATCCCATCAAGAAACAGTAAGCGCAGCGAAATTCGCTGGCAATAAACGAATTTTCTGTAGTGGATTGCATCAAAGTATCGAAGATATTCCTTTTACTCGTCAAATGGTATCGAAAGTAGTATTCCGCGTTAACTATCTTATCACTTACCATTTTATACTCAGAATCATCATCATCATCGATGGCGCTACAGCCCAAGTCGGAACTTGGCCTCCAGTAACGTCCGCCTCCAATCGTCTCATTCCTGCGACCTGGTTCTTCAATTATTGAACCCCAGTATTGACCTGCTGTCTGCGTCTATCGAGTCTTCCCAACGTTTTGTCGGCTTACCGACTGGACGCTTCCCTTGTGCTCTACCTTTCAACGTTCTTTTAGGTACATAGTCTATTGGCCTCCATCCTCTCGACGTGGCTGGCCCATTGTAATTTTCGTAATTTAATGCATGTGGATACAGGTGGGTCGTCATATATATGATACAACTCATTGTTGTATCGCATTCTCCACTCTGTCCCTTCTTGTATTGGGCCAAAAATTCGTCGTAGCATTTTGCGCTCGAATACGGCCAGGGCCTTTTCGGAGTCCGTAGTCAAAGTCCAGGCTTCGCTTCCATAGAGAAGCACAGGTTTAATGAGTGTTTTGTATATCCTGTATATTTTGTTCCTGTCCACGTTCGTAGACTTGATTATGGAGAGTATGGAATAGTACGTCTTGTTTGCTGCATTTATTTGCCGTAAAATTTCGTCCTTTTCACTGCCTGTGTTGTCAAGGTGGACTCCTAAGTAGATGAAGTTATCTACATTCTCGATGTTGTAGTCTCCTAAGGTCAAGTTTTGTCTGATTAGCGCCATTTTTCTTGTTTGGGTCATTAGTTTGGTTTGATCTTCGTTGACCCCTAGATTTAATTTCTTAGCTTCTGACTCAAAACTTAGGAAAGCTTCCTTTGGTTCTGGTATGGTCCGTACCATCATGTTGACGTCATCGGCGAATGCTACTATTTGCGTGGACTTGAACAGTAGTGTGTCTGTTGTATCAGCTGGTATTTTTCTGATGACGTGTTCCAGAGCAAGGTTGAATAGCATCGGGGCAAGTCCATCTCCTTGCTTTAAGCCTGAGTTATGCCTAGTACTATATTCTTCGCGAAACGAATTCAACTGTCAAATCCCATACAAAAAGAGCTTTACTGACGAATTGAAAAGCTCTTTTTGTATGGGATTCGACCATTGAATTCGTTTCGCGAAGAGTATAGTACTAGGCATTAGTGTGGAAGCTGTTGGTTAGGTCGCTGTTGACTTTGACCAGAGATTCGGCGTTCATCATTGTCACCTTGGTCATGCGGACGAGTTTTGTTGGAATTCCCAAGTCAGAAATTGAGTATTAAGTTTTCAGAAATTCCAATACTGCATAAATTCCCATTCGTTAAAATAGTCTCTTTGGCAAAGCACATGTATATTGCCTAGCGGGAATGAGAAACATATCTGATCGTATAAAAGTGGCGTGTCTTATCTTGGCGAGGTATTTTCTGTCTTTTTTCCACACGTACTTGGATATAGCTATTTACTTCTCGCAATCAGTGGGGAAATATCGCAAATTGTATCGCAATTCACGTACTTTCCGAGCTATATATAGTTCTTAAGCTATGCCAGAGCATATAGACTAATAAATAGCACGGAAAGCGCGATATTTTCCGATGGGTGAGAAGGGTATGATGTTGAGGGTTTACGGATCAGCTGGTGCCTGAAAAGAGGCCGCACAAAAAAAGTACGTTTTTCTATATGCAAAAGTAAGAAAAGCATATTTTCGGCCCTGATACAAAATGTGAATGTATGCCTAAAAAGAGCCAAAACCAAATAAGTTCATTTTATCATATGCGAAAGTGAGAGAAGCAAGAATAATAGACGCAGCGAACATAAACGTAACAAAGATGTTCTTTTTATTCTCCAAACGGTATCGGAAATAGTATTCCGCGTCAATTATCTTATTGTCGACCATTTTAATACACAGACTAGATTCGCGTGTTGGCTCTTGTGGTGGAAGGTTGTAGCCGGAGAATTGCTGAGAAATTTGCTTTCTCCGAAGGACAGTCTTTCTCTGGAATTGACAATACGTGTTTCAACGTGTCTTAAACTGCGGTTTCGTGTTCGTTGCTTTATTTGAGTCACTTATGTGTTTGTGTTGTCAATGATTATTTAAGGTCAAACCCACCATAAACGGGTGTTGTCGAAACCGATGGCTGATGCGTTATCGTTATAAGCCAACCTAATCCTCGTAAAACAGGATATAGTACTCAAAAAAAAAAAAATACACAGACTAGGTTTTAAGTAAATTAATATTGCCTAAAACGCCAATCGTTAAAAATGTGTTTTTCCAAAGTATATGCATATTGCCTAGTAGGAATGAAAGAACGTATCTTATCGTAGCATTGCCGCTGGCGGGGTATTTTTTGTCTTGTTTCAATTTTCGAAATCGGGTGCTGCTATCTATTTTTCGCAATTTATATAATTTATATCGCAAATCACGCGCTGTGCTATTTATTGACTTGACGATTTCAAGTACTCTCATTACGTCGTTCGCAGAACATGACGTTGGCTAAGTGTAGTGTTTGCTAGTCTGCTCAATATTGCTTTTGTAAGCGGTTACGGGTTGAGAAAAAGCTCAAATACTGAGAAAAAGATGAAATGAAAGAAATACATAAAATCAATTGGGATGGAATTAATTAAAGAATACATTATAAACAGAAAAGCGGAGCATTCGAAGAACTGTTTTTTTATCAGTCTATAACACAGTGCTTTGCCCTAGACGTCTGAAATGGCTGGCCCAAGCCGAAGCCAAACCTTCCTGAAAAGAGGGCGCTCTCACTTATGTGACAGAAAAAAAGACGGGAAATTTGCAACAATTGCTCGAAATTTATTTGCAAAGTGCATAGCAAGTCACTACCAACTTTAAAGGCTGGTAGAAATTCAGTACGTGAAGTAATGGTTTTATCGCAAAAAGAGTCCGCTGAAGCAGTGCGGCGTACCCCGTGAGTTATACTCAAGTCCTGGTCTTATGAGTCTTGGTCTTATGTACGCTATGACTAATGGAGTAAAGTATTTCTTGCCTATTTGAAGGAAACCCAGGCATTTTATGGTATTTTTCGTAATTTGAAAAGTGAAGCCAGTCCAGCTAAGTTTACTAAGTTTACTGGAAATGTTAAAACCACAAACGTTTAGCGAGAGTGGCTCAAAAATCCTTGCATCATCAACGAAAATAGTGTGACTAGCAGGATGAGGGTAAGGTTTGAGTGAAAAAAGACAGCATTAGGTTTTGGACGCATTAAATAAAATAAGGTTAGCTGAGCCTTAAGCGACAAATCTTAATAAATTTCTGTTTAACGAGGTAAAATGCAATCTCTGCCAACAAAAGTAGCGTTCTTGCAAAAGTAGATCAATCTGTCGAAGGAGTATGCAAAGTTGCGAGTGCTTTTATCGGCAAAACTACGAGAATCATTCAAATATAAACCAACCTTTTACTTTTGAGGACTTAGAAAGCATGTCAAAGATAGGTGGAGCGTCGAGAAGAGTAGGGGGGGGGGGGGGGGGGTGCTCGTCTAGATGACTCAAGGCCAAGCCCATCACCTGATCGGTTCGTTTAGTTGTTCTCACAATGAGCGAAGGAGAGGTTCATTCTTCGGTTAAGCAACGCATTATAATAAAGATTTTAACGAACGAAGGCGTTAAACCAGCCAAAATTCGGGACCGAGTGCGTGCACAGTTCGGGAAGAATGCACTTTCGTACTCACGAGTGAAAGCCTGGTGTGCCGAGTTCAAAGAAGACCGTGAAAATAGAAAACTTAGTCAAAGAAGACGCCCTCGTACCAACATTAAGTCTGGCAATGTGGCAGCTGTTCGCGAGCTCTTTGAAAAAGATCGTTGCCCTACTGTAGCAGCAATTAATGAGAAAACGGGAATCAGTGTTGGAAGTGTACACACCATCATCCGAGACCACCTTGAACTCCAAAAAATCTCAGCGAGGTGGGTTCCATATCTGCTTACCCAAGAGAACAAAAATGCGAGAACTGAAGTTTGTCAAACGGTTCTTGTTCGTTTTCAAAATGTAGGGCAGGTTTTTTTGCAACGCATTGTGACGTACAATAAAACGTGGGCTCAACACTATACTCCCGAGTTTAAAAAAACGTCTTTGGAGTGGAGAAAAAAGAGAGAGCCAGGACCATCAAAAACCAAAACTCGCTTGGCAGCCGGTAAAGTGATATCAGAAGTTTTTGAGACTTTCGTTGATTTCATTCACAATCATTGCACAATAAATGCTGCTTACTACTGTGAACTTCTTGACCAGGTTTGAGCTGCATCTCGGTCAAAAAGGCACCGTCAACCCATCCAAGATATTCTGCTCTTGCACGACATTTCAAGACTCCACACAACCTATAAATCAGATGAAATACATTGCATTACAGTTGGATCATCCTTCCTACAACCCTGACCTTTAGACTTGCAATTTCCATATGTTTGGGCCTCTCAAGAAAGCACTTGGAGGAGAGGGTTTTACGAACGATCAACAGGTTGAATATTTTGTGCGCAATTGGTTCGATACCCACCCGAAATCATTAGCCGAAAATGGCATGAACCAATTACCTGTTCGATGGGAAAAATGCATTACTAAGGAGGGCAAATATGTGGAAAAATAACTATAAAGTGTGTTTTCTTCAAAATGCTCGTTTATATTTGAATGCCCCTCTTATGAATCGGGTTGAAGGGGGAAGGAAAGAGGTAGTTTATAAATAACACGAAGAAAGTTGGTGAGAGAACAGTAACTTGCAGTACCCCGGCTTTTGTAATGTGGACACAGGATTTGAGTTCATTTAGAACAACTTGGAAGGAACGATATATGAGAAAACTTTCAATCCACTTGACAAGGACGAAATTGTTTTAAATTACAGCGCCTGGCACCACAATGCATAGCGAAAAATATATGAGAATGTGCGCTATATTCATTGGAATATGTGTTATGCATTATAACTAGGAAAGCCATGTATTGTAGCCTTAACGTAGTTTATTATAAGCCAACAATACAGACCTTAATCGAAAGCAAAAATAAACGCCTACTGAGCTACAGGAGCTTATGCAATTCATAAGGTTATAACCAACTATAATAATATGCACCAACACTATATTCATATGAGTCAGTACTATGTGCATGGAAGTCGAGACCATGTGTATAATAGAAAAACCAGCAACGTACCGGAATTTTTGCTGTGAAGAAAACATCGATTTTTCATACATAGATATTTTATAGCTCAGGCTGCTATGTACAAAGAGTAAACGACTATAATTGCCACGCTATATTGCATAGGAATACGCACTATGTAGTTTTGTTTTAGTGTAATGATTTTGTGATAGTAATATTTTTCCGCCTCTAGTGCTGTGTGATGACGCTCAAATCAATGACTCATACCCACGTTTTGGCGCCCGAATACTCACTTCAACTAAATATAATAATAAATAATGAATCTATAATCTGAATCGGCAGAGCTAAGTTGGTATCTCAGTTTAAAAAAAGTATGATTAAATATTGTGATTACGATAAAATAAACAGCGTCTTGTTTAGAACTTTAACTTGCCTAAAACAAAAAACAAATTTTCCGATTGCTTTGAAAAATTTACTGAAACACCTACTATAGAAATTAATATCTCACCGAAAGCTTACTTCCGCGGCACCAACTTTAAAAGTTCCATGATTCCCCAAAATAGAGCCAGTTAGTCTAAATTCGTGGCATTCAATTTTGCATTAAAACGTTGCGCCCAACTCTCCAATATCTGAAGTTTATTTGAATTGATACGGAGAAACTGAACTGAACTCCAACCTGCTTTTGAACATTACCAGAAAACAAAAGAAAAAATACAATACACGCACAGAGTTGCTTGTTTGTACAAAAAATATTCTACTAATTACTTGCGTTGCGTGCCTACCAAAACCTACCATGGATGTTTTTTCTGTAATTATATGATAATCAAGTCTGTGTGTCAAGCCGGATTATTCATTGTTTTATTGTTGTGCATTCGTTCCGTGCCATTTTCATCATTTCCGGCGACAATCCTGAAATCTATTGCCATTTGCCATATTGTACTGATGTCAAACTATGAACATTCGTACAAATTTACGAATACAACAGCGAACTCGTGGTGCAGAAAAACAATCTGCAATTTTCACCATGTAAGCTATGAAAAGAGCGTAGGCTGACTTATCTCTATAGGTCGACAATGCAAAAAGTACCAGATAAACACAACAGCTTCCATCGACAGCGTTAAAGGCATTGGGTGGCCTGGGCGGCCTGGTTGGCGGTCCAAGCACGTGAGGCTCTTCTGGGTAGGATGTGGGGAGCCGTATTGAAGAAACAAAGTTAGAAGAGGGGTCATCTGGCCTTTGATCGAAAATATTTTGCAGGAACAGATTAATTGAGATATTAATATAATTATTTCCTGAGTGCTCTTAATGGCGCTCGCTTTATGAGTGAGTGCTTTGAAGAACACAGTAATCGAAACAATGCGAGGTAAAACGATTGTTTCATGCATCGACTATTTACGAACAGTTCAGTGATTCCATTGGCTTTGGAATAGTCTGCTCCCAGTCATTTGATAAATAGAGATAGATACGCAATTGAAGATGGAAACGATAAACACTTTTATAACTCGACTAAGAATTAATTATATTTATAGTTTTCAGTCCAGCGGCATTAAATTCTTTATCAAATCGCTTATACTTAAAGGTGAAACCTTCGACGTCGTCTGGAATTTAATATGTCTGCTTTGTTATGCTTCTTTTATGACGCTCACATTTCCCAGAGTACGTAACGTCTGCTAACGTAAGTACTGGCGCATGAGAACCGTTTTCGAAATACTATACCAGAAAAACTGCAGTGATATGATTTAATTCCGTGTAAGCGACTTAAGTGCTTCTGCATGTACCTAAGCGATGCATATTTATAGCTTCAATGCACCGAATCCAATACAATCGTTTCGACTCGATGCATTCTGCCGCTAGTCCACAAGACCCATATTTGAATTTTGCGGTTAACCGGCGCACTTCATCTCCAACGGCTTCATCAATCTTTTACTGGATTGACTCGAGCTGTCGTCGTGGAACGGTGGCACAGTTTCCACTGGAGTCATATTTTCTTCCCGAGTCAATGCATCCATCCGTGGGTCCGATCCGAACCGTTTTCGAAACATGAAATCCCCCCAGAGACTTCTGCACGAAATCTAGATAATTGCATTACAACAATCTTTCGCAAGTTGCAATCATCGGCGAGACGGAATTTGAGTTCTAACATATCGACAAAGTGTATTAATCACTTTTCGCCGTTCTTTCATTATCGAACCGAACTAATCTAGAGTGCTAGCGGAATGGCTTGTAGCATCAATTTATTATCGTTCGGCAGATGAAATGCACGAGAATGTTCCCATTCGCGCAAGAATCGATCCAAGCGTGCAGAATAGACTTGGCCAAATCGATTTCAAGAACTCGTGCAGGCGCGGCCAATGATTAAAGATGTTATCGAAATTATAATCGCGCAAAGTCCGTTTACCAATTGAATACATCTTAGCACGTAGTGTTTTCGATCGAATGGATCCTAGTATGAAGAGAGCCGTTATAATTGCGAGTATTTATGACTTCTTGTAAAATAATACAAGATACTTTCTGTGGATCTTGAAATTTATGGACTCGGAAATCTCGAAACCTCGCTTGATTGATTTTAAAAAAAATTGTTTTCATCAGCGACAACAATGAAATCTGTGTCATCTACGTTGGGCTATAATTATATTTTCGTCGAGTTGCCCGTCATCATGTAGAAAATGATGTATGATGTAGATTTTTGAGGAACAGATGGCAAGAGTTCCGATCTTTCTATTCTTCGCTCTTGGAGATTTTTTGTGAAACCTACGATTGGTTCTTTAATAGATACTCGAAAATTCGAATTTTGGTTATGACTTAAAAGCGTTTCGGATTATGGTCGAATTAATTTTCGGCTATGGAACCGTTATGAAAAAACATTGGCAATATATGAATGTTCATATATGTTCTCATTATGGGTTAGATATTGATCGAAAGGTCGGTATTCAGTTTGAATTTATTATCGAAAGTTAGTTGTATTTATTAGAATGAAAGGTAATATTGTTGTGGTTGCTCGTGCATTGTTTTCCCAGCCTTTAGTCTAGATGCTTTCGACTATCAAAATTGATTTTCGATTATCGAAAATTGGTATTCTTCATCCAATTAAATAGTTTTGTGGAAAGTTGAACAATTTATGTTCTTTGTTTGTCGAATGTAAGGAAAGCTATATAGAATATAATGATAAATTCCATTGATAGTAGATGCTGTCTAAACTTTTGTGCTTCCAAAAATTTACGAAGTTACCAAAAAAGAACTCAAAAGCCATAGGTACAGGTTATCAAAAAACAAATCCAAATTTATTGACAAGAGCTTTAAGAAATGAGAAGCATTTTTACGGAAGTGATGGAAAACTGCAAAATGAAAAAACTCTAAATAACCGCTGGAATAAAATTGGCTTATCAAAAATGCACCTATACGGTAAGAAAATCGCTAATCTATTGACAATACCCAAGCTGCAGACAGTGCCAACTATTTTTTTTTTTTACATGAAACCTTTAACTGGTCAACCAATCATAGCAGATAAAATTAGAATTCATTATGAAAATAAATGATTTGATCGAAAAACCCAACGAGTGTCTAATTGAAGTGGTAAATTGCGTAGACAATCAGACGATTTCTCTTAATCTCATAGTAGGAAAATGATGGAAATACTAATTGCATCACGTCAAAATCAACAAACTCTGCTTATTTCATTTCTATTTCAAAATTCATTTTAGCAGGCTAACGCCCAATTACAAATATAGAAATACTTAAAAATAACCAGAAAGAGATTATGAAAATTAACAATCCATAGAATTGAAAATGTCCATATTTCAAGCCTCAACGAATGAAAGGAATAGATAAAAGATAATATGGAAGAAAGCACAAAAAGAAAGAAAAACATTCAAACAAGTTAAGAAGCTTTTAGAACTGAATCTTGGATTTTAGATTTAAATTGAGAGAAGTTAGTGGAAAAGCACCAGGCTGAAGGTTGTTGTGTTTTCTGTGGTTATGCACTAACGGCAAGTTAAAGTAAACTTCAAGGGTAAAACATTAAGGAAGATCTATCTGATTGATTAACGTTACGTAAGCACAGCTTATAATCAATATCGGAAAGCATGAGGCAATATACAAGCTTGAAAAGTAAGCACTTATTAAGAATGATACGTCGGGAACCTAATGAAGGAATTTGGAATAAAGACAGACAGTGACTACACCCACAGTAAGAAATGTTGGATTTAAACAATAATGAGCGAGTTAATTTACTCAGGGCTTTTCCGAATTAACGTCTTCGCCTTCAGCTTGTTATAACAGAATTTGATGTCAGATCAAGTCGAGCCTGTCCGAATTCAGTTATTTACGCCTTGTCATTGCTCTCTTGTATAACATTTGAAGAAGTCACGTTCTGATTTGACTTTTCGTTGGCTTAATCAATGCCTTCTAGAAGTACGGGCTGTCAGGCTACGTAATCGTTCTAGCTATGACGTCAATTTTGCTGGGCATTTTGACATTTCCATCTGGCAGTGCCGATATACACGGAGATTTTACGTGCGGATTTTCAGCTATAATATAAATCAAACGTTAGTTTTTTGTGCGTGGACGCATTATAATAATAATATTTAGTCATAACTTGCATTTTGTATCAATTAATTGTATCGACAGTAAATCGACACGAAATATCACATAACCTAACACCAACTGATAAACATTTCGTAGCGAATTTTCCCAATTATACCGCACCCACCGCATTAATTTTTATTTTAGCTGTTCACTAGCACTGTTCCGAAGATCTCACTTTATTTTCACTTCACTCACTTTAACACAACCTGTACAATTAACATTTTCGCGCGGACGTCCTATAAGACTGCGTGTGTTTTTCGCGACACTTTGACAGTTTTATGTGACGTCATTATTCTGCATTACGGCCCGTACTTTTCTATAAGGCATTGGCTTAATGGTGTTTTCAGGCATGTCATGAAGCAAAGCCATAGATTTCGGACACCTCCTCTTGGTCTGCTTCAAACTGTGAAAATAGCTCAGCGACTCTGCTGACGTCACAATCTGTCATAACAAGCTGAAGATGAGGACTAAGACGTGAATTCGGAAATGCTTCAAGCACGTACTCTACTGCATCATTAAGATATTTATAGCGGGAGACCACATTTGACAGCAATATTCTAGGATGGTCTTGGCCTTGGCGGTTATTTTTTTCAATAATGCAAATGCGTAAGGGATGCCCTATTATGCTATAGCATACCATTGGCGGAAGGAAAGCTAAGGAAAGGGATAGAGGAAGGGTTGAGTTTCAAGGAGATAGTGGTGCACGTTTTATTTAAACAACTATGGCTTATAGTCGCCGGGGAGAACAGCAGATGGTAGGCTGTTCCTCAATCGCATTGACCTAGGTAAGAAAGAATCGTGAAATTTAACAATATGACTGGCACTGACTGAAAGAATATGAGAGTGAAAGCGTTGAGAAGGTCGGCTATTGCGCGTAGGAGGTACTTGACAAAGGATATGACTTGATATTTCGTTAGAACAGAAAGAAAGAAAGACAACCCAGATTACGTCGGTACTCAAAAGTTTCAATACTTGAAGTAATGGTTTCATCGCCAATAAGTTTGAAAGCTTTCAGTTGTACTTTGTCTTGTTCCGCAAAAGCATTTCGGTCACATTTTTCCATAGACATATAAAGAATGGACACGCAATCACAATGCATGAACCCGTACGTGAATGAAGCAATTTTACTACACATGCAATTTTACTCTCTGTAAAACAGCCTTCCCCTCAATGCCGCACGCACCACCCCTCAGCGCTGTAGACTCTCTATGTAAATATTCATTTCAATCCATCCGATCTACGGGGTGGTTGGGATAACGGGGAAAACAATGCATGGATACAAATTTCCAAATACATCAACTTTTCTGAATGAAATTTGTTGTTGTTTTACACAAACACATTGCGACCAGAGGTCGAAAATTGCTTCATTTCTCTCGGCCCATTTCGTATCCATTCTTCTTATATCTATGCATTTTTCGCATGTCGGAAAATGTGACCGGTTCAGCTAAGTTTTCTGGAGGTGTTAAAGCCTAATAAGTTCAGTGAGGGCGATTCAAATATTCATACACCATCAACGAAAATCATACATGCTTTTATACATACAAGAGGCAATAAGAACGATTAAAAAAGGGAGATCGTTGATAAAAACTAGGAATCAGTGGACCAAGAATTAAGACCAGAGGAAATTCGAAAGCAGAAAAAATGAGAAGATTTAGTGGAATGCCCAGTTACAGCACAGATACAACCAGATATATAGGAGGACAACCAAGACAAAAGAAGACCAGACATAACCTCCAAGCTTTGCAAGAAGAATTCTGTGGTCAACAGAATAAAAAGCATTTGAGAAGTCAGTGTACATCACATCCACTTATTTCTGTTGGTGTAAAGCTGAGTCAAACAAATTAGTAAGATGATTATCATTTGAAAATTTTCGGCGACATCTGTTGGTGCAATGATTTTAGGAATGGCAACTTGTTTCTAGCACCACAGCAAAAACTATAGCAACTCTACTTCACTTTATATCCACTGACACTGTGAATTTCGTTTTGATCCAATAACTGCGTTTGAATTTACTGGGGTAGAAATATTTTAAGGGCTATCGCCTGCAAATATTTCGAATTTGAAGCATTAGTTGATGTCTTTCACTACAAAATCTGTACCGAATAATAAACAGCTCGGTTTGTGTGGTGGTAGCGGAGTGAGGGGCGTGCAAGAATAAGAGCTATAGAGCCTGGAAAGAAAGGAGGAGACAGCAAAACGAGTGAGTTTTATGCGTAGCAATGTTTCCACTAACTCATCTCAAGAAATCTCCTGTCACCCTGATCTGAATCACCCTTTATGTGATATCAACTCTTCTCAAATCATTTCTTATATTATTTTTTATTCCTTACAAAAATTATAAGATTACGGTATTAGGACATTTCAATCGATGAAATTTAAAGTTCCCGGCTGTTGGAATGATAATGAGAATGAGCGAAGGAAAGAATCATAAAATCGATGGTTCATGAATCAACGTACTAGACCAATTTCGCTTTAGCCCCGCCTTCTTAGAACTAAAGCTGAATTGACTCATGTAAATCCAATACGCTTGGACACATGAACTCAATTCTAAAAGAGCCTTCAGACTCAAGTGAATATTTTGCATGAAGCTTTTGTGCAAATTTTTAAGCTGAATAAATTCGAGATACGAAAATTGCCGTGAGACCGATAGTTCATGAGATATTTAGGAAAACCTGATTTTCATGATCTTTGAACTTAATTGACCTTTTCTTTTAAAAAAAAAAAGTAAAAAATGACGAAGTTACATATATATTCTTTTTCATGAGGGTGCCTTATCTTTCCATTTACTAAACACCACAGGTAGACCTATCAACTCGGAAATTCAAACAATATGTCAGCAGTATGGCATATTCAGTATAGAATCACTCAAATTTCTGGCGCTTTTACTCATAAAAGGCGAATTTATCCTTACTGTGACATATTTATGTAGGTACGTAAATTATAGTCTGTTCAAGTCTTCATGGACTTGTCGGTCAAAATAAATGCAGACGCTGATACTGTTTGCAGACTAGATACAATACACAATATCATACAAAAAGTAAATTAGCATAAATTGTTTTCTTCGAATTAGAGACTTGAACGTAAGTTTTTTTAGTAGTTGTTTTGTTAACAAATACCCTAATGAATGTGTCCCCAAAATGCACTTGCTACCAACAATGAAGTAAATGTTCAATGGCTAGTGGCTTAGTGCCGAGCAAAAGTGTGTTATTATCACACGAAAGAAAGTTTATCAAAATCAGAATTGCAGCTCATTGAATTTGTCAAAGCAGACTCCATTTCGAACGCAGTTGTTTTGAATAAATTAATAAATTTTATACCGAAATTGTTCTAATTTATTAGTCCGTATAAGTTTAATTTTACTAGCCTGAATGTGTTGTATACATACTCTGAGATAAATCAGAGAAAGTGTACATATATAAATATTTTTCATATTATTTTTATAAAAAATCTGGTTATAACGAGCATACGTACTTTTGAAAATCAACATCAAATCGATCAACTTACCTGAAATGAAAAAAAATATGTTCAGAATAATATTGTAGAAATAATGAATGTTAAATTTTTGATTATGAATTTGAATTGTTAAATGTATAAATGTTAATATTGAAAAAAAATCATAATTGTATCTAGTAGGAATGAATCTCTTAAAACGTGATGTAAGGGAACATTTGTCTTCTAAGAATTAGGTATGAGTCTTGATCTCGAATTTGATGTGCTCATACCTATGTTTATATGGCTAACAACAGTTAGAAAATTCCAGTTTTCTGTTTTGAAAACGACGAACATGTTTGAAAACCCATAATTTTGAACTATTTTGCACATACGTACAACTTGGTTACATTTAAATTTATGAGATGAATCAGTAAAAAACATCACATTAACTGAAGCATGACTTGAAGAATAAAGAAAAAACGATATTTAAAAAAAACCACCAATTTGAGATGCTGTCAATTTATCAAAAAATTTACGTCACTGTGAAATTAATTTTGAATTTATTTTGATTGTACAATGGTGCAAAACTGCTTGTATGAGTCAGGTAGCACCAAAAAAATCAACTGAATTTTCAAGTGTGCAAATTACTTGCGAGACAGTTGAAAAACCACCCACTCATGCGTAATTTTTGCCAATTTGTGTCATCGTTCCATACACCATACAATCAATTTGCGATTTCGACGACTTCACCTTTGTCTTCTCACTAGCTTCTACGCGAAAAAAAAGCAAATAATTTCTTTGATTTTCATATTCAACTACCGAAACGAGCATTAGATCGCGATACGTGCCGTATGATTACAATAATATAGATAATTGTGTCTCCGTCGTCGTTACTGTAGTTACTATAAACAAAATACCACCTTGAGTAACACGAGATATTCAAAAGCGTCTCTGGATGTAGATGCTGTTGGGCTTACTCACCGCATCGCTTTAATTGATTGAAAAAACAACAAAGGCAAGAAGATGATGATCGTGATTATTTCTTCGTATATTTCTTCGTTTTTTCAGTGCCTGTGGTTAATGACTCATGGACAAATCTTCTTTCTTCAACCGGTCTCTATATACGGTATACGGCAGACAGTTAGTGTTTGTAATACAAATAGCAAGCAACACATGGTGATGATTTGCAGGCTAAGCAGATTCAACACTGAAAAGTTGTGCTTTGTATTCATCCTTACTAACTAAAGATTTCACCGTGTCTTGTTGTTGCACGAGTGATCCCCGAAGCATTATCATTTGTGTACCATGTTAGAAATGTATTCATTAGATACCACCACTGGGAAAAACATTAAAATTTTATCATATTCAAATTATAAGGTGATTTGTATGCATAACAATAATCCAAGTGTAAGTTAGAATATAGTCGAGTCAGTGAATTAAAAATTGACAGAAGAAATGAGAGTTTTCAAAAACAGTTAAACTGAGTTGAATGGTTGATTTTTTTTTATAGTTTTTTAATTGTTTATCCACACTTGATGATTAATTAACAATGAAAACTTAAAAACCAGTGACTATACTGTTTTGGTCCACGCTTTTATTTCCTATTTTGCTGCTCTTGTACAATGTTTGATCTTCACGCTAAATAAATTTTAACAAATGTCTAATATTTGATCATTCTCTGGCTTGAAAACTTTGATAATGGAGTCAATCGGAGACTCTGCTGATAGATTAAAATGTCAAGTTTTTTTTTCAATACGTGGATACAATTTTTCCGCGGGGTGCATTATTTACTTTTGTGTGCCTGTAGAATTTTATCAGTAATTAAGTGAATCGGACGAAAATTTTGTATATAAAGAGGTTCTCTGCTGGCCCATGCCTACCACTTTCGTAGCTACAGCATCTTTACTTTGGGTTAATCACTTTCGGGGGCTAGTTTAATATCCACTCGCAATCATGGGGTAACTGCTTCAACAATCCCTATGGATTTTGCATAAAGCGATAGCTAAGGAGAACTGCAAGATTAGTTAAACATATCCGTCTGCAGGAATCCATCTCCCGCCGCTTTTAGTCAGTTGTTGGCGTCTTTCACGTGTCTCCGAGCCTGATAAGTTTTTGAAATTCACCTACCTCTTAAAATACTGGCCATCCCATTCTAAAACCTTTAAGATAAGAATACTTTAAGCTTTGTTTTGTCATAAAAATAACCAAAATTAACCTGGTCCAAATTATTCAAAAAATGAGTTTCTGACAAATGTTTACCTCCGGTTTTCAAATCTAATTTCAAAATTAAAAAGAACAGTTAATTTTCTACACTAATCAGTATTTTTAATGTTTTTTCGTTGTCCGCTTCCCGTAAAATGTCCCTACAATAAGCAACAAATACTATATCTAAATCTCAATCTTGAGTTAACAGTAATTGTTTCAAGGTCTTGAAACCCTCAGTCATATTCTAAACACAATAATCCAAGTAATCTTCAGTAATTCCAAGGAAAATAAACAAACTTTACTTTGCCCTATCTTGTTCATGAAATTATTTAGCAATAGGTGGAAATCCTTACCCGTATTTATCATCGATTTATCAACACGGATAACAGCCCATATGGATGACCATCTACCCTGATCAAAAACATTCTAGCTATTTACCTTAACAGGGGAGTAGTGCAATGGACTTTGTATGATATCTAAATTATGACAATAAACGCACTATTTCTTGAAAAAAAAAAATTTATACTCTAGAACATTCTAGTTGTTCTCAAAATCAGAGCCCATGTTGTGAAAAAATTCGAACAGCGCTAGCAAAAAGTCGTTTGCCATATGTTTAAGGTGGTCCTTACCATAACTGACACTAAAAATAATTTAAATTCTAACGGTAGACGACAAATTTACTGCTGATACAATCGCTGCAACTTTCTTTGGTGTCTATTGCCGAGATCAATTTCGCTACAATCGTCAAAACGTTCATCTGACTCTTTCGTCAACAAAATCAAAAACATCGAATCGCTCTACAGCCCACCAAGACCATAAAAGTTTCGAGAGCGAAGAATCTCTACTTGGTCTGGTGACAACCCTATCTTATTTATTTCTTTGATGAGATGAAAAATCGGAAATTAAAGCCTTGAAGAGAAGTTGGATCCTCGAATTTCATTCTATAAAACATTGCGAGCCTACTTTTTTGAATACATTTGTGTTCAGCTTAACTCCTGCTTTAATATTGATTATTTTCCCACCAATATTCCCAATTCCAAAAACCAGGTTTTTTTTAGGAACGCCGGATTTCCCGAAACACCCTCTCCTCACTACAGGACTAGACTATTGGTAATATTGCCTACAAAAAGGTACATATTACCTACCTACCTTCATTTTTGCTAGAACTAAGCTTCAAGGTAGGACTAGATACAGTATTAAAATCGTATCGTACAAGCTCTCTGTCAAGGCATAAGTTCAAGCGACTACGAAATATTTCAGGAATAGCTTTCTATGAGCTATGAGATTCTATGAGCTAATCATTCATTCCAATGGTAATTCTTTTGAATATGTTTCTTTTCCATTCGGAGATCGGCTTCAACTCTCCATGAATAACAATACAATTTTAACCATTATTTAACCAAGCTGCATGCAAGCGTACTCAAAACATAAAACGTCTAGTACGCGTCTATGAAGCGACGCCTCAGTGGAGAGTCTGTCGAAATAGTTGCAGCAGTTTTGTGTAGCTACAGCAATTGATGGACAGTTAGCAGTATGTATTTTGAATAGTTTCATACATTTCTAGCAGTTTCCCATGGATCAGTGTCTGCAAGCGATCTTGCTTTGTATCAGCTCACTGCTAACTGACTTCCAACTCAATATCAATATTCTGTAGAAATTCGATTCACTCACCGTTAGCTCACTCAGCAAAATGTTAGATTTCTGCGGACTCAATACTAAGTGATATTCATAAGTTAGTGAGTTAAAAAAGAGTAATCCCAGCGAAATTAAGCTTAAAACGCTTCAATTAATATATATTATCAAACACAATATTGACCTGATTATTCATTCAAGGCAGATAGTTTATTATATCTATAAGATGCATACCAAACATACGTTAGTTGCCAATATACCGTGTATCTTCAAGGGCCAACATCTTATCTTCTAAATCAGTTTACCTCAGCCAATGCTAAAAATATAAGCCAAGAACGATATTTTTCTGCATCGGTAGTCATAACTCACTAAAGCTAACACTCCACATTCATAATTGGCTTTGTCTTTTTAGTCATCACCATGCTCCACGGACACGGTAACCGACCGAAACAACAAACATTTCGAACGATACCTTTGTTAGTTTTTGCACTTGTTCCATTCTTATATGTAGGATTGTATCTCCGCTTTAATCTTTATCTCATATGTTATGCTTTGCGAGCTGTGAATTTGTCACGGTTCGGTCGCCTTGAAGATATGATGTCAACAAAGATAAACAAAAAACTCATATTGTACTCGATATGTAACAGACAGTGAAGATATACGGCTGTTATACGTCAATGCTGTGTACATATTATGTTACTCATCATAAAAACAAATGAACAAAACTTATTATAAAATTCAGCATTAATTGTCAGGTCTACTCATAATTCCAGCATGATACATATTATAAAATATAGCCTAATGCCGTCAACATAAAACCATAATTTTCAAAGGATATGACTAGCTTTTACTTTTGTTGTTAATGGATGTTCGTACAGCTGCAATTTGTCTTTAATTATTACTCTATTTAAAGACTGACCCATGTTGAAGCAAATGACTTTCGTCCGACTGGATTAGGTAAAAATGAAGAAGATAAAATGAAGAAGTATTGTTATAGCTTAGCAAAGTATCTTTTAATTGCTGGAAAAGTTACGTTAATGTGCGAATTGCATAAGTTATTTAGTAAAAATAGAAAGTAGATGTGTGACCAAAAACTATTACTTCAAGATGACATAACCGAACAAAATATAATAGATAATAACTCATAAAAGACATAGTTGACGAACATATTAATTTATTTGAATATGTGCTAAAAAAAATTATTTGGATCAGCTTCAATATCGATTTTCCAGTTTATGATAAAATGTCTTGTTTTTTCCCTTTCGTTGAATTCTTAGTTTTTTCATCCACACTGCATCTTACTCCACTCTACACACTTCCAGCCCATAATTGTCATACATTTCCAGCAATACTCTTTGTTGAAAACTTTTTCAAATAAAATGATTTTCCTCAACTTCTTCTAAAACGAATCTGCCTACTAACTTGTCTTCAATAAACTCACATTTCTCGAGTTTCTGAATCTTTTAAATGAATTTTTGTCTCCCAACAAACTGCTATTCTTCTGTAAAGTATAAAAGCTAATGATATGACAACACAGTCAACCCCCGGTTCTGGTAAAAGAATTCTTTTGTTTTCCGTACGCTTTATTGTTCGTTTGTTCACTCAGCTGACAATTCATTGTCAGATAAAGGAATCCCGTTCTTGAATGCTAGCTGCTATTTGAATGCGAAAATGCCAAATAAATGTTTGACTAACTGATTGTTTTCACAAATGTTTTCCCATAATTCACATGCAAGTACAACGACTGCGTTCGTGTAAGTGCGAGCAATTCTCGTTTAACAATTGCACAATTTACTCCTCAAGGTTGGAACGTTGTATTTTTGTCAAGTTTCATGAAAATAACAATTGCTAGTTAACGTGAGTTTTTTTTTTCATTTACTAGGCAAAACGTTGATAATATTCTTTACTTTCTCAAGAACGAAGCGCAGTGACGCGGAAAAAAGCTAGTTACAAAAGCTGGTTTTGTAGGTCGCTGAGAAAAAGGTCATGCTAATATTGTTACTGCGAAATATGCAAATGTGTTTGAGTGTTAATTTATTTCATTAGCAGATACCAAATCTCTACATTTGAACAGCTTTGAGGAACCTTAGTTGAATTGTAATTTTTATATTATTTATTCAAACAAATGG
This sequence comes from Nemotelus nigrinus, assembly GCA_947369275.1. Taxonomy (NCBI): domain Eukaryota; kingdom Metazoa; phylum Arthropoda; class Insecta; order Diptera; family Stratiomyidae; genus Nemotelus; species Nemotelus nigrinus. Next base: position 22,381,131 of record OX376374.1, on the reverse strand, counting down.
ATTGATAGATCAATACTAGACACCAAATTTGTTTATTTACTCCGATATAGAAATTGCAAATGTGACAGATTTTTTTGCAGATACTTCAAAAAAAGTTCCAAATCGTGAATATCACAAAATGAAGTGAAAAAATTAATGAGATAAATTGAACTAGCTTTACATTTTATTTGGTTCGTTATATTTTATCTAATACAGACTGTAAACACAATAGCATTCATAAGCAATAGTACAAAAACGCTTAGTCTGGTTGTATCCTACTGAGAATTTTACACATCCGATTTTTGGTTACTGCGGTACGATTTGATATTTTTCAACATCCTGCATGAGCTAATTTTCTAAAAAGTTAGAGCTAATAATTTTTTCTCCGCAGACTTTAGAGTCATTTCTTCCTTAGTCCCGAGATCAAAGACCTCACAGTTTCAGTCCCAACTACATATTTCGTTTTTTTGGCGACAACTGTGCTACAATGAAGTTACCAGTAATCATATCTGTAGAAACTATTTGAAAAAACTCTATGCGAACAATATGACCTCCTTTTAAGGTGTCACATATTTTCAGAATAGATCAACCCAAAGCAAAGAATAGTATTTTGGTCAAATGAAAAATACTTGAAATCAATAGGGATGAGCAAAAAATAAAACGAAACCACATTAATGTGGCATTATAAACAGTTGCAAAACGTTAAGAAATTTTCGGAAAACAAACTTAAGCACACAGAAATTTCTAGAAAAGGTTAATTTTCAAAGAAAAGTAGGCAAAATGTGTGAATTTTCTTTGGGATTTCATCTGGTTAAAAATATACGAAATCACGTTTTCGTGCTCACGGACAGATTATCAGCATATCAGAATTTAATGGTAGCAAGCCTCGGAACAAAAGTATCTGAGAGCTATTCAGTTTCCTAAGTTAGTATCGAAATGAAGCCTGTCCACTGGGAAACAAACTTGCTCTGTGAATTTCATGTTGATCCAATGAGCCTCTCGGACGCTATAGAGATAGAAATATTTTGGAGATTACTGTCCGCACAAGTTTAAGTATGTGCGTATCTCCTCACCTTCTGACAAAACCTTGGTCATCGCTTCAATATATCTTCTGTAATTTTCCTCTTATAGTTTATAAAAAATTCCCAGGGCAGCTTTCTTCTTACCTTAATAGTCGTTTGTCCACCGCTTATATTCTGTTATGTGGTGGAATATATCCTTTCTATTCTAGATAGGGATGCTGTCTCTTTGGCTATTATTTCGACTAGTGATATCTCATTAACAACGTCATCGTTTCTCTCACCTCGTTCCCTCTCACAATTCAAAAACATCGCAAATGCTATCAATGAAACTTTGGATCTTGCTTTGGCAAATCATCCAAAATCATTCCTTTCCGTGGGTTCTGATGCCTCGCCCTTACTAACTACCTAATCCTCATCACCTTCCTCTTGTCTTTTAAACCTTTATCAATAATATTATGGAAAATAAAATCCTTTCCTTCCCTTCCCGAGTTTCAATAAAAATATTGTCCTTAGTTTGTAAAACTGTTTAATAGAATTAACTGGTTGTCTTTCTTTCGTTGCCTTGATATTGATGTTGTTTCGAGCAAATTTTATATTTTCCTCTCGAGCCTCACTCCTCAGAAACTGAAGGATGTTTTTTTTTTGGTTCAGCCGTCTTCGAAACCAAAAATGCAGTACGTAGTTTATATTAAAGAATTGGTTCATTTGCTGACCTATTTTTGTGTAAAGAACTTCTTTCTAAAATATTGCTAGACAAGCGATGCGAGCCTACATTACGAGCCACAACTAACCAACCGAAATCATTCTGGTCCTTCTTAGTATTCCCAATGGTATGGAGTTGGATGATGCAGCTGCTTTCACTCTCCATGATGTGTGTAAACTTTTTGATTCTTTTTTTTGCTCTTTCTTTTTATAACAATTCCCTCCTCCTCCCCAATATCTTCCATTCACGTCTTCTCCCAAATTACATTCGTTTCCAACAAACCCTTTAGAAATCAAGCTTTGAACGAACGATATCGATGCCAATACCAGTAGCGATTCTGATATCCTGATTAAACGCTTTCATCGAACCCTGTGCGCTCCTCTGTCTATCTTGTTCAACATAAGTTTATCTTCCGGCTCTTTCGCTTCCCAATGCATAAAGATGGTGACCCTACGTGTGACGCAGACTACTGTCCTATTTCCCTTCTTCCCTATTTTAGCAAGCTCATTGAGAGGATGGTCTAAAGGATAGTCTAATCTTAGGTGCAGCTCATGAGCTGGACGGTTTTGTCAAAAGTAAATCCACTTTAACCAACCTTCTTCACACAAAAGGTCACATCTACTCTTCACCATCAAAAGCTAGTCAACGTATTATATACTGACTTTCCCAAAGCCTTTGGCTCTAAAAATCATAACCTCTTTCTTCAAAAACTTAAGAATGACGGCATAGTCGATGCTCTCTTATTCTGGGTTTCATTGTTACTGTCAATTCCTGTTTCTCAATGCTCTTCTATCCTACATCAGGTGTTTCGCTTGGGTTTATGTTTAGTCCTTTTCTCTTCTACATTTTTTTTATCTTTTATATGCTGACGATTACAAATCTTTAATCTGTTGAAATAAATAAATATATAAATAAATTTATAAAATTTAATTATATGTCAATATTTCTTAGTACAAAAATGACGAAAATGTCTCTTTAGATCAACCTGACCTGTGAAGTTTGTTAGGAAATTTGTTTTCAGTATCAATCAATAAAATAATTAATTCAAATTTAAAGATCGAAATAAATAGATTTACAATTGTAATCCGTTCCCAACATTATTTCATATTCACAAGTTACACTACGGTAACCTTCCCATAAATTCTTCTCAACAGTCAAGAACAATACGAACAGTTCTCTGTATGATACAATGAGCAGCGAACTATAATTCTGATTTGTAAACACTTTATTCTTTTATAATCGGCTCTTGTCTCTCTTGATTTCGATAGTCTACAAATAACTATTTCAATGCAAAAATTCTTAACAAAATGTTCATCAGTAGTATGGGCAAAGCCGGCGCTTTAAAGAGACTCCTGGTAGGAAACGGCTGCTGCATTATCATGTCGTTTACTTATTCGAATATTTCTGAAGAGATTACTCTCTGCAAGGGATTGGTTGTCCTAATCAATTCAAGATGTGTGCATAAAGTCTACAAATATCTAAAAATAATTAAAAAAAAAAAACAAATTTAATATATGCTTTACACGCACTATTTGCTTCGAGAGGACATCTAAATTACTTTGTGCCAAAGACTATCAAATATATTAAGATTATCCCATTTCTATTCAAATTAGTCCAGTGCTCATACTAGGAAATTTAAAAATTCCACAATGATAGAAATCAGTTTGATTACAAGCTATATATTTTTACTTATGGACGTGATTAATTAACTAGTCAGTGGCGTTAGCCAATCTTCTCCTTGCGAAACTTCAGCCATCGCATGGTACATCTGAATGAAAAATCGATGATAATGTTCAATCAAAACATTTCGAAAAAATAAGTAATTTCACGAATGATACAATGCTGCCCATTTTTTGGTAATGAATTCAAACGAGGCTATTTACAACAATTCGCTTGGCAATATGATACGAATGAAGAGTAATTACAAATATATTTAACAAAAAAATGTTGGATGGCTTGCAGAATGTTTATGGATAGGTTAAATATTGCGCATCAATTTTCGTTTACTTGACATCTGAAGCTCAAGTTTATTTTGCCCTCGACCTCAAAATATGCTTGAGATAATTTGATGCTCGATTTGGGATATCGTTGTATCTTAATTATTTTCGAGTTTAGGCATTAGGTTTGTATGTACTCAAAACCGTTTTACTTCACTTTCGATTCAAGAGCAGGAATAAATTAAATTGGTTTTGCATTAGCGTAGTATCTAATACAATTTTAATTGTATCCTTAATATGTACATGGTCGATTTGTGTTCAATCGATGCCAAGGGAATGAATGAAGAAGAAATCCAACCAATTACTGCCTGCACACAACTAATAGCAAGGACTCTTCCTGGCATAGTTTTCATTTAATTGACTTTAATAGCCATATTTTGCTATCAATAAAAATATCTATTACTTATATCTCCGTACGTCAGTAGCTGAACCATTAACTTACCATTAAGTTTTTGTGACGTATAATCGAATACATGGCAACTCTAAAATTTCAATAATAATCACCTATTCAAAAGCATTAGTTACACAATATTCATCCATCCCTAATTGGTTTAGATAAGCGTGAATTTGAATTTCATTATAAAGGTTGCACCATAATCGCAATTATTACGCTTATTCTCGTACATGGATAAGTTTCATACAAAACCTCGTTTTTCTCGTCGCCGATATCTTTCCATGAATAATAATAGCTACAGACAGTTTACACGGTAGTTTAATGTGCAAATTAATAGCCACACAAAACAATAATACACTTGAAAACTCACACAAAACATGTTGAAAGTATGACGATCTGCCGCTGTCATATTTAACATGCCTAAGATGAAATTAATTTGCAACGATAGCTATAAATCTGCATAGATAGGCGCAATTGGCGAGGTATTATGAAAACTGCGAGAGAGAAAAAAAACAACAAAAAGTTGATCTCTACTTTAGATCCGATTAATTGTTGCAGCGATGATTGTATTGTTGCCTATTTCGGAATATTACGCCGTATCATCTTGCTGTTTATGTGGTATGCCATGGTGTCAAAATTTTTGTATCTCCAAAATGTAGGCAGATATACGCAATAATATTTGGTAAAGAAATATGTTTTCTGCGTTAAAATTCAGTATGAGCTTGGTGTGAGCAATCAATTTCATAGACAGTAATATGAAATTGATTGTTCACATCGAGCTCATAATGGATTTTCGCTGTGAAAATTGCGATGATAATTTTCGATACTTGGAAGATCGTTGGATTTGAAACTTTTTCTAATTTTTGGTTACTACTTCCACATTTAGGCATATTCAATTTAACGAATTTGGGCATCTGATGGCAATAAAAATTCAAGATGTGCTTAACGTTTCGCACCATTTATGGATTAGAATTTTAAGAGGGTTTAGTTAAGTTTCCAAAGTGGAAATGTCATGAAGAGGTCTTGAGAGTGTTGATCTTCGCAGAATATTAATAATCTTAAAGTTTTTTTTTATTCTTTTCGAGTGATAATGACCAGAATCTTAGATATGAAGGTGGGTAGAAGATTTCGAGACATAACGAGACATTCAATGTTTAATTGGATTTTTTTATTCAAAATTCTCTGCGAACCTACATCATTTATTTATTGGCTAAATTCCTGCTTTGACATTTAAATCTAAGACAAGAAACAACTTTCGTTGAAAATTTGAACAAGATTATTCAGTTGACTTAATACTACATTCTGCAAAGCTAATTGAATTTATACCATAAAAAATTGAATTTTGTGTATAGATCATGATGTACTCTTGTGCTCCACTTCAACGTCTAATCAATAGTTCAGGTGCTTCGTTATTATTTAAAAGATACTGGATACCTTTATCTAAACAGCCATTATGTCTTGCGGTATGAGCAAGCTTCGAATGAGAACGCACCTCGGTTCGATAGCATTATTTTATGACTCATGAGCTATGACTAGTGCTCGGTAACTTGTGATTTAGCCCGCTTTAGCTGCTTCGGAATTGTGAAATATACTAATTTAGCTTCGATCGAAGTTTTTTCTACTTTATCTATTGAGCTGAATGTGGCTAAAGCGAGGTTAAGGCGTTAGTAGAAGCATTGGTTTATGAAAATACGTATTCGTTAAAGTTTTTATGAGTAGTTAAATAATATTAAATGAAAAGGAACACATTTTTAATTTGTTTTCATTTACTTTTTGTTACTATAAGGCAAAATATTTAATTACGATACAATATTAAAATTTTCATGAGATTACCTCCTTACGAGAACCAATACCTATAGGCCAATAAATTACGCCGCATCTTAATAGGTGAAATAATCCAATGATTGTATTCACATATCTGCTTTGGATATTCACAAGACTCTCGGCAAAGTAAAGCACGAAAGAATTTTATACTAGCTGATCGGGATTGGATGTCTGGAAGAGGTAATATGACTTGGTGGACGCCTTAATAGCGTACAGTGATATCAGGAGTGTCAAAAGGTTCCGTTACTGGACTTGTTTGGTATACGCTTTTCACCGATGGTTTCATTACAGTAGACAAGCATGATTTTTTAGAATTCACTCCCTCTGTTCGACATTGAATCAAATCAGCCAAATTCATATACCAACTCAATACACATCTTTTTGCCAATAAGCTTTCCTCTTTAACCTTAGTATTTCTTCCTGTACTTTTCCTTCTTCCTGGAAATCCGCAAATATTTTTCCCATCTTCAAAGCCGGAGATTCGTCCTGCGTCTCCAATTATCGCTTCATATCCCTTCTATCTTGCTTCAGTAAGCTTTTCGAAAGAGTTGTTTACAATAGATTATATCTATAATTGAACTTCTTCTCGCTTCTGAGCAACATGGTCTCGTCAAAGGTAAGTCAATTGTTTCCAACTTACTTTCGTTCACCAACACTGTTGTATCCACCAAAAGCAAGTGGATGTATTATATACAGACTTTGCCAAGACTTTTAACTCTGTGAACCATGAAATCCTCCTCTCAAAGCTCGATGGCTGCAATATTTCGGGCCAGCTCCGTTGCTGGTTTTCTTCATACCTTCGCGTTCGTGCTTGTTTTGTAACGGTTCACTCTTGTTCTTCTTCCCCCTTCTATCCTACTTCTGAAGTTCCCCAAGGCTCGATTCTTAGTCCTCCCCTTTCTTCCTGTTTATAAATAATCTTTCTTCCCATTTCAACTCCCCGTGTCTTTTGTACGCTGACGATCTGAAACTATTCAGGTTGATTGAATCAGTAGATGACTGCTCTCAGCTACAGGGTGACTTGTCTGCCCTGGGCAACTGGTGTTCTGTCAATTGTATACTGAATGTTGCTATATGCTTCCAGATGTCTTTTACGTGTAAATTATCCCACATCACGTTTTCCTATTCCATCCTTGGTTCTTTCCTCAGTCCTATTGATAATTTCATGGACCTTGGTGTTGTGTTTGACACTAAACTAAAATTAAAAATAAAGGCCTCGAGTTTATACGATTTTATTCTTAGAGCGTTCAGACCGTTCACTAATATTTCCTCGTGTGTATGCCTGTACATCTCCTTCGTGCGTAGTGTCTTCGAATATTGTTGTCAAATTTGGTGTCCTCATTTTCGTTTCCTAATTGATGCTGTTGAGTCTGTGCAACGCAAATTTACTCGCACGTTATTCCTCAAGTTCCGCATTCCCTACTGTAAGTACAGTAAGCGTCTTTCCATCCTTGAAATCCCTATCCTCCTGTCACACAGAGCGTATCTTGACGAATTTCTCCTGTACAAAATTGTTAATGGTTCTGTCATCCGCAGTTTTCTGTTCGTGACCCGGTATGTTTTATCAGGACTTCATTTACCCTCAACGTATCTTTTGCTCGTACTCATACATATTTTTAATCTCCACTTTTGCGCTTGCCTAGGCAACATAATTGCTTGAATATTGGTTCCCTTCTGCCTTAGCTAATAAAAATTAAGAATTATTTCTTTATTGAATTTATGATTAGATTTTATTTACCGCCTTTTTATATACTCTGTTTAAATTGAACTTATTGTCTTTTTTTTCTTTCTTTTTTTTTTTGCTTTTGAAGTTTTGTACCTTATCTTATTTTCATTCTTTTTTTGTGTTTTTTCTTTTGTATACCATATATAAGTTTATTCTTTGTCTAGTCTCTAATTGGAATTGTATCCGTTGATTTGGACAATGATAAATAAATAAATAAGATGGGCGCGGCGACAAAAGCTAAATCCAATTGCCATCAAAAATGCCTTCTGCACTGGGATGTTCTTAATATACTCTGCATCAAGAAATAAGACCTAAACCACAGGCTGCAGATTTGACAACAAATTATCACGTACAAAGGGATGAACACGAAAACGGATTGATACGGGATTTTGGGCATACAGATGATTCTGATGAGCCATTTATGCATCCAGCGGAAATAGCAGGACAAGGGCACCTCATGAACATGCTTATTAATTATGTAAGCTAACTAACGGACCGGAAAGAACAGATTTAAGACCTAAGTTAAGTTCTAATGGTCTAATGGCTATTTTTATTTTTAGCTCGTATAGCTTCTTGGATACAGGACAGATTCCTAATGTGTGGAGTTCCTGATTCGAACCCAGGTATGGACGAGGGATCTTGCAAGCCTTGAGCTAACCCAGCTCTGAGTAGATACCAAACCCAATTCAAAATGAAATGTGAAAATAATCATAGAAAAACCCTAGCGCAAAGAAAAGCAGAGTAACTGTGTAAATTGTTCAAGATTTTATATCATTGAAATGTTCATTTACCGGATCATCACGAAGAGTACTTAGCATACGAAAATTTAATTTTACCATTTCTCACAGCGAAAGAAGCCAAAACATGAAAACTACCACCAAAAGCTTGTTACATCAGATCCATTTCAAAACCTACCTGTCCATTGAATTTCGTTTTGTGGACGAAAGATATTGAGAGCTCTACCGATCTTCGCAGCCCGTTATTGTCGATGAGACCATTAGACAAGTTTCTGATTATCACCTACTGACACAGAGTATGCCAAAATCGATATTTTCTTTTTCACCAGGTCAACTGATTTACGTTTCGAATCGCTTTTTGAGCTTAGCAGTAGATATATTAGCGGGCATATTTTCATTCACTTCTTTGGGATTATTCACTGTTGGGCTTAAGCTTATGATTTTCGATTAAAAATTATGTTAATAATTCTCCTCACATTCTTTGTATGATCTTGTTTGTTGTTGTTTCTAGCTTTATTAACCTTATCCCTTTTAGCTGACTAGTTTACGATTATTTCTGTCTGGCTTCAATGAGAAGACTCTTGCCAGGGCGAGATCGTCCCCACGTTTATTACGTTTGCATGTGGTGGTATTATAATTCTTTTTTCAATGTAGGTCACTATCACCTATCTATGAAATCGTTAACTTGCTCACGTAGCATTTCTTAAATATATATTGTTCGCTCTAATGCTTATTCCAAAGAATAAAATAAGTTTATGTAGAAGAAGAGAATTAAAAGGAGGGAAAATCTATTTTTGGTAAGAAAATTCAAAGTAAAAGGAAAATATTTATATGAAGAATAGGAATGATTCATTGAAAAAAGAGAAGAAGAAAACATTTTTTTCATCAAAAAGAATTAATAGGGTAACACATTTCTTTATAATGAGGAGAAGAGAGACACTGATGAAGAGGACAGATTTTCCTCGAAATACCGATATTTGCTCAGCAGTCATTCTATAGCTTCCTGGCAAATTTTCGTTTTTGAAACGTCAGATCGCATGAACTATTTTTTGGATGGTTAAAGATAGCAACTGTCGTTTCTCCGTTGCTCAGTAGGTCGTCAAAGTATTGATATTGTTGCTCAAGTATCCCAACTAGACTTTAGAAACATGTCTAAGATTTTAAACTGAGTTCTCTAGATTATATTTGTAATATACCAACATGATGATTCTTGCAGACAGACCTTTGAATATGAGCTTGTAAAGCAACACTTTGGGACAAGAGTGCGAACTTGCAGCCTTTATTTAACATTCATTTAAAATTGGTAAAGTCAGAATCCATTTTCGGTTTCTTTGATTCATGTGCTTATTCACAAAGGGGTGCTGTTAAACAATCCTAGCAATATCGATGCATAAAATATCATAAGAAATTCACAATAAGAACTATTTTTTGGTTATTCGTGATCTCCATGAATTATAAACATAAATTTGTGCAAAACAAACTTACTCAAGTCGAATGTTTCCACTACTTAGTTTTAAAAAAAAGTGAAACGAAAGAATTTCAAAGTCATTACATGCAACTTTTCAATTAAGTCCACTCAAGCATGTTTCGCATCTTAGTTCACCGTTACTCAGCAAGCTAAAATGAATGTTCCTTGGAATTCTTTCGACTTTGCAGTTGATTTATTTTAAATTAAATCTGGTATAATTGCACGATTCTTTGAAATATCCATTTTGCATGCACCCCATTAACTGTTACTTTCTTCAAGCTTCGACTTCATTTAATGAATGCATTTTTATTAAAATACTGCATGTATGCACTCACAATTATCCCTACGTTAGAAAATTATATCAGATTTCAAATCTATCCTAGAAACATGGAAGATTTACTAATAAAATCAATGAAATTTCTTCGGTTTCTTGCACATCAGACTCACTGGGCTGAGTGATTGTTTCCTTGGTGAAAGTAGAATGCCTCTGACGATTAAAAATCTTAGATTGAATCGCTTCGATGCAATTGGATGGATACGAACATCAATCTAAAATGATAGAATCCCATTAAACAAAATAAAACAATCGATTATTCATTTAGCATGCAACCTAAATGTCGTTTGTCATGTAGAAAATTCGTAGATATATTCGATTGAAAGTGACTTTCGTATCTTAGTTGATATTCAAATTTATTGAGCCCGAAAAAAGTCGAGCTGAGCAATTCTAAAAAAAGAAGATATATTTCCTGACCAACGATTAGGCACAACGTACTGTTTAAAATATGCGGTGCATAATTTATTTAATGAAAGTTCTGGAAATGCAACTTTCGATGAAGCAACAGAATAAAAGATTAAAAAATCTATTTTCTTTCTGTTGTGTCGATTAACTGTGACAAAAAACTGTTTGCAATATGAGGCCATTGCCTTTTTCGAATGTTACAAACAAGTCTGGTTTTATATGAGAAGGTCAACTGCAAGCAGTTTACTTGTTCACACAGTTCAAACAGAGAGCTATCATAGGTACAAGGTTAGTTTGATAAAGAATAAAGAGACCGATTCGATGGACATGCTAAAAATAGGATGTGTAATGTGCCGATGCATACATGTGCAGAATATTGTAGGTAGTGTTTCTTGATGATAGCTAAGCACACTCCGGTGAGTGGTTTCGATTGAATGATATGTACTGGCTCACATGGCTCAGTTGGGTGAATGGCTCTTTTGATTGATTCGCTCCTGAGCTACTCATCACCAGTGATGGCCCATATTATCGATTTGTCAATGGTAACTTACTTGCAGACTAGCCTGGAAATATGGATATATGACTAGAAATTGAAAAATGTACAACGCCTCAACAAATCATTTATTTTTGTGAAAGCTAGAAAACACAATTGAATCAGAAAAATTATATTCTAATTTAATTGATTTTTTCAACTATCAATGAACTAGAAATTTCGACAAAACCCATTAAATTGTCCATATACGGTACGAGCTGTGCTGACTAATAGCAAAATAAAATCTTTTGACGAGTCGTCGAACCACCTTGAAACCAACTTTGCTTCAACAAAAAAACCAAATCACAACAATGACCGTAACTGCGTAATAGAAATGAGCTGTCAGTGGTCATCCTATACTATCGTACGGCTAGAGACGGGTTTTTCACTTCTATAATTTATCGCTACTGGAATACATTCACAGATTATATACAGTGGAATATTACTAAGTAGTCAATTGTTTGATTTTAATTATCTACGCTAAGCATTTATACAGATTTCAAACGTGTCTCTATTCTAATTGCAAAGCAATGAGCGGAACTTAGCAGTTGACTACTACGAGTTCCCATCTAGGCTGCAGTGTATTGTAAGCAGATGATTGCTGAGACTAGGTGCCCCTTCCCAAAGATAAGATGCATTAGTGAGTGCAAAGATACATATCGTATCTGATTTGACATACATTCGTGAGGTGAGTTATGCTAATTTGCTGGTGCTAATTTATTTGTGGCTCGCGATACGAGTTCACCACGTTCGTATTTCATAATTTTCACACCGATACTGTTAGATCATACAATTGAATTTTCCATGTTCCATGGATTCACGTTATAGTTCCAACATATGTATATCCACGATTCAATATGATTTTCAAATTATTTGAAAATTTTCAAAAACACACAAGGCACGAGTTAAAGGTCAAATTACATAATTCTCTATGGCTTCATCAAAACTTGACGAACCATTCGGTAATCAAACTGATATTAAAAATCGATTGTGTGTCAAATTTGCACCGAAAACATTATGAAACTTAAACCAAACGTTTAACCTTTCGATTCTTGTGAATTTCAAGATACGATTTATATTCCTTTTGTTTTGCTTCCTACAAGCTTCTTTCGAAAACAAAACACAAACATTTTCCGCCTACACCACACTCTTGAGTGGTGGATGAGAGGTAATTTCGTTGTTACAGTTATTAGCGTTAATATACTATTCAGATTACTCAATTCGAGGGAAAACAACATTAGAAAGTAATTTGATTACAACACATGCTTGAAGGCATATAAACGGAGGAAGAATAGTGAAGCATGTATGATACAAAAACAATTTCAAGAAACGACACATTAAACAAAATGATGTTTGAAATTGAGCTGAAGCAATTACGGGACCATTCAAGAGCATACGTACTCGAGTACAAGTCGAACTGGTTCCTCTGATGTATTCATCATCCTCTTGAGGTTCAACACGCGTTCATGAGTAATTCCACTCTGATGCAAATTCCTTTTTCTTGCTGTATACGCACGCTTGTTGTTTGTGCAAATAAAACTCTTATGCATCACTGAAGTTCAAGTGCTGCTGCAACAAGCTCTTTTGGAGGGTTTACCTTGTCGTGTCTGTTTTGTGGTATAATTGCTGAAAATTGCCTCGAGTCGAATGAATAACAGTCCAGATTGAAGGTGGGCTGGACCAGGTTATAATTGTGATAACTATTTGTCATCGGCCTTCACAAGTAAACAAATAATATTATTCTAGCATTTGTTTTTAATCACTGTCCAAGATTCATTAAATTTAGTCCACCGAGAATATGGCAGCTTATAAAGAGAAAATAGCACGACAACCAATATTCCAAGTGAATATAAAAAGTTTGTATTCCATTTTCCCTTCTTATTTCTCCAATAATTAATAAGCTTAGAACTAACTTTGAAATGTGTTAAAAATAAATTTTCTATTCATCTTGACAATTCACTCATCATCAAGTGCAATCACTGAGTTGGCGCTGCTTTGTTGCAAAACAAATTAAATTACACCCTTTACATTATGCTAATTGCGTTATTTGTAAAAATTGCGTTATTTGTAAAATCATTCAAATTGTCTTTAAGCTAGCAGAAATCGGAGGACGTAAACTAGATCACCTCATCGTGGTGCATCCTGAGTAACGCTAAATTATCTAGACCCTCCCATAACTGCTTTTGTCTGCGGACTTTTCGAGGACTCACGATTTCATTCGGTTGCGCTTGGGCTGCTGGTCGTAGCATTCCGGACGTAGTCCTTTTCAGGCACGGTAGCGACGGAGTGAAATTCACTTCGTGAGCAACACCAGATTGATACGATCATCTCTGACCTGTTAAAACTCTGACAGGCCTCAGAATACGTTTTCAATTTCGTCACCATTAAGTTTGTAATAAAGGTTCAGTTGAGGCGTCTTTAAAAAAAACTCATTCAGTTGAGGACTCTTTATTTGGACCGATTCTGCTCTCAACACTTGTCCGCATAAACAATTGTGCCAATCCTCTTATAAGCACCCTGCAGCCGGCTAAAGCCTGGTCCAGAATTCATCGTACCCTCCAGTGTGGGGAGAGGGACATAAACGGCTTTGCCATCGAAGCCACAGGAAGTGAATTCGTGGCGAATGTGTAAGCTTCGGGGACTGTTGCTAAATTCGCTGCAGACTATGAAGATATGACGAATGAGTCAGGTCCACTGGTTCCTAAATCTGCTAGAAACTATGACAAATGACTAAATGAGTCAACTCCACTGGCACCCAGCACATCATTTACCATTTCTTCAAGTGGTTCCAGAGCTTTGGCCACGAACCATGGCCCGGGGAAAGCCCAGAAGCCCACTTGTGGCTAGAGCGGTGAGAAGGTTGTGGCAAATGAGCCGGCTCGACCGTCAACAAGTATCATCTCCAGTGCCACTCCGTCTTCAGAGCTTACAAAACTAAGACAGCCTTCAAAATTCTGAGGAGATTAAAAAATATTCCCCCTGGAACATTATCCGATAAGGACAAAAAGTTCCTTTAATGGGCTAAGAAGCTTATCGCGGAGTGCCTGCTTTCTCTTAATCCTGCAGATCCAGCTCAGAAACGACAGAGGTCAGCTGAACAAAAGGGTCATAATTGGCAAATAGCAGCTGCAGGGCTCACTCCGCCTTTCAGCGGATGATTGGCAAATAAGCGAGCTTATAGAACATCGGTGGTAGGCTCTCCTCATCTTAAATAAAAAGACGGTGCCACTTTTAGAGATCCGCAAGGAATTGAGAAGGATGGACTCAAAGTCCATCAAACTCAACCTAGTATATCACTATCTCTCTCTCTCTCTCTCTCTCTCTCTCTCTCTCTCTCTCTCTGGGGATGGATCTGAGTGGAATTTAGATGCGGAGTCCTTCTCAACTGATGGAGAGAGTGTCGGGATTTCATCGGATTTGAGCAGCTTTCTAGATTTCCTGAAAGAAAAGGAGGGGAGTGGGGAAGAATATTTTGTCCGATCTGCATGGGAAATTTCTCCGAGGAGCAGAGAATGCTACCAGAATCTGGGTCAGCCCTGAAGGTAGTTGAACTAATTCACGCACTGATATACTGAATCTTCTTACGTGATCACATTTTTCAGAGAATTACAGCCTTCCAGCACATGCAGGAGACGCGTCAAATGAAGAAGGTCAAAAGGTTTTCGCTAACACTAAGGATCTCAAACTCCCGGTTGAGACTATGCTAAGAAGCAGACCTACAATGCATGTTTGCACTTCTCTTATGTTCCCGTCAGCAGGCGGAAAACAAGAGTTGTGTTTATTCCTAGAGCAGGGAGCAAATTAATCAACCAGATTAAAGATTTTATCCTTAAGTTTGTGAAGTTGAGCTTTCACAGTAATTTTGCCTATTACTAACCATTGACAAATTTATGACAAAATTTAAACCGCACATTCTCCAAAATATTCGACAGTAATATCCATTAGCAATCAAAAGTTGTATGTGCATCAAATTTCTTCCTCAACCGAAGAACACCTTTCTAAACCAATCGTTAATTACTCTAAGTGTACATTTAGATGACTGAGCCATGGGCTATTTCACACAATCTTGACAAACGATCAGTCAATCAGATTGCTGATCTGCGGCACAAGATGTGCCGGAGATTAGCAAAAATCCATCTCAAGCGAGTGTTCCGCGAACAATGATCCATGCATCTAAATGTAAGCCTAAAAAAATTCTAATCTGTGCTAGAGTCGTCAGAAATCCCAGGAGTTTCCATTTTAGCTTCGGATGTCTTGAATAAAAAAAATAACAACCTAGCTTAGATGATAAAAAACCTCATTCGCAAGATTTAAAGCGTTTACCCCTAATTTACTAAAACTTCACGGGCTATTCCAATAGATACCAGCAGCAAGTGCCGAGAGAAAATATAGGGAAAAGAGAATCAAAAAAAAATTAACAGCATGACTTCAAATCTTATTTCTTCGATACAAAAAACTAAAATCACTTTAAATTAAACGTATTAGTTCCCGATCATTTTCGAGTTTTCGGACAACAACAATTCAATTTAATTGAACCGTTCTCCAGTTAGTGTCCAGTAATGTATCTAACAAAACTAATTGTAAATTACTCAAGCAGGTCATGGGATAGATAAAACAAGATATTTTTCAAAAATACGGCGTAAATACAATAGCAGTAGGCAATTGTGAAAACAAAATGACGATTCTAATCGATTTTCAGTTCAATTTTCAATCCAACGAAGCAATCAGGTTGTTGCAGACTCGCCGAATCATGTATTGTGAATACGTACATACATATGTATGTATATGTACGAGTATTTTGAAATTGGTTAACAATGCCTGCCTGCATTAGAGCAACCATTCGACCGTAATAAGCACCCAACTATTAAATAGTTATCTGCCACTTGAGTAGTAAATGTTGTGTAAGTTTGAATCGATTGAAAATACTCTCCAACAGGTAAATAATGATGCGTTGAACTTTAGACTTTTGTTGTGAGAACACCTGTATGCGGGCATTTATCTGTAAACGACGCTTAACTATTTTGGATCGATTTTACCGTGAAGCTGAATTGACCCATTCATTGTTATGTACGTAATGCTATTGAGGTCTTATTCTAGTGACATAAAAAATTTTGTGGTCACGTTTATCAATAGTTGCAAACATGTCAAATATATGTCTATATTTACATTATAGTTTTCTCGATTACATTTTTTACCCAATAAATGAAACTATGTGGGTCATGCCTTATTCAAGTTTTTCATTTATATCTTAAAATTATTTTGGTTGGGTGTTTGTTAAAAGATCGTAAATTAAAGCTCACCTGCGCAATAAATAACTTATTGATAATTATGGTATATTTTTGTCGTTTTCTTCTTATTTTTTCATTAGATCCTAAGTTATTGCGAATATCACTTTATGAGAAACTGAAAGTGAAACTCGAAGAAGAGAAAGTAAGTGAAGTAGTAAGTTGGCAAGACGCCAACTTTCCTGACAGCTAACAGGCAAGAGGTACTAGACCTTACTTACGGTGGTATCAAACAGTGCAGCGCACTTAGTAAAGAAGTGGAATGTCCTAGAAGTTGCTTCTTTCTCTGATCATAGGCATATAAACGTTGAATTACAAAAATTGATTGTAAAAGGGGTAATGTACAGGCAACCAAAGTGTACGGACTGGGAAGGCTATCAAAATGGCCTTGCTACCTACACCCAAACTTAACTACGAAGACGGAACTGAAAGGACACTGTAGACAAGGTCACCAGAATAATCCTCGAATCATAACACAATAACTGCCCTTAGAAAACCACTAGGGTGCCATGCTGGAACAGGGAGTTAGAAAAACTCAGAAGAATCACAAGGGTGTGAAATCACGAGCAGCGATGAGTCTGAGAAAGAAGAGGAAATTCCTGATCGGATACCTCACTCACCTTTGATCAACCAAATTATCACGTATGAAAAGGTTGAATGGACAATAAACTCTTTCAAACCCTTTAAATTACCAGGACCAGACGGAGTCTACCAAGCTCTGCTACAAAGAGCGACGGGAAACTAAAAACCATTCTGGTGTACATATTTGGAGCGAGCTTGCGGCTCAACTATATACCAAAATTGTGGAGACTGGCACGGATTGTGTTCATCCCTAAAGGTGGCAACAAACCGGCCGATCTGCCAAAATCATACAGGCCAATTAGCCTCACATCTTTCATATTAAATTAGCCTCACATCTTTCACATGGAGAAACTGATTGACCTACTGATTGATCTTTTGACAAAGATGCCACTTCACAAATTTCAATTTGCCTACCAAAAGGGCAAATAAACTATATCATATAATAGAAAATTCATTGGAAGGCTAGGAATTCGCACTATGTGCCTTCATGGACATAGAAAAAATATTGAATGCCATCACATCAACTTTAGCACATCAATTCACCGTTGAGGAGAATTCTGTTCAATTTTTCTATACCGATGATTTTACTGCTATCATTGGAAGAGTTCAATCCAATTTTTTTTCCGAATCTCCGTACTTGGCGTAAGGGGGTATTCTGGTCTAGAAATTTAATCAAATCGATTTTTTTTGTTGGCATATTTTCAAAGTTTAGACCTTTAAGAATAAGCTTTTAAAAGAATTTTCAGAAATTCGAATTACTTTTGGAGTTTTTTTTTGGTGACAAGTTTTAAACGCGTTTTTCTCGGAACTACTTTTCTCGATACGGTTGACATGATATCTATAGTTGTAACGGACCGATTTACGTAAACCCTCTCAACACTAGTAGTTTTCGTCTGACGTAGGGATACTTGAAATTTTTTTTTTTACTATTTATTAAAAATTCCCAAAATACATGGACGCCATTTTGTAAAAAAAAAGTCTTTTCAAATCGCCTTCGTCAGACGAATTTTACATACTTCTTTTTACAGAATTTGCCAAAAATTTATGTTTCAGACCACCAGGAAGGCTGGAATCATGTCAACCATGAGACAAGTTTTTCTTTCACTTCACCGGCCTGTATCTACATCAATTTTTTTTTTTTTTTATTTTTTGAATACATTTTTGTACTTTCAAAATGTTAATAAAAAACTGTTAAAAAAATGTATACCAAAAATGTTTATGGTTTTTTATTATTGCGTCCGTAAAATCACATCAAAATCGAGCCTATAGACCAGAATACTGCCTTAAATGTAAAAGTGACAGTTTTGAGACAAATGCGACAGTAGTGTAGTGAATATAGTATCAAAACTTATGGCAACGAATTTTTCTGCAAAATATATGCTTCTCAGAATTTCCTGTATTCTTCCATCAACTCTCTGGCGATTGTAGAGAAAACCACCTTTATCAAATTTAATATTTTTTTAATGGAAAACAGATAATTATTTGATATATTTACTTAATAATGAAACTGACGATTTCAGAGTGCCGTTTTAATCATTTTACATACATATCTGAGCAATTATGGCGGAATTACAAGTATGTACCGGAAAAACTCAAATACATCGTTAAAGCTTCGTGTCACCGCCGGAAAGAAAAAATATATGTTATCTTTACATGCAAACATAATGCCCAATAGAATACAAGTTCATTGATCCCGAGTCTTAAAGATAAGACCGGGAAGAAATATTTGCCAATTTATATTTTTCCAGTAAAATCTTCCAAGCAAAGCAGCCCACCAATTGTGGGGTCACCCACTCGCCTAATTCGGTTCAGAAAAACTTAAGGCAATATATATATATATATATATATATATATATATATATATATATATATATATATATATATATATATATATATATATATACATATATATATATATACATATATATATACATATATATATATATATATATATATATATATATATATTAAAAGTAAAAATCGATAAATTAATCCACCCAGAAATAAATTCAAGTAAATATATATATATATATATATATATATATATATATATATATATATATATATATATATAGGTATATATATATATATATATAGGTATATATATATATATATATATTAAAAGTAAAAATCCACCCAGAAATAAATTCAAGTAAAAATATTGTTTTTCCATTTTCTTTTTTGTTTCGTAAATTTTCCTAAACCAATCAGTCAAACTGTCTCATTTGCCTTTGGATACAACAAGCATTCTATTACGAAAAGCCGCAACGTCAAAGAGTTCTCATTGTAATTCCTTACAATATGTCTATTAGCTTGTTTTACTCATTTCTCAAAGCCAACTTCATTCAATCTCAAGAGAATCAGTCTTAATTCAATTGCATTTCAAAGGGTGCACCTGAGTGTTCGCCCTAAGTCATCAAACAAAAGTATTTAATTCACCATGAACAAAAAAAAATCGAAGTAGAAAACGAAAGTGGAAATCGACTTACAGTGAATGAATGTGCTGGCAAGGAATCCGATTAAATATTGAATTCACTTGGATCTTCCTTGGGCGTTTCGACGTTTATTCTGCCTCTATACTCTGCTCTGCTTCCTCCAGCATTGTTGCATTATCTTTTTTGTTATTGGTACTTGTGCTACTGTTGTAGGTCTGTGACGTGCGAGCAACTCCTTGAACCCACTTGAAAATTTCTCCGGCTTCACTCACATTCTATTCTATCTGGGGCGCACGACAACTTTTCATATAGTTCTACGCGTTGATTGTTTCAATCTTCGCCCCGAGGGTGAATCTACCCTCGAGTTCCACTCAACACTGCACAGTACTTGAATTCACACTGACAACGACGACTTTTCGATGTTGTGCAAATTTATTGCACAGAACCATGCACTCGCGACACGAATCACTTCTTAGTTCTGCGATTTTTGATTTAGTGAAGAAAGAATCGGAAGAAAGAATCCAATATGCTTGAAATTCAAATGAACTGTAATGAGATTTCAGGATCCATTCGGAAATGATTCGAGCTATTGCGGATATTCATTAAAATTTTGCCTTTCTCAGGTATCGATTTGTCGCTAGAGTGACGACAGGACTGTACGGGGAGCGAACGGACAGGTAAGAGGCCGTCACGACCAGATTAAACTGAACTCGACATGTGATAGGAAGCACACTGAAACTAATTAGTAAGGGACTTGTCGAACGGAAATCAATCACCGAAGTACTTAATTAAGCGGATTAGTCAGGATAACGCACTTTTTTGCCACTAAAATATTGCCTGATTGTCTGGCTGCAGATTTGTTGTTTTATTTGTTATTACTCCCGACTTAACGAAACAACAAAAATTGTAGTTCTTTTTCGAAGTTAGGTCATTAAAACAAATTCCCACTTTGTTCACTCAGTATAGGAAGAACACCGCACTTGAAATCGCGAACACATAGTTTGATCGATTCCGAAAGAAGCAAATAACGCAGTTACGAACGAGTTAACAGGCTATGCCAATGGTATCGAATGATGACGATTCACAACAGTAGCTTTTGCCGAACTGGTCCGATAGCGTCCACCAACTGTTCGCTCCACTATCGTGCACTGATTGTTTGCATCTTTTTCATGTCCTCCCAGACGATAATTTGCGCGGATTTGTTCTCGCATAACCAGCGTTCACCGTGCAGCTACAGTAACAACTGGAAGCTTCAACTCCGGGACGCCGAGAAACTGGTGCTGGAATGTTACGATTCTCTTTTTGGAGCTGAACTTCTCCAAGGAAAGATCTGAAGACTTGGCCATTGTGCTAACAACTTGTTTCGTTGCCACGAGAGCTCACCCCACTGGTATTGGAATTGCTGCGAACGATACTGGAATGTATCTTTGGTGGCATCCATATGTAGTGGAGGTAGTAGCTATTCGGTACCGAAGATTGCTCCACGCTTCGTTGTTCTCCAACAACCAGTCATGCGCGCCCCATATCTATTGCCGGTAGTACTCACATCGAAAGCATTGCACTGAGAACAAACGACAGCCACGGCAGGCAGTAACAAACAATGGCAACGGAAATTGACTTCCATAGTGTCGTTGAAACGGGTTCCGCTTCTGCGCATGCATTCACACATAAAACACAATCAGCGATGTAGAAACTGAAAATGCAGAAGAAAAAGATATATGTGACTGGCACAGAAGAAGTCAGTATTGTTCGTTTTGACGGAAGGATGTGACGTAATTCCGTGATCGTTTGTATGGCTCTTTCTTCCGAACCGATGCACGGGCTGCCATATCGATATTTTAATGATTGTGGGGCAAAAAGCTTAATGTGATAATAAATTAATTATTGGATTGAAATATTATATTTAAAAGTTTAGGCAAATTTTTTTCTGTAAAATCTTGCTAATGAGGTGGTAGAAAATTTACCGAAGACTAGAAATCTAAGGTATTGAATTTTGGTAAAAACTGGCACAACAATGTAGATCGGAATTTTGCGAAAACTACGAAGAGAAACTGTTCATCAACTCATGTTTTGTTTGTAAAACTTTCGTCAACACGCATTGAGGTAAAACATTAGGTCAAAAGAATGTCTTCACCCTTCTAAACTGTATTCATTCTAATCTCATCTGAAATTTAAAAGCAGACAGCAAAAAATCTAGTTTAAACGGCATCCCGAATTAAGTTGTCCTGAAACTTTTCGGGTGAAAAATTACTTGACCCCACTAATAATTTCCTCCGCCGCACGCGATTTCAAAATCAAATTCACAATGATTTTTATATTCAAAACGAAAATTCATGATTTTTAACATCGGATTTCTATGTCGTTTACACGTTTGATTAGCTTTAATTTTATCTTTAAGTAGCTAAAAAAAACCAAAAGAATGAGTTGAATAAATAATAAAATTTATAATTTTCTTTATTTTGCATAAATGAACAAAATTTTCCTCGATTTCCTCGCCGTTTTCGTAGTTTCGCGTCGTTTACTCAACCATTTTTTACTCAAACTATTGTGAATATTCTACAGTGTTCCGCTGGTGGGCAAGCACTATTGCGAACTAGCCATCACGAGTAGTCAAATTCCATGGCAATCAGGTCATCTGCCAAACTTGATGACGTCATGAAAAAAGTAGGTCAATCACGTGCACAACAAAGACAGCAGACGAAATTACTTCCGCTAAGCATACACGAGTCTAAAAGAGACAGGGCATCCGTAACAAAGGATATTTCAGTCCGATTGAACGATAAGAAGAGACGCACGCGCAAATAAACAAACATAAACAGCTGCCTGGCCAGTTAGCTCCCGCACAGCAAATTCAATAGCGAATAGTTTCATTGTTTGGTGGAAACCTCGGAAGGTTGTCGACAATTTGTCGTGCAGTTTTCGTCTTGACACTTACAGCTGATTTGGACGTGTGTGAATTTTCAGTGTTGGGTGTTGTTTTGGTGAGCAAACTTTTATTCTTCGTGTGTCGTGATTCGTGAGATTGGACATCGTCTCTTCGAGTAAGTAAATATTTTCAAGGTTTGTGAAAAATGTCAGCAACAAACTTCTTGTCGTGCAGTTATTTCAAATCGCTTGCCTGGGCAAATTTTCGTAGCTGTGTGACAGCAAAAATGGCGCCAAAATCAATGAAAATTGAAGGCTACTTGAAAAACACAGACTCCTGACTTTATGGGGTTTTATGGGGTTGGTCAGGCAGCTGTAGATAAATGATTGTGCGGCTGGGCAACGATGATCGCAAAAAGGCCTTGAAATATTGAATGAACCAAGGTCTTAGTAAAACAAGTGTCGACTCTTGGTTGTCGTATTGCCTCAGAAAGGAGAAATGATTTTTGGGGTGTTTGGCTTAGCTTGATAAAAGGTGATTGCAATCCTTTTGCTACAGAGAATTGAGTCGATTTCTGTGAAATGAGTCTCGGTTCCGAGCCTGGAATCATTTGAACTAACGTTGACAAATACAATTTTCCGTGATACATAATTATCGTCATGCACGAATTTCACTAATAAAATAATTGAATTCTCCGCCATGCTGTAAAACTAAACATAAATTCATGACATACCAGGGCTCTGGAGCAAGACCATTTATGAAAACTGTCTGTAAAACACTTCCCTCTTGTAATTACATCTGATGGATGGATTCCCATATCCATAATCACTTCCAATATGGATAAACAAAAACAAAGTGACTAAAAAAAAACAGCCGTTGCCATAACTATTGTGAATACTCGCATGTGTACTACTGCATCGTGCCTCAGCATTGCTCTGCAACCACCTCTCAGCTGTCAGTCGTACTGCAAAGAAGAAGGAACCAGGAAATTTTCACACTTCAAATAAATAATAGTGAAGCCAATTTTGCGCGAGTTTCGGTTAGCACCGTAGTGTGGTGATTGTAACTTTACGCATTTTGACTTCGAATCAGTTGTTTTTGGTTGTAGTGTCGTCCTATGTCAAGTGCGAGATTGGTCACTGCTAAAAATAACACTAATATTTGACCAAATTATTACATCGCAATCGCATCTATTTCGAAACAAGTAAGAAATACATATTTTACTGCTGCGTGTGTGTGAAAAATGATGCGAAAGACGAGAAGAGATCGCTTTGTACTGGCTCGTTTTGCTGCGTAGGAAATATCGACCCGAGGTCGTCAAGGCTTCGCATTTTCACAGCCATCTGTCAAAATCAGTTGTCAACAACGTTTGTCCTGCCCGAAAAATCTTTCGAGACGATAGCAAACAAGAGTAAAAAAACAGCGCGAGTCGAAGCCAGAATAAAATAAGTTAATCGTGTGTTGTGTCTCGTCCAGTGTCCAACGTAAAGTCTTTGGGATGGCTGTTTGTCATGTGTAGAATTTTCGTGGCTTATCAGAGAAGAGAGTTGGACGTAGCAAAACAGAATTGTTCAGCTCGTTCAATTTAAAATTCAAATTACGTTTGTCGAGGTAAATTTTTTCTCTCGTAAAATGTTGCTGTTTTCCATTGACTCGCCCCACGTATCTTATATTGTTTGTATCTGTGCTCGTTTATTCCCGTCGCTCGATATCATTTCGACAATGAACTTGGATTTTCTCTCGAATTTTCATAGAAAATAGCTGCGAATCACCAGCGATAGAGTCCGATATTTTTGGAAGACCAATCTGGCCGCAATCGAGCATTGATTGTGAGAAAGCCTGCTGTTGCAATTGTTTATCAATTCGGGTCAGTTGAGTACACATATCGCTGGTCACTCAACGATTGCAGATTTTTACAGACAGGAAACAATCGGAAAATGACTTGCGAAAGACTGAGGACTGCCTGAAGCGAGACGAGAAACAAAGAAGTGTCTCGTCTGATTCTGGAAAGCCTGATCACATTCTAATAAGTCAAATGTTCTTCTATATATGAGATTAGGAGTGTATGACAGATTGTTCAAAATAGTTCTTAATCCCATGCTAATTCGTCGACCGTCTCTGTGAACAATAAAATTGATTCGGGGGGTATGGTCGAGGAATGCATCGCAACAAAGACCCGTGAAAAGTGTGTCGCTGGAGGCTTGCTCTGTAGCGAATCAAGTCTCGAAAGCAAGTGCATTAGCTGAAAGTGAAAGGCCTAATAGAGTGTTTGATAATTTTGCCATTTTTTTATTAATTTCGGAAAACGAAAGCAGGCCGTTACGATTGCACTGTAGGCACACGCAAGCTTGAAAAAAAATGTGTTTTTCAATTGCAAAATACTTTAGAAATCTATCAAAAATGGTGTAGTTCGCAGTGAATGGATCTTTCCATTCCTATATTTGTCTACAATAATCCCGAAACCTCTATTAATCTATAGATTGTTATTTACCCTGAAATAACGTCTGTTTAATTTGTGGATTTAGAATATTCCTGCATTTGTGATACTATGAAAATGGTTGCATATGACCAAGGGTCTATTTTTATGTGAAAACCCAAAACTTAAATTTCACAGCAATATTACTATCCAGAGTGTACTCTTTTTTTTTTTTAGATTGCCTGAGTAATTGTTAATAAATGTTATACTCCTTCAAATAGATTTTGGTTTGTCCTCATGAAAAGTCTTACTCCATTTTTTAAATCGAACTGACTTGGCAATTCAAATTCATAAATAATAAAACAAAATGTCGAGCGAAATACAACTTACGAAAATACTACGGTTGACTCTTTGAAAATAAATTAAATATTAATTTTACAAGAACACAACTCAATTTTCATGTAAAAATGAAAATAATAATAAAGTAAGAGTTTTAAAAATAATGATAGAGAAACTATATATTAGGTAGGTTCTACGTTTCCTTAATGCGCATGGTCCATGTTTGTCATAATATATCCTACCAGTTACGGCTCGTAGCATAAAAATGGGTCGACCAAAACGGAAGCTCTGATTTCAGTTTGATTCCCAAAAGCATATACAAAGCAATATCATTTTTAATATTCATTCTTTCATATTATGGTTTTACTTAACGCGAAATCATTGATAACAATTGTCATTTTCGTTACATTACTATTAATGACAAAGTATTGGAGTGTCGTTGAGTTACGTTGTTTCTAATGAATTTGAAAGCTGAAAAACTTCTTCCATCAATCTGTGTCAATCTGTGTTGTACATCCGCATCGGATTGATTTGGATTAGTCGATCGGATCAGGAGACCCCGGAATGAGGGATTGAAAAATTCGAAGCCCACTTAACTTCTTTTCGTTTATCTGGATTTCTAATGTGGTTTAGTTCACCAATGTAGAACTAGTTGAATTGTATTCGTTCGATCCAGTCACATCGAAAACCTACTTTGACTTCTCAGACATTTCAAATTCAATCCAAGTCGATCCGTTTTGTATTGTACTGTCTTACTTATTGTCTTACTACCCTAACAACCACTAGGCATTGGTCAATTAGAAAATGCTCACTTGACCGTTTTCTATTCATACAGTGCTATTTTATAAAAAGTAAATCTCTTCAAAAACAGCAAGCATCCTAAGATTGGCATAATATAACAGCGTTTTCGCTACACGCTGTTGTTGAGCGGAGTTCCAGCAGAAAGCATCTGGCCGCGAAGATATTTGCATTGCCTCATCTGTATGCGGGGTGTAAAATTACAAAAAAAAAACACCCATATAAATAGTTAGTATGTAATGGGTGCTGAATCTGATAGTATTCCTGCAGACTACTAGTTCAATGCCATATTACAAAAAAAAAATGACTCGTTTTTATAAAGCCACTTTTCACCTAAAATAATCATATCTGCATCTGAAATTTTCTGTGTAGCTTCTAGCCTTTGGACTTTATTCCTAAAGCTCCTAACGTTGGCATAAAGGCTATTTTGAATGAAAGTGAAATTTGAAATGAATCAATTAGTCTTCCTAATTAGAAATTACACAGCTTGTGAGTACTCATATTCAGGACAATCTTTTCTGTCAGCCTTGTGATTGTACTCATTTTAGAGTTTCAACAACCAGTTAATATATTTCTTGATTGCGGACATGTAGTCTAAACTTTTAAGATGACCAGAATATTTGGTGCAAACATCACCTGATCTGATACAGTATTTGAATGTGCGAATGTACCTTTGGCATTTATATTATAACCTTCCTGACATTAATGTCTACCATAATCAATGTTAACGTACTTATTGACTATTTTAAAATATGTATTACCTGGAATAATCGCAATGAAATTATTCTTCTTATTATTTGTTTTATAATCCACATTTTTTTTCGATGTGATGGTAGACCCTGATTTAGAGATTGTTACTCAAAATTTAACTTTTCAGTTGAATATTATTATTATAAGCAAAACACAGCTAGGGTGGGAAGCTGCTCTCCTATGCTTTCTATTGTATTGCTGTATGGCTACTGAATTTACTACCAATATGTTTCATAAGGTTCCTATTGTTTTTTCGCTGTTTGAGTTAATATTATCTTGAAACGATCTAATATTTTCTGAAGTTATTATGTTTTGTAAAAATTTCTTTCTTGAAATTACTGTAGCTCTGAAGTTATTGTAGTTTTGCTTTATTTCCGAAAATGACATCTACTTTAAAATGCTGGAATATGATAATTGTTGCTATGGCACGTTTGTAGCTATGAAAAGCGCGCTCATGAGCTGTCGTTGGCCTACTGCTATAGCCGGGTACATCCATCGTCGATGTTCTTTAATAAAATCACTTCTTCCTCTCCTAATGAGATTTGTGATTTGTTTGCAGATAGTTTCCAGACTGTTTTTAATGCATCAGACCCAATAAACTCAGACTTTTCTTACTCTCCTTCCGCTCCAACAGCTTTGGTCAGCCTCTTAAAAATTTCACGTGATGAAATACATAAAGCTATTTCGGAACTGCACTGAAACAAAGGCCCTGGGCCCGATCTCCTTCCTCCAACTTTCTTGCGCAAGTGTGTAGAGCAGCTTGTAACTCCATTGCATATTTTTTTTCCACATATCACTTTCGTCTGGAGTTTTCCCATCCTGTTGAAAACTTTCGTATGTCATCTTCAAAAATGGTGACAGACGCTGTATCGAAAATTATAGGGGCATTGCCGTTTTATCTTCAATTCCGAAACTTTTTGAAAAGATTGTCTACGATAAACTTTCCCCACTAGTTGACTCTCGTCTGAATGAGCAACAGCATGGTTTTAGAAAAGGTCGCTCAACTACTACAAATTTAATAGTCCTAATCTCAGACGTTCTGTGTAAAATAGAGAAAGGATACCAAATTGACGCAGTCTATACAGACTTTAGTAAAGCTTTTGACAGAGTTGACCACCCTACCTTACTTTCAAAGCTTCAGAAATTCGGACTTGCCGGATGTTTGCATAGCTGGCTGACTTCCTACCTTCGCAATCGAACACAATTGGTAAAATTTCAAGGAATTTTATCGATAAATATATCTGCTACCACAAGGTAGCAATCTTGGCCCACTCCTTTTTAATATATTTATTTCCGACCTATCTGACGTCTTAGCAAATATACCTCATCTACTTTAA
The DNA here is from genome assembly GCA_947369275.1 of Nemotelus nigrinus. Classification (NCBI taxonomy): domain Eukaryota; kingdom Metazoa; phylum Arthropoda; class Insecta; order Diptera; family Stratiomyidae; genus Nemotelus; species Nemotelus nigrinus. The sequence continues at coordinate 22,353,202 of OX376374.1, read as the reverse complement.
GCCGACGATCTCCAAGTCTATCTCATCATTAAATTTAAATCCGATGCACTCTTTCTCCAATCTAAACTTAATTCACTTGATCATTGGTGCAATGAAAATAAGCTCTCTCTCAACATTGCTAAGTGCCAGGTTATTCGTTTTTTGACCTTGGTGTTATTTTGGATAAGAAACTCCGCTTAACCTTGCACTATGATAAAATACTTTCCCGTGCAAACAAACAGCTAGGGTTCATCAAAAGACGTTCCAAGAAATTTCGTAACCTGTGGGTCACAAGATCCTTATACATCTCACTTGTACGCCCCATTCTCGAATATGCCTCTATCTGCTGGAATCCGGCTTTTGAAACCTACAGTAACAGACTCGAGTCCATACAAAAACAGTTCTTACTTTTCGCATTGAGAGAACTATACAACCCCTAAGATTTTAATACCCTTCCTCCTTATGAGTTTCGACTGGGTCATCTAAACTTATTGACACTTGCATCCAGAAAAAATATGATTTCGGCCTGCTTCACATTCGACGTCATTAGAGGCGTTATCAAAGTTGAATTCTTGAATAGTAAAATTGTATTAAATAACCCTGTAAGAAACACTACTTACGCAGCTAATGAGCCGGTAAATAGATGCTGCAGAATATTTAACAGCTTAAGTTTTCTGTATTCCCCAACTATCTCCAAATTCTTCTTCCAAATCCTCCCTTTTCCAAGCCATCCATAACCCCTTATCTTAAGCTATATGACAATGTTTTATTTGTTTGTTATTTATCAATTGTTATTGATTTATTTGTTAGTTATTTAATTTTTCGTTTACACATATTTATTTCAAATATTTTCTTTGTACTCTTCATACCTTATTTGGTTAATAAATAAAATAAAAATAAATGATTCACTTGGACCTGTTGAGTTCCTCAAAGATCTAATTAACCTTTTCTTATGTCAGCCTGTCCGTGAATTTCGTTGTCAATTCCACATTCCGGGCCTCAAGTGATTTCAGACTACTCTCGCGATAAACGAGAGTCCTACGGCCGATTTTCAGTTACCGGGCTGTAAAACCTACCAATGCAGAAACGCAGGATATTCCACTTGAATATTTTGCCAGTTTTGAATAGGTAATCCAGGACGGGAATGCATATGTGGCTGGCCAAAGGCTGTGTAGCAAACACTTTTCACTTTGGTGGTCAGGCCCATCTTCTTGGCTAAAAGATATCCATGTGGTGAAATGCGGATTCGGCAACTTTGATTTTATGTCGAACGAGGGGATTAAACTTCAGGAATTCGTGAAAATGCGTGCCAAGGAAATTCAATGTAGTGTCAAGAGTAATCGTAGACTTTTCAAATGAGACAGCGAGCTTTTTGGACTTGTTGTAAATAGTTTGCAATTGCCGATATTTAGTAAAATTGCGAAACACATAAAGTTGTGTCTAGCAGCTGTTTGGTTTGATGCCCGATTGGATGCTTTTCACTGCTGTGAGGGGATGTTGGTTCGATTGGAATAAAAGCGAGTAATCTGCATATTTGGGGACTTTAACTAAGGCTGGAGCACTAGAATCAGGAGATCAGCGGTAAAGATCGTATAAAAAACGGGTTCGATGATGGAATCTTACGGCACTTCTGATTTCACAGATCCTTTGATTGAATTAGCTCCATGAATGAATGTTGATTTAGAATTGTCTGTTGGCAAGGAAATTTGTATCGAGTTGTATAACATTGACCCTACCGTGGGAGTGCCACGTTCATTCAAATGGGACGTAATTTGCAGGTATAAGATGGCATGCTACGAACCGCGCCTATGTCTAATGCCAAATTGGTATTCTAGTATAACATTAGCGAACTCACAGTAAGTGAACATCATCTCCATCCGAATTCTCTCAAAAAGCTTCCAAATATTAGAAAGCAAGGAGCTCGGACGGAAATCGATGTTTTTTTTACTTTTGTTCTCCTTACGAACAGAGAGCATCTTAATCACATTGCCGGATTCAGAAAGCTATCCGTTGTTGAAGGCATTATTGAAAATAATGCAAAGCAATCTGAGCATAGAAACCGAAAGAAGTTTAAGTTCGGCATCGCACCTTTGCATCAGGTATTGCAAAAGTCAAAATGGTCACCAGTAATGTACGGATAACCCGCCGGATTTTCTTCAAAAAATGTTACAGGGGTGGCTATTAAGAAAATCGAAATCTTTTTCTTTTGTTTGTTAGAGGTTGAGGCATTATGCAGGGCAGTGTTTAGCTGCAATTGAAATATCCCTGCAAACAATTCCGTCTGACTGTCGGGATGTGGGACAGCAACATTGTTAATCGTGACAACTGCCGCCCGGTTATTTTATTTACTCGAAAGTAGATTAGTTTCCTTCTAAATATCGGAGCCTAGCCTCATACCTGCCAGCCGTTGTGCAAGAAGTCCCGATGTTACTTTCGATTGGGTCCTCGTTTCTGTTACTTGTTCACGAATAAACTTCCATATTGTCCCTGCAGTAAACGGTTGTCAACCTTTAATACTCCTCGTCTTGATCAGCGCAAAACTTACATTGGTGAATGTTATCGGCTATTTGCCTTTGTCTTTCTCGTGCTCTTTTCCTGAACGCGCATTCATGACAAGGTTATTTCATTAACCACATTCTTTGATGCACCATTCGCCTGATTTATTTTTACGGAAAACGTATATTAATCTTCAGTTTGGTTCTCTCCCACAGTATATTGGCAATTTCAAAGATATAGTGTGTAAGTGTACATAGTGTACTTTCACCTACTTAAATTAATTGAACTTTATTTTTGTTTGTTGCATTTATCTTTTTGTGTTCATTCTGTTACTATGATTTTATCCTGTTAAATGAAACTGTTTGAATAAATAAATTACTAAATCACTAAACGCCTCCAATCATTTATCTGATGTATTTGTATTAATAATAAAAGTTTTACAATACAAATTTCGCGTTCAATATTTTTGTGAGGGCGCTCCGACTTAGAGAACTAATCTCGTACGGAGTTTGATTGCAGCAGCTTGTCAGCAATGGTTAACGATCGAATATTATTACAAAATGCACCTTAAATTCTTTACATCTATTTGAGTCACATACATACGTTTGATAAAACTAGAAACGAGGTCGAAACAAAAACTTCTTGTGATAAGCAAGTTAAAATGTATAGCTGATGATATGAATATACATGCTTCACTCATCTAGATCATCATTCAGAAGCGTTCCAAGCTAGAATCAGCTAAGTGGAGTTTAAAAGCAAATTTCACTCCATTAACATTCTTAGCGTGCTTCATACTTTGAAGAGCTTCAACCTTTAAGTGCATTTCTGTAAGTTATGAGTGTAGTAAAAATGTAGCAAAATATGTTTTATTTTTTAAATCCTAGTATAATTCACGTTTGATATGACAATAAAAAAATTAATTCCATCTTTTAGGAACCATGTCTTCGCCGAGCGCTGGTAAACGCCGTATGGACAACGATGTCATCAAGCTCATTGAAAGCAAGCACGAAGTGACAATCTTAGGTGGACTAAATGAATTTCATGTGAAATTTTTCGGGCCACAAGGTACACCGTACGAGGGCGGTGTATGGAAAGTTCGTGTCTATCTGCCCGACAACTATCCATTCAAATCGCCTAGTATAGGTTTTGTAAATAAAATCTATCATCCAAACATCGACGAATCATCGGGAACAGTTTGCCTGGATGTAATCAATCAAGCGTGGACTGCACTCTATGACTTATCAAATATTTTCGAATCATTTCTACCACAACTCCTAACATATCCAAATCCAGTAGATCCATTAAATCGTGACGCGGCCGCATTGTATTTGCACGAGCCGGAAGAATACAAAAAGAAAGTGGCAGAGTATGTGCAACGATACGCGACAGAGAAGGCGCTGCGAGCAGCGGCACAACAGGATCGCGATAGTTCCGATAGCGAATCGAGTATGTCGCAATTTAGCGAAGATGAAGCTGGCGACATGGAATTATAATATCGGCTTTTAATTACGATTTTAATTTGATTTACGGCGTTTTAATTTTACATCTAATATAAATATTAATTAATAATATTGTAATTTACTTGATAGCGTATATATTTTTTTCTAATTCATAATTGATGATAATGATGATCGAAAGCTGCAGTCATCAGTTCAGTACGTTCAGTAAAGTAGACAGGATTTGACGTTTCGATTATGAAATAGAGCGCGGACGGTACGCGAGGGCATCGAACGTTTGCCTAAGCGACGTTATTTGCGTAGTCGACTTGCTTCGAACCGTTTGTGGTTTTGCGTCGAATACTTTTGCGTACACTTTTGAAAATTTTGAATTGTGTTTGGAGGGGCAGTGTTGAGAAGACATGTTTGTTAAAGTGAAGTCATAGTCATTTTCATAATTATATTCAAAGCAATATTATGTAGTATAGACTTGAAATGGCATAGGGTGCGTTCCAGTCTGCACCATAGAACTTCTTTTAGATAGATAGTATACAGACCATGTAATACATGATTCTATTTTAATTTCAACTAGCTTGTAAAAAGTCATAAGAAGCTATTGCCAATTTTTCAAAGCGAAGCAAAGAAATATTTATGTGAGCAGTGTGGGTTTCATAGTTCTCGAATACAGTACCCCACTGTCGATTTAGAATGGATAACTCGTCTCTTTGAAAACATAAAAAATAATAATAGTAATAACGAGCAAATTAAATATTCTTATTGTGATAGAAAGTGCAGCAAATAGAATTAAAGTTGTGTCATACAAATATTTTATTAAACTTAGATATGTCACTTTCAGCATCTCTAAGCCGTTCATTGGCCGAACATATATTTTATCGCTATAAGTTTGCATAATAGTTTACTACTTCAGACCTAATCCATCTAACATTCGAATATTTTACCTATCTATACAAACGGAATCACATGAATCGCTCAAAATCACACACACGCACACATTTGTGTCTTCTCAACCATTGTCATCGTTTCCATGTCGTAGGCTTTCAAACAATGACAAATACGACCATATTAGATATTGTATTGTTGATGTAAAACTAACAAGTAAGAATTAAGTTATGCAATCAGGATGGTATGATGAAATTACAATGTACTAAAGTTTAATGAAAAGTTAGTCAATGATTGTGCGCAGGATGAACAGATTCGAAAACTATACAAATACGAAGAGTAAAAACACACAATACAGTAAAAATGAATAAGATTGGCTTGAAAATTTGAAAAATACCATTTGTAATCAAATAGCAGTGAACATAAGCTAAATTTGAAAGTAAATATTAAAAAAAAACTGGTGAAGCTAAAAATAATTCAAAAAAATTTAGAAAAAAAATCACTGATGTCATTACATATTTAAAATAAGCGGGCGTTATTTTCGAGATACATTATAAGAAAACAAAAGTTAAGCAAGAAAAGAGAAACGGAAATAAAATTTGAATGTAATTTTAATAAAATTATGTGTTTTTGTTATGATGTAGAAGGTTGGACACATAGATACTTTTTTTTAAAATCCAACAGTAAAACAAGTTGGTTGGATTAGAATGAACGTATAAACCTTGTTCTACCGCGCAAGTTCGTACGTTCGTAGTGCCGAACAAAGGTTGGATTGTGCATTGGCTTAGATAAGATTATAATTTTCGTTTTGTTCTCCTCAATAGCAAGCAGATTAATGATTTGTGTTCATTTTCATATTTTCATAAACTTCTGTTCCCATTAAGTCAGCTTACCGTCCAGCGTCACTCCTAGTTACCTTACTGACTTATTGATCTGGACCTCAGTGGAACCCATCGTCATAAAGATTATAATTGGTATCCTCCGTTTCATCAGCAAGAAAATCTCTCCCTCCCAACAGTCCATGGTCCATGTTAGGGCAACCACTGTTCTATCGCCTTCGTGGCTTTGTTAAGTCAGATTCGGACAAACTCGGCTGACCTATCAGTAATTATTGCTGCCACGTCATCAGCTAAACTCATCATTCCTCACCAAGTCTAATAAGTAGTTAGGCTTACGGAACGAAAAAGCGCCTGCTCATCTCGCTGAGTTGAAAGCATTTTGTACATTCAGTGTCACCAGCAACTGCAACGATAACTGATTGCCCTTTAAGGAAGCCGTGCTGCTTGTCACTAAGATCATTCGCGAATCTTATCGTTGATTACAGCCGGGAAACCCTCAAGTAGTTTGCCCCCAGTGTCCAACAAATAAAGCGGTCGGTACGCGGACGGGGTGCCCACAACTCCTTTTCGCTTGTTTTTGACTGCGACTCGAGCCAATTTCTATTGCACCGAAAAGTCCCCCGCCACTATTGTATACATGCTGTCGCGTTGTTTCGGCCAGCAGTTCATCAGGGCGTGGTGCTTTCGCCCTTCTCAATCTGAACACGGCACTGTTTAGCTCCTCTACCATTAGTGGGGAACTTCCGCTTGGTTTACGGTGATGCGATCATCTGGCCTTGGCACATATGCTGAGAATAGCGAACTAACAATGCGCTCCATAGTGTCTGCGTTCACATGTGCGCTAGGACCTAGTGATAAAACGCTATTGTTCTACTTGACTGGTTAAAAGTAATTGAGTAAAAGTATTAAAAAATACGAATCACAATTTTTGAATTTCATATAATTCTAAATTACCAATTATACATTATTTATGTGCAAATACCAAAGATATAATCATAAATATAGCAAATAAATGTATCATAGGAATAGTAGCTATGTACTTTTACTATGTAATTTTTTTTCAAGCAGAGATTTATGATAGCCAATAGAATAAAGTCATATCACTAAACTTTTGTTGAAAAACTTATATTTGGACCTGTCGAAAATATCATTGTTTAAAGTTTCACTTTCAAAGCAGCCTCTAGCTGGTTAGCAGTTGATTTTGTCAAGCTTCAACTAATTTTATGCTAACCATATTTCTTCTAAACTTTCAATGCTTTATCGATTATTGATTTTAGTTTTATTTGAATTTATAGGTAAAAGTACACTTCTGTCATTCACCAATGAATTTTATATGAATAATAGTTCATATAAAAAAAATACTGTAAACAATCTCCAGGTTATATTTTGCCTAGGTAGGTCGAAGTGACTGTCGATCGACGAAGATCTGCCGTCAGACGCAGATAGACACAAAAGAAGGCCGCTTTGTTGTCTCAGTAAATGTCTCCCCCATAGTGACTTAAATCAGGAAACATTTGGGTTCCTTTGATAAACTACACGAACCCTTTTAGGTCAACCACGGATAGCTCAGATAGACTGGAGAGGAAGGGTCATCGCGTGTTACCAATCTTCTCCACGCCAGCGCTGGATACCGGCACATGAGATACCGCAGCTCGACAAATATCGTTGAACCTAGCGCCCAACTGTTGAGCGTGCTATTCTTTGAGGCAGTGTCCCGTGAAAATGCCCCACAGCTTAAGGCAAGGCACTACGGGTCAAACTTATTTATTTGGAAATATCTTATAAACCATTTGCATAATTTAGTTACTTTCGTATTCTGTGGAAATTGCTTAATATTGCAGTTTCGTCATTTCAAATGAAAAACAGTGATAAATGATCACAGAATAAATAATCCCAGTTATTTTCAACGATATCTGCTATAATGCAAATTAAGTCGTTGATCAAATGGAATGATACAATCCCTCCGGGACGATCGAAATACATTGACACCATGATAAGATCAATTCTAGTTTAAAACTAAAAATAATATCACTATATAAAAAAAAAGTCATAAAATAAAAGCTTTTCCAAATTGATAATTTACTTTAAAAGACAAATGCTTTAACAGGATTTATCAGGAAATTTTATTCATATAACTACCAACAATCTAACAGAAGAAAATTGCATTTTTCAAAACAATTTCTAAAATTTAAATAACTTCAAATAAGTTCTATAGCTAATCAAAACGATTAACAACTTTGGATAACTTAATAATTTTCACATAAGTATAACTAGTACCAATAACCTATAATGTTGCCAAAAACGACTGAACAGCAGTGTCAGTTGGCATGCATTGTCCAAAAGCCTCTATAAGCAGCGGTTCATCAGAAACAGTCTGACAAAAATCTTGAAATGACACCTATAAATTATTGAAAAGAGAAAAAATACTTTAGAAATACAATTATTTTCATTACAATTATTTTAATATTATTCAAAACTAACCTTCCCATCTTTATCAACATCGAATTTCTTCAAAACGATCTCAACAAAGTCCTTGACACCTTCGTCCGGATCCTCGTCTTGGGGCTGTTTTATGAGACAGTTTCGTAGGAGCGTGAACATTTCATCTTTCGTAATGAAACCATCCGAATTAAGATCGTAAACGCGAAAACAGAAAGCCGCCTTTTCCGAGGCAGTGCCACGCAAAAACACTGAAAGTCCAATGATCCATCCTTCCAAACGAATCGGTACACCTTCATGTCCTTTATCCCAGCAACAAAATATTCTTTCCATAAGGGTCTCTTCGGTGACTATGTCGAATGTGCTATGGAGTAGTTCGCGAAAAACGATTCGATCAATTCCCTGAAGTGAGACATAACAAAAGTGTGCATGATGTTTAGTGTTTGCCAATATTTTAGTTTTTTTTTTTAGAAATGGTTGATTCAATCATTGCATTCATTCAGTAAATCATACTTTTTCACAGTTGTGGGCTGTTAGCTGAGAAACCAGATACCCATAAATTTGCATAGAGCATGATAGAGAAGGATGTTTACTATTTTAATAGGAAAGCTTTAGATTCCACCTTTTATTATTTTTTATTTATTTAATGTGTAAAGTTCCGAATATAACCTAATTACGAAATAAACAAAGTACGAAATTTCGCAGTTCGAATTTTCGCAGTCCGAAAATGCGAAATTTCGCAGTGCGAATATTCGCGCTGCTAAATTTCGCACTGCGAATATTCGCACAGCGAAAATTCGCACTGCGAAATTTCGCTCTGCGAAAATTCGCATTGCAAAATATTCGCACTGCGAAATTTCGCACTGCGAAAATTCGCACTGCGAAATTTCCCACTGCGAAATTTTGCACTGCGAATATTCGCACTGCGAAATTTCGCACTGTGAATATTCGCACTGCGAAATTTCGTACTGCGAATATTCGCACAAAGCGAAATTTCCCACTGCGAAAATTCGCACTGCGAAATTTCGGACTCGCAATGCGAAATTTCGTAGTGCGAAATTTCGCTGTGCGAATATTCGCAGTGCGAAATTTCGAAGTGCGAATTTTCTCAGTGCTAATATTCGAAATTTCGCACTTCGAAAATTCGCATTGCGAAATTTCGCAGTGCGAATATTCGCAGTACGAAATTTCGCAGTGCGAATATTCACACTGCGAATATTCGCAGTACGAAATTTCGCAGTGCGAATATTCACACTGCGAAATTTCGCACTGTGAATATTCGCACTGCGAAATTTCGTACTGCGAATATTCGCACACAGCGAAATTTCCCACTGCGAAAATTCGCACTGCGAAATTTCGGACTGCGAAATTTCGGACTGCGAATATTCGCACTGCGAAAATTCACTCTGCGAAAATTCGCACTGCGAAAATTCGCACTGCGAAATTTCGGACTGCGAATATTCGCACTGTGAAATTTCGCAGTGCGAATGTTCGCAGTCCGAAATTTCGCAGTGCGAATGTTCGCAGTGCGAATATTCGCAGAGCGAATTTTCGCAGTCCGAAATTTCGCAGTGCGAATTTTCGCAGTGGGAAATTTCGCTGTGCGAATTTTCGCAGTGCGAATATTAGCAGTACGAAATTTCGCAGTGCGAATATTCGCAGTGCGAAATTTCACAGTGCGAAATTTCGTAGTGCGAAATTTCGCTGTGCGAATATTCGCAGTGCGAAATTTCGAAGTGCGAATTTTCTCAGTGCTAATATTCGAAATTTCGCACTTCGAAAATTCGCATTACGAAATTTCGCACTGCGAAAATTCGCACTGCGAAATTTCGCAGTGCGAATATTCGCAGTACGAAATTTCGCAGTGCGAATATGCACTCTGCGAAATTTTGCACTGCGAAAATTCGCACTTCGAAATTTCGCACGGCGAATATTCGCGCTGCTAAATTTCGCAGTGCGAATATTCGCAGTCCGAAATTTCGCAGTGCGAATATTCGCAGTCCGAAATTTCGCAGTCCGAAATTTCGCAGTGCGAATATTCGCAGTCCGAAATTTCGCAGTGCGAAATTTTTTAGAAAACACGCCTGTTCCCAAAATGTATCGTCAAATATTTTAAGGTACACATAGACCCATGAAACTACTATGGAATGTGTTAGTTCGATTATAAAGTAGAAAGCTCCACTTCAACTACATTTAAGGAAGAAAGAATTGTGGGTTTGGATGCATTACACGGACTTTCCACGCTTAATTGCATCGTATGGTCTTTATACACCACTATACTGGCCTGATTCACATAAACATTCTATCTTTATTTTTTTGTCATTTTTAAATTAACAACGGATTCAAAAACTGCATACTCTAATACATTATGTGGGTTTCTGAATAAAAATTTGAAAAACCTATATTTTGTGAAAATAGGTTAAAATCAATATTGAAAAACACACTCTCCATATATCTCCACCATAAATCTAAACACAAATCATTGAATATCTCGAAACTACTAAAATGTAGATAGAACGTTTATGCAAATCAGGGCAGTATATGCAAACGATAAGGGATTATGCGCTCGACTCAAAAATTTCTCAGTCTCATATCTCAAAAGCTACTTATTTTACATGAATTTCATGTATGAAGCTTTGTGCAGATTTTATTGCTGAATAAATTTGATCATAAATTCACGTAAAATCAATCGTTAACAAGATATTTCAGACAAACTGATTTTCGTGATCTTTGCCCTTGAATAACCTTTGTTGCGCATAAGACTTTGTAATGGACTTTTGACATTATGTTTGTCATCTTATAATAAACACATTTCCTTCGAAAAATCTCCACTTGGATTTATTTGGTAGTTTGGCCATTTTTTCATGGCCATTTTTCTGGCCTAGAGAGCGTAGTTTTTCAAATTCCTGTATGTCTTCATGCAAGGCAACATGTTTGAATCTGAGGGCTGTAACAGATACGTGGGTAAATCAGGGAGGAAAGCAGACAAACCAGATGTAAACCATTTATCAGTCATGAGTTAAATCCAAACCTTGAAAATTAGAAATAAATCCAGCCCAATGCTCGATTTTTGATTTCTTTTTATAAATAATTCTAGCTGCGCTTATCATTGGCTAAAACAAATAGCTATAAGAAAAATAAATGCCTGGTGAATATGAGCGATGGGGTTTTGTTTTTCTAAGTAATTGAGGACAGACAGTTTCAGCAAATGTGATCTATCATTGTTCTGTTGCAGAATCTTGTCTATTTTGGGACAGTGCTCACTTTAGACGTATAAGTTACATACAGTACTGATCAACAGTAAAAATTTTGGGCAAACTGAACTACTTGCTCCCCATAACCGTTAGACGATTTTACCGATAGATGTCTGGCTGGTATGTTTATGTTTTTGTCGTGGTGTGTTTGTTTTTCAGGGTGTTTATTGTTTGTTCTTTTTATTCAGTGAGATTTCTTTTCAGGTATTTTATTTATACTTTGATGTTTTTTCCTAAACCTTTGGCTGGGATGTAACTAGATCGCCTCCTCGCGGTGCATCCTGGGTAACGCTAAATGATCTAGACTCTCTTCACGACCGCTTTCGTCTCTGGACCTTTCTCGACTTACGATTCGTTTGTTGCACTTGGGCTGGTGATCGTAGCATTCTGGACCTAGTCGTCTTCAGGCGCGGTAGCGACGGAGTGAAATCCGCTTCGTGAACTGCTCCGGGTTAATACGATCATCTCCGTCCCGTTAAAACCCTGGCAGGCCTCAGAGTACGTTCTCAGGTTCGTCGCCATTAAGTTGGTGGTGTAGGTTCAGTTGAGGTGGACTCCTGATTAACACCGATCCGGCTCTGACTACTGGTCCCCATAAGGGCTGGTGGCAACCCTCGCATGGCCTCCCTGCTTTGCATAGATAACCATGGGATCATTAAGGTGACTACACACTCGAACTTGAGATAGCGGCTCTGAGTGGGGACCCTTATAGCATGAAAAAGTATCAAACAAAACCTAAACTCGTCAGGCACAAGCCTGGCAATCAACCAAACTCATCCTCTAATGTAGAGGAGGGGGCTAAGTTAGCTGCGCCGTTGCTTGCAGTTAAAGCTTCAGGAAGTGGAGACATGGTGAATAAGCCAGCTCTGCCGTCTGAGGCTAAGGCTGCAGGGGTTCGTGGAGACATGGCGATCGAGTCAGCTCCACTGACCACTGGCACAGCTGCCAAGCAATGCTATGGAGACATGACGAGTGGGTCAGCTCCATTGCCTGGCACAGCGGCTAAGCAAAGGCGTGGAGACATGACGAGTGGGTCAGCTCCTATGCCTTCAAAATCTTCCTCAACCCCTGTTTCAGGCGGTTCCGGGGCTGAGGTCACCAAGCCTGGCCCTGTGAATGCCAAGAAGTCCGTTTGTGGCCAGTGTGATGGGAAGGTTTCGGTGAATGAGCCAGCCCGACCATCAACAAGCGCTACTTCCGGTGCCGCTTCCTCTTCAGGTACACAAAGCTCCTCCGCCAATAAATCTCGGGCTTATGGAACTAGAAGGGCAGCCTTCAAAGTTCTGAGGAAGTTTGAAAATGTCCCTCCTAACACTATGTCCGACAAGGACAAAAAGTCCCTTCAGTGGGCAAAATCACAAATTGGGGAGCACTCTAATCCGCTCCCTCTACACCCTGGAGCTTCAGCTCAGAAACGACAAAGGTCGGCTGAGCAGATGAATCAGGGCAGACAAGACTGCAAAAAGCAGAAAGTAGTGACGGCTCCTACAGGGATAACTCGGCCATTTAGTGAAATGGCCAAAGAGTGCCTGGTTTGGGCCGTGATTGATGCCAGCAAGGGAGATGGAACCATCTCCCCCGAAAACTGGCTTAAGATCAGGCAGGCTTTATTTGGAGTCTGCTGCAGACTGCAGAAGGCCAGCTCGGGTCCACCACCTACGGTGAACGATGCGGGCTGGTACAAAGGAATCAGGCTGGTTGCGTGTGGGGACCAACGATCAGCCGATTTTTATAAGCAGGCAATCTCCGAGCTGGGGGAACTCTGGCCAGGCGCTAAGCTTAAGGTGGTGCAGAGGGATGAGATTCCCAGCCGGCCTAGATGCAGGACTTGGATTCCAAGTTTCCACTCGGATCCAGTGGAAGTCCTGGAAATAGTGCGGCTTTTCAACCCGGATCTTCCAACGGAAAATTGGAGGATTGCGAAAATTGGAGAGCCGGTGGTTAATCGGCGGGAGGCCCTCTTCATCATCAATGAAGAGGCACTCCCGGTCTTAGATGCCCGAAAAGGCATTATCAGGTATGGGGTCGAAAAACTAGCCCTGCGGATCTACCGAAGCGACAGGCCAAAGAGCTCTGCTGCGGGAGATCCAACACCTGAGGAACCTCAACCTAAACAGGTGACTAACATGACGGGGGACCCACCTAAAAAGGGGTTGGACACATGTTCGAGGGCGACATCTGAGGATGAGTCGGATGTGGAATCCCTATACGCAGACGGGGTTAGTGTCGGGACTACCTCCGATTTGGGTGGCTGCCTGGACCTCATGACTCTGGAAGCAGAGGAAGAGGCTGGGCAGACATCTATGTCAGACGGGGAGGACCTGGATCTAACCATCGTCGAAAATAAATGATGGTGAAGGTATTGCAGATCAACCTTCACCATTCCAAAGTAGCATCAGCTACCCTGCTCCTCCGACTGTCTAGGACAGAGGAGGAGCTGATTCTAATCCAAGAACCATGGGTTGCTAAAAACCGGGTTTGCGGGTTACGCACTGAGGGATACAGACTAGTGGTACCCGATGGCTTACATGAGCCACGTGTCTGCATTCTTGTCAAGAAAACCATAAACGTCCTTGTACTACACAATTTCAGTGACAGGGATAACATGGCTGTTGCAGTGGAAATCGACCAGATACCATACTGGTTTGTTTCTTGCTACATGGCACACGATCATGGCGGTAGCCCACCTTGCAACATTGTCAAGGGTGTTGTGGCTGAAGCCAAAAAGATTGGTGTGCCTCTTATTCTAGGGACTGACGCCAACGCTCATAATGAAGTATGGGGTAGCTCCAACACTAATGGCCGAGGTGAGGAACTTTTTGACTTCATCCTGGCCCACGACCTTTTTATTGCCAATACTGGTAGTGAACCAACCTTCCTTACCTCAAACCGCAGGGAGGTTCTTGATGTTACTTTGATTAGTGGGCGGCACTCGCATCTTCTCCGTGACTGGAGGGTTCTACAAGAGTGCTCATTCTCTGATCATAGGTACATATCGTATAACGTGGCTGGCCGAAGCTCTGCTATGCAGGCAGCCTTTATCAACAGAAAGAGGACGGACTGGAAGCTATTTAAGTCTCTGGTACGATCCTCACTGGAAACTGCTCCTAGGAGCATTGACTGCTACCATGAATTGGATCGGGCGGTTGACACCCTTACTAGTTCTCTCAACTCCGCGTCTAGGGAAGCATGTAAGCCACCCCCGGCCAGAGGCAATCCTAAGCATCCCTGGTGGAGTATGGAAATCAGCATCCTGCGGAGAGAATGTAGGAGGGAGTTTAATAGCTCGAAAAGATCTAATGACTGGTCGGTGTATAAAACGAAGCTGAAGGCTTTTAAGTATGCCATACGCAAGGCTAAGAGGTCCTCATGGAGATCTTTCTGTGGAAATGTAGAGAGTCTCAGCGAGGCAAATCGCCTTCGTAAGGTCTTAAGCACGACACCAAAGGCTATGGGGTGCATAATGAACCCTGAGGGCATTTGGACTAGTTCGAGTGCAGATACTCTAAACGTTCTTATGGACGCACATTTCCCGGGTAATTATTGCCCTATAAGGACAGTGCACCAAACGGAACTAAATTACGGTAGAGAGCCACCTTTCAGAATATCAAACTCTCAGCTGAGGTGGGCTATTAACTCCTTTGAGCCGTTTAAATCCCCGGGCCCTGATGGCGTGCTTGCGGCTGACGTTCAGCAGTCCATAGAAGTATCGCTACCATGGCTCAGGGAGATTTATAACGCTTGCCTACGCTTCTCGTATGTTCCCACCAGCTGGCGGGAAACTAGAGTTGTGTTTATTCCGAAAGCAGGAAAAGTCTCTCATGTTAAGCCAAAGGACTATCGTCCAATAAGTCTTAACTCAGTCCTGCTTAAGATTTTGGAAAAGATCATTGATTACCATATTAAACGATCAATCGATCCTATGTTGATCTCGCAGTCACAGCACGCCTATACCAAAGGCAAGTCTGTGGAGACTGCTCTTCACGTCCTTATTGACCAAGTTGAGAAATCTCTTGCTCTAAAGGAATATACGCTTGCTGTCTTCCTGGACATCGAGGGGGCTTTCAACAACGTTAATTCTAACGCAATTGTTGAGGCTCTCTCGGTAATGCATGTGGATGAACGGCTGATTGCTTTTATTGTGCAGCTTCTCAAAAGTAGAGTTGTAATCTCTACGCTGGGTAATGCCAGCGTAAGACGAGGAGTCAGCACAGGCACACCTCAGGGTGGAGTTCTCTCTCCCCTGTTGTGGAACATCACGGTGAATACTCTTCTAAGGAAGCTGGACCGTGCCGGCTGCAAAGTGATTGCTTATGCAGACGACATAGCTGTTTCAGTGTCGGGAAAGTATTTATCTACGCTATCGGAGAGGTTAAATCACTCTCTTGACATAATTTCGCGTTGGAGTCGTGAGTGCGGCTTGAATGTGAATCCTAATAAAACGGAACTAGTGCTGTTTACAAGGAGGTACAAAGTTCCTGATTTTGAGTTACCCAAATTGAATGGGGTCTCCATTAACTTGAGCCAGAAGGTCAAATACTTAGGGCTGATCCTTGACTCGAAGTTACTATGGACGTACAATGTGGCAGAAAGAGCTCGGAAGGCTTTCAACGCACTTTACTGCTGCAAAAGGGCCATAGGGGCGAGTTGGGGATTGCAGCCTCGTACTGTTGCTTGGCTTTACACTGCTGTGGTGGAGCCAGTTCTTTTGTTTGGGGTGGCGTTCTGGTGGCAGGCTGCTCTTAAGGCTACTTGCAAACGGCAGCTTGAAAAAGTGCGGAGAATGGCTGCACTACTGGTAACTGGAGCGCTCCGCTCCACCCCTACTAAGGCACTGTTTGTGCTGCTACATTGGCTTCCAACCAACCTACTGATCTCACAGCAAGCTAATCTTGCAGCTGTGAGACTAAATTGTATCTCAGCATGGAATAGGACAGAGTTCGGTCATGCGAGGATCTTGGCCGAGGGAGTACCCGCACCAGCGGTTGTTGACTACATCGCCCCACAATGCATACTGGATTTGGAGTTTACAACTCGCATTCCATGCAGGGAGGAATGGTGTGATGGTATCACCCTTGAAAATGGGCTTATCCATGTGTACACTGACGGCTCAAAGCTAAACAATAGAGTTGGGAGTGGTGTATACTCAGATGAGCTGAATCTCAAGCTGTCCCTCCGTCTACCAGACCACTGTAGTGTCTTTCAGGCGGAGGTAGTGGCTATTTATCAGGCAGTCGAATGGCTTCTGTGTAATCGAATATTCGGGGTCAATATTGGTATTTTCACAGATAGCCAAGCGGCTATTATGTCCCTTGCTGGTCCTTGTACAATGTCCAAGATTGTTGCTGAATGCCGTGCATCTCTTAGGGAGATGTCGAGACATTCGGTTGTTCAATTGATTTGGGTACCTGGACATAGGGGTTTTCAGGGCAACTGTGAGGCCGATGAGCTAGCAAGGCTTGGAACTTTGCTACCCGAGGTCTCTTGCTCCTTTTCAATAGGTATACCGATGACATCGGTCAAACTGGCCATAAGGCAAAAATATCTTGAGGACGCTAAGAAGTCCTGGGCAGATGAATCTTCCTGTGTGATAACAAGGCAGTCCTGGGTATCCATGGATGCGCATCGCACCAGGCAGCTTTTAGGTTTAACTCGAAGCGCCCTTCGTTGCACTGTGGGCGTTCTAACGGGCCACTGCCTGATAGGACGGCATGCACAACGTTTGGGCGTAGAGTTTAATGACTTCTGTCGGAGCTGTGGCTCTGAGGATGAGGAGGAAACCGTCCTACACCTCATGTGCCAGTGTCCGGCTTTGGCAAGGAGAAGACTGGCGGCACTTGGTGCACCCTTTCTCTCAAACCTGACGGAACTCTCCCTAGTAAAGCTAAAGGGGATAGTCCGGTTTCTCAAAGGAAGCAAATGGTTTCCTGACTTTAGTGAGTAGAAGAGAGTCACTAAAATATTGTGGTATCACAACGGGCCTCTCCTGTGCCTATGTGTGCTGGTCGTCAGGCCTCTGAAGATCGGCAGCCACGTTAACCTAACCTAACCTAACCTAAACCTTTGGCTGCTGTTACCACCAATTCGCCCTTTGGTGGTAAAAATTTACCGAAATTTCTTTCGGTTTTAGCCAGGGGTGTGGAGTCGGGGTCGTGGCTCTGTACATTTAAAGCGGAGTCGGAGTCGAACGCGACTCCGACTCCGCTTTAAATGTACAGAGCCACGACTCCGACTACACAGCCCTGGTTTCAGTAGTTTTGTTGCCTCACTTCTTTCTGCTCCCACCAAGCACAAATATTTATTTTATTGAAGTGGTAATTATGTTTTGCCGTTGATGGACCTGTTTTATTAGGCATTACATAAGCAGGGTGCCTTATATAAGTTGGTTACTTACTTTTAATTGCATATTTACAAATCACTGATATTCGACCGCTCGTTTCCGGAGAAAAGTCGTATTTCAGAGAAAAATACATGTAGCAGCCTACATTGAGGTTAAACTACTTTGAGCTCTGTAGACCACATCCCTCTACCGCAAGAAACCATTCGAAAATGAATCAAGCAGTATTGGAAGTACATTGTAAATATCATAGTGTACTTAATATCATTTTTTTAGCGTGAGAACTAATTCTCTCTACCAATATCTCTAGACAGCAGATTTTAGTCGATACCGCTTCGCTAGCTCGCTATTGCGTAGATAAGGCATTTTAAATTATTTGTGGTGATAAGTTTAGACTATCTATTTAGAACAATATATAATGGTAGCCTTACGACTATAATTTGAGCTCTATTATATTTTTATCAATCAATTCGTTAAAATTAGCTTGACTTAAAAAATGAAACGTCGTCCTCCGCCCACACTGGGCGCTAATTTTTGTGTAGCCAAATAGAAGGGATATATGTTATTTCGAATTGTAAATGATTGTATATATATTATTTTGGAACTATTATGCTCATATATATTTGCGAGATGTTGAAATATTTAAGCTACTGAGCTTGTTATGTTATGAAAACGGAAGAAGTTTCATTCTCGAAAAGCAAAACAAATTATTTTATTTTTATTTGTCGAAAAAAATTGCGCAAAAGCGTACGTAAAAATGTTAATTATTTTAACATGGTTTCCGTGAAAATAATATGTTAGTTTTAAGCACCACGAAAGCTGATGAGAGATCGAATCGTACGATTTTCGAATAATAATACACGAAAAATTGGTCTCACTCATTTTGTCTGGTCTCCGTTTCATTTTTGTAATTTGAAACATACGATTTTCGATCAGTGCGACTGATTCAAAGAATAACTCATAAAACTGTGTAAAAAGGCACTAAAAAGGCAATAATTATTTTATTGCACATATGAAAACAGAGATTCCGAATGAAACTAACGAAGATCGGACGACTGAACTGATCGTATTAACACACATACGAATCACTGACTGTTTCGTCTAAATGAGCTTTAGTGCCGGTATCTGTAACTCTAGTTATATAATTGTTTTTTTTTAATATACCCCTAAAAGGATTTACTTGAATTTAACATGCATTGATAAAAACTCGTAAGCGTTAACAAATCAGAGCAAAAGGCGGATTAAAATCACTTCATTGAAACTTTGTACTGTTGTAAATACCATTTATTTTTTTGTTGTAGAGACAATACCACAAAAGACAAGGTTCACATTATTGGTAAATAGCTAAAGGTTTATTTTATAATATGTAATAAAATCAAGCACAGGCGTACACAAAGCACGACAAAATATATTTACGAAACTACCCTTATCATCGACAAAACATATGCGAAAAGTAACAGGTCTCGCGTGTCGTCAACTGTGTTCAATGCAATTTATTGCGACTTTGAAAACAGATACATGTATGTTTTCGAAAAGAAACACATCTTGTTTTTGGTTTGCTCAAAGTGCACTTTTTTACACCTTCGTATCCTAGGCCTCGTGACAGACATAAATGTTTATGCTTTCCAACGTAAATCGACCCCGTGTTCCATGGAAATGAGCTGGCAAGTTCACAGACATACAACGAGCAAAGCAACCTAATTCAAACAAAATGTCCTCTTCGTCTACTTATATTATTTGTATTTATCGGCAGTTAAGAAGTCGACAGATACTTGCCTTTACGAAAACAACTGTTTCGTGTCAATAAATCTTAGTCGGGCGACTATTACTAAATCCCCATCGAAATGAATAATCACCTGCTTTCTACTTTCTACTTTCACCTCACTGCCTATTATTGCCAGGCACAAGAACAACAGGAAGGATTTCACTAGATACGATAAGCACCCACATAACTATACAGTCACGATGTAATATAATTGAAGCCGACAAGCATTTCGTTAATATGACCTACCTCAACCATAGCATGTGGCTTAGCAATCACGGAGCTGGGAGTGCTGGCAGCCAGGGCTCGAGATGTGAACTGGCAGTTGGACACCAGTTTTTTGTAGATACGACACAACGATTCCAACTCGTCCCTGTGAAAACAAAAACAAATTTGTCACGACATTAAAATCGGATATCCTTCTATCATAGTTCAACATCTACAGCTCGAACTTACTTGCCGAAATGGGTGCGCTTTTTGAGCATTTCCAATATTTTCGGGTTCAGCTTTCCCGACGTGTCCTCCATTCTGGAACGTCTGTTACCTTTTGGCGTTCGCTTCGAACCTGCTTGTCCCTGAGGTCTAGCTTCACCCGACTGTCGGTTCTGATTGGATGCTCTTCTACCACTTGCCAGGAATATCGAAACGGATTTCATGAGGGCTGCACCCTTTGCCGGGGGCATCGACGTGCCTTGGACCGGAGTGCGGGTGGTATCACGTGATTTCGTAGTCATTTTTTGGCTGCCTAACGATATCCTGGGAATTACGTGCACAGCAAGGTGTTTTTACTCGTACAGGGTGATTTAATCTGATGGTAGGCTGTAAAAATTCGAAGATTGTCGGAAAATAGGTTTAATTTTGAAGGAAATAATACTATGTCTCACAGATTTTAGTCTTTGAAGATATTATCTTCTGAAAAATAGACTCTAAGTTCATATTAATGGAAAATAAACGGAAAACGTAAATGGATCAAGCTGGCTAGCATCTTCGTTCTTCGTATGAATCCGGATGTAAACATTGAATCAGAATCCCATGAGGATCTTCGAGCATAAATTGGGCAGGTCTTTATGTTTATTAAGAAATGAAGCCTCTGCCATATTAAATCTCAAAGAAGCAAAAAAAATCAAATGAGACGATCTTGTTTGTTGCCTCACTGGCGAAACCTTCAATCCAATTATTACTAATGTTCGAAGAAGAACATTAGTATGAAAATCACTTTGGCCAAAAATTCATATTTCTTTATATATATATATATATATATATATATATATATATATATATATATATATATATATATATATATATATATATATATATATATATGTATATCTTGAAAAAATTTCAGTGAAAAAATCTGAGGAACTCGCCATCCGATTGAACTGAAATTTTCAGGATACATTAGTGTATATGCAGAATAGTGCAAGGTCTCACAAAAAGCTAATAATCTTTAACCCTTTGGCGCCGGCGGCCATTTTAGTGATGTTTTAAATATACATATTTTTCTGTCAAAAAATAACGTTTACGTAATAAATTCTGAACGTGTTTCAAATGTGAATATGGTAATGTTTTTGAAATGTTTAACCCTATGTGTGCGCAAGGCGCCTAAAATGAGATTGGGAAAATTTGAAAATTTTTGAATTGCGATAACTTTTTATTTGATTATCAAATCATTATGAAACTTACAGGACATATTAATGTTATTAAGTTGCACACTTGCTTAGTTTTTGATGAACATGCTGGCAACCCTGTAGTTACGGCAGGCACTGAAAGTGAAAACATTCACACCATCGAATCTCCTATAAAATGTCCGTTTCTTACAACAAAAACCAACTTGCATACAAATCTTATCTTTTATCTATACAGCTAAAGTAAAACTTTGGAAATTTCATATCGGACAAAAACGGAAACCGTTTCCCAATTTACCTATATTTTTCGCATCAAAAACTTCTGTTCACGGGAACTCACGAACCAATATTCAGATGCAGTTAAAATTTACAGAATACATTGCACCTAGGTAAAACCAGGTCTGATAGAAGCGATTGTGAATTGTGGGGAACTCTGTGCCAGTGGTGCCATCTTGAAATATTACAAAGAAAAAAAACTGCTTTTTGCCCTATGAATTCTTATTCAGTTACCGGATTTGCATGAAATTGACACAGTAGCCGAACCTTACTCTAAGCCGTATTTGATATAATTTTGGTTGAAAAATTCGATCGGTGCTGCCAGCTATGATAATTTTTGTGTCCTTGGTTTTGAAAATTCGCTCAAGAAAATAAAGTTTTTTACCCTATAACTTCCAGTGCAGTCATGAAATCAATATGAATTTCATACAATTAATGGAACTTATTATAGGCATTATTCAGACCGAATCTAGTTGAAAAAACACGATAGGGCTGCCAGCTATTGTTGGTTTTGTGTTTATTTACAATATCTTTATTGTGCGATTTTATCGTAAAATTTTCAAATGGTAATGATATTGTTGTGACAATAAACAGCAAATATTAAGTTTTCGATTATTTGAAAAATTTTGCGGCTGGTAGCGCTAAATTTCTTTTTGCTCCTATAACTTCGAATGCAGTCATCGGATCGAGACGAAATTCGCAGGGTAGGTTAATTTTAACGTGAAGCAGATGTGATATATTTTTGGCTTTGATACTGGCAAAAAGTTGCCAGCACGAGTCGGTAGTGCTATTTTTGTATCAATAAATGCTTACAGTTAGTATTCATACCGGAAACATTTACAATGAAAATAAATAACCAATGTTTCAATTCCCAAAGTTTTGCAAATTTTTCGGATCGCAGCCCCAAACACCAACTTCAGTTACATTGCTGCAGGCACTGAGCATTTGCTTCATTGATGTTATATGTGATGCTGCTTTCGAAGTTTTGTGAAATAAGCAACTGAACGAATATAATTAAATTTGAAATTCATGCCAGTGGTAATATATGAAACCTTTTCACCATATGGGTTATAATGCATTTTTGAGACCAAAGCAAAACGTGGCGTTTGAGACAGTTATAAGCAGCTCGTGTTCTTCGAACATTAGTGTTTCTAGCGGTTCAGGTGCGCTAGAGTTTTTTTTTTATAATTCATATCGTCGAGGCAAGACTATTTTTATAACGAAAAAAACTATGTCTCGTTGACAATGTCCACAAATAAAAGTAAGCTCATAAGCAGGCTAATAAAGTTTTACGGGAAAGATTTTTAATCCGTAGACACTTTTCGCCAGAATTAAAAGTTTATAAATATTTATTTCATGTTCCACCACCCTGTTTATTGAAAAAATGTTGCATTACTAGTTTGTGTTGTATCCTTTCATATTCGGCTAGTTTATAGACGTAATAAAACTAGTTCACGGCATTAATAGCATAAAATCATGGGGAGAACTAACGTGTTTAAATTAGCGCTATTTAGCGACTCCTAACGACCGTCAAACAAACACTCGTTTACGAATGATGTGAACAAGGATATTAGCATTGATTCAAAAAGGGGTAATGGAAATTTTTGTGAATCCAGCTATTGAACTTCGTAGCAGGGTTGATTATAGTGTTGTGTTTTCCAACAGCAGCCAAAACAACGAAGACAAACATATTATGCAAACACATATCTGAATGTATCTCGTGACTGACTGATTTACGATTATGTTTGGTCGATTATTCATTTGATTTGCTCATTTAAGCAAGACTGGATACGAAACTGAATACGAGACTGATATGGATTTCGGTTTTGTGCAAAGACCATCAATCTTTTGACAGATTCGATTTGTTGTTTTCAATGAATGTCTATTAGAATGTAAAAGAAGCAGCCACCACACGATACAACACTACACAGCACACAATCCAGTTCATATATGTTTGTAACGAGTGTAGACAGGTAAGATAGTTGTGCGTGCACAATACGAAATTGACTAGACAATAAAGCAATTGATGTGTATAGTGTGTGACGAGGTGGGCCATTGAATATTTAGAGGAACGGTTTACTGGAATGTTTCTTGTAGAAAGCAAAATTATTTGTTATCAATAAAAGCATGTTTCAAAACATGTAGCGATTTCGAGGAATGGGAGATGCTTGCGGGCGCCACAACTGAACTTAAGTCCAGTAGAACACCTGCTAAGCAGGGAAGGTGATGGTGAATCATCAATAAGGCAAGTCAACAAAAAAAAAGTCATGCCTTGGGAGCAAAGTACCTTAGAAATGGCTGTGAAGGCAACTCGTCCGCATTAGCAACCCCGACGGATGCTGGTGTGCCGCTTTGCTAGTTCTACGCGGCTGGGGTCGGTCATTGAAAATAGGGCGGACTAGCTCCCAGAAAAGGTAGGGCACTACGTATATTTCATCCGTCAATGAACATATACTACCCGCAATTCACAATAAAAAAGGAATGGGGCTTTTTGTTTGTAAAAGACCAGACGCAACTCTCAGGCATGGGCTGGCAAGCCAGACCCAGCTGAGACGTGTCCAAGCTTGCTGCTAGCTATCCGCAAAAATGGCTTAAAATAACACGAAAATCTATAAACGGGGAAACATGCCTTTTTCCCCAGACTTGAGGAGAGGCCGACAGCCTTAGGCCTCGGCTGTTATTGAGGCCATGACCCCAGATGTTGCGAGGTCACTTCAGCCACTGATTTCAACCGAAAACCAAACAAAAAACAAACCAAGAGAAAGAAAATAAATGGCTGGAGTCCCTTCTCCCTAAACTTCGCTACAAACACATTAGAGGCATAAAAGTTTTTGGTGTAGTTTTTGTTTTTGGTCTCTATAATTTCAAACCAATATCTCTCGCGATTTATGCCATCAAGAAGGTGTTGGGTCAAACATGGGGCCTCAGTGCTGCTCTAACGCACATCCTTGCTTATGGCTGTCCGGTCTGTTGGTTGCCAATAGTAGCGTATACAGCACCCGTTTAGTCCGCGGACTATACACCAAATTCCACCTAAATTTTTTAGTCAACGTGTTGTAAACACTCAGTACCCGACCTAAATTTAGGTCGGTCCACGATTTCAAGCGACCTGACCTATAATATGTCGTGGACTATGTACCGCTGTAAACACACCCGGCCTAAACATTGATTTTTGCACGACTATTAATAATGTATGTATGTTGAATATAAGCTCATAACATTCCCCTTTGGCACAAAATCATTGAAATAAACATGTTTGAGAAACAAATGAAACGATAAATACAGTGCATGAACGAAAATTAAACTAAATGACAGCTGTCATGTACGAACGAGGACTAAATTCGACCTAAGCAAATTTTAGGTCAGGTTGATGTAAACAATTTAGGACTAAGTTCACTTAGTCCGCGCTTTAGGTCAGGTCACATTTGGTCCGACTGCTGTAAACCCCACCAATGGATAAAACTATCTTTGCTGACATAACGGCCAAAGCTCAGTGTGACTCCCTGTATTATGAGTGCCTTAATCGTGATTCCTCCGTCTGCGTTAAACCTCCTGATTTATTTTCCTTCGCTAGACATCTTTATCTTCGTTAGTCACTTAAGGAACCAGGATACAATGAGCCAAGATCCTTTGGCCACAGCGGTGTTGGGCAAAGGCTCGCAAGCTGCGCTGATTACTTGGGCTTCATTGTTTATTTCAATCGCAGGTATCAAGCGACCACAGGAGATGGGCAGAAATGAAACCAGCTAAAAGGCACAGCAGCGCTGAGTGTCTATACTTACGGGTTCCATGAAGCTGCAAGAATAGATACTGTAGCACACCATTAAAGCATTTGCATTTTTTTAAAGTTCTAAGAATTTTCTTCGAGAACTCAGGCTATCAAACCCCAAGAGTTTATGTTTCAGCTAATCTACGGGTGAACTTTAGAAATTTAGTGGTAGTTCCCATTTGCGATAAATTGCACTTTAGTAGCTTTTACAGCATTGTTGCTCCTCGTATATTTAAAGACAGCGTTTTTGAAAAAATCAAATCTTGGCTCTTTTCTATTTGAAAAACTATTGAATCGCTTAATTTAACCTTTGCATTTTGTTTTCAATATTGTTTTTTTTTCGATTTTCTTTGTCTACGGTCTTTTATACTTTAGTTTAATTCATGAGTCCGCCACCATAAATTGACAATTCATATTTTTTTTATCTTATTAACGGGCATTCGACTCTTTCGTAAAGCAACTGAAAGCTTCGTATTTCATCTGCATCTTCTTCAGCACCATTTAAAATTTAAAATATCGAGTTAGTCGTGTTTCTGCTTTATTTTATTTTCTTTCTTTAAATTTTCTATTACTAGGTGTTAATTATAAATGTAATTTAAGTTCAGAGGATTTTGTTTGAATTTATTGTATAGCTGTAAATTTATGCACACGAAATAAAGACTATTATTTATTATTTTTACTCTCCCGACCGCTTTATAGAAGCATCTTTCAGGCTTCCTTATCACTATAGTATTTGTCAGGCAGGGATCTTTGTGATAAGGAAAGTCGCAAAACTAATCAACATCAAGGATAACACAGAAGCTGCGGTCCATGCTTTTACTGACAATCAAGCCATGGCAAAAACATTGATTGAGACATTGAAGTGCGTATGCGAATCTACAGGCAAAGTAATAAAGAAAAGTCAAAATCTACTGAGTTCGCAGTCATAAAGGCCCTGAGTGGAATCAGAAAGCAGATGCATTAACTGTTCTACTCCTAGTTGGAGAATCATACCAATTTTTATCCAAACTTAATGTGTAGATGGTGAACAACTCAAGTCTGCCGGATATTCAAAATCACGTGGGGATTGTGCAGCTTTGTGGCTATTAAATTCCTACTTACATCAACCTGGTCTGACTGCAAGCACTGCTTTGTAGCAGCACATGTCACGAAATCGCGACTCTTAACCAGTGACATCTTCAAAAAGTATCAGGAGCCTGGAGGATCAGCAATAACCCAACATTCTCTGTATCACTGTCCGGTGCTGGGAAAAACCAGACAAAATAGCATCAACGGACATTGCCAGGTGAACTTTACGCAAGTGGTTTAGCAGAAGTTAGAGGATATCGCAAATTTTGTAATTTTATGACTATTTTGACTGAACTTATAAGCTCCACGTCTTCTCACCTAGCATCGCTACGGAGCAATAGGTATGCGTAAAACTTAGTGTCAGTCAGCAGAGCAAAGCCTAATCTAACCTTTCTCCACTGTGAAATATCAAATAAAATGAAATTGAATAAAATTACCTCCGATGCATAGAGAAAGAACATTATAAATATTTTAAAAGCCCACAGTGGGCGCATTAAATCGCTTAAATATTTTTAGATTTTACTTAATTGTTTAAAATCAGATAATAAATATGGGTTTCAGTGAATATCATTTGAGCAAACACAGCGGTTTATAAGCTTCTGCTCACCAATTAAAAAAGTATTGTTTCAAAAACTCAACTAACTTTCGCAAAGATCATGATTTATGTAACTGTCACTGCATATAAATCAATATCAGCAGTTAAAATCGATATAGTGCATTTCTGGGGGAAAAAGCTAATTTGTCTTAGTTATCTCTATATTGAGGTAGAGAGATAATTGGAAAATTGGAATTAGGAAAAATTCTTCTTGATTCTCTTATAAAAGTGATTTTAGCGTCTGCATGGATCAGCTCAATATTTGGATTGATATGCTCTATCACTAGCATTTGTCACCAGTTCTGTGAGCAATTTGCAAATTGTATGAAATTTCTTAAATTTAACAGCGATAAAATACTCATCCAATACTTTTGAGACAATCGAGAATTAGCGAAAAAAAATTTCAAAATTTTGATGCTACACGAATTACCGTATCCAAACCTTTCTATGACCCTCATTTTCTAAAAACTCGAGTTGATTTGTGTCGTACAAAAGTTCACTTATAAAGATAAATTTTATTGCTGATGTACAAATTCAAAAACTAAAATTACCAGCGAAATTTTATCACACTTGACCGTAAGAATTTTTTTTTTGTTGCCGTGTTTATCGTAAATAGTGATTTTTCGCAGAAAATTTTAAGTGAACATTATCCATATAAACTATATTTTATTAATGCCTGTTTGAAGACTTTGATAAAGCTTGACTTGATTGTCTCGAGTCCGGAAATTTTACAGTAGAGGGTGAATCGGTGGTAGCATAAGCAGCATAGCAAACACTGAAGAAAAAAAATGCAAAAAACCCACTACAAGAAAACACACAAACAATTTACGAACAGGTTGAACAGATTCTCAATGCCCGCCCAAAGTATGCCAAAAAATCATCCTTGGATATCTTTAGGCATTACGCTGGCTTTCATAGTTTATATGTGAACATTAATGGCAATGGACTAAGAGTCATGTATCTGCTAAAATCAAAAAACTTGGTCGCTGCAAGCAGCAGCTTCCTGGGTAAAGATATAAATGAAAACAGGCCACATCGAGCGGGTGATACAAAAGCTTGGGCCGCAAGAAAATAAAAGAAAGGTGACATTGTTTGCAGGAAACATGAATTTGATGTATTGCGACTCTTCAGCTACCTGGAGGAAAAAATACGCAGACGACTGTTCACATCTAATAAAACCTACCGCAGTCTGCTAAGGCTCTTCAAGTATCGAAATCTCTCCCGAAAATCCAAGCTACTATTGTAAATAAAAGACCTTGGTTTTGCAATTACTCACGAAACTTGGGTGCTCAGCAAAATGATCTCTGATATCTTAGCCACGTCTCGGGGGAAAGTCTTGCGAAAAATCGCTGGCTCCATATAAAAAGATTTTGGAGACCCTGCAGATATCTTTTTTACACTAAATATCTGGAGACAGATTTAGTTACAAAAAGAAAGCTCGGTAGAATCCGGGAGGTTAGTCATCGAACCCGTATGGGCGAAGAGGAGCCTGCTCAAAAATTACTTTGCGCCAGATTTTATTGCAGACGACAGTGGAGGAAACCTTATTTACATTCCTTTTGAATTGAAGTTTCATAAAGCTTACAAGTCCTTTTCGCAAGATAAAAACCCAAACATATTAAATTTAGCTTTAGATTTGCTGACCCTGCTTTTTCCAACGCATCACTTGATAGAGTATTCTCAATTATAAATATAATAATAAATAGAAAATAAAGTAAATAATTGCAGGTTTTGGAAATGATTGTATTAATTTTAAACCAACTGACAAAATGTAGTTTCAAAATCAATTCGAAAGATATGTGCAAAATTAGATGTGTTCATGCAGAAGAATGCTTTGATATTGTTATATCAAAGCTCTCCAAATAGCTCATATTTCACCATATCAATGCCAGAAATAACAAGAAACGTTAAGAAATATCTTCTCGATCAGTGACAGTGAGGTAGTAGAAATGGAGTGGACATGCCCATAAGATTTACATTGAAGGGGATGTTAGTAATTTTTTAGCTACTCATTGTCAAATCTGGTCCCTTCAAGTAGTTCCCCTCCAATTTGACAATTAGGTCGAAATGGCGGAAAGGCAACTTTAACATGCTTTGTGCGTGAGAGGATTGAAGGGGCTAATGGTGGAAAGTTATACCGTCCGTGTCCAGTGGCTGCTCATACATGTATTCCATAGAACGAAAACGTTCTATTCGCAGATAAAAATCAGATAAAATCGATAATACCCTAGGCGCATGCAACCACAAAATACCAACACACTCTCAGGTTGCTTTGACAGATTGCGTAAATGGAGGCAAAATTTCAAGGTCAAAGTGGTTTTTTCCTCAAAACGGAAGGAGTTCAACCAATTATCTTTCTCTACACTTTGGCAATTCCTTGCATTTCCAATTTGGTTGGGAATTTCTATGATTGCAGTCTGGTCACATTGCAGCATATATGCACTGCAATCCTTCCGATCCTCACTCTGTAATTTACAGATCTTCTTCGATTTAGTTTCTAAAGAAAAAAAACTGGTCTCTAAACAAAACGTTTTGTTTTTCGATAGCTATAAAAAATGGGACGAGGTGAATTCAATCAAACAATTTTTTAGTGGCATATATTTGGTTCATCTTTGCAAGTAACCATCATGGAAAATCTTCACCAGCTGCTATTTTAGTTGGGAATACTGCTTCATATCATTTTGAATATTTTTTTGTTAGTTTCGCAATATACTTGAAGTAGTATCACCAGTATTATTGCCAAGTCAAGCTTTAAACATTCTTATCTTAGTTGAATAACTTCAATTTAATCAAACTCGTTTAACAGTTTTTCAATCTGTACAATAGAAAACAATCCAAACAAATAATAATAATTTTTTGTTTATACACTGAACGAGATATTTACTTTTTACTTTCTTTCTTGGTATTTGCGTCACCAAAATATATACCTTCTTGCTGACTAAAGTAACTGGTTATTAGTTATTGCAGGTCTAATTACAATACCAAGACTCTTCTAATGTTAAAGATTCCAAGATGAATTTTGTTTGCTTGTCTATTAAATATCTTCATGAATTCTTAGGTAGCTTACTTAGATAATTAGTATATAACTAGTAGCAAAACATCACATTTTATAAGGCGTTCCGAAAGTTTATCCCTGCCGATATTTTTTATAATAAAGCCAAAAATTATAACTTGGGAATTTAAATTATTTTTGGTATGCAAACATAACACAGATTCTTTCTCTTATGACTAATACTATGTATGCCTACAGTTACTATCAAGACATTCTCAAATGCGGCGTCCAAAAATATCACACAATTTTTTTAGTTGGTCCTCAGTGAAGCTGTTCTATTCTTGCTGTACCCTTGCATTGGGTGTCTAAATACACTGTCTTGAAGTCGAACTCAAACTTATTCGAATGGGTTAAGATCGTGATAGATTTCAAGTTAATCTTCTCAAACAGTTGAAAAAGTTTTACTAGTGTCATTGTTATGTTTGCCGTATGCGCTCGTTCTGCGTTCTGCATTTAAATAACCAAATTTTTCTCTGAAGGATATCTTTTGACATCCAGGTATTCTTCATAAACAGGCAAAATGTTCCGATAATAAGATCTATAGGTGGTTCCGTTTTCTGCAACTACATGAAGTCCTGAATTTCCATACGAGCGGAGCGTGAGCTTCCTGTAGTTGTAGTTGAGTGAAAATAAGGGTTTTAACTCTTTGCGCTGGTTCAATAGAGTTTGGATTACTGGTTTTAGTTCTAATGTTTAGTGTGTTTGGCATTGTTTACTGCACGATTGGGGATTCGTCCATCAAAAATACGTTTACTCTCTTAGACTCCCTTAAGAGCACTTTAATTGCAAAATCCTTCGTATTGCGACCTTGCGACCAAAATTTAACCTATATCTGACTTTTCTTGGAGTAAGAAACTGTTTTATTGGTTTCACTTAAATGTGTCTTCTCCAATCCCTTGATTGCATTGAACCGTTGGTCGAAACGTTGCTCTTTCACTCAATGTCCTTTTTTCAATGCTAGGCTTGTTTTCCACCATCTGTCTTACTTTCACATTTTTTTTTAAAGAGCTGTCAGTATTCTGAAGTGTCTGTTCTTCTGTCCTTCATATTTCTTCTTTTCCCGTTCACACTTAAAGGCTTGTACTGAGTTAATCGTGAAGCTAAATTTTGATATGTCTTCATTATTTGATCATTCTTTCGAGCGAAAATTTTGGCAATGAAGAAAAGCAGAGATATTGCTCATTTCTGACGGATAAAATGTCAAGAATTTCAATTTCCAATCGATTTCATTATTGGGAAGACATTTGCACAATTCAATTTTCAAATTCAAACGCCAAATGTTACTTCTTAGCTCGAAAGAATGAGCTGCACATACTAAATTGTCGTGAAATGATTGGAGACATGTGTCAATGCCATCTGCATTTTCAAAGCGGAAGCAATTTTTAACGTTATGAAGTGAGTACAACTCTTGCTTATTTTCAAGCTAAATTTTCAACGAGACAAATTTCACGTGAAATTGAAGACAGTACTACAATTGATGCTTCTGAAACGAATTCGTTCATCTTGGCAAGAGTATGGATTTTAATTCTCGTCTGTATCCTGTTCAAAGCCAGAATGAAGAAACAACCACGTATTTCCCATAAGCGTTTGACAGTTTGATCTATAGATGTTTGACTGATGAGGAAAGCTAGGTTGTGTGCTTGTGTTTCGGGCACTTTTGAGAGTTTTTCTTCAGTAGGTTTTCTTCTTGCTTGAATATTTTCTTCAGTGCTTGAATCCTGCTACAACTGATTTGCATTTCTGTGGTGAAATTTCCTGGTTGGAGACCATCAAGTCAAGTTTTACCAAAAATGCATTGGAAAAAGCAATGTCTGCAGCTAGTAATTGCAAGCAACAAAGGGAAATTTAATTTAGATTTACTTTGAAGACTAACAAAGAAAGATTCAATCATTATGAAAATAGATTCAATTAACATAAAAAAAAATATTTCCCAATATCAATATAAAAATTCAATCTCCCATTATATCTTCTACTATTCTACATGCTAAAACTGACCCTCACTATAAAAATACAAACTTAAGAAAACCTCGAACCTAATCTTCATTAATTAATCATTAGTTGTTTGATTAGATACAATTATTTCTCAAAGACACACTTGGTGTGGAAAATAATAGTATGCAAATACTACGATATGTGAATATCTGAAGCTCTGTAGGCTTCCAGTATTTAACTTCAAATAAAATTACAGCTAAACAACAAGTAAATTCATCGCTCATTCGATGAGACTTCATTCAACAAGTTCATCGACCAAACTGTCAGCCATTTCATTTACCAACATCAAATCGTTTGGGCGACATTATTCTACTCTGCTCGAAATTGAACATTCACTTATGTATTCACCATCACAAAATCAAACCGGACTTAGAAGTTTTCCCTACGCACTATGCCGAAATATATTCGATTAAATGATAGAAATGGATAAACAATATCTTTCATGTCTTTCGTAACCATCCATACAAACCTTCTGCTTACACCAGAACGACATGTATGCACATTCTCAATTTATGACCGGTGCAAAACCACTAAACATGGAGTCAACATAAAATTGAATGCTCCTTAAATGATAATAGGTAGTTCTAATACACTAACCTTAGTATACGTTGAATGAAGTTTGCAGGACACGATTGAATTTTCCTTGCCAATCAAAGTTTTTTCCCTTTGGATATGTGTATTTTGATTTAACGAGTCAAAGTATGAAGTATCGGTATTTTTCCTGACTAGGACAAGAAATATTGTTGATGAGCGTTGTCAAAGGAACAGTTTGATTCATTGATTTTCGGTGTGGTGTAAAATGCCCACTGGTGAAAGTTGAAACAGAATTTAAGTAGCTGGATATATTTTTTTAGTTCATACAATTGTAACAAGGGTATTCAATGCGAAATATTCAAAAATATCAATCTGATAATTTATCGGCAAACTGCATAAATAGTGTTTTTCATAATTCAAAATTCCAATAGGGTTGAGAATATATAAAAGTGAATCTAACTTTTGAATTGTTTTCTTTTATGCTGCATTCAGGCAATTTTTTGTTTCACAGGCACCTATTTTGTTCATATTCATGAATCATGTACCCGTTTCATCATTTTTATTAATTTTTATTGTTTGCGCCCAACGTGGGCTTAATGCATTCTGCAGTTTTTAAGTACTTTCTGAATCATTAACGAACAGCATATGCTGATGTGATTTTAACTCTGCTTCTATGTTTTTAATTTCATGGCAATAGTCCCTGCACTATAGTTTATCTACTTTTTGGCGAATTTCATAATGAGTTGCAATTAATGTATTTATAATGGGAGTTTGTCATCCGTTTCATTCTGCAGCAATTAATGACCACAAGCTATCGATAAAAATATTCATTCAGATTTGTAACTTTTATCTCTATCGCGTCCGTTCTGGTACATAAATCAACAAATCACGTACAATGTCATTCAATACAAACATCACAGTCAGTCTGAGAGCGCGATAAAACAATACATTTTATCGAATTACTTAATCTGCAACATCGTTGGTCTCCGAATCAGTTTTCAGTGTCAAAATATTTAGCCAAGCGTGAATTACACTAGCTCTGGTGGCAAGATCACTGTCATACATACTTGTCTCGCATATGGAATATTTGCTATGCATATGTTCCAACCTGCTGCAAGTTCAATAGATTGAATTGTTCAGTGCAGTTTCATTCCTTGTTATGAAGTCCGAATGAAACAATAGAATAAATCAACTTTGTGCCACGTGCTAGGCTACTTAGCTACATAGATTTTGGTTGAACATTTATTCAACTGATATTTTAAATCAGTAATGAGCATTCCTGTAAGGAACATTCGATTCAAAATTTCAGAACATGCATTTCCTTTTATATGGTCATTAGTGTGAATGATGCTTTATAACGTGTAATAAATTTAATTTATACGTTTATCGTAACATGGTTGTCAAAAATTAACGAAAAATCGAATAACGGGCGACAACGTAACGAAATATAAATTTTATTACACGTGCACTATTTAAACACCATTAAACTCATTACTGATAAGAATGGCATGATGTTTAACTAGGCTGAATGAGAAGTTACTCAACACTGAGTGTAATTCTATACACTATTCAAACTTGTTCATATTAATTCCAATTGGTAAATAATATAAAATTTTTCTGAGCTGGCACTGTTTTGTATGTGATGTTGTATATCACCTTTGACGGATATTGACTATGCATTTCCAGCACGAAAAAACAAACATCTGGGGCCTGTTTTAAACACATTAAACTATATTTTTTATTCATAGTGAGAGAGATTCGCATCTGTAGCAATCAAATAATAGTAAATCGTCTCGGAGCTGCATTGATTTTATGATTTTACAATAAATCGCTATAAGTCAAGGAAAAAGTCTTACGATGTCAATAGCTCCAGTACTGGACACTAAATATTCCGAGTAATTAGCGACAGTTGGGTGAATAGCCAACGCGCTGTTACCGTTCAAATTAGGTCTGTTCGCGTACCTGAATCAATTTTATTATATTGCTGCAAGCCAAATTTAGCCACAAAAAGAAGCCAGCTGCGAATATCTGTTGCTGCTGCAGTACGCGAGCAGACCTATTGTTTTGCACACAAAGAGAGAGAGCCTCGGATACCAGTTCCGTGTCGCTTGAATTGACCACGCAAACCAAGCAAAAACCGTTTGCATTTGGATTCTGGATGTCCAATAACTAAAAAAAACAACACAAATTACTATTGGACTGGCAATAAAGCGATTTCAGCTTTAAAGTGTGAAATAAAACGCTCGTGGCACCTTAAGCACTCAGGTCTAAAGACACATTGTACTCATACCTCCAGCCTACCAAAGTTTCCCAGATTTCTGAGCAAAATCAATATTTCTTAAAAATGAAAGGGAAAAAGAGGCTACCTTCTGTATATGTGCCATATCCCAGCTAAAACTTTGATATCTGAGACGCGCAGACGCTTGGCATTCACAGAGGAAATGCTCTACAGAGTCAGCTTCTTCTAAACAGGATGGACAGAGGTCATCCTGTTCCACAACTATTCGGTACATATGTCCTCCTAGGCAGCTGTGTCCAATAAGTATACCTATCATGGGTCTGCAAACATTCCTGTTTTTGCTGAGTAGAAATCCCATAGTCGTATGGTTGAGCTCTGAAAGGAAGACCATAGTCTGCCTGGCTACATCGGAAGACATCCATCTCTCTTTGTGAGCATCAATTATCCACTTTCGAAAAATGGCATATGCAGATGTGTTCGGCACACGTAATGCAGATTCAGGGCACTGTAGGGGAAGCCTTGAACCGTCCTTCGCAAAGGTGTCTGCGATTTCGTTTCCCTCAACATTAGAGTGCCTCGATACCCAGAGCAGATGCACTGTGTTGAATCTGGCGACAAAGTACAATCTTGTCCTGCAATCTTGGGCAATTATCGAAGTAGTCAGGGATTTAAGCAGCGTCATCAGGGCAACTTGTCTGTCACTGGAAATAGCAATACATTTTCCCCTCCACTTTTCTTCACTTGCACAGTAGGCAGCTCCCAAGATAGTGAATATGTTTAGCGCATGTTTCTATAGATAGCGATGTTTCTATTTTTCTGCTTGAAAAATAGAAACATGCTTTCCGGGAGAAGAGGCCCACCTGTCATTCGATGAATGGAGATAGACACTAACTTCAGATCAAACATCTGTTTTCGAGCCGTCCGTGACACCGGTACTCGATTGGCAATTTATCCTGCCATATCCGATGACAACGACCGTCAATTTCATGGCATGCCATATCATTTCGAAAATGCCTCTGAACGGTGAAGACGTGTGCTTCATCTGTGCGTTGGATGCGAAGGAATTCTGCTGTTGATGAAAACTCCGCGTGTAGGATAAATTCCTTTTTTGATAAGCGGGTGAAATTTCAGGTATAGGTGAAACTATTATATGATTTGCTGGGATGGGATAGAAGTCATTAAAAAAAATCCGTCGATCATAAATAGGCAGTTTCATTTACTTACTCATCCTTAAAAATTGTAAAAATATCTATTTAAAAAAATTTCCGTATCATCATTCGACTTTTTCGCAATTTCAAACTATTTGGATTACTCAACGAGATCTTAAAATTCCTGAAAATTCAGAATTCCTACATTTTCTTATGAGAAACGGAGCATGAACGCGGTTCAACGCCATTTTGAAAGTCAAAAACTGTTGAAATATTGCCAGGCATATGGCCAAGCAAATGGCATACCATATTGCCTACCAATTATGGCAGATCATCAAATATGACATACCATAGGCCGCCTCCACTAGTCATTTCAAATGGTATGCCATGGGAAATTGCTAGTGGAGGCGGCCTGTCAAGAAGATCTCGAAGTATTCCATCAGATAGACATCGGGAAGTCGAGGAAAGCCACTGGAGCGTCCGAAAGTATCGCGAGAATCGGCAAGATCTCACGAATCGAACCACTAATAGAGCAGTTCCCCACATCATCGTTTGCTACTCATAAACCAAGCTGAATTATAGGCAGATTGAGAAGCGCAACAAAGGTCGCACCCGGAGTAGTACTCATAGTACAACAGACATTCTGCGATACAGCATTTTGCAGTGTGGCTAAATTCTTGCGAGCATACAAAAGCTTGAGCTTGAAGAACCTAGTTCTAAATTGGTACTTGATTGAATCAGGAGTAAAGTGAATCCTAGAACTAATTGCTCCACACTCGTATTCGCATTGGCTGGAAATTTATGACGAAGCTCTCTACCAGCTTCAACCGCTAGACCCAACAAGGGCTGTCGTCGTGGAATTGCTTTACTTTATTTTAGTACAATAGCTTCACAATAGTCCACCACATAAAGTGATCATCAGTCTTATGATTGTTAGGACACATAACTTTAGACCCCATTGGGTCGCATAAGCTCACTTCCACTGCCCAAAAGCATTTAAAGCTCGAATAAGCTTCACTTCTACATGATTCTTCAAGAGAAAATTTTCGACTTCATCAGGAAGTTGAAGATTTGCACCCTTCATACTAGGATGCACTAGTCCTTCCAGATTTATTTTCCTGGTAAACAAAACAAAGTATTATTTGTGCCTCAAACACCAAATGTCAATTAGATCCAATGCGCGTTGTCTATTTCTAGAAACCACGTTCAGATTCTTACCGACTGCTAGTGTGGCCACGTCATCACCATATGCCTGCGCATGCAACTGTTCTTGTTGCAGTTCATTTAGCAGGGAGTCAACTAACATACTCCATAGGAGCGATGACAGAAAACCTCCTTGAAGACATTCATTTGTCGCCTCCATTCTCAAGTAGCAGTTGGATCCACCTTCCGACAACAACAATCTCTGCGGTGCCATGAGTTTTCACAAAAGATGCGCGTTCAAAGGCTTCTTCAATGTCCACAAATATCCCCATCGCATACTCACTTTGAATCTGGAAATCAGAGAATGAAGTGCTGACTTGCATGATTGTCCTCGCTAATACGCATGCTGCTCATCATTCAAAGGGGTTAGACTTAAGCGATCTAAAAGTTCTGGCATGTGGAACGATTCAGATCAGTGGGGCCACAGCGGTATTCTTATAGAATGCCGCAAAAGATTTGGACTCGTTGCAGAAGACACGGACCACATGAGCAAAATAATACATCTTGGCAGGAATTTCCAGGTCAAGATACCCACAAGAACAGACTGGAAGAAAAAGGAAGCTACCACCGATAGGGGCGCCTGGATTTACACGGACGGGTCAAAGACGGACACAGGAGTTGGCTCGGGCGTGTTTTCTACGGATTTGAGCCTTAACCTGTGGTGTAGACTGTCGGACCATGCTACCGTCTTTCAGTCTGAATTACATGCTATACGCATGGCAGTTGAGTCCATTAGCGGAATATCAACCAGACCAATGACCATTTGCGTCGACAGTAGGGCAGCCATTCTCGCTCTTGCGTCTTACAGATGTTCTTCAAAAACTGTTAACGCTTGCAGAGTGGCTCTCAATGAAAAGGCAAGGCATATTCCTATCCGGATTATGTGGGTGCCAGGGCATAGTGGGGTCATAGGCAACGAAAAAGCTGATGAATTGGCGAGGAAAGGTTCAGGAGCTAGCAACTGCCCCTGCATCACTGTACCTCGGTCAATCGCGGACGCCACAAACAAACTTGATGCCGCCATATGGGCCAAACTAAAGTCCGAATGGGAAAACAGGCTGGACTGCAGGGTGGCCAGGATATTATGGCCATCACCTGATCCAAGCAAAAGCAGGAAACTGCTCAAGCTCAGCAGGAACTGCTTGAGAACCACGGTCGGCTTGCTCACAGGGCACTGCCTTACCGCATCTCATGCGAAGAAAATGGGACTGACATCCAGCAGTTTATGCAAGAGGTGCGAGATGGAAGAGGACACCATCGAGCATACTCTCTGCGATTGTCCGGCCCTCAATAATAAACGCCTCAAAATTTTTGGTGCATACCACTTTCAAGGGTTAGCAGAGGTGGCTGGTACCGTCACGCTGAGTCAGCTGATCCAGTTTGGCGAAGCGGTCACCTGGCAGCTCTAAAAAGCCAGCGGAGGGTGGCAAATGGGCCCAAACTGGTGGCCTAATGCAAGCCGCGTTTCCCGGCAGCCCTCTTTACTAACCTAACCTAAGCGATCTAGTGTGTATGTGGCATTCAACAAACAACATTCCATGTGCATAAATA
The DNA here is from genome assembly GCA_947369275.1 of Nemotelus nigrinus. Lineage (NCBI taxonomy): Eukaryota > Metazoa > Arthropoda > Insecta > Diptera > Stratiomyidae > Nemotelus > Nemotelus nigrinus. The sequence continues at coordinate 22,314,708 of OX376374.1, read as the reverse complement.
AAGGTAAGCTGATCGGCCTAAAGTTCCTTGGAAGGAAGTATAAACAAAAAACATAATCGATTTTCATACACAGCAAAATCTGCATCAAATTTCACCTCGAGAAATCCGGAGAAAACTCTTGTAAATTTATGTGTTGACATACATATGTGTAGAAATATGAGTTTGTGGGTAAATTATTCAATTCAATTTAAAAAACAAAAATTAAATTTAAAATATTTGATATATAAAAAATTTAATTCAAAACATTTAGTTTTTATAGCTATAAAAAGTTGGATCACATTGAAATAATTTAGACCCTTGAAAACTGTCAAAATATTGAAAATCGTGGGAAATATTGGAAAATAGTTAGAGACTAGGCTCAGTTTTGACACGATGGTAGGAAGCAAAATCGTCATCCCCAAGAGACGCAAAAAAATTCAATTACACTCACAAACTTAAACTAGGTAGTGTAGTTTTCATGCTGATAGCACCATGGAACGATAATTTTGTTTAAAATGAGACTGGAGCTCACCAGTTGATTACAGATGATATTTCTCGTGACCATATATGATTCCAGTAAGACGGTGCAGTGTGCTTATGTGACCCATGAAATACCATATCATGAAATGGACCAGTGAATTTGTCACTTCAATTTATTATTACGTAAGCGGGCTGATAGTGTCTTCGACAGTTATCTTAAACCCTACTTTTCTTTTTTCCCACAATCAATAACATTCACTTGTTTCATATAAAATATTTTTTATTCTGTATTAAATCCTAAGAATCACAACAAACACTGTAACAAATATCAATTTCAACTCCTTCACAAATCCGAATCGACACCAGTGTCCAAAAAGTCAGCAACTTGAATCATTGCCTTGCGAGGTACAAAGCGACCCACTTTCTCAACAAAATAATATCGCTTGGGAATCGAGGCTTCTTCGATTCCACGACGTTGAGCATCAATGATTTGAGCGGCCGCTTCTTCTGGTTTCACCAGCTCCAATAGATGTGAGAATCTGGAACGCGGCCTTTTGCACAAACCTGTATCTACCATATACGGATAGATGCAAGTGAACTTAATCTGGGAATGAAAGCCAAGCATAATTATAGTCGAAATGCATTGAAAGTGGATTGATTATTTATTACGTTTGGATTTCTGGGATCAGTTCTCAGCTCCTCAGCCAAAGCCTGCATATATCCTCGAACAGCGAATTTCGTTCCACAGTACGGAACTAAATTTTTCAAACCAAACAAACCGGCACAGGATGACAAGGCAACGATATGTCCTTGGTCTCTTTCAATCATCGTGGGAAGGAACGCTTGAATGGTCTGTCGAACAAAGAGTATTGCAATTTTTCTATATAAAGAATAAGTGCTGGTAATACTTTACCCAAAAATGAGCCAGCACATTGATTTGGAACATTGTCGTGATTTCCTTTTCGGTATGATCCAAAAGTGGATGGCATGGCATGATGCCGGCATTATTGACTAGAATCGAAACAGGTCCAACCTCTTTCAGAGTTTTTTCAGCAACATTCATAATTTCCTGGCGGCTGGTGACATCACAGCTGAAATTCAAATATATGATTAAGAATAGTTTTAGGAATATAATTTTGTTCGATTTTAGTTTCAGATGCTCAGTAATATTTCAAACTTACATATAGTGAACAGCTTTTCCGCCTCGCTGTTTTATCTCCTCGACTGTCTCCTTGTTGCCCTTCTCATTTATGTCCCAGCACACAACTGTTGCTCCCAAACGACCATATTGCAATGCTGTTTCTTTACCAATACCGTGAGCTGCACCAGTAATCTGAAAAATTTCGAAAATTGTACGTGAATAAAAAATATATAAGATTTACTAAGGAGCTATTACGGTATTCGAATCGATAGAGTCGAAGAAAGCGAAAGTAAATAAGCTTTCTTTTAATTCAATGTTATGAAAGGCTTTCTATGATCAAATTTACTTACCAAAACTATTTCACCTCGAACATCTTTCGCTTCTGGTGGCGAAAAGAAGTGATAAATTCCCTCAATTATGGCTAATACAAATTTGATATCAACAACTATTAGATCAACAATCAAAATGATTAAATTATATATTCGCACTCCCATGCTACCGCCATCGTTTCTCATGGAATTTTGATCTCTTCGTCTGAAACATAAAAAACAACGCATTTACTCAATACTCTAACAAAATTTACTCAATACTCTAACAGCTAAAACTAAAAGGTTCGAAATTATTAAAATATTCTCTAAAAAAAAATACAATAAACAATCCGAATTTTATTTTATTGAAAAACATTCTGATTTGAACTTAAAATCTCTCAACTCAACTTTTCTATTAGAGATCAATAGAGTGCTAAAAAAAACAAAAGTCATGTTTTGAAAAGATTTATTTTCACCAGGCTGAGTTCATAATTCAACAAACTTCACTTGTAGACGTAATTATAAACCGATTTGGCTGAGCGTGACCCACAACATATTGTTTTTCACGTCTATATATGCTGCCTATTTATTCATTAACCTCTCATTGAAAAAATCTATTCAGCTTATCTACCGTTGCAGTACGTGTGTTCTATGTCATTAATTGCAGTCTAGCAAAGCTATCATTATTCTTATTGTACATATTTAGAGCCTATGACATTTGAAATTTAATTTCAGACTGCAGTTAGATTTTCCGAAAGTATGCATTAAATGCTTGCAATTAATATGTCTTATTGTGTTTCGTTTTGCAAAAGAAATGAATTGAAAGTAAAAACAATGACTTGCACTAAAATTTATTTTTTGGGATAATAAATGATTTTGTAGCCCACAATTTCATGACGTCAATTCTACCATACGACATATTTACGGTAATTGGCAAATTCGTCATCATTAGCTAAACGACGTTATTAACCAACTGTTAAGTACATATTTCCGCTTCAAAGGACAAAAACTTTTCGCGTGCTTTTCGCTTGCTTTGAAATCCAACCACAATGCTTTGTGTTATGCCAAAGATGTTCCAAAAAAGGATATTCTTATTCATTATTTCTCTTACTTTCATATTTAACTATTGCTATTTTTATATTTTGTATAGCCTATAAATTTGGGTAGATTTAGCAGTCAAACGTTCTTTTGTGCTGGTATTGTATTATTCCCCATTACGATGCCATCATCATTAGATTTGATGCCAAATTGTGTTCCATATTATGGATCCCATTCTGTATTAAAGCAATATTCGTATTAAAGCAATATTTTTGTGAAAAATATCAAATGTCCTGTCTCGTATAAAAAAATGTAGTAATTATCCTCATTAACGACCAGCGGTTATAAACATTTATCCGAATTTTAGTTCACTTTCCCATTTTGGCATAATAAAGTACGTCCCTAGGATGCAAATATTTTGGTTTCCTTGACGATAATTAACATTCTTGCATGAGTTGATAAATATTGGAAAAAAAAACTAGAGATTTAGCGGATATAGCTCTTGCAAGGCAGTTGCACTGAAACAAAAAAAATATGGGAGCGAGTCTCAGAAAAGCGAGATTTAAGGAAATGAAACAAGCGTATAGATCTACAAAATTTAGTGAAGCAATTTTACTATAAAGATAAAATCTATAAATAAAACCTATAAATAGATTTATAGATAAAATATATAAATTGAGAGAATTACTGCCTCAAATATTCCCTTTGGTTTCTCGGCTACCATTCACGAGCAGTCTATCAGTCCAAATGGTCTGAGGCCAGGCCAAAATCTCACAGTGTGTGGGAGAACTCGGAAGGACTCATGGACTGAAGGAACCAAATTGGATTTCCAATCAATCCAAAGTCCATGGACTCAGGTCATCGGGCCAATTTTTGGCTCGACCTTGTGTGGGGAAATTGTAGACAATCAATAAGATGGACTGGTCGTGTGTGATGAAGCCTCAGTCCAAACAACGTGGCAATCTTGCTTCACACGCTGACCTGTGACAAGCTCATTGACTGTTTTTGTGATTATTTTATTTAATCGAAAAATTCAACATAATCTGTATTGGTGGCCATTATTTGGGGTGAAATTACTGTAGAAAATTTGAGCTCTTCATTGCTGCAGCCACTTGCTAAGTACCGCAAATTAGCGGTCAATCTTTCGTAAGGAGTGATGGCTTGTCTCATATACGTATCCTTTCGTTTGATCAATGGGGCGACCAACTGTAGCAACCTGCTATATGTCGTTTCATCTATTCTTAAATTGTTTTGCCAATCAGAAGGCTTAAGTCTGAGCTCTTTTAACAAATTTACGGGACTCATTCGTTTCCGTTCGGCAAGCCATCCTTTTGCCACTGCCTTTTTGGTTTTCGTTTCTTTATCTAGATGCAAGCTGCAATTGCAAACAACTCTTTCATATGCTTCGAATCCATTATTAACTTAAAAATATTTAATTCTTCAAGTTTTTCTTTATAATTTTTTTTCTAAATTAATGACAGAAAACGGAATGGACTGACTGGATCGAGACTATCGTGAGTGGCGAATTAAATTGGACTTAAACAAAACGGACACAAGCCAAATGGACTCAGGCCGTTTGGACTGCTCGTGAATGGGGGCCTTAAGTTCTACGAGCTTTTGGTTGTAACTTGACAAATTCGCGTACACATGGCCTACTATCTCTATCTTTCTGTTTGCGGAGGAAAAGTCTGTCAAATTTGCCCATACAAGTGCCCATAGTGCAAATAGTTTTCCTTCACTACTACATACTAACGCTCAGATTCAGGCAAATTACTTCAATTCTCACTGGTATTTTCATTTCCTTATATATACCTATATCTCTTCTAAGAGCGAGTAGAAACTTTGTAAACGATCAGAAAACATTAGCAAGTCGTTGTTAAAATAATGAGTCAACGTTGTTAAAATAATCGGTAAGCTAGGGGATCATTTCAAATGCTGTGGAGCATCACATTTGCTATTTCATCCATTTGATTATGAATATTTTGCGTAGAGTTACAAAGGTATGTCCATGCATTAACAGAAAGAGAGAGAGAGAGAGAGAGAGAGAGAGGGGGAGAGAGAGCTGCACGCTATCGTGGTGCAAAATAAGTCAACACCCCGGCAAACATTGCCAACTAGCCTGATTCCACTGACGAGGCTCACCATGAAGATGTAGCTGGATCCTTATCGAGAAACGGTAGGCTCAGTACTTTGATGAGCTGTTAAACTATGAATAAGGCGGTTACCGCTTCTTCTGCCTCCTCTTCGACCTGGTGCCTGAAAGAGTGATCTGGAACACCGAGCTGGGAATGAGGTGTATCATCCCCATTGATTTCACCTAACTTCTCGTTTCCGCTAAGGACGATGCCATTATGTGACGAAACAAACGATCTGTCGAAAAATCCTTCGTGAAAATCGAGCAGGCGGCAACTAATATAAGGTAACATATAACTAAAGGAAAAACAAAGCCATATATGGTGGCACTACTAAAACTAAAATTCGTTAAAAATATCAACACCAAATTGCAAGGAGAAACAATATACCGAAAATCAACTTCAAAAAAGTTGAAACTTTCACATATCTAGGCATTAGCGCGCCCAAGAATTTGAAATAGGGGGGCACACGCACAAATTCAGCACATATTTTATCTTTTTTTTTTGTTTTTTTCACATTTTGTCTCTTGAATTACTACGAAGGCAAGATGCAAGATGCAAAATGCAGCAATAAATTTTCAAGAGTGGCAATCGCTCCACTTTTGCTCTCGTTAGTGCACGCCACTGTATCTAGGGTCGAAAATCACAGCAAGAATTCACGCATATAATTCAAGTCTATCAAAGAAGTTTAAGCTCCTACTATGCAAAACCATGGTCTTGCTATTTATAATGTATTAATGTGAAACTTAGGTCCTTAACAAAAGAAATTGTGTGTTTGAATTCGAGAGGAGAACTCTCATATAGATGTTGGGCTTCCTGTGTGAAGATGGACGTGTTTATTCGCTACACGATAGCGAAATAGCCCAGCGACATTGTTCATGACATGATGGTCCGGCTCAACAGGCTTTGGTGAGTTTGTCACTTAGCTCATATGAATGGAAAATATCCAGCTTGTCACGATTTTTGGAAAGAAGTGCCAAGTTTACAATAATATCATTGCATGTAGAAACTCAGGTTAGGCTTTGACAGATAGTGCATGCAAAATGCTTTAGGTTAATTATGTGCGGATTGTGCGATAGACCAAATATTTGAAAAGGTTGATCTATCTTGTAATCAATGCATTGAAAAAAATTAACCATAATTTAAGACAGCTCACTTGTAAATTGCTAAAGGGTGATATTTTAAGATATATTTTTCAATTTTTACTAAATGAGTTTCACAAAGAAAACAGAATCGAAAAAGTTTTACAACGAAAATTCTTCTTGAGAAACTGCATACAACACATTCAATGTTTATATTGAGGGACTATACAGTCATATCAATTAAGAACATAAAATTGCAATTCACCAACTGACTGTAGAATCTAGGACACTTAGTAATTTGATAGCACAATTTTCAATAAAACTAAGTGATAAACCAACATCGTTGATAAGCAACATTTAACATTTATACATTCAGTAAGCAGTATTTAGATGTGCGCCCAATGTGGGAAAGTCTTTTTTCGAGAAATCTTTTACACATATACCGTGTAATGTTTATTTACTGTAACAACAATGCGAAATTGTCCCACTACAACCTATTTGGGGTATTGCGGAATAGAGGCAGTACAGATTCCATTTTCGTGATAAATTTTTTACGAGTTTGTAATGATTAGTTTCACGCCCCACTGTGCCTCTGATTTGATTCAAATATCTACTTGGAGCTAGGCTAGCTCAAAGTTTGGTGTACGATCTCTGCCTATAACTCGATTTGAACCAGATACACCGCATGCACGGAGACAGTGTTTTGACCACTAGGTTACACGAATCAAAATAATGAGACGACATTAACATTTACGTTCAAACAAATTATATCGAAGATTGATAAGGCTTGAAATTTAGACACCAAATTATACTTAATTGGATCGTTTAGATTAATCGAAAATTACTTGGAGGATTTACATTAGATGGTCAGGAATTTGATATCATTGGACTTTTGCTTTAAAAGGGACTCAACATTTTCCAGTCGAATGGTTTCTATAACGCAAATGTGCACAGCCCAAAGATAGTACTTTAGACATAAAATAGGAAGATCAACCCACCAAGCCCAAAAAGCAAAATACACTAAAAAATATTGAGCTAATAATCCCTTTGAAATAACAAAAACACATATCCAGCTATCATCACGTATGCTTACGAAGTGGACTCAAAACAGACTGGCTTAATAAGGGCAAAATAATACAAACCCCTGAAGTGATAACTGATAAATAAGGGTAACCACAAATACATTTGAGAACAATGGACTAAACAGTGTTTGAGACAACGACCCGATCCAAGAATTAACAAAGTCCCACATAAGATGCTTCGTTAATTAAAGATATGTCGCGATTAGAATGAACTATAATTACATATGTATATCCGCAGACTTCAAATGAGCGAGTACAGTAATTTGTTGAACTGAAACAGATTGATTGACCAATTACTTGTTGGTGTCTATCAACAATTAAGAGATTTTCTTAAAGCCTATTACAACAAAATCTATTGTTTGTACTAAAGATTCTTGTGAAATGCCAAATTTTTCCAAAAATATTAAAAATCTTGGACATAAACTTTTCATTTACAATTTCCGCCTGAAACCCAACAAAACTACTTTTGCAAATTACACCTTGGAAATAAATAAAATCGTAATTACGATTAACTCTCTTCTACCACAATGTCAAATGCGACAACAATGTTCAAACACACGCATTTTAAAAACATAATTTTGCAGCCACAACAAAACAATTAATTCTAAGTTTGATTGTCCACCCTCAGTTCAATGAAACATCCACACAATTTAAAATAACAGTATATACGAAATCCCACGCATCAGTAACTTTACGAATTTCAAGCATGCACAAAAGCATTTTTCCGCTTCGAATTGCGTTCCTTCGCGTCCGCGATCATAGTTTCAATTCAAACATTTATTGAAATTAGTTGATTTGGATTTCCACAGTTGAAGCACGCTTGGTGGTACAAAATCTGCTTGTCAGAGAACTTAAATTTTGTTACGGAAATATGTTGGCACCGATCAAAGTCAGTATAGTTTTGGGTCAAATAACCATTGGCCTTTCAAATGATCACGCAGCTAATTATAGACACTGTATCTTATGTTCGACAGATAAATTCAAATACACATCAAAAATGTACATAAAAAATGGCATAAAAAATGTTCATTCTAAAAAAAATCTAAATTAAGTTCCTTATTTTTTTTCACTGGGTGTTTTCATTATCGACAGCTATAAAGGGGCTTACGTTTGGATATCCATAGTTAACTTGCACCGATTCACTTATATTCCAGTTCAATCAAAACGATTTCTTTAACTTTAAACAATATTGCTGATCAGATCATTTAAGAAAAAAAAGCACTCAGCCGCGCAATGAATTGCTGCAATAGCTTCTAATTTGCAGCCACCAGCTCCAGCTCGTCAATCTGTACTGAAACGTATTTTCAATTTTAGAATGATGTTCGTTACTATGAGTCCATCCAGCCAGGCCACGAATCTGGCTCCACGAAATTCGAACCAATAACGCTTGATGAGTTGTATATGATATTTACCGGTAAACGCACAACTGATAGCCGTAGATAGTATTTGAGATTTGATATCAGTTGGCTGATAGTGTATCCGTATACCAATAGATCAAGATTGTTGTTTATCGATAGCTACTGCCAGCAATCGAAATCCAAAGCTCCAAGATCGAGGACAACATGTGCTATGTAGATGGGATTAGTTTGCAATATTTTATATTTACATAATAACACAACATTTGCTTGTATTGACGTTTGTGAGTAAGAAATGATGGTGTAGCATGCTTTTTAATTACCATAATTATTCGGTAGATTATTTATCTTTGGACTGACTGGAGCTCTAATTATGATTTTTATGTCTCACATAGATTGCTGATTTATGATTTCTTATAATTTTTAAACCTTCCGTTTTGAATCTCACACTGACTTGCTGCCAAGTGATAAAATTCAATTTTTGTAAAACGTCATATTAGCAAAGCTCATTTGCCCCACTAAAACTCGTTTCGGATTTTGGGGTTCAGAGGAGTGGAATTTTTTTTCCATAATCAATATTTACGAACATGAAATCATTAAGATCACGATTATCTTTACCCTTGATTTGACTCAGATTGATATCATGGTCCACAGTCAATTTCGATTCAGGAACCACACGCGCAAGCTATCTGTCTATCCGCTAGACAGGGATCCAAAACCTTAGTCCAGGCAAGATCCAATTAGATGATAAATGTGTCTTTGCAATTTTTATTTTAAACCGCTGAGCAATTATTATCATTGCATCTTTATCTATGAGTCAACATTGCTATTAAATTTCAAAGTTACTTACTTACATATATAAGTACAGAGTGATTTGAAGAGTACTTTAAGTGCTTTATATTAAGGGGGCTGGTACACTTAGAATTTTGAGAAAATCGATTTTATTTTCTTTGCATTTTCTGAAAGTAGCATATTTCAAGAGCATTATCTGCAAATTTCAGACGAATCGGACAATTCTTTATGGAGATAAATAACTTTGAATGAAGTTGTCTCAATTGCATAAAGCGTTTTTCGCATGCTTTAAAAGCATTTTTCTCGAAACTATGTTTTCGAAGTCGGTGATCACTGTAACTTGAAAACGGCTTCATCGATCAGCATGAAATTTTCCTCACTTATTTGATATGTAATTATCCTCCGGATTAATGAAGGATTTTTTGATTGGACGATATCTTTTTTTCAATAGCCGAAAATGTGAGTGAAATTTTGGTCGAAAATAAAATTTTGAATTTCAACAGCCATCAATTTTCGAAAAATCAAAATCTGCCAAAGTCCTTCGTTCATCCGGAGTACTATGTCATTAACTAATAATTCCCGATTTTTTTTATGTCGGATGATCCAGTAACAAGCTACAGTGATCACGACAAAACAATTTTTTTTACCCCTCGAAAATTTACTCCATTTCGACTAATTTTCAACCTTTTGCCTTAAAAAAAAATTACAATAGCTTCTACAAATATATTTCTTTCAAGTAAAAAAACATTACTTTAGTGTGTGTCTAAAAAAACTCCTACAAAAGAGCTTTTTTTGGACGTCCCAAGTGTACCTAACCCCTTAAATCAGTTGAGTAATAATCGAAAGATTATATTATTGCTTTGCAATCAGTGTGGTCGACTGGGGTGATGCGGCTTCAGAGTGATCAAAATCACCTTATCTGTCACATCGTTCACATCATTTATTTTCAGCTTTATTGCAGCGAAACGCTTACTTGCTGTAAAAGTTTTTTCTGGACTCATTGTGTCCTGAGCTTTTTTTTTTAATATCTACCGATTTCTTGTATTGTAATATCACCAAGCTCCTGTGATTTTCCGCAGACTCCTCGCATTTTTCGTAGAATTTATTGATTTTTTGCAAGCCCCCATGATTTATCCTTAGACTCCCAGAGTTTTTTTAGTAGGTCTTGATTGTTTCTTAGCTCCCATATTTTTTTTTTTGGAAAACTCTTGAAATTTTTTCTTGAGGCCCTGAGTTTTTCCGCTGCTCCTTTTGAGTTTTTCTTTTCTCCCAGAATCGTTTCTAGCGTCTCTTGATTTTTGTCATGCTTCGGAAAAAATATCTAGACTCGCGAAGTTTTTTCTTGACCCATCTGATTTTTAATTAGCTCGCATAATTTTTTTCTAGACTCCTGAGGTTTGTTTTAGGCCCCGTGATTTTTTTCCTCGTTTTCATAATTTTTCTGTAGACTTCCAGGGTTTTTTTTAAAGTCTTTTGATTTTTTCTTAAACCTCCATAGTTTTTTTCTAGAGTCCCTTGATTTTTTCTAAGCTCCCATGATTTTTTCTAAAACTTCCAGAATTTTTTCCTAGACTCCCGAGATTTTTTCTGGATCCTTCTGATTTTTTGTGATTGATTGTTTTTAGATTGTTTTTGGACTCCCGATCACCTTAACTGAAGTAATAAACTATATTCTTGGAGAACATGAAATGGCAACGTATTTGTCTCTATAATTATGGATGTTAATGCATATGGAGAAACTTATAAGTTTGAAGAAAGTTTACTGGCTTTTACTAATTGTGCTCAAAAAATTGGAGAAGCGTTAAACCAGCTTCTTTTTGGTGCAGACTTAGCCAGTCAAGCTGCTCGCGGAGGGCCGCCTCGGTTATTATTTCATTAAGATTTAAAAGATCGTAAGGCATCAACTTACATGGATGGAAACTTGCTTCAGCTTGGGGTTTTGGGGTGTCTATTTCATATAAACGCTGTCTTTGACGCTTGAAATTTTCGTAAGGAATTCCCTTTTTTTTTGAAGAGTATACATTCACCCTCTACACGAGATTAAACTCCGAAAGCTGATGGACACCCTTTTATCTAATTTGCTGACTTTCCCGATGAAATATAAGTATCGACGAATGGTTGAATAACCAAATCAGAGCTTTTCCTTCAGTTCGTCAACGCTTTTGAAAAGGTTTTGTTTCATCTGGGTTGACAGGATGTTCTCGTTAAGCTCTACAAACCTGTCAAGACGGGAATGAACTTGCAGGCTGTAGTTGTCACTTCGGAATTTTCGAAGCAAATTATTGTGTTTTGCCCGTATACAACATAAACATTTATTGCACATCTGGCTGCATTGTTAGATTTGTTGAATTCATTAAGTAAGCAAAGCCGAATTTGCTGTTTCGTTGCTTTCATTATTTTTAGTCCAGTGAAATCCGACATAAAAAAGGCGAAACTTCGGAAAAAATTAGGGGAATTATTTTGGTGTGAACCTTGGTACTGGCGTGTTGAACAAAATGTCAAAAGTCCCCATCGATCCGAGTGCTACGTTACTTTTTATACGGGGTCAAAAATCACCAAAAGTGACCTTTCCTAAATATCTCAGTAACGGTCACGTCTTCAGAAAAACAATGTATAACGAATTTGTAGCTTAAAAAATTTCCAACGAAAAAGATTATATAACTTTTTCTTGTAACCAAAACCGTTTTTGAGATATATTGATATAAACATTTGTTACTAACATCATCCTCTTTCTCAAAGGCATGTTGATATTATCCGATTTTGATTACGACTTGGAATGTTTGTGAGTTTTCTATGTTTAAGAGGCGCATAAAAAAACATGTTAGCAAACTTATCTACCACACTCCAGAGTAGATGGAAAAGTGTGGTCCAAAAAGTTATCCCCCCCTCCCCTTTTCCATAAAATGGTATCCCTGAGCTTCCATCCCAAATCTTCAGGAATGAGTTCGTTGCCTACTCTTTGCCCACTGTTAAGCAAGATAAGATCACTTTTTATCCTGTTAAAGTAACGCAGCACTCGGATCGATGGGAACTTTTGTCATTTTGTTCAATACGGCAGTACCAAATTCAGCTTTTCCCTAATTTTTCCGAAGCACCATGTTAAATTTCCCTAGACTATATATTGAGAAAAAAAAATATAGTTACAATTGTACTTCACACTTCAAACTTACGATGTGAATAAGAAATGTGTTTCAGAAACAAGAGTTTCCAACTTTTCAACAGGAACAACGGATTTAGAAGAAGAAGGTAGGCAAGAATGACATGCTAAATAGCCATATTTATCTCTTGAATAGAGTTTACTGACCACTGCTGTAAATTAAAAAATACTGCAAACATTCATATTGACTGTGATGAAATTAAAAATATACTCTAATACATAAAAATAACCTACTACAGGGGACAACATAGAATACTGATAGCAATATATTCTAATTAAATATTTCAAACAATTCTCATTCTTCCAAACTTCTACAATCGTCGAATTATTAATACACTCATATCAGTTCACAAAAATTACCCTATTGAACTTGGACCTCGAGATAAAAGTGTGAAAGCAACAACAATTTCAATGCCATTTGCCATCGCCCCATCGAAATTTATCTTATCAAGTCGAAAGTATTTGTACAAAGTCATAGACTGATAAGAAATTAGATTTTCATTTGTAGTTCATACTGAAGAAGAAATATTTGGTGTTATATTTTTTTTTTGTGGTAAAGTAAATGTTGGACAATTTCCTTCTATTATTATTTGTCATGATGAGTTAGCTATTAGTTATTGAGTGAATTTCAATGAAATATATTTTGCGAAACTCGAAACATTTTTTTTATTGGATTTGAAAAAGTGACATTTAGGATTTCACTTAAAAAGCCAAATTTGTGATTATGAAGTAATCCGTTACATTTCTAAGCAATAAAATATTTGTTTACATAATGGGCGTGGCATATGTCTCAAAAACTGCCAAACAATTCATGCTTCCATTTTGGATCAATAAAATAAAATTATAAAAATATTTTTTCTGAACGATATGAATTGAATAACAGTGAGACAACAGATACAGTGATCTATTGTAGCCTATCATGATAGGTAGTTTAGCTGAATAAATCCATCCAATTTTTCCTGCAATAATTGTGAAAGATACAAGTTACTAACGACATCTAAAATACTTTTTTCAGAATAATAATTTATTTATAAATGTTTTCATACACCTATGTTTAGGATTTGCTAAGTAATTTGCAAAGCTAGAACAAATATAAAAAAAATTATTTGCTAAATTACTTGACCAGTAATTATACACTAAATTCAACTACACTTTTTTCCTTCAATTTGTTTTCGAGCAATAAAATGAGAAATTTGTCAGTAAAGTCGTGGATTATTACGTTGAGCAAATAATTAAAATGAATTAACACAATTCAAAAAAGGAAATAAAATTAAACAAAATGGTTTTAATACTAAAATCGTAATAAACTAATAAAAAATCAGTAGTAACAGTGGTAAGCTTAGATGTTCCTAAAACTGTTTGTCCTCCTGATAATCACTAGTGATGTAGCGAATTTATACATTTTATAAACTAATTTGAATATGACGTTCATCTATTGCTTCATCTATACTGAACTGAAGCGGATTTAGCTTACTAGAAGGTAGATAGATAAGTAGAGCTCTCACATATAGCAAACTATTTTCATCACTTTATTTTTTACTTGAAGCCAATAGGCAGAGATTTTCCTACACCCCCCTTACACCCCCCTAATACCCCCCTGGAAAAAGCATACACCCCCCCTAACACGAAAAATTTAAATACAAAGAGGGACCTTTGTGTCCTTTGTTGCAAAGGGACACCCCTCCTAAAATTCTGAACACACCCCCCAAGAAAAATTCCTGAGAAAGCCCCTGCCAATAGGGACTTGAAGTTAAAACTGAGCGCTGCAGGATATCAATAGTTTAGTTAAATACTGAGGAGAACGAACATTTTCGAACTATCATGTCACTATCCAGTATTTCACATAGCAAAATTGTGGGTTTTCTTGGTTCTTTGATTTGAAAGTTGTGATCTATGCGCACTATATACATCTATATAATACAGAGTTTCATAAATTACAGATCAACAAAAATCCACGTTAGATAAAATAGTTGAATTTATTGAAGAGTTTTCTGCTGAGCTCAACAAATGAACATATATATATATACATTAGTATTTACATATATCGTCGTCGTAACACTACACACTACAGGTTTCGGTATTTCCCCCAAAATTGGGGTATTTTTTTACCGTTTGGGGGTGCAAATGGGGGAGACAAAATATGGTCATCGATTTTGGGGGTTATTGGAGTTTTCTAAACCAATTGCAATTTCTAGTAACTTTTTTTTCAAAAATTTTGTGAGTTGACATAGAGTTTAAATTTATTTTTAATTATTTTTTTCTCATTATTAACTTCTTATCCATAACAAAATAAATGCTTCCATTGAATTTATCGAGGAAATGTGAAAGAAATAAAAATCAAAAATAATCAATACTTTGAAAGCTTTTAAATATAAGAACTTGATGAACTAGTGTAGATGCCTATAGCTTTCAAACAAGCTTACATTACACTTCCTCTTGTGTAAATAACTTTGAACATACTCTTAATACAGATATGACATAAAAGTGCGTTAAATTCCTATAGTATCACCTTCTTCTAAAACAAATATATATTCTACCACACAATCCATATTCATTCACGACTTGCCCATATGAAACGACTTATTTTAAGCATTGGTTGATTCTGAGCCCACTTCATGGATTCATAAGGCCCCTTGCACTGTGGCCTCCTAGGTGTATTGTGTCTCCTCTGCGTTCCGGCCTAGTGCTGGAGCCTGGATATATTGGAGGGCTGAGGAGTCGGAATCGTGGCCCTGTACATTTAAAGCAAAGTCGAAGTCAAACTCGATTCCGCTTTAAACATGCAGGGCTACGACTCCGACTCCACAGCCCTAATATATTCCTTGACGAGACGTTTGTCATGTCCCTGGTGAAGTGAAGTGCAGAGCCAAAGAGCTCTAATCTTCGTCTTATTAGTGCTAGACAGTGTGTGAGTGAGCAAGTTTTCTACACACTCTGTAATCTCTCCACAGTATCTGCAACTCACCTCGCTTCTTACCTATTCTGTGGGCACCCTTTTTCCAAGGGAGGTGGCGTATCAATGCTCTACATAGAGGTGTTACGGCACTTTCAATCTTTTTCTTGTCTCATATTTTAATTTCCTTGCCCGTGTCTGCCTTTGTAAAGCTCCAGTACGGAGAAGGACCTGTGAAGAGCATTCTTGCTCCTTCTTTGGCCTTGGTATTAGTTTAACTTTTTCTTAGGTGCCTTTTATGGCCGGAGATCCATATCAGCTTGAAACTGCTCTGTACCCCAATATAATTTAGGGACTCTCTCATCTCTAAGAGTATAGTTGAATTTATTTGATTGCGATTGATACTCTTGAGAACTGCTTGGCTATCCGATGGGATCTTAATTCAAACCCTTTTAAAAGACTTTATTTTCTGTGTGGCTCCAAGCATGGCAGATAGTTATGCTTGATAGATGGTGGCCTCGTTTGGGAGAAAGAAGTGCATTTTGCACTTGAGTCTTATCATACTTGCTCCTTAATTCATCTTTGAGTCATCTGTGTACCACATTTGCGCCCCTTTCTACGACGTTCCTTGATAGATTGATTGATTGTTCCTTGATATAATTGTGACCACGAACCTCTGCCCGAAAGCTGTTTTGGTATTATAGCTGTGTTGGTATTATGTTTTGGTATAAGCTCAGCATTTCCATTATGGGCCAGATGTCCTCCAGAATTTTAAGTATGACTTCTGGGTCTCCTGAGTTGTACCTGCAGACCTGTTGTTGTTGGAGACCTGACCATTACCATGTACCTCTGCTTCCTTCTGAATTTTGACGTGTAGCGGTTTTAGATTTAGAAGGACCTCAATTTTTTTCCTTTTTTTTTGGTGGAGCTCATTGCTTTTCAGCTCATTTTCCATCCTTTGAAGCTTGTTTAGTCTATTTGCAGTAGTTTTGTGCGGTTTTCTTCCACCACAGTGCTTTTCCATAAAGAATGATAGTTCTCACACGCAAATGAATGATTTTGAAATTTTCATTGAAGTCTCAGAGCATTTAGCATCAGCTTTTACACCATTATTTTGAATTTTCATGGTTTTATGCCATAAGAACATGGTCATAATGACATGCACAGGGTATTGCAACCACAGTCTGTATTATCAGGCTTCAAAAACAATATTTTATTTTCTCTTAGCACATAGCATAAAGCATCCTTCGTTTCTTCGTCTTTTTATTCTGTTGGAGCTCGGACGTTAATCATTTGGTTTGAAGTCTTTATCCACAATGAATACAACCTCAACCTTTCCCGGTACTGTCTCGATTGTCTGTAGTTCTGTTCCTATTAACGACACATTTTCTGTTCTGAAGGTATTTTGCCAAATTAAAATTCATTGCCGTGCAGAAATACAGCCACGGGCAAGAGACTGTGAACTGTAAATCGAAATGATGCTGGACGGCAATTATCCAGAGAGCGTTCAACAATAGGTCCCGCCAGCTCAAAAGCTGCATTAATCTACCGTCCACTCAGAACTCAGAACAGAGAGATTTAAGGAAATGAAATAAGCGTATGCATATACGAAATTTAGTGAAGCGATTTTACTACAAAGGTAAAATCTGTAGTTAGAACAAATCGAGAGAATTACTACCTCAGATATTCCCTTTGATTTCTCTTTGGCATCTAATCTTATGTGCCTGATCTAATTCAATATTATAAGATATATTTTTAATTTTGACCGCTTAAAATTCAAGTTTTTGTCTAAATAGCCCGTGAGAGTCACCCCAAAGTCCCGAGATTGCTTATTGGATGCCAACATAGCACAGTTTATGATGTGAATAAGACAATGAATAAGTGCTGAAAGACATTAAATAGCCTAAGCCCACCATGATTTTCATAGCATCCTTCAAAAATAGCAATGTCAAAGTTTGCTCATCATACTCATTCCAAAAAGCAATAAACTATCTTACTATATTGGATATTGCTTACATTATTGTATATTTTTATTGTATAATGATGTAAACTTTTGTAAACTCGAGTACATTTAATCTAACAATCTTTATTCTCACGTTCAACCCTTCCTAGCACAAAAGCAACATAGTTTTTCTTAAAATTGTGAAAGAATTTTTTTTCCTTTTCATTAACATTGTTGCATCTACTTTAGGACAACAGAAATAACTAGATGTTTCATGCATGAACTTTCGCAAAGTGTTTGAATCTGTTGCTGCCTTTAGCGCTACGGATTCTCTGGCTCCCTTCTTTCCTCGCAATACTTGCATGATCGTTTTGATTAGTCACTGTTAATTACCGTTTCTTATCTCCCTTCCGTCTAATATCTAGAGTTCTGCAAGGTTCCATTCTTGGCCCCTACTGTTTCTACTTTTTATTAATTGGCTCCTTTCATCAATTAAGTCATCTTGTGTTGTATATGTTGATGACTTCAAGATGTTTAGAGTAATCGTTTCTCTGCTAGATTGCGAGCAGGTGCAAAAGAATCTATGCACACTTGGCAGCTGGTGTATTACCAATACTCTCCCTGCAAATGTTTACATCATCATCATCATCGGGGCACTACAGCCCGAATCGGGACTTAGCCTCCTTAATATTTCGTCTCCATTCGTCTCGGTTCAGTGACCGCGTCCTGTGACCTGCTGTCAGCATCTATAGAATCCTCCCAGCACTTGCGTGGCTTACCGACTGGCCTGGCTCCGCTCGCTCGCCCCTTGAGAGATCGTTTGGGGATTCGATTGCCGCTCATTCGTTCGACGTGGCCAGCCCATTGTAATTTTTGGAGTCGTATGACGGTAGAGACTTCCGGCTCGTCATATAAGGTATACAGCTCGTTGTTGTATCGGATTCGCCATCCATCTTCTTCCCGTATTGGACCGAGGATCCTTCGCATGTTCATTCAATGTTTACGCAAGTCATTAAATGCCTTACACCTTATAATCGCTTTTTATGTTCTTTTTTCGTCTTTATGATTTTCCTCTAAATATGATCGAAACTTGAAGAACCATGACATCGTTTTTAATACTAATCTTCAATATGATCAGCACACCATACTCGTTTATCCAGTATTATACAGAAATAATAATAATATGTATCTCTTTACACTAATTGGAACTTGTTGTGTTGTATTAGATGTTTGAATCAATAAAACCGTTGCTCTTACTTTTAATTCACTTGCTTACTTTCGTAAATGTTAATATCATACATTGGTTAAAACAAAAATAAAATGGTTTGACCATATGCAAAATTTATTTTTTGAGCATCGACTGGATCAAGAACAAAGAAATTTAACAAAAAATCCGATTTACTTCTTGGCCGGCGGATTTCCCATTGCTATATCCGTTTATGAGCCTAAAAAGTTAATTTTATTAATGCTGGAATCATTAATGAAGAACCAATTATTATCAAGCAAAGAAGCCACTTACTGTAATTGTAATTCTGTTATTGCTTTGATTATTTAAAGCGATTTACGGTAAACTAAGCGAATAATAATACATAAATGTCTTTCATGCTTACATTAGTTTTTCCTTGATAGCTATTCATAGTGAGATATGGTTCGTTTACCTTTTTTCAATAACAGCATAGTTTTCATTGACTGGGCGAAAATCTTATTAGCCCGTCAGATAGGTGTCCAACCAAATCATCAATTCCAAACAAAATTAATAATTTATGAGATCGTCAAGGTGATCCTTTGCTCTAGACACTACTTTTGAAAATGAACTGGACAAGCAAGATACAAATTACATTTCGGTTCAAGAGCAAAATAAAGTAGAAAAGCTGTTCTACCAAGCAATTTCATAATAAACAAAAACAAGCTATTGCATAATATATTTTACACTTTTTTTCATATTTAAAGGTATTCACTATCGATAGTAAGAAGCACACCTTTTTGCACCAATTTATTAATAAAAAGCTTGAATACTTGGTCGGTCTCTTCACACGAAACCAGTTCCCCAAATCA
Source organism: Nemotelus nigrinus (assembly GCA_947369275.1). Classification (NCBI taxonomy): domain Eukaryota; kingdom Metazoa; phylum Arthropoda; class Insecta; order Diptera; family Stratiomyidae; genus Nemotelus; species Nemotelus nigrinus. The sequence goes on along the minus strand of OX376374.1, from coordinate 22,295,272 downwards.
AAGAAATAATAAAAACATTATCCAAACACTTGTGCAAGTAGGTACACATACATTGTAAGTGCTCAATACAAATCACACCATAGCCGATAAACGCACTCATAATGTGTTTTGTATTTTGTTTTAAACAAAAAAATCTTAATTTATGCAAATTAATCCGCCTGTACATTGAATTACAATCATATGTTATTAATTGCGATCCCATTATGAACCATCGAGACGTCTTCTTAAAAACTTTAAAGTTTACTTGAAATCATTGCGTAGCTCGACGTCTTACATTAGATAGAAGGACATTGACATTTACAAGATTGCTTCATATAAAGTCGGAAGTAATTCATAGGCAGCTGATTAGCCTTTTCAATTATTGAATAGCTTCGGCCGTCAAATCGCTTGGATGCTCACATTCTTCAAAGTTTCTGTGCTACTAGTACGTTGACTTACTAGCGTATCGCCGAACAACACTCGTTGTGGGAGGTCAGATGTTGCGCTTAAGATACTTCAAGTAAAATCTTAGGACCATTCATCGGCACAGATTACTTATTCAGATTTTTTCTTATGTTTTGATTCGTCTAGGCGCTTGTTCGGGCGGAAAAATGCCTAAACTCGTATTGAATATATCAAAATTTGCGATTGATTTGATCATCGTACACTTGAAGAGAAAAAAAATTCAAGGCGATTTCTGTTCACATTTTATTTCAATCCGATTGACGTTTCGTTAATAGTCTTTCGAGCGCGCCAAGTACTCGTATCAATATAATATCCGCTTTTAATTGTTAGCTTCTATCTACGTATTACTTCCGAATTGATTTTCAATTTAAATCGAACTTTTAGCAATAATGAGAGGATTGCGGTGTGATATACCATTGAAAAGATACTTGAGTTTGGCAAGAAGTTAATCGGATTTATTAAATTTGGTTAAGTTTAGTATGCGGTATGAACAGTGCAGAGGTGCTTCGTTACTATCGTTTTAATATCTTCATGTAGAAGCAATAGATTGATGGTAACATTTAATAGATTTCGATAATTTAGTGAAACACAAGGCGAGCGAATGATCATAAGAACCTGATTAGATACCAAAAAAAAGATACTTGTTTGTTCTTCAATCGACCTAATGCAAAGTCTTCCGCAAGTTTTCTCGAAAATCTGAACGAATTCCGCATATTTACATCTATTCGAATTTTGTTTTCAATAAAAAATGTTTTTTAATGACATGCATTTCAGACTGTCGTCTGTTGAGGCTCCTTTTGAAATACAAGCAGTAATTTTCAAAAGGAATAAATTCTCGCAGTTTATTATTCGATTGTTTCCATAACATTTTAAAAACGATCCGGTATTTGAGCGTTATTGACAATGAAGAAACAAGTTTAGCGTAGTAGATGAATTTGTACGGATGATGCGCACGATGCGAGTCTGAAGGTCGAGTCAGACCAGTATTTAATCAATGTATAAGATTTGCATAGTTTTTATCATCGTATTTAATAAAAACTGAATGAAAGCTACGTTTTAAATGATTTATTGACGTATAGTGTTTAATGTTCCATAGTGTCAAGAAAATGTCTCTTATTGTAACATTGCTGGATACATACGGCGTGAGGTTAATGCCCTCTGGTTATTCGAATGTATTCATCATAACCTTGCACCGAGAAAAGTGAAGTAAGGGTGAATTACTTCACCAGCTCCAAACGAACCCAGTTCCTCGTCATCATAACTTTGCGACGGCTTCTTAGAATCTCGATTTGCAGAAGTTGTTATTTACTTAGTTCCAATTACATGATGTTTTATTTTTTAGAAAATTTGAGCTTCAAAGTTTCATTTGAGAAGAAAGCAGACAGCCAAGCTATAAATTACTATGGGATCGCATTGATTGATTTATTTAATAAAAATTCTAAATGCAAGCCAACAACAATTTCCCATAATGCTACTTCTCCTCGTGCGGGTTAACCTTGTATCAAGAATAAATGGTTGAGGTTTATAAACTTCACGTTAGTATGATGCAAATTATGCGAAAGAGAAAAACACAATATTCAAGAGTGCAAAAAAATTTGGAAATTTAAGTGAAGTTGTATATCAGGTCTATGGTTGAAGCTAATAACACAAATAACACAACCACAAAAATCAACTTCATTGTTTAAAAGAACCAAACGGCCAACCATCTCGCGGACGGTCCACGCGATAGTTGCCGGTGAAAACGACACAGCGAAGAGCACTGCGGGTGAAGTCTTAATAGCTGCAAAAGTAAATTTATCTAAAACTAAAACAAAAAAGTTTAATAGTAATGACTGAAATCATATAGAAAGAAAAAAAATGGGAAAAGAATGGGATGGGTACACTGAAATTTAGCATAAAAAAAATAAACTTTTATTCGGAAATCGAATTTTTAACTTCAAAGTGTTTAATTGACCGAAAACATAAATGACAGTTTTGTATATTACACATTTTTTACGTTTCTTTTCTTAAAGAAAATATATCTTTATATCATTGCAAGTTCACCTGTGGCAACGATAGGTTGTAGCAATAAATTTTCTTGTGGTAACAAATTTTTCGTGTGGTGAAGTGTGATCCCTTCAAAATAGTAATCTAAAAAAACCGCCATTATTAAAACAAAAAAAAAAAAAACATAAGAGAAAACAAGAAAGCTTCTTTAGCCAAGAAATTATACATAGAGTACATACATAGTCTTTGTCAAATTTGTTTTGGTTCTTTAGTCCGGGGAAATTTAACATGGTGCTTCGGAAAATTAGGGGAAAGCTGAATTTTGGTGTGAACTTTGGTACTGACATGCTGAACAAAATGCCAAAAGTCCCCATCGATCCGAGTGCTGCGTTACTTTTTATACGGGGGCAAAGGTGACCAAAAGTGACCTTTCCTAAATATCTCAGTAACGGTCACGTTTTCAGAAAAATAAATTTAATAGTGGTATCTTTTAGTAAAAAACTGACCAAAGTTGCCGTAGCTGCGGCAAAAAGTCTCCCAAATTTAACTTGCAGTAAGATCAACTTGCCGCATATGTTAATTTAATTTTAAGTTGATGGCAGCATCGGAATTTATTGGAGAGAATACTTTTACTTTATTTAGAATTATTTCAAGGTGGTGTCACAGCTACAGGGCTGTCAGCATATTCGTTAAATTTCTATTAAACCTGGTCCTATAAAAAAACCAATAAATTCTATCAATTTCAATTGAACCTATTTAATGGAACATGTGTTGTTGAGAACATAAACTTCAGGTGTTAAAAAGATAATCTAGTAGAGGGTTACCATTCTTGTGAAAATTTCAATTCAATCGTAAAAATTTCAATTCGGCAGGATGAGTAAAATAGAAAGTTTATCACACATTTGCATTTATTGCTAAAAAAAAACAAAAGTTTTTTAGGAGGCTCGGTGGCTTGAAGGTTTTCGTACTTGCCGTGCCCACAGAGTTGCCCACACATTCATCAAACAGCACACAATCGTATTTCTTATGCTCAGTAATATGTCCTTTGAAATTAAAAATACACAAAACATAATAATTAACTAAAAACCTAGCCAGTTTTCATTTTACTTATTTTTTCCAAACAGCAAGTTTTCACAGAAATAAAGGGGTACCTAGAAATTCACTTAAACACCCACTTCCGCTAGTCTGTTGGAGATATCTCCTTTCAATTTCAGCTCGGTCGAATAAGAATACATATACTGACAATTATTAAAAATCAATTGTACTGCCAGACTTTTTGAAGGTAGGCACTGAAGGAACAGTAACATTTAATTGTAGATGTTAAATCTGTAGCAATCTATGGAAGGTACGGCCAATTCTGATAGCATTTTTGCCTAAAAACAAGTGTTGAAATTAAAGTACTTAAAGACCTTCAGGTGTAGTGGAAGAAAGCAATTTGTAGCTAGAGAAAATTGGCTTAAGGCAACCTGCAGCAACTGCTATGCCAGCCTGATGAGAAACACTGCCCCACCTGGTCTAGGGTTGACCCACCGGGAGTATTTCAATAGCAAGCGGATAAAGTCAAAAGATAGAGACGTATATCTCTATGATAGAGACAAACACTAATTTTGCATTGGGGCTGATTTATTTTTTAACAGGTCGCTCGACTCTTTCTAGTTTAACCAATGCTACCACTGTAATGATACCATATCGAATAGTTCTAGCAGCGTTTACTTTGAATTAGCTATCAACAACTTCAGATGACACTTTAAAATCCATTTGAAAAATAAAAAACTTAAATTAAATAAAGAATCTTTGTCACTACTTGCTAAATCCGTTATCACTGTTCTGTCTGGCTTATATGCCACTGCTTTACCGCCGATGAAAATGTCTTTAACACTCTCGTGGTATTTGACACATAGTTAGTTGCGACAACATTTTTATAAATTGTTTTGGTGACTTCAATTTTTCATGACGTGTTATCATCATCTTCCTAAATTCTGTATTGACTGTTCTAGCCATCTTCATTCGAGAATATTACCCTTTTTAGTTTCACTCAGCAAATATTCGTCTTCGTCCAAACATTCCTTGTTAATTAAAGTTAATTGATTAAACTTTGATAATTCATTTTCTTTGCAGCACCAAAATTATGTTATAAAATTTTACAATTACCTTATATTTTTATCGAGTTTTTTTTTATTTTTATCTGGATGGCATATTTTCTTGACTAAAACTAATCTTAGAATTCTCCCGAATTCTCAGATCAATCAGCCACCGACAGGATGAGACGACTCGGAACAGCAATGAGATGTAATTTGTAGAATTTTATAACCTGTCGGAATATTATAGCATAATACCTGTGTATTTGCCTTGCAATGCGAACCGACATCATCTTAGGGTGATTTGAGTTTATGAAGACACTTTAATATGCTAATCAGTTTCCTATGCTTTCACTAAAATAAACCGTTTTTTGGTCAAGGTTAAATCAGAGTATGTATAAATTACAAATATTTATTTATTCACCCAAATCAATAACAATGAAAAAAATATTTATAAATTTTCAATAAAAAATATTTTAGACACATATTCGGCATTTAGTCTAACAGCTAATATAACGAGCAGCTAATGATCACCAATCTTCTCCACAACGCAAGAGAAACTTTCATCTTGATCCGATTCCTCGAAATCCGAATCAGTATCAGATGTCTTACGTATGAAATTTTCAGCTTGACTCCATATCAACACATCTCTAGAAAAGTTCCGATCAGGAACTTGTACTCCTATCTCTTTGTGAGCCGGTTCAATAGCTTGTTCAGGTTGCGGCGAGTCTTCCTCGGTCTTCATAAACTTTTGGGACGATGTTGCTTCCATTGCAAGCGAATAACCCGTGCCGCAAAGAATCTTCTGATCAAGGAATCCACGAACATCGGGATGCTCTTTCTCGAACATTGCGCACCGAAGTAGAAGTATTTGATATACTTGATCATATTCCGCGGCTGCATCCTTCTGAAGAAGACGATTTCTTTCGCTATAATAATTACCATAGGTGACCGCCTTCATACCTAAATCAGGTATATAATTGGGATAGTTTCTACGCTCGTAAACTTCCTCGACTATCTGCCTCATGGCCCCTTGACTATACTCGTTGCCTTTTTCTCGGGCATATTTCAGGCGTTCTAGTCGAAGCTGCTCCGGAGTTTTTGATTGCTTAGTACGTGGTTGTTGTACTTTGTTTGCAATAATCTTCCTGATCGAATCATATAATCTCGAAAGTTTAATTTCACGCATAGATCGTGCAATTGATGCGTCCACTAGTCGACTTGACCACTTCAATTGGGCATACTCTTGGTGCAAGCGCTGTAGTTCAGCCGACCTTTTGAATAGTCGGTTTTTTGATTGAGGTCTGTACATTTCTAAAAATTTGTTTAATGCTTTTTCTGATCGTAAAAAAAAAATTGATTAATTTAAAACTCTAAAAGGTAAATTGCGAATTTGCTTGATGTTTCGTTAATATAATTTGGATTTATTCATTTTTTGGATGTCTGTAGAATCAAGGATCACTAAAATTTTTGAATTTATATTTTGACTTATATGAGCTTACGAGATTTAAGGGTGGAATCTAAGAGAGAATTTGGTGTTTTTTTATCAAATGCACACAACGTAATAAAATTTTAATTACCACCTTACGGTATAGATTGTAAACCGAAAGGAGGTTACTATTAATCATTATCCAGTAATCAAAATAATCTTAATATATAAACTTAACCATTAATACACATTAAATTAAGAAAATTAAGGAATTATATTCATTTCCATGCAAATTTCACCCTGTTGAATGTGTTACTGTGCATATTTCTCCGTCACATAGCGTTTGTTTATTATTTATATATATATGTATTTTATGTGCTTTGTAGTGAATGAATGTTTTTAGTGAGCTGACTTGAATCTGTTTTACCATCCCCATTCTATTGTTGTACGTGGTGATTTCTACTTGCCTTCTGTTCAATGGGATCTCTTGACCTTAAAAATTTCGTTTTTTAATCTACTCTCTATTGTCCTCTCTTCATTTCTTTAGTTTTGTTCCTTTTCCCCAGTTTAATTGTTTTTAATTATTTTTATTTATTAGATTTTAATTTTTTTTGTTCCTTTTTTCCTCTTATCCATCTCTATTTCCATCATTATATCCCATTGAGTTTTCTTTATTAGATAGCCCACGCATAAAGAGCAGAACTAAGTCGATTTATAACTGCTGAGCTCCGCTTTCAACTGGTTTTCTTTTTTTTGGAGGTTTTGATATTAATGAAATCCTTTTTTCTTTTTACTTGATTCCCTTCTGTCTAAGTTAACTTCTGTGTCTCGTCTTCTTCGTAGTGCCTGTCTTCACTGGTTTCCTGTGGCAGTTTCTCAAGCGCTTAACGAAAATGATAAGGCCTGAAATGAATTTCTCCGACCTTCATCTGATGAAGCATTTTAGCGTCACTAGTTTTTGCAATTAGTGGCTAAAAAACAGTTGAAGAGGTGAAACAAAGGTACTTCGCCCATATTGAGCCGTGTCTTTCTTCTAATAGCTCGAAGACTTTCTGGTCGTTTGCTCGTTCCCTCAAAACAACTAACCGATTTCACGGCTCTGTTTTGCTGCAGGGAACTGCTACTTCTATAATGATTTATTTGGTAGGGTTTTTGCTTCTTTCCCCTATGCTTTTGCTCCTTTCCCCCTTTCTCCTCTCTGTCCATATCTTTTTATTTATTTAAAAAACACGTTGTTCATATTTTATATAGTTTCTATATTGTGATTATTTTTCTACCTTTTCAGAGTTTTTATTTTATTTCATGATAGAACTGATTTTCTACAAATATTTTTTTCGAAAATAAATAATCAAATCTATTAATTGTAAATTTTCCTGGTAAATTAAATGACATTTTCCATTTTTTCATCTATTTCTAGTTGTTATAGATTATAATACCAAACGAAGGTATTTGCCCCATGCATCATCATATGTCCCTACAATTGTATATTGTTCTCTGAAGCTGTTTAAATAGCCTTTTTATCTACTCAGAACTTTTGTCAATTACTCATATAGAAACGAAACACAGTAAATAAGTTACATAATAAACCTTTACTTTTGTCTTTATATTATACAGCATTGTTATATACATTCATTTTAGGATTTCACCATTTTATAACGTCACATTAATATCATCAACACATTCTTAAATGCTTTAATTGTTTTGGAATGTTTTCATCATTTTGACTAGATATTGTAAAGCATAATATGTGTTATGTATGTACGAGACATTAGACAGGCATGCACAAACATCGATAGATATGACAAACATCATAGTCTATAAACTACACTTTTTATATATAAGTCACAATTTCGGGAGTGTGATTTTGTAGAGCTTTTATCAAAAATAACAAATCGAATACATGTATGGTTCATGTAGAAGTAAATAAACATACGTTCAATGGCTTTAAGAGAATGAAAAGATATTCTCAAATTTGGTCATTCTTTCAAAAATTCCTGTCTGGATTGATGTGTTCAAAACTTTAAAAATTTGTTCAAAATGATTTATGGAATGGATCTGTAGAGTCTGAAATACGATATAAAATATGATGCTTAAATAAGATGCAGAAAACAATAATAAGTTACAATATGGTGTAAAAAACTTTCTGTTAGTATTTGTATGCATTGCCATTGCCATCAGCTTCAAAAAATTTCTTTAATTATATTTATTAACGTTGGTTTTTAATGTCATGTCGGCTTTGGTTTTCTTAGTATAACTGATAATACTAAAGTAAACTATTTGCTAGAATTTATTAGCTACACAAAACAAAAAAGCCAAGAACAAAACGAATATCCAAAATTCCACGACTCATAAATAAATACCTATAAAATTTTCAAAACATCACAAGTGTAGCTAGAAAGCTTCAGTGATCAATTAAGTGTTGCTTTTTTCTCTATGGCTCGACATGTTCGTGAACAATAATTTATACTTAAAAATATTTTGTCAAACAATTAGTCTTTATACAGGCTCGAAGCAACCGATAATTTATATAAAATTTACAAAACAATTGTTGTTGCCATCAACCATATTTCCTTCTTAACCAACTCAATAAAGTTATCCGAAAAACGCTTCATTAACTTATTTTTACTGTGTGATACATTGAACAAGTGTAACATACACTTAACATTTACACAACTGCAAACAGAATCACATTTACTTTGTATGAGAAGGTGTTATTTTGGGGATTATTGGTTTTAGTTGCCGAATTTCCGGGAACATTTCTAACATCACAATTTCCAATAGATCCTGAGAAGAAAAAAAGGAAAATAAACTCAATACTGCATATTAAATTAAGTGGAAGATATACGAAGTCGTTTGAAGTAGATTAGCCTAGGGTACTTCAATTCTAGTTTGGAAAGAGACTAACCGGGTACTTTTGTCTTTATATCCTAAGAAAAACACAAGCACTTACATAAAATAACTGCTTATTGTACGTTGAATTTTGTGCCGCTTGAAATATTTTCAGTGCACCGTGTTTTGCTGTTTGTGCTCCGACCAGATTGCACAGAACTTCAGGTATATTATCGATGAGTAAGGCTTTGGCTGCATTCGTCGTCATCTCTTTCATATCATCAGAACGCACAGGATACGATGACGCCAACACGCCACCCGGCCAGAAGGATTTCAACGCCGTTGATGCGTAAAAATGCAACATTGATTCATCGAACAATGAATTGATCGACTCTCGAATTTGCCTATCAATAACAGATTTTTTTATAACCTGCAATCTACAATACTTTTTAAAATCAAATACCTGTTAATTGTTCTACCGTATGTGATTTGTACAAATGATATTAGACTTCGGCGAAGCCATTTGAATAGTCCGCCCATATCGAAGATTTCACCCATTAAGGCATACAATGGTTCAGCTATTGAGTCTTTACTGTCGGCGTCAGCATGCAGCTTAGAGTTATTATCGGATTCAATTCCATCCAGGTACATTGATATGTCGTCGTCTTCACGGTGCCCAGTCAAGCCCCAAAACGGATCACTTTTAGTCGCGTCGGATTTGCCAGAATCGCTTTTAAATAAAGTCGAAAGTGAAAATTTCGATTTCTTCGGTGATGGTGTCGTTTGTTTCAGGTGCTCAGAGCTCGGACTTAGAAACGCATAGATTGCTTCGCTGCTGTTTAGGTGATCGTTTTCAAGTATGAACTGAAACATACAGTTTCAGTTAAATTTTCAGAAACATAAAGTTAGTGTCTTGATATAGGGTTGCATAATATGAAAAGGAGTATAATTTGTGTGATAAATGGAAACATAAATTTCCCAAAAATGTTTACATAAAGGAAGTAGTTGGGCCCAAACTGAAGCCTTTTATACTTTATCTCTTCCAAGACAATAAAGTATTTATATTTCAACTAGATTCAGATCCAAATCATGTGACTACAGTGTGATAAACATTTTCGTCTTGAAAGAGAAACTTATAAGTTATAAATAAAAGCAATTGAAAACTTAAAAATTTAGTTATCTTCATGAAAAGACGTTATAAGGCCATAATTAAAGCTAAAGACCACTCAAATAAGTATTAATTGACATTAATATATTGCTTGTATATCTCATTTGTTCTAGCCTTAATGCCTACAACCGCCATTGGGGAGCTGTGAAAAGTAACAAAGCTGAGATCTAGCTAAACAATTACATCACAGATGAACAATAAAGCTTGCATGTCCCCAATTAGCCTACGCACCTCTGAACTTTAAATAGATATAGGGATCTCACATGTACTCAACCAATATCTGCATACCAACGTCCGTCCAACATCAAGCTGCCATCTGACCACAAGCCGGTCCTCTTTCGAATAGAGAACATTTACATTGACGACCCCGTATGAGAGGAAAATCGTCAACTGGGAAGCTTTCCGAATTTTACTGGCCGAAGTCGTCAGTTTAGAAATACCCGAAGCGGCCAGCAACAGTGGAATCAAGAAATTTTCTCACCAATGTCAGGAAGCAAGTAAAAGAGGACAGCAGGATTCTAATTCCGGAAAATGATGAGCACAAACCTTATGGCTTACCAACTACATACATATAACCCAACACCAGAATGAGCAGTGGATGGAGTTTGATACAAAACATCGAGCTGGGGGAAAACACTCTATGGCGACGGTTTCAATAGTTCAAGACCGAAAACAAACAATTCATACCACCAATTTGGAGCACACTGGATCTTAAATACAACAGCGCAGATAAATCTAATGCTTTTTCGGACTCCTTGAAGGCACAATTTCAGAATAAAATCTCATCCGAGGACGAAAAGAAAGAATGCATCGATCGAGCGGCCGCAAGCTTTCTCAATTTGAAAATCGGGAAGTATAGCCGATAAAATCTGCTGAACTTGAGGAATTGAAGATTTGGTGAGCGGATTGAAACGACGAAAGTCAGCTGGGATAAACAACATTAACAACATTTGCATGGCACACCTACCAGAAAACATACCATAACGGACATAATCAACGTCATAATCCATCTGAGGGAGTATCCAGATGCATGAAAAGCCCAAATTCACTTCGAGTCACAGTGTTGTGTGCAGGTCTACGATCAGTGGAAACTGTTACTTAAAGATGTCGAAAGAGTTTTTCTTTCCAGAGCTATGCCGAATGAGAATCCGTTTCAACACTGTGTAGTTTCAACAACTCTGAAATAGAATCCCTTTGAATGTTGTATAGTTTCAACTGCTCTGAAAGAATTGCAGAAAAAATTCCCCAGTAAAGTGATTTCTAAAAACTCCATGTTCTGCTGGCCGCCAGTCTCTTGACTTTCTGCGCATAATTTTTTTCTTGTGGAGATTTAAAAAACACAAAACCAACAAATTCAAATGATTTAAGGCAATCCCATCGAACGATAATTAAGGCAATTCCCGCTACACGCCTCCAGGCAGTAATGAATAATTTGTAGATAAGATGCCGCATATGCATCAACGAGCGCGGCGGCTATTTAAATTCAATTTTTAAATCCTAATAAAAAACTGAATGAAAAAGTATTATTTTTCAAATGAATAAAAAATTGCAACAATATTCATTAGTCACCCTGTATTTTGTTTATATTATCTTTTCAATGATATCTAATTTTCGAGAAAAAAAACTATTTGTTATGAACACATAAACATTAAAAATAAACTTTTCCCCAGTAAGTTCCGACAATTTTGCCCAACTACTGTATTTGCCTTTTATGATCTAATTTACTTTTTTGTTTCTTATTTCTACATATTTTAAAAACGAATTCCACTTACAGATAAATATTTTTGTATCTGTCCTTTAGCCTTCTCCATAGAGCTCTTATCGTTCTTCAAAAAGAAAAGCTTAAACGTATTGGGCAAATCAAATGATTTCAGGTCACTGCACAATGGTCGTAGCTTCCTTTGAAGTTCCTACAAAACCCAAAGAAAAATATAGTCAAATAAATATTCAAATACTTTTCCAAAATTATCTTACATGAAACTGATTAAGAGATCGTAGGACAACCCAACCACTTGATATACTTTCTTTTTCAGTTCTCCCGTTCGCCATTGGTTGTGAATGATTCGTATTGATATCTTCATCGACATGCACTAGAATCATGAATTGCGGTGATTCTTTATCGTCTGAAACCTCAACACTTTGTATATTGGCTTTCCACTTGCCCAGGTGCTCGCTCCATGCGTCGGTACGTATTAGATGTGCCTCGATTTGCCGTTTCTCACCCCTCAGCCAGTCCACTTCTTTTTCGAGTATCGATAAGACTTTCGATTCTGGTTTCACCGACGATTTCAATGCTTCCAAAGCTTGATTTTTATTGTCTAATCGTTCCTGAAGTTGCTCTAGCTTATTACGAGCATATGTTGAGTTTGTTGTGAAATCAATGGTACAGTCATTTTCAAATATAGTCGTCTGATCGTCTTGACTCTCTTTTATTGAGCCCAGAGATATGTCTTTGATGTCTTCGGAGGTAAGAGCTTCTTTAAGCTGTACGTATTGTTCACTGAGCAGAAACGATGGGTAGTACTTTTCTTCCAAAGTTTTAAGAACGTTCTTTTGAATATCGTAAAATACTTCAGCACCAGTATCACCCAGCATAAAGTTTTCAATTTTCTTGCGCTCTGTCTTGTCTACGATGATTTCGGGCATAGGTGCACGTATATAAGTATAAAAAATCTCAGCGCCCAACTGATGCCACGACGACTTTGGAGCGTGTTTCAATTCTTCCACAGATGAGTAGAAGCCAACAAGTGTACTGGCTTTGACTGGCTCGAGAAAAAGTGTCAAGTAACGCCTACCAATCACAGTTGAGAGAATATCCTGCATAGATAAATTCTGAGAACATGAGGCAATTGTTATGAAAACCAACTTGATCTATTCAATTTTGTAATTTCTCACCAAATCATTTGTAAAGTGTCCGTCCCAACCCAACTTCATTAAATTCTTTTCGCACTGCGATTTCGCATAGCTCAGCTGTTGAATGTAGCGCTTCAATCGCACTGCTGCTGAAAGCTCCGACCGCGAAAGACAATTCTCTTCGCTGTCCGGATCCAAGCCTTTGGCTCGCTGTAGATTCTGCATTGTTGTGGCATGCATTAGATCATTGATAATGCTTGTCCTGATTTGTGAGAGCTCTTCGAGACTTTGCGAGTTCTGTATTATTTTCAAAAAATCCTCGAAGCTCGCTGCATATTCGTAGCTGCGCTTATTTATCGCGGCCGTCGCAAGACGACTCTCGATATTTTGAACAATTTTCTGATTAATATAATCTGGTGATGTGATCATTTTTATCATAGGAAAAAATACTAGAAATATACACATTACAATGGCTATACATACAACTCATTGAAACTTTAAATTTCAAGTTACTTTTATATGACAGTATTTCACTGAGTAAAACCTTAAGTGGAGAGAGCGAATATCCTCGTGGCAGTAACAGAATTATCATTATTTCACTCAATCGCTGTAGAAATTGCAATTCACGCTCTTCAGTTTGTAAATAGGAATTAACTGCAAATGTTGGTTGCGATGTAGCTTCTAGCCTACAAATTTCAACGATGACATAAAATTATGAATCTTTTTTGTCTTATACAAAATCACTTACGCTCTAGCCTCAGCTATTCGGATCTTCTCTAAATGGACCGTCACTTTTGTGACCATGTCGACAGCAATCATTTTTGCGGCATCGACCTTTATGGCACGTTCCTGTAATTTGTTGATTCCATTCCAAACGTCTTCTCGCAATACATCGATTAAGAGTTTGGGTCTTGTGACGACGTGCCTAAGATATTCACGTGTATATGATTACTAATCATTTCGCAAATATAGGTATAAAATATTATATTTACCCTAGCCATGGTGATACAAAATCTCTTAAAGTATACTCAACAATTTGTTGTAGCTGTAAATCGACGGTCTTGCCAAAAATTAGAGGTAAATTCGATGGATTCTTAATTGGTTCAGGTGGGTCGAAAATACTGGCTCTGAAAAATGAATTACAACATTTGATTGTTGCGATCTAATGTTGATAGTGAAAAAGTACCTTGTTGCATTGTACAAAATGTTTGACGGCTGATGATTTCTAGGTGCTTGTGCTTTCGATGACAAACAGAAATGAATGTAGATTGTTCCGAATATCGCTGTAAAATGGAGTTAAAGATGAGAAGAAGAACACATTTTTTTTTGTTCTAATCATAGTGTGGCATATATTTTAAGTTTCCAGTAAAAGTTGATTAGCTGTGCAGAAGCTTAAAATCAACAAAGCATTAACGATCAGATGAAAAGTTCGCATATTAGCAGAATTCTACATATAAACATAGTACCAATGATTTATTTCATGCCCTCTGTAAATCATATGATAGAATCCTTCATTCAAGCGAGGTTCCGGCGGCTTTTATATGTGCTATGTCATCCTCAGGTAGCAGACAATCATAGAGGCATTTTTTTATTTAGTAGCATCCTGCAGGTAAGTAAGGCTTTCAAAATGGATAGGCATAAGAAAACCGATCAGCCTATTTCAGGCTGATATAGGGCGAAATTGCTCTACCTTGCATCACATTTTTGTCTTACACATTTGTACCAAGAATTATTAGAGAAAACAAAAATAAGCTGTACCTTTTCTTGGTTGACTTACTAGCCCCATTCGATACTATTAGTAGGAAGCTGCTATTTTTCAAGTTCTATAACTTTATAGCTACGAATATACGACGAAAACTACGAATAAACGAAGGCTGCAGTATGGACAGGAAAAGGAATGGCTAACTGATTTGGCACAAACGCAGTCTACATCAAGGCTGTTACTTAAGTCCTTCAATATGTTTTCTCTTTTTTAACGATTGATTAAAGGCCTTAGCTCTGTACTTCTAGTACATTCTTAAAGTAGCCAAAATGCCAGAATAGCCGAAGCGAATGCTACTATTCAGACTTACAATAAAAACATTGTGGTATACGGATGTTTTTTTGCTAGCGCAGTATCGAAATTGCAAGAGCATCCAACTTGCGAATTTATAAAGAGAATGGAATTAGTTATGGAACGAAATTGTATCGAATGGACTGAAAACTTATCCCGAAGAGAAATTTATAAAATTTCGGACCACCAGTTATGCCAAAACAATTACTTCCGTAAATTTAAATGATCCTTAAAGCAAAAGCAGAGCTGTTTAAATTGAACTACATACCCTACGATGGAAATCAATCGCAACTTTGTTACCTGTGTAGTCTAGGAGCAAGGAAGACATATTGCATTTTATCGGCGAATATACTGCCAGAAACTTGACGATCAATAATTGGCAGGAATACTTTAGCTTAAGAAGAAATCAATGAACTGCTGAATGGAAGAATGTGGCACGCGCTACGGTGCATATAAGTGTAGGATATTAAGTATAGGAATAATAACAAATAATTATAAGCATCGGATATAGACAGCAGCTTTTTAATTTCAGGTTTTAATTTGAAGCTAAAAACAAGCACTAATAACAGGGAAAACTTTGTTGTAATCTTTTTTTCATATTTATTTTCCAATAATGGCGATTATGTCTTACAAGCATTATCAAGTGTACTAGGATCCATTTACCTTATTTTCTTTTGTTTAATTATTTTATTTCTTTGGTACGAAATTTGAATCAATGGTAATTCTGATTGTGACTAAACTACGGTATATCTTAAATACAGAATTATAATCTAAGCATGATTACGTGTGATTTAAAAGTTTAAAACGATTACTAATCTGACAAACGACTAAGCCATGTCACTGGGTGTCCGTTGATAAAAATTCTGGATAAAAAGTATATTATGAATTATAAATAAATCATTCATAATGGAGAATGACATCAAATATAGAATTTTATTATAGATCATCTCTATTTGTAAGAAACAAAAACGAGTTACAAATGTCCCAAACGACTTCTTTCGATCTACAAGGAGCAATATGTAAGGCATCCTTCTTCTCTTTTCAGCCGCAACAATAACAATATATAAGCCGAAGCACGTGGTCAGGCGTCCTCTGCGTGCAGCGTCACCTCCACGATCGTCTCCGACGTCGCAGGGCCGATTGCAGAGAAGAACGATTCCTAATTTTCCCCATTCTGTCAAGGTATTTCATCGTGGTTAGGATTAAGCGAAGATTTGATGGCGCCGATTAACCTATACGCCGATATCTGTTATGCTTGTAGCTTTAGCGTTCATCTCAAAGCGTAAGCATTGGCACTCGTGCAGTTGTTATCGCTCTTTCATATTACAGGCATGGGGAAGACAAAGACCTTTCAAACTAGATTTCAAGAAATCGATCGCATTAACAGATATAATTAAATGCGTTTCAGACGAAAACCACGTCTTTTTTTGATCCCCCATAAAAGGTTTTTCAATAGAATTTCATAAAATATATACACCTAGAGAAATAATATAAATTTCCAACATACATCCACTTCGAGTACAAGAGGGTAGGTTTAGTTAGATCCTAAAACTCACGTATGTATATGCGATTCACATAGTAATCACTTTGTTTACTAAATAAAATAACATTTTTGAACGTGACTTATGATATTCATGACAAATCAACTATTCATCAAAATACTAATTCATCACTTCATTCGGCAATACCTATTTAATCCAAAACAGTCTAATCATGATAGCGATTTGAAGCTAATTTGCAATCTCTAAATGCAATGTAATTTATTCGTCATGTTAATTTGTCTTATACTATAATTTTATACGCCCAATCGACAATGAGCAGATCCGTGTTTATCGAAGAAAAAATATTTATATACTGAGTAACATGTTTTTACTAGCGATGAGTGGCAACAGATTGCCAGAAAGTCAGCAAGAAATATTTAATCGCAGCCTCGTATTTAATATGCAACGAAGAAAAAATAAACAGATAGATAAGGAGCAAGCGCGAATTGCTACATGAGATGCATTATCAAAATATGCATTTAATTATACCGACTAAAGAATAATTACGAACGATGTCAAATTTTGATATCGAATCCAGAAGAAATATGATAGATTGGGCGGCAACAATTTAATATGAATAGAGTGCGATCTGAGTAATTATAAGTTATAAGTTATAGTTAATAATTTAAGTTAATCAGGACACTGGTCATAAAATGCAAAATATAATCATGATCATTATAGATTAAGGAATCCCATTATCGACTTACCACATAGAACTAGAATAGCCGAGTAAAGAACAAATAAAAATACATAGAAGAACACCGGATAATAATAGATAATAGCTGTTATGACAGTTAAAATTCCACCAAGCCAGTAGATAAGATTCATTTCCGCCTGATAATCCTACTGGGCGGTTTGGTTTCCGAACAAAATCTTTTTGCTCGTCACCGCATCAACCATTTATGTCTGACGCAGTTGTGATAACTTGTCTCCAGTCACTCGATAAACTAAACTTGCGTAGTGGTCCATCACATTTTTATCACATCCTAACTAATAAGTCATTTACGCTGCAGTATGCACATTAAAACAAATTAAATTATTCGAAAGAACTATGTGAGACTTTCATTTGCCAGAGTCAAATTTAACTTGTTTGAGGAACCGACAAACCCAAGTATTCCGTATGTTTAGTTTTTGACAGATTCTGAGTTTGACGTTCCAAATAGCGAAGTGTTGTGTTCCATTCTCGGAATCTGGAATGGGCTCCATCAAAAAACACGCATGCGCAAAATGATTCACCTGTATAGTAGAATCGTTCAACTTTCGGGGATCTCCCGCATAAACTGATTACGTAGGCTCCACAGAATTTATGTTTTTAGAAAGAACGGTGGGTGATACGGCAGCGGTCGTTGATTCGCATGCTCGCAATAAACGTGCTCAATTTTCTTCTTCGTGTTTAAATATTTTTCATCGATGGTGCTAGTGTTTATACGTTTATTTTCAACTTTTTTTCATTTGAAAGAGGCATACAATTTGAAAGATTAGAATCTGCTCATATGAACGAAAATAACGTTTCTTATATGATCTACCGCCGAGTAATTGCCAGTTAGTAAAAACGGAACACGACAACTCACAATTCATATCCTGGCCAAGTAAACCCCATATTTCTCTATCTTCAAACCCGCCAGTCAAATGACAGCCAGCTGGGTTCGATTTCGTCGATTTCTACGTTTCTGTTGTTGAAATGACAGTTTTCGTTCCCGGCAAAAGTTACCGGCGAAAATTTTATTGTTGATATTCGGTGGGTACAAACTCAAATTAAAGCTGGTTGTTATTCTATTTTGCAAATCTGGATGAATCTGGTGAAGTCATGATTGCCGCCTCAGATGCTCTGGTTCGTATAATAATTTACTACGAATTTTAGGTTATGCTATAACATTTTTAGTAAGTGCTAAGAAGATGCTCCTAAATATACGAATGCTTTTATTTTAAGATTAATTTTTAGCTTCAGAAGAGCTGTATATATTTATTTTATGAACCTTTATTCAATAGCTAGTGTTCTTTCTTTGGTATGTATCGGTCTAAAACTATGCATTCATCTGTTTAAATTTGTTAATTAAGGCTTTTTAACACACACTCCAATCAAAATGCTAGTTATTAGTCAAAAACTAAAGCAAACTATAGAGAAATGAACCGTTTTGGGATACTTTCATATAAGAAACACAAGCTGCGATTTTTGTGCCTTCATCCAAGAGCTAGTTAGAGTAGGTAGCATTGAAAACATCAACAATCCTGCCCCAGTAGTTGTTTTTTATGCTATCTACCCTAACTACCTCTCTATAAAGACACAAAAAACGCAGTTATAGTAAACTTTCTTAATAAGCTGCTTCAATTTTCAATACAGGGATTCGAGAATAATTTATTTGAAAAAATCATACTAAAAACGATTTTCATACACTCAAATTTCAAAGACAAGTTCTTAACTTCGCTCTTTCCCCTTCGCAGGAATTTATTCCTCGAGGGCGTCAGGCGGTGGAGGAGCACCCTGGACCCTTATACAAGAAAAAACAAAGGAATATACCCAACGAACATGTGCTCTTACATCGTCTGCAGAACGTTAATATCTCGTCGGATGAAGATTTCAATGAGTCCTGGAGTGTTCGGGAAATTTACCGTGATCTTCACGATTCCAACTTAAAGGAAAATGAAACTGACTCTCGTCCAGCTAGTCCCAACTATATGGTCGATTTCATAATCAATTCCGAAGAAGAACTGTACGTGAAGGGATACACTGCAGTTTGGTCAAAAGGTAATTCTAAATACTATAAATACTATTTGATGTTAGCTTCAAGTATTGAAACATCATTATCGTAGGCATTATGTATGAACCGGACATGAACTTGCCGAAAAAGTGTTTCACATGCGATACACCAATCAAGTTTGCATTCTTTTGCGACGACAGCTTCCTGAAAACTGACGATAAAAAGTTTGACGAGAAACCGAATATCCTAGAAGAAAAAATAGGCTCAATTGCTATTATCGGTAAGTGATCGGTAACTTTATTAGGTTCATTATGTCTTGGGACTCGAATTTGCAATGTTATATGTATGTATACTAGCATTATCGTTAACCAATTTAGAATTTCTGCGTCCACTTTCGCCTGCCTGCTCAGAGTCATTTGTGTTTGGCGGGTGTAATTCAGATTGTATTCTAACCAATTCTTCATCTGGTTCTTAGGATCCCAAAGACAACTTTTAGCCAATCGGTCTGAATTCCTTTTTGATTTACTTTTATTTGTCATGTAATATAATTAAGTACAGACATCAGCTACTTGATTCGATTTATTTAAATTTACTTAAGATGATTTATAAGTAATAAAGGTAATTGGGCGGCGGCATTTTCGAAAATATTGCGGAAAAAAGCTCTTTGGACAAATGCATGTGTGCGTATATGTTGCAACAACCCCGTTCTAAATTCAGTTGTCCCCTGCGTATAAAAGTTTATTTCCATTTATATTTACCAATTATATTTTATATGATATAGTCGGATTTCTAGATCTTAATTTACGTCTTACATTTTCATTCGAATCTTGAACCGGTGCATCATTAATCTGCTGGTTTTCATTACATCTAACAATACTATTTCTGTTATATAATGCAGGATGGATTTTAAAATTTAGATACCTGAATAGCTCCAGAATATAATTACTTTTAGAAATATTTTAGCTTTTGCAGGAAATACTAAAAAAACCCTCACCATGGCCAAATTTTTAATTTATATTGTCGTTTTTGTCTTAGTAAATTATCTTCCAAAAATAGATTGGTGATATTTTTTACACGAAGTACGGGGTGGCTGACGAATATTGCTGCAAGAAACTCAAATAATTTTTTTTTGGATTCACATGATTTATTTTTTCTTTATTATTTGCAAAATAATAGTCTTATTCAGTTTTTTTATTGGGTTTGAAAAAATAATTAAAGTTAAATAGCCTCCGCACACAGTGACGCATGTGCGATATCTAATCGAAAATTTAGGAGTGTCGTTAATCGTACGCCTAAAATCTCTTTGGACGGAAGTCACAGAATTAAATGCGTGATAGCGGAGCACAATCCAATTTCTTGTTTGATTACCCCAATCGCACATTTTTGTAAAATTTAAAGACCAATCTACAAAATAAAAAAGGAACCGATTAATTAAGAAAAAAAAGAATAAAAAAAGTTAGAAAAAAAGTTAGTTAAACGGTTAGAAGTTACACCATCAATACCCGAAAAAAAACAGTCCATAGTTCTTTGAAATATAGCTGGGGCAGGGGCCATTCCATACACCACGCGGGTATAGTGGAAAGACCTTTTAGTTGTTGAAACAGTTGTTAAATTTCAACAATATTCTGGCAAAATCAATGGTAATTAATTTTAGAAAACTCGTTACCCCGACGCAATTTTGCGAAAATTCGTTCAATTTTAAAGAGTGGGTATTGCTCTATATGTAGCTGTGAATTAGGGTTACGTAAATTCTTAGTGAGCAAATTCATAAATTCTTCTGTTATTTCTTACTGTACCATAAGAGAAGCTATGCAATACATATGGCCCCACTGACTTTATGATACCGATTCAAGTACATACAAAGATACTAGTTTGTCGATTTCAGCATGAACTATTTCCGTATTGAAAATGGAATTTTACGCGGTCTAAAAAAACTTTGGATTTATATTCTGTTTTAATTTGAAAGAAATCTTGTGGCCGTTAAAAATTCCTGGGCTATCATAAAATAAATCACTAGAAGTGTTCAATAATTTGTTCAAGTCTGAATTCTGTTTATCGAAGAAATGCAGCTCGCCCATCTCGACACTAAAAGCATACATGAAATCCCTGCTC
This sequence comes from Nemotelus nigrinus, assembly GCA_947369275.1. Classification (NCBI taxonomy): domain Eukaryota; kingdom Metazoa; phylum Arthropoda; class Insecta; order Diptera; family Stratiomyidae; genus Nemotelus; species Nemotelus nigrinus. Next base: position 22,274,080 of record OX376374.1, on the reverse strand, counting down.
AAAATTGGGGGACCGACTTTCATTCTCAATTATGTATTTAAGTAAAATTTGCCAACATATACCGGTTTTATTAAACTGCCGTTAGAACTCCATAAACTTAGGTTTGCATTTTTTTACATTTCACATATTGAGAAATATCTTTCAAAAATTCCTTAGAAATAGCAGCTTCACTATCAATTTCTATTTCGAATCAATTAATAGTAGCGACAGTTGTAATTGATGCTTATTTTGAATTTGTTCTGAAACAAAAGATAGATATATTACCAGTTTCTTTCAATTTTTGCCGCGTTGCCAATTTCATTGCTACAATTTCATTGCCACGTTTTTGGTGGTTTTCGCTCTGCATATCTTCTTTTAATGCCCTTTTTGATTGCACTTGTCGCAAACATAGTATTTGAATTTACACATCTCGGCTGTATGGTTCTTTAATTCAGACACTTTACATTTCGCAGCCCTGACTGCTCAGATGTTACGATTATAGTGGTGCTGTTGTTTTTTCCGATTATAATTTTTGCACCCTGGTTAACTGACATCCTCGTCGCCACTTAGTAGTATATTTAAATAAAAAATCAATTACTCGAATTGGAAGCGTTTACTTTAATATACTTAAGATGACTTACAAGCAACAATGTTAATTGGTCAAAATTGTCGAAACAACTGCGGGAACAATTCTTTTTGAACCGATACATGTGTCGGCATACACAAATATTACCTATCCAATATTCTGTGGGGGTATGTGTCTATAAAGTTATAGAAGATGTACATGCAAAAAACTATTCTTAAAGTCAGTCCCCTAAATTTTATATTGTAAAGACAAGTAAAGCAAATTAGAAAGTGAATTAAATAGAAACATATAGGTTTGCTGTTTTACTCTGTTAGAGAAGCTATGGAATACATATGGCACATTATTAAAGTATCATACTATTCCGGTGGTGTAATGGCCAGCTTGAAGTGGTCATGGAACAAAGAAACTCCGAGACAAAAAAAAAACACCCTTTAGTTCTGATACTTTTGTCCTGGAACTGTTCTGTTTTCGCTTAATATCCTTAGCTCCTATTTGAACTACCACAATCTTCCAAACCACCCAATTTTCGCGAATATTTAGCTGTCTGTATCAGTCATGTAACTGAGATCTAAGCCACTTTTTAGCGAAATTCGCTAGATCTTCCGTTTTTGAGCATTGGCAACAAAACTATTAAAACTGTTGTATTATTTATTCTTCGTATTGTTTCTTTATATTAATTGATTGATGAAAAAATGTTGCAAGATTCATTCGCATTTTTGCAATATGTAATCGGCCTTATTCTTCATGTTGGTTACATTAAATTAATAAATTAATCTTCAATTACCATTTATTCATCTCGAATAATTTAAATTATTTTTCCCGAAGACGGTACTAGTCTCCGTACCTATAGCAGTGACGGTGAAATGTTTCAAGTGAGCATGGAATTTCCAGTTTCGCATGTATGGCACACCAAGTACGGTATAATGCTCGAGAAGGAAGCATCAAGCACTATTGTACAATTCCAATCGATTTCGATGCCAAGAGTATTTTCGCTTTCACATCCGCTAGACGAAATTTGTCCAGTTCTCAGTAAATCGCATGTCGGTACCATAAGCTATATGACGGAAGCTGAGTTTCGAATTATTTTCACGACACCTGAAAACGATATGGTACTCATGTACGACAATAAAATTGGAAAGCATTTTGTGGCAAAGTTGCGAAAAGCTTCATCAGATGAAATCCAAGCAGTGAGCGGTAAGTTTATTTGAGGTTTTTTTGATGGATCACGATTGGAGGTTTTCATGGTTCTAGGAACGAATGAAAACAGTGTTAGCGGTTTTACGATATCAAACCGTGCTGGGGTAAACAGTGTGTCACAAAGTTCAACAAAACCTTCTGCCTTCATGAAGAATACTTCTTCGATTTTGGGGAAATCGACACCCGTAAATATTACCCACAGTCCACATCTAGGGAAGTTTCCCACTAATGCGCCAGCTTCTGCTACTTCTAAGTAAGTCAAACATATTCTGGAAAATTTGGATAATAATAAGTCAGATCTACATTTAACATATACAAATCTAGCCGCACTGGTGTCCAATCACCCTTAACTCGCTTACAATCATCCATTGGGGGTCATTCAATGTCAATCCAGGATATCAGAAAAATAGGCCAGACCGAACCCTCAAAACCAATTTTACCTGAACTTATTTTAGAGCATATTTGGACCGAAAGTACGATTGGAAGGTAATAACGTTTTAAATAAGATTACCATGTATTTTTAAACATAGAATTTCCTCATCTAGAGATTTTCCCGAAGAAGCCTACAAAGCTTTCATGCATGTCGACATAGTAGCACAAAGACATCTCTGTTATTTGCTACAGCGATCTTGCAAATTGATTTTGACGCGTATAGATAAACCAGACTCACTAGATAAGCAGACTTTCGGACTGGTCTCAACAATCCCAGCTAGAGATGCTGTTTGCTTGGATGTAGGCTTTTCGAATACTTGTATGATCCTATGATAACATTTTCATCCCATCAGCGATTGAAAATGATTGTGGTACTTGCGCCATGTGGAACAATCCTACTATATACAGGTCCAGTAATGGTTAGTAAAGTGCATATTCCAGGAATCATAGTTAGTACAGTTCCAACTGCAAGCACGGCCCCATCGTTTTCTTCAGGATTTCCGAGGTATTGCCATTTTAATGCGACATAGAATGGCAAACGCCATTTAAAAATATTTCTTATAGGAGAAGCAGTCTACTGCCAACAGTGCTACCAAGCGTGGAGTCGAATTTCGAAGATGAGCTACATCTACTGTCACCTGTGCACCCTCTTCAACCGCAACCTAAGTATGTGCTCACGATTATTGTTTTTTATTAATCGGGTTTGCATCTTCATTACAGGACAGGCCTGAATTTATCTGTAAGCCTTCGAGATCCCGCTGGCAATCGATTTACTCTTGTTTACCCTGGTGGTAAAATGTACCGTATCGTTATGCCTTACATAAGCGAAACGCCGCTTGTTTCGAAAAGTATCATGGTTTTACGTCAAATTCTGCCAAAAGAATTATTTGTTCAGGTAACTACCATCGAAATTGCATTGCTATTTGAAATATGGATTGTTTTTCTTTAGATGTTTGTGAAATGGTTTGGAATTCGTAATGCGCCAGGTGCACCAGATTTCAGTTGCGAACAAGAATGGGAAAGATTCAAAACTGCGCTCTCAGGTTTGGCTGCAATTCGAGTTGAACTGACTGCAATAAATATTTGCTTTGATATTTTGAAATAGAACTTATCGGTCGGTCGTTGTCTTCGAACGAATCGGCCACGAATTCTGGCTCGGAAGAACCGAAGAAGCGTCGTAAAGAGGAAGATGAAAATGGCACTGACGAGGACTGGGAATATTTATTGTCGAGAATAACACCGAGCTTTGTGAAAGATACCTCACATCTTATCTTACATAATGATGTCAATGCGCCGCTTTTCTCTAATATACCGACTATTTTCTACGCTTTACATTTGCTTTATGAAGACTTAAAGCTGGACAGTGATATGTATGAAATGCTTAGACATTTAGTTGCGGTAAGTTGTTCGCAAATTTGTTCAAATATTCTTGAGTTCTTCTTGATGAATTACTCAAATATTCGTACATTATACATAATGTTTAATTTGAAAGCTAAATTTAGAATGTTTAAACGGTTAACTTATTTGATATTTTCTTTTTGTATGAAATCAGAATAGCTATAGTTATAAGATAATTTCATTAAAAAATCGTGAGACTTTAATTATCGAGTAATGTACGCTCCAACAACACATCAATCCATAAAATTTACTTCAAAAGTACTATTTACTATGTTTTAAATTGTACATTCATTGATTAGTTTAAGGTATACTTTACCTAACATATCTTCAAAATAGCAGGTTTTGGCTTCTCATTTTGTTCACAATTTATTTTAACATACATAATTTACTAACTTTTTACAAATTTACACACTCAAACAATTATTACCTAGTTAGTTCATCGACCTGGGATTGAATTGTCTGAATTACTTGTTGATTGAATCACTTAAAAATTAACTTAACTTACTGAACTAAATCTAGCTTACGTCTAGCTAAAAATAGCATAGCCTAATTAAACCGGAACTCAATCTAGGTGGAAACAGCGAACATAACTGAACAGCATATCCATGCTTTAGCGTTGTATTGCTATATCTGCCGTATGCACAATTGGCTGGCTCATTAGAACCACTCTTACGTCCGATATCCTGAATCAGTTTGTTTTCATATCAGTCTGTCCCGGCGTAAAATTTAATCGTCAATTCTACAAACCGGTCCCTGAGTGCCTCAAGATTTGCTTCTGATATAGTAGTTGATGTAGGGTTGTTAAACCTGTTAGGACAAAGGTGCAGAATTTTCCGTTCGAACATCTCCGCTTCTGTTATGTCAGGTTTCGAACAGGTAATCCAAGATGGGGATGCAAATGTGAGTATTTAAATGAATTTAGCTTTGGTCACCATGTCTATCTTTTTGACTAGGCCACACACTGGCGAAGCCGTTTTTTTTAGTGTTCATTCACTTTTTGGAGCATTCTCACAGGTATAGCGGCTATTTTAGCTCGAATTTGGTCTTGTAGTGCTCCTAGGCATCGGGGATAATTGCTATAGACCTCTGATTTCAGAAAGCCCCACAGGAACAATTGGTAAGAGGTGAAATCAGTGTGCAGGCAACTTGAAATCTTCTCTCAAAGAGATGAGCCGCCCAGGGAAGGTTTGTTTCAAAAACTCCATGGACACTGTCTCACTCTCTCCTGAAACCGCTTATCGTCTAATTGCATTGCCTTAAGGCCTCATAGGCCGAAAAATTCTGAAGCATAGTTAGATAACGTTCTGTTTTCGCAATTTCGGCATGACCGTTATCTTGAAATAAATAAGGGCCCATGATGCCTACTCTGGATAGGGCGCCCTAAACAGTGACCCAATTCAAGTGCACGGGTTGCTTGTGAATTTCCCTGCGATTCTTATCGTCCCAGTACTGCGTATTCTGCTAATTAACGCACCCAATTTATCTGGAAAAACACAATTGCGTCGCGGGGTATGAAGGCAATCATTTATTGACAAGATATTTTACACGTTACATAATTCTGTGCTGTAAGTTGTTGGACCACCACTACTTTATAGGGGGATGCAAATGAAGGCCACTATGGCCACGATTTAATGAAGAGAACGTCTTGAAATGCCAAGAGTAACTGCTTGTTTTTGAGCAGAGTGTCGGGTAGATTCCTGTACTGCTGCTCGACCACGCTCGACGTTTTCCGGTGTTTATTCTTATGGATGCGACTTTTCCAGTTGTCCTAATTGCTGCAGATCTGAGCAGCAAACCGTAAACGAAAAGCACGGTGGACCGCAATGATGGAGTGAGCGAGTGAAAAGTAAGTCTCGATGCACAAGGAGCGTTATTTCATAGTCCACTGTATTGTTGAGACTGAATCACGCGAGAATACATATTTCCCATCCATACCCTCCAAAAATTCGGCCTCCCAACACCTGGATCTTCACATGTCAGACATAAGAATTTGATTTCAGAAATTCATATAAGTCTACTCCAAGATAACGGAATGTAAGATTCAGAGCAATTTTAGAAGTTCCTAACAAGAAAACAACTTTTTTGCCCTTGTTGCGAATAATTTGTAGTCACCGACGCTTGAAAGGGATCCTGAACACATACAGCTACTTTTTCTACTTTATAGTTTTAGTTTACTTTATAGTAATTTCTAAGGTTGGCCAAGTAATATCAGCTTGTAGCGGGACTTGGCTCGATGCGAATATGAATTTTTTACTGCTTATAATATTTGTACACTCTCAACATAACTACAAATTTAATTAACAATAAAAAACTTACACTCTAGTGACTATACTATTTTGGCCTGCTGGCTCTTGTCGTTTATTTATTTATTTATTTATTATTTCTTGGACATTTTTTTAATCTTATACGCTAATAATACTGCTCAGCTTGCACAGTAACTGGAGTTATCTGGATAATAAATTGCTTAAAACTCGCCTTACAACCACAGATAAATCTAATTTATGCCTAATTATAATTAACTTAGCCTAAATGGACCTAAATCTTAACCTAGGTCTTATATCTACTAGATACCGGGTTTTAGGACCTGCCAGTGCAGATGCGCAGAATTCTAATATCTTTTTAGTTCGGTTAAGGTCGGTGTGATAGCAAATACTTTATTTAATTTAGCTTTAGCGTCAAGCTCATCCTTTTAGCGAAAAGAGGTCGGATGTGTTGAAATACAGATTTGTACAGCTTTGATTTTTTGCCGCACATAAGGGTTAAAAATTCAGGAAAATAGATTTCGAGGTACTAAAGGGTGGTGCTAGGATTAATCTTAGAAGTGCAGAACAAAACAGCAAGTTTCTTGGTCTTATTGCGAATAGTTAGGGATCCTCGATACTTAGAAGAATTGTGAAATACGCAAAGCTGAGTCTTACTGCTATTTGATTTGATGACCCTTTTCATTAACGTAAAGACTTAGTTCTGCCAGGTAGTATTCGAGGCTCTTCGCATATATTCATCGGTATTTTAAATATGTCAAGCCTTTTATATAGATCTAGTTTTCGTAACTGCAGGTAACTCGATAGGTTAGTTTGTGCTTTTTCTCCAGGATATCTTTAGATGGTGCTAATCGCACTAAAAAAGTGTGTTTCCTCACTGAGGTTGCTTCTCGCATGTGTTGAGTCCCTTTAACACCAACTTAACGATTTGTATGACCGATGTCTATGTATCTATATGTATCTATTTTTTAAGCGGATGAATAAAAAAATGAATTCGATTAAATTAATTAAATAAAATCAGTTTAATTCACAATTCGATCGTGTTAATTTTTTATATTCAAGACAACATCCACATGGTTTTTATCATATCTATAGATTAATTGTATTTTTAGGCTTAAAAAGTCGAATTTCAGACTAAAACCCGGACACATTATTTTTCAGTTTTTACATCAATTAGCCTCCGAAATGCAATTGCATTCATATTGCCTGCACTATTTTCTGGACTTCCCAGATCTAGTTCAAGTGACAACCAGCAACTTTTTCACCGAACAAGACGCACAACGAATGTCCAATAAAGATGTTCTTCAAGAACCTGTTCCAAACATTTTCAAGCAAATTGTTAACATAATTGAAGGAGACGAATCCTATCAATATCCATACATATACAACGTCAATAATATGAGTAGGAATATTGTGCAGGTACTTTCACATGAACCATTGATCTATGATAAAATCTTAATGAGTTTTTTATTTTGGATTTCAGTTGGTAAGCCTTATTATCCACGGAGTTTCGAAGTGTAAGACATTTTATCGTCTTCGTGAATTTGTTGGTTTATCGAAGAGAAGAAAACAAATGAAAAGGGTTTTATCGCCATCGTGGACAAAATCGGAACAGCTCATTAGTTTATTAATGCAAATGAGTAAGTATATGTGGCTTAAAAGTGTTCGAATATTCAATGGATGCATATCGAACTGAAAAAAAAACCATTGAATTGAAGCACAAATTGAGTTTTTGTTCCGTGTCAAGATTATCGAGAATATTGAACCTTGTGTTGCCGAAAGGATAGTAGCCTGGCCTGTGGGGTCATTCCTTAACTAAAAATCGCCGAAATACTAAATTCTTCAAAGGGTGGTGAAGTGATAGGATCAGCAAATTATGTTCATTTTTACTTAAAACTTGTGCAGGCAGAAACAAGTTGGATTATTACTTGCGTGGAATCAATTTAAGCAGTATTATTTGATGATGAAACTATTAACTTTGAAGCTTGAACGGATAAAGCATCGATTGCTAGCGTAGGGTTTTAGTTAACCTAGCCGTGAGTAGACGCCTGAGTCAATTCAGGGGTAAAGTGAGCGATAGAACTCATCACTCCACACTCGAGTACATTGATTGTGAATGAATTTTCTATCAACTCCAATTCCCAACCGAGGGTAGAAGTGGGACTATTTTACTTTTTCCTATAAGTTATATTTTTTCTTTTTTCGAAAATTCGCCACATTGACACTCAAGACTCTTGTCAAACTTTTTTCTTTTTTTTTATACTCAAACGGCACTATCATCTATTTTCGAAACCTTTTCATATAAATAAAATTATTAAATCATTTTTATCTCTTCAACTTTCGACAGACATCGAACCTCAAGATATTGAACACCTGCCGGGTGCAATTCATTTTCTCATTGTTCAAGGACTAGAGCCTTCGCGCTTATCGCCACCAATTGGATGGAAATCGGCTGCTTACGAGCTTATTCTTCGCTCTGAATTGTCATCACTTGCTAATAATGAAACTTCTGGTTCGCGTAAACAAAATCTATCACCATACAGAATGACACAGAGTGACGAAAAAGAAACATCTCTATCACCACGCATCTCTGCTCCCAACGAACTTATTATTATCGGCGATGACTCGAAAGTCGACGAAGATGGAATGGAGCATATAGATACACAGCTTTTGCGACTACGATTCCCCAAAGATTTGCGCGTTGCAGAAGTTTGCCGGATGCTGAATAGCTCGCAGCCAGCTCTAATTGATATAACACAGTCACTGGGCGTCACTGATCATGATTTTATCGAAGAGCAGGAGCGGCAATTGTATGCTTTGTGTACGCGGACGATGGCGCTGCCGATGGGGCGTGGAATGTTCACTCTGAGAACAACCACCCCGACATCGACAGAATCAATGCCCATACCGAAACTCTGTCTAACGGGCAAAGAGCCTATAAAGGGAGCAACGATTGAAATGCAACAAATCGAAGTGCCACCGAACATGAATTTGTGGCCTTCGTTTCACAATGGAGTTGCAGCGGGATTAAGAGTAATGCCGAATGCTAAAGACATCGACTCGACGTGGATCGTGTATAATAAACCCAAGGGACAAACTGATATTTCGACAGAGCATGCCGGCTTTTTAATGGCACTTGGATTAAATGGTCACTTAAAGACTCTTTCTTTCATGAGTATATATGACTATCTAGTGAAATGTGACGAAATGACAAGCATTGGATTACTGTTAGGAATCTCAGCCACACATAGAGGTAGACGTAGAAACATCATACACAAATTGAAATGCAAATTGGGTACGATTTTTAGGGACCATGGATGCTACGACTACTAAATTGCTTAGTGTTCATATTGAAGCTCTTCTGCCTGCCACAGCTTTAGAACTGGATATATCACAAAACATTCAAGTGACTTCACTTATGGGAGTCGGTTTAGTTTACCAAGGTACTGCCAAGCGCCATATAGCAGAGGTTCTTCTGCAAGAAATCGGTGAGTATTTGAATTCATAGAACTTAAATGAAATTTCAAACATTGTTCGGATCTATGAATTTAAGGGCGTCCGCCTGGACCCGAAATGGAAAATAGTGTTGAACGGGAATCTTACGCGCTGACGGCTGGTCTTGCTCTGGGACTTGTAACTTTAGGACAAGAAGAAAATCCACCGGGGCTTCGAGACTTGCAGCTCCCCGATACATTACATTACTATATGGTTGGAGGAAATAAACGACCACTAACGGGTTGGCTAAGATAGATGACAGTTTTTACCGAATTTCATTTCAATCAAAGCGAATCATTGCAGGCTCACAAAAAGAAAAATACAAGTTGGTATCATTTCAAGTGCGCGAAGGGGATACCGTGAACATAGATGTGACAGCTCCTGGAGCAACTTTAGCCCTTGGTCTAATGTATTTTAACACTGGAAATCAAGCAGTTGCTGCCTGGATGAAACCGCCGGATACAAACTACTTACTCGACCTAATTCGTCCCGATTTGTTGCTGCTGAGAATTATTGCTCGCGGATTGATTTTATGGAGCGACATTGAACCAACAAGCGACTGGCTGTTTTCACAATTTCCGGCCAGTCTTGATTTCGACGTGCGTCGTGGTCCGGATGATATGAATGCTGATGTGGACCACGAAGCGATAACGTGAGTAATCTATCTATTATTTTCAGATTTCAGTACATATCTGTTTTTCTAGTCAAGCGTATTGCAATATCATAGCTGGAGCTGCATTTTGCATTGGATTACGTTATGCTGGCACAGAAAACCAGGTTGCGTTTAAGACTTTATCAAAAACCATGCATATATTCTTGAACTTGAATGGACAATATCTTGTGGAGTATGCGGGAAAAGTGTCAGTGGAAAACAGTCTTATGATGATTTTACTATCGATGTCCTTGGTGTTTGCCGGAACTGGGAACTTGGACATTTTGCGATTGATTCGATACCTGCGGTCACGAATTGGCACATCCAATGCACATGTTACATATGGCTCTCAGATGGCAATTCACATGGCTCTAGGTTTTCTATTTTTGGGTGCTGGGCGATTCACCCTGTCACGAAGACCTGAAGCTATAGCTGCTTTAGTATGTGCACTATTCCCCAAGTTTCCGAATCATAGTAATGATAACCGGTAACATTATACGCTTGAATACGGAAAAAGTTTATAAGGCTGGTCTTTTATAGGTACCACCTTCAAGCTTTCAGGCACTTGTATGTTTTGGCGGTGGAACCGCGTTTGTTCTTACCGCGAGATATAGACACCGGAAAGCTCTGCCTATGCCAGATTTCCGTTGTGGACTTGGCAACAAACGAAAAAAGGGACTTACCGATGGCGCCTTGTATGTTGCCTGAACTGAGTACACTGAAATCCATTATCATAAATGATCCGAACTACTGGTCATTTTCGTTCGAGAAAGGACGCAATTGGGATCAACTATTGTAAGTTCAATACAGTGCTTGGGTATCTTAATACAAATGACTTTTTAGGAAAGTTTTGGAAAATTGTGAACCGATCGATATTCAACAGCGAGCGGGATGCCTATCGCATCTTGAAGATCCAGATCGTCTTAAGTGTATGCTGGCTCAAACTCTAACCTCCGAACAGTATTCTTGTTGGAAAATCGATACAAAAGCGCTCCTGTCCTTTTCAAGTGATTACCGCGTGGTTATTTTTACAGAGATGTTCCTTTTTCCCGAAGATTATAAAAAACCTGTTTCTCGTGACGAAATGGAACGAATTCAATTATTGATGATAATGTTTTACACTTGCCTGCGACGTGATAAAATGCATGTTTTCGAGATTTGCTTATCTATGTTTTTCGTAAGTTCCGTTATCGATGATTTTTTATTAATTTGTGCATTTGAATTTTATTGTTGGCAAACAACATTTCATGAGATATAATTTTGATTTTCAAATTATGTGTTTACTCTAAACAGGCCTTAACTCGCCTCACCGAAAATGTTGATGTTTGGCAGGTAAAGATCATCAAGGCATACCAGCGCTGCAGGAATGACGACATTCTTCAGATCAAAGAAATTCTGAACGCAGTCGTTGCAAAAATGTCAACGATAATGGATGCCTGGTGCTCAAAGCATCTATCCGTTTTAAATCATATTGTAACTTCACCGAATATGGATGCATTGAAATGTATTCCGGTCGATAGTCTTAATGAAATTACCTCCGTAATGATATATTACGATCTCATTCCGAATATTGTTAGTTCCGTCGATTTATCCGGTCACGTGAATTATTTGAGATTATTATATGAATTTAATAAATTAAAGCTTGATAGCGATACTATTAGATGTTTAGGTAAATTGATAAATGTGAATTAATTGTTGGTATAAAAACAATAAACAACAATTGAATTACGATTTGGTTTACATTTCAAGCACACATGTAGCTGAGTTTGAAAAGTGCGTAATTTATGCACTTTAATAGTTTGAAAATTAGGAAGCATGGACTTAAATTGAAGATAGATTATTTTTTGAATCTGGGCTGTTTATGTGTTGGTTTATACGTTTTTGATATAATTGTTTAGCTTACAATGTTTCAAAATTATTGTGATACGGCAGAATTTCGTATACTATAACTAACTTCAGCACTGCAAACATCCAAGATCACATTTATAGAGCAGCATCTAAACGGAATTCACTCCTATATTTGTGAGCCAAAAGTATCGCGGAACAACAATAAGAGTTTATTTCTGTACATGGGATAATGCAGATACAAAGGGAGTAGAGGTGATGGAAATGCTGAAATTTATTCGTTATTAAATGTACGGTATTGTCTTGTACATTAGTACATCATTTGCGAAAGTAACGCTCTTTGCAGACAAATTAATTACTCCTGATTCACTAAAAGACTAACAAATTACTCATCGCCAATCCCAAGCTATGGTGCCTCAATCGGACTCAATAGATGAGAATGGACTTTAAGTGGATTTGGTATTAAAATAGAAGGTGTACTGGAAAGCAACAGCAGCTTTTTTTTTGTAAGTCTGACTGTAACACCTATAGTCACAAAATTATTCGCACAGCTTGTTAGCTTATAAATCAATACTATAGCATATTTAGCAATACAAAGCTTGTAAATTATACAAATCAAAATGTTACAAAACCAGTCTCCAGATCGTGCACAATAAATGCCTAAAAATGATCAGCAACAAACCTATTACTTGACTCACACGCTGTGCATTTGTACAGGCGTTTAAATGATTAAAGAAATTGTAGAGAAGCAGCAAAGAAATTTCTAACTTAAGCCCAGTATTTGCGACATCCCTCTAATTTTAGCGCTCCTATATGACATACAACAATTATAGCAGCAAAAAGGATACACATAGGAAAAGTCAAATTGTAAGAAGTAGTAAGTTGGTTTAATTAAATTTTATTTTTAATATTAAAAATGATTCATATACAAGGTTTTCCTCACTTTCCTTCTTGCCTACAAACTAGTTAGCATCGAAATAAATGGTCAGTGATAAATCCACCATTGCTGTAAAGACAATAATCGTCTAAACCTCTGGTTTAACTTTCCATTTTCGTTCAGTTCTGTGCTAAAGTATTGCTAAAATGCCAAAAAAAGTTACAAGATCTGATAGAGCAACAACTAGTGCGAGATTATATCGACCTAAAAAATTTGTATTAGTCTTTTCAACAATTGCAACGGTAGTTAAAATGCATAAAATGTGATGGAAAAATAAATTTTCATTCGACTAAAAAAGAAGGCCGACTAAAAAAGAAGCAAACAAAAGAAGGCAGGATTCATCGTAGACAGGAGCAACAAGATGCTCTAGATATAGTGGATGATAGCAACATCCTTTATGGACCTGACACTGATGGTTCAGTGTGAAGTAAGCCGATAGATCTCGCTTATGAACGTTTCATCCCAAAATTTTTTTGTGTTCAAAACTTTAAAGCGTTTTTCCCACAACTCACGTTTTCAAAGTCGGTGCCCATCATAACTCCAAAACTACTGCACGGATCCTTTTGAAATTTTGAACACTATTTTTCTACATAATTTACGAGGTAACGCTGGAGAGTTTTTGTCGAATTTGTTTATATTTTTAACTTTATAACAACAAATTAACCGATTTTTTTTTTGCGAAAAATCGCGTTTTTTCTTTCAAAGTGCTCCCAAAAAGTGAAAAATTTAAATTTCAAAAAACCCTCCCAGCGTTACCTGGGGAAAACGATTATCTAACGAAATACGTTTGATTTTAGGATTTCAGATGATTCGGCACCGAGTTATGATGGGCACCGCAATTCACCTTTTTTCCGAGACGCTCCAGAAGAATTGCTGCCATTGTCGTATTTTTTAATATTTTTTCATGAAAATTTCGCAAAATATTCTTCAAATGTTATACTATAATGTACCATTGGTTTTAATAAATAGATTTTAACTGATTCATCAAAAAAAAATCACAAAAAATTTGCCTTTTTTTACACGAATTAACCCTACTCACCCCTTAACACAAATCTATTCGCACAATGGCATCCATAGAACAATTTCGCATGATGCAAGGAACACTGCAGTACGAAGAATGGAGGAACATTGCGAAAAGAGAGAGGATGAAAAAGTCATAAACCAATCTTGATACAAAACAATCAAATACATTATTAAGATAAATCGAACAAATTCTAAAAACTCTTCCAAATTTAACCTTTTTCAATGTTCTAATCATTTAGGCTTACTGGAGGTTCAAATGCGTTATCTAGGATCAAGAGGTCTATGAGAAAAATGAAGCAATACGCTTCAACATTAGCACAGACATTGTTATGACAGACAAATCCAAGAATTAAGTAAAGTTCGCCAATATCTTCTAAGTTGAATGACTTGAGTGTGTATCTGGAACCGTTTCTCAGTGTTTTTAAATTTTCAAGCTGACAAAAAAAACTGAAAATCGTCGGCTGCATTTCCACCAAGATTCGGCGTGATCATATTCTTCCTTTACATCCTATTTAATCTCTGATACTACTGTAATTATCCAATATCGTTTTCTTTCTAAAGAAAGCGTTTCCTCTGCATTGAATATCTAATGAAATTTGCAAGATCAACAAACGTAGGCTAAAGTTACTAAATGGAATTTTGCAGAAGCTAATTGTAAGAACTAACGCCGTCCTTGTCTTAGAAGATGTAAACGGAGCAAACAAGCAATGCTGCCACTAAATATATTGAAAAATTATGTAGCCTAAAGCTTTCGAAAAGGCCTTAAAGACGTTTCTACTGCCTAGCTTTATTTTCCTGTTAAGACGCCATTGAGTGCAGGAAGCAAATAAGTTTGTTCTATAAGTTTCGAGTATTTGTGATCTGAGTATTTGCTATGTAAGATGTTGATGTAAATTCAACAAGTAAGCCATGTTCTAATTCAATTTTTTTTATGAATTAAATTACAGCCGCAAGAACTTGTACCTGACTGAGTGTAAGATCAGTTAGGTAAAATTATTGTAAACTGTCGGAACAAAAATACAAATTAAATTCAGAAAAAATTGACTCTGCGTTTCAAATTACCGCTGAGTGCTCTTACATTTCTATACTAATACATTATTGATGCGTTTATATCTATCGAAATAGCCAAGATTAGCAATTAAACAATGGCTATTTTCTCTATTTTCTTACCATTTCATTTCTGTGAAAAATCTTATAGCTTTTCCTGTACGAGTTTTTGACCACTTTTTGATTTAAATCTCGCACTGAAACTGCTGATAATTTTTGCATTCAAACCCTTTTTGAATGCGTTAACAATTTTGACAAAAAACATGTTTTCTTAAAATTTAGGTTGTACCGGGGCAAATAAACTAACACCGAAATTTGATGACATTATTTGAAACGTAAAAACGGAAATTCGATGAGATATGGGGAAATTTTTGAATATGATGATATTATAGCTGTGTTAATGAGCAACTCTAGGTTGACCTAGGTTGAGATATCTCAGTAAAATGTGGCTCTGATTTGTGTTTCATAAGCCTAAATTGAACTACAGCAATTTAGAGCACGATTTTCGGCAAAACTCGACTTGGCCGCCGGCAAATTTTCCACTCAGAGGGTGAATAGGTGGGAGACGCTGCCGAAAATGGAAGAAAAACGCATAAAAACATAAACAAAACAAGTAAGCAGACAACACATTGATGAAAAACAAACAAAAACACAAAAAAAAACACCCCCAAAAACATACATAGATATACCAGCCAGACATCTATCGGTAAAACCGTCTAACGGCTATGGGGAACACGTAGTCGAGATTAGACCGATTTTCTACTCTAACCTTTTTGATAGAGCAACTTCGGGTAAGCAAACAACTTTTTGTCAATTGCCACGGAACTGACTGTCAACGAAAAAATTGTGTCTGAAGTAGAGTTTTTTTAATAGACAGGTTGAATTTCTGATAAGCAATCAACTTTACGAACTGTTGTCTGAAAAGTGTTCCATAAGATTTCGTGCTCTCAATTTCTTTAACTTACTCCACTTTTTTAACAGCTTCTCTACCCGTTTCTTGAGATGGTCCGCTGTTTTTCGGATATGAAATGATGATACGATTCATTGATATCACCAAACTGGAACGTTTCTTTTGAACGATTCGTTCATGAACGGCACACGTCTAGTGTATGAATGTTTCATATGACCATTCTTTCTATCAAAATATCGAAAACAAAAGTTATTTTTTAAGGCAATTAACAATGTTTTGATTTTTATTATTCCATATTCATCAAATACATGTTCCATTTTTATTTTGATTTTATCAAGCATCAAATTATAACGATTATTCACCTCGCCGCCATACAGCTGATATTACAATTTTCATAACCATGAATCATTACATCATTATTACGATTATATGTTAACAAAACATTATTATAGATTATATAATGCATAATTTAACGAGCTTCGATCCTATTTACTATTTTTTTTTTCGTACGTATACCTAAGAATCTCTAAGTATTGTGTATTTTCTTCTGTATATATATATATAATCCTTGAGTTATAACCACGACATCGCAGATTACAATATGATCATGCGTTCCTCGCATATTTTTATATTATTTTACAATTCGTTCAAATATTTTTCGTTTTTAATTAAACATAGTCGTGTAAATATATATGTATATATAGTAGTTTTCGAACAAATCACAAACTAAAATTCCCGCAAAATTTTACACCTATCTGATTGCATGAAATTCAGTTTGGAAATTCGTAAAATTTAGGTTTTTTTAATATTTTAATTAAACAATTTTTAAATATCACACAAAGAATAGCAGCTCAATTTGCTACAAGTTTTTTTCATGTTTTTGTTTGTTTGAATAGTTTTATTTTCTTACTTCCATATATTATATTTATGATGTATTTTTTTTTTGTTTCCTATGTTCCTTTATTGAATCGCTGCGACTGAATAGTTTAGTAGTCGCATTTAACCGACTTACCCGATTGAATATTTTGCCTAATATAAAGAAACAAAAAAATATTTGCTTTTCGATAGTGTCAAATATGAGTAGACATTGTATAGTTATTTCACTTTTAAACTTCTCTGTTTAATTGAGTTATTTCAAAATTATTTAATTTTTTCAAAGGTTATTTACTAGTTTTTAGTCAACTGTTTACAATAAGTCACGATGGAAAACCCAGGTGTGTTTTGTATGTGCAAACTTGTGAGAAAGCCACTGAGATTCCAACAAATTGAATCGATCTTCGCTTAAGTAAAGTGGTTTTCCACGTCTAAAGAGAAAAATTGAAGGTTAATATTAATTGAAAAATTATCTTAATTTGATTGCATACGTACTTTAAGTCGCGATCCTCTTCGTCAAAATCATCCAGATACAAAGAGCCCCACAAACATGCTCGCCTTCCTCGAATAACAATTATGTACGTTGAAGTTACAACAAGGAATATGCCTATTCCGCCTCCACACGTGATTGTATGCTACATAATTTTGATTGAATTATAAAATTATCGACTTTCTTAGTTCATGTTGAGTTACTTACCCTAACTGCTTCACAGCATTCGTTTTCGACACAACAATTTTGTTTCAGACAAACTATTGTTCCGCACAAGAGGCAAATAGAACTTTCCTTCGGCACTTTCATACAATTTATGCAAGGGCGCTCGTGATAAAACTAAAAATCAAGCATGATAATTTATAATCAACTTACGATGCCCAGATCCTAAATTTGTATGTTTTGCTTACCGTGAACAGTCGCTCATATTCCTTCGGCAATCCCAACAGCTTAGGTTGCTGCCAAGCGACATGTTGATTCATAACTAGTTCCCGAATTGTGTCAGTAGGTGGCCGAACTTCCATTAATTGTTTACACCAGTGAATAGGCAGATTCTTTTCCGTTCCCGGCATAAAACACAGTCCCTTAGCAGCATTGAATGAATCCCAGTCCATACTCTCCGTTACTAGTTCCAAAAAGTACACCAGTCGTACGAACTCCAGGTCTGGTGAAGAGATTTCAGGAAGTTCTTGCCTATACAAGTGATGTCTTAAGAGTGCTGCCACTCGCAGATAGGGTAGACATCGTCGTTGAAGTTGTTCTTCGATCGCTTTCATATCAACCGAACTGGGTCCGTGCTCGATATGAACACATTCACGTCTTAAATGCTGGCATTTGTTCATGTTTCGCAGAACACAGGTCATTGCTGCTCCCAAGTTCGAAACACCGTTTGTTGGAACGTCCGGCAAATTTGAATATTTCGTTAAGATTTCATCACATTCTAAGTCAGTCAATTTAGTGCATAGTTGGACTACGATTTGATAGTAAAGTAAGTTATACATTACTTTCACTATGCAAGTGAAATACACTGGAAGAGATTGAAGAACATATTTATTTGTCATTTCACTACTTGAGTTAGTATTTCAAGTGCAAGCAGAATAAATCATACCAATACAAAAGTTTAAAATTATTTAATAGCTGAAAATAAGCAAATTGATAGAGTCAAAGTTTACAATTGAAATAGCCCATTCTGACAGTGGTTATCTGGTTACCACAGATAATTTTTTCTAAGAGAGTTAGGGCGCAACTATAATTCATAGAAATATTTTAAGGGGGAAAACACACAACACAGTTAGCAAAATTTATATTTTTTATTGCATTCATCTTTATCACAACTATTCAAGTATATTCAACCGATTTCAAAGCAAAATTCGAAGTATTTCATATGCTACTGGTATGAAAGTTTGCTCGAGTTTACTGACTGGACGAAGAGCAGGTGCAAAAGAGCGATAGGAGGCAGAAAGAACCTGGCCGCTCAGGTAGCCTCGACTTACCTACCTCGTTTTGTATACACCTGCGAAAGATGTTAGAAGGGAGCGAAAGTATCTTCCCAGATGATTTAGCTTTTGGATACTCATTGTAAAGATCCCACTCTATGGCTTCTTTCACATTATACGGTTCCGACCGTACGGCAAAAAACCGTACGTTGAAAATTCGAATGAGCAACATGTTCACACTATACGGTTTATGCGCGGTTTTTTTTCGTCACAAGCTCAATTTGTGATTAAATGGTGTGCTGTTTAATGCTCAAATATTTTTTTTTATAAATATTATAATTAATGTGCAACCAGACTATGCTGTCATTATTGTAAATGCTTGTATTGTATTACATAATTATGTGCTTCAAAGAGACGGATATAGCGATGTAGATACAATGTCGATCACAGGTTTGGAAGAGTTACCACAAGACGCAACCATAAGAGGAGGACTGACTGCAAACAATATTAGAGATGTACTTTGTAATTATTTCGTTTCTAATGCCGGAAGTGTGCCATGGCAAATGGCAAAAATACAAACTGTACAAAATAAACTGTAAATTAAACACGGAAAAGGGTATTTCTACATTAATTCTATCTTTCAAGGAAATAAGTGCGAACTTATGGAAGAAACGAAGGTAAAATTTAATTTATTTACCAAACGCATTTTTATCTATAGCATTAAGAGCACCGAAATCTGGGTGCATTTCTATGCAGACTTCATGCCGGGCATCTTTCGTTGCATTTCTGTCTTTGTAGGTGTCCAGAAATTTATCCCACAGCTCAGTCAGGTCTGGCCTCCACAAGTGTAATCAAAACTTCTGCATCTATATCTGTCATTATTCTTTTGTCACTTTACATTTTACACTTTGCTAAACTGCAACTAAATTGGCTCGAGATTGATTGACCGTACGGTTTGAAACCGTCTAATGTGAAAGCATGCACTTGGTCGCGTGCACCACTGAGTGTCCGGTCGCCGTTCGGGCACCGTGGATTGCAGTGGCAGTGTACGGCTTCTTTCACATTATACGGTTCCGACCGTACGGCGAAAAACCGTGCGGTGAAAATTCGAATGAGCAACATGTTCACACTATACGGTTTATGCGCGGTTTTTTTTCGCCACAAGCTCAGTTTGTGATTAAATGATGTGCTGTTACCAAACGCATTTTTATCTATGGCATTAAGAGCACCAAAATCTGGGTGCATTTCTATGGAGACTTCATGCCAGGCATCTTTCGTTGCATTTCTGTCTTTGTAGGTGTCCAGAAATTTATCCCACAGCTCAGGTCTGGCCTCCACAAGTGTAATCAAAACTTCTGCATCTATATCTGTCATTATTCTTTTGTCACTTTACATTTTACACTTTGCTAAACTGCAACTAAATTGGCTCGAGATTGATTGACCGTACGGTTTGAAACCGTCTAATGTGAAAGCATGCACTTGGTCGCGTGCACCACTGAGTGTCCGGTCGCCGTTCGGGCACCGTGGATTGCAGTGGCAGTGTACGGCTGCTACACGGTACGGCCACGGCATTTTGCCGTAACCGTGAAATGTGAAAGAGGCTATACTCTTCTTCACGCCACTAGAAAAATATCGCCGTACGGTTTTTTGCCGTACGGTCGGAACCGGATAATGTGAAAGGAGCCTATGTATTTTCTCTAGATCTTAAGAATGTTTACATCCACTGGGAAAATCTTTACATAATTAACGAATTCGAAACTATCAGACATTTTATTTAATAGTTTAACAGTTTTCTACGTTTCCCTACATATTATAGTACAGGGTAGCTAAATACAAACACCGCAGAAAAATCTAGGAAAATGTTTACCGAAATCTGAAAAATTTATTTATTTTTTGGTTGACAACATTGGTCCGGAAGCGCTAGTATTTCAAACCCAGTGTCAATTTTGCTTCTCCACGCATGTAGTCAAATAAATACGAGGATAATTTCTTCCCATCCGCATAGGCAGAAATTGCTAGCCCGAAAAAAGTACAGTTCACTTGGTAATCGTTTTATGTGCTATAGTTTCATCGAATTCTTCATATTTAAAGCACTGTCGGACATTCTAAAAGCTGTAAGGAAAATGTAAAATTCGATGAAACTGAAATCAGGGGACTTCATTTCAAAATCCTTGTACAGTGTGGATGCGGATCGAGACAAATCAATTCAGGTCCTTTAATCCAGATTGGATTTAGGAACAATTGGCGGATTGTGATCGTCATGCGACTCTGATGAGTTGGAAGACAATGATCTAATTTGCAGCTATATGGATATTGGTACTGGCTTAGCTGAGAAAACTTACAACAGAATTTACGATCAAATCCATTCCGCCCCAAAAAAATGTATAATTTGCCAAAAAAGAAGAAAAGGAAAAGAAAGAAAAAGAAAATCTTAAACTGTTCTTAATTTCAAAGTGTCTGGAAATGGTACATGGAAAAAAGAGGATTCAAATCACTATACGACGTGACGACTCTCATAGCATATGACACAGGAATATATATATATATATTGTCTTAAAAGCCAGTTACTGTCAACCATATGCATTTCGGAAGCATAGGTCTGAAGATTCTCAAGATAATATGGAATAAAGAACACGGCGAAAAACTTGTACAAAAACCCATCGAAGCTCTGCAGGAAGCATAGAAGTAGAATCTGTGAAAATGATGTTTTTGACAGCAGAAGAGGTTCAAAATATCAAATACGTCAATTAAATCGATGACAGAGACTCAATAATATTTGCAGCTTTTTTCGAGGACAATCTTTATGGCGACGAATAAGTAGTTGTTAGGAGCAAGTCTGCAGACTCTGAAGTGTGGCGACGATAAACTGAGTTCGTTTGGAGCTAGTGAAGTAATTAAACCATACTCCACTTTTCCTTATGAGCGGTCTTGCACTCACTTTTTATTCTTGGCTAACCAGTGTACTTAAATTTAGTTTTTGCGCAAATTATTTGCACTAGCTAGCGTTTTTTCTCAGATGTGGGTTTATCTCGTGTGCCCTAGTCGAGAATCTAAAAATATCCATGGTACTATTAGTGTGCCGGTTTATCAATTTTGTTTTAGCTTTAAAGCTATTTCGCGTCTTTATTTTTGTACTGTTTGGATCCTAAAGTCCTTATATGAATTCGAAAAATTACAAAATCACAAAAATTCAATATTTTTTGCGAAAAAATTGTCTTATAGATGTTACTCGCAAAAATAATTATCATTTTAATTTCATATTGCTTCGGCGAATACCAGATATCTATATTTAGCGAAAAATTTCAATATAGAGGTTGATAGCGTTTACTCACCTTGATCTAAATGCAATGGTGCTAGTAGTATAAATTTCAATAGAAGTGCAATAGGATCGGCTAACAGACTAGGTATAAATTCTCTGCAGTGTGATGGAACAGGCGCACAATCCGTCACTGGCAGTCCTGCTAAAGATGCCCACGAACGCCACAACGGCCATTCAACCAAAACACGCACGTGAACCGATAAGACATGCAGTAAGGGAACTGTAAAGTTAAAAACATAAATTAATAAACCAATCCTTCCAAAAATTTAATTCCAAAATGCGTTATCCCACTTTGAATACTCCTTACCTATACAATCTCTTCTCGGTTTATATCGAACAATATTACTAGAACACAATGATCCACCACGCTGAATCACTTCCGATTCGAGATTTGTCCGAGCTATTGAAGTCACGAACAAGAATAGGCTTCGGAAAGTTGGAGGTATACGTTTTGATTTCCTATGTGTGATATTCGTCATGTCTTCCATGGCTCGACCCATAGCCTCGGAAAGTTTTGTTGTTGTCTACATCGTTAAAATTTATCATGTTTAAATACTTTTTCCCCAGAATATCATGCATTAAACTTACCTGAGGGGTTTCATTTTCTTTGATCAGTACGGTTAGTTCGCTAGCTATCGTTTCGAATGGCAACTGAGCCGATCGAATTACGGGTGTTGGTCGGTCCAACTGCGGACTGAGAGGAAGAACTGAGTTCGATAGTTGTCGGCATACGGGACAGTAAAATTCACCACGTTCTACATGTAGATTTTGGCGCTGTTGCGGATACAGCGAGTTCAGATACGCGTCGAGACAAGTCAGATGAACGTGGTGTCCGCACGACTGCACGTGAACGCCAGTCTCATAAGCTAGATTGTTGCTAAGATACCACGATTCTTCCCCGAACTTTAAATTCAAAAGTTCCGTTCGACGGTTGAAGTCGGTTGCCAGTCGGGTTTCGTGATCCAGTTTCTCTTGATCCTCGTTCGACAGAGCGAGTGGGAGGCGATCTGGAGTTTTCCTTCGATGTCCAAGAACTCCACTTGATTCAACTAAAACCACAAGACCAATTGGATTCGATTCAGTGCTGGCACTTGTTCGATTGCAGATTATACAGTCGTACTCTTTCTCACGCGGCTGCTCGAACTCATCTTCGTCATCGTCGTCGCAACAGTCCATATCATCTGCTGCCAGTTGCATGAATTGTTTCTGCTTGTTTGCGAAGTCCTGCATCAGTTTTTGCTGGCGTTCTTTAGCGCGTTTGCTGCGCTCCTCCTTTTCTTTAGCCTCTCTAGCCTTCTGTTCAGCCTGCTTTTCTCTTTGGTTTGGCCACAGATTGCGACGAATCGCTTCGATGCTTTGCGCACACGCCTCACTCTGTCTAGCGATCTTCTTTAACAGATTTCCAATAAAGAATGGCCCGTCGCCGATCCGGGAAGCTGACACACGTATTTTGTGAAGCATTCTTGACTGAGACTGACTAGAACGATGCGTGGAGGAAGGTCCAGCGGCTAACATTGAATCTTCCATATCTGTCTCCATCGATTCCTCTTTTAACCCTGTATCATCTTCGTCACTCTCATCTTCGAGTGAAAAACTATCCAATGTTCCACTAAGTTGTGAATGGAGCTTCAGCAGTAATGATAGAACACTCTCTTCTATGTTTACTGTATCTGCATCCAACCCTATAGAAGCATTTTCCACGGTTCTCTTTCGACTTCCACTATTCGCGGAGCTACCACTTCCACCGAAGCCCCGTCTGCTTCCCAGTATATTTGAAGGCACTAAATCTAAATTACGACTTGGTACTGCGACCGGTTGAACACGCTGGAACGGCAGCAGCATGCCATTGATGTTAACGACATTTGGCGGAAGAAGCATCTCATTCTGCTCTTGTCTTGGCGGCCGACCTACCGCACTGTTGTTGCCGCCCTCTGGATGAGCTAGGCCTAGATCTCTTCGGATTGCGACTTCCATTCCACTTTCCGGCAGTGTGATTGATGGAAGCGCAAGCGAGGAGGCAATGGGTACGTCTAAAATGATAATACATAGTACATACAGTTTCACAAAACATGAAGCGGATAATAAAAAAACTTACCCCTTTCGCTAATCTCATCTTGACTATCACTGCGTAACACTAGGGCATCTTCTCGTACCACCGATAAGTCTTGTGGCAGGGCAACTTCCATTCCACTTGCTGGAACGATTTGATGATCAGCGGATCCAGACGAACTACCCGCAACAATCATGGGTAAAGTTTCGCTCTCCGATACATCCCATTCGAAATCGCTGTCGAACGTGGAGTTATTATAATTTGCCGGCGTTATATGGGGGTCTTGTTGGTTCAGTGAAACCTTCAATACGACATATTTCAAATTTTCCATCAGAGAGTCTGTTGGATAGCAATTGAGGAGCTCGGGCACATCTCTGCTAGATCGCCGATAAGATGAACTGGGCTTTTCGCACTCCGCGAGCACGTTAGTAGAGGATTTTTCGTTCATATCCACTGCGATTTCCAGCAGAAACACCGTAAGTGCCAGCAAATGCTCAGACACATTATGTGAATGCACTGCTCTGTGGAAAATTGCAAGTGCTGTCGCATGAAACACTCGTGAGTTTAAAATACAGCGAGGATCACTGAATGACTTTCCAACAGGCTGCGGCAGACGAAATGGTGGCCATAAATTTCCACTTTTCGGCATAATATTCTGTGATTTCACGTACTCCGCAAACCGATCCATTGAGCTCTGAAAATCCCGTCGATGGACAGCTCGCAGAAGAACGTGGAGTGGATCGTAATACTGCTCCCACACATCGTCGATCGGCGTGAACAAACCTTGTTCCAGATTTTCCGATCCCGATGTTGGTGCACGATATACCGACAATTGTTTCAAGAATTTTTCAAAATTCTTCGTATGAACGTTTCCCGATCGTTCAGGCATCAGTTCCAAGAGCTGACTGTGTGTTTTATTCTCTGTAGCCAGCAGAGCGCTAATCTCTTTAATACACTGCGTAGCTTCGTCATTACCCAGATTGGTACGCGACGTTACCAGCGTCGCGAGGAACGTCAAAAATCCTTCGAGCATCAAATCCTGCTCGAGCTCTTGGGGCGATGTTAGCGGTGCCATACCTAACCATTCCGATACACCGAACAGATCAATAGTCGTTGTGAGAAATGTTTGCGGTGGCAGTTGAGTTGCGCATACTTGAAGAAAGAACAAGTCCATGTCGACCATTGAATTACAGAAGTTCGCTTGAATATAAGTCATTCCTTGTCCTTTGATCTGTAGACCATTTCGAACCCATATACCAGCTACAATTTCGTAAAAGAAACTCTGTAAGGAAACAAAGAAGATATTTAGGATTATTAATCTTGAGACTAAACGGGAAAAAGAGATTAATTGAAGTAATGTGAACACTGTTGATGCATTTTTGTGAAACAGTTGAACAAGCATCGATTTAATTTCTTTTGGGTCAATTGAGGTAGTTCAAGTAATTTTTAAGAATATATTGTTAAGAAGACTCCACTTAATGTACAGACTGTGTATTACTGATAAGCTGGAAAACTAGTCTAATCAATCATCATCGCCGAGGCACTTTTGTCTGCATCGAGTTTCGGTCTCCTTAATATAGCGCCTCCAGTCGCATTGGTTCAATAACCACGTCCTCCGATTAGCTGCTTCCAAAAGCGCTCTGCTGCCATTATCTACTGAGTTTTTCCAACGCTTGTGTGGCTCTCGTCCCTTGAGAGCCCTCTTGGGGATTCAATTTTCCATCATTCGCTTGATTTAGCCAGACGATTGTAATGTTTTTAGTTTTATTACGGTGGAAAGTTGCGATTCGTCATATAGATTATAACTCGTTGTTGTATCGGATTCGAAAACCATCTTCTTCGCGTACTGGACCGAGGATTCTACGTAATAATTTCAAACGTATTTTGGACTTTTTCAGATGCCTGAGTTAACTCCAGGCTTCGCTTTCGTAGCATAACGGAGATCTAATCATCGTTTAATAGATGCGAAGCTTCACTTTTCTGCGTACACATCGATATATTTCACAGTGGGGAGTACCGAAAAAATTTTGCTCCCAAACATATCAAGATTTACCGAGGTTCGATTTATACCATCAATTACTCAACACCCTGTACAAAATTTATATGCTAATGCATTTATATCTTTTATAGTTTTTACTCAAAAGAGTGTATTACATTGCACACAACCACGAAACAACATGTATTTGCTGAGATTGTAGAAAATTCGTGTATATGATTAGATTGATCCGTCCAATGTAATTAATATTTATTGAAACATCTCTCGTGGAATGCGATTGCAATCCAGTGTTAGTGTTCACATATAATAGAAAAGAATAAGAAAGTTAGACGTCTGCTGTTAATATAACTATCATAGACGTGTGAGTAATGCACATTGTAAGTGGGAGAGAAGCATAAAATCGGAGAAGTTAATATATATCACATTTTCTTGATTCTATAGAGTTTAAGTTCCTTTATTTGATTAATTTGAGCAGAAATTAGCAAAAAGGTTTTTAGAACGAACAAACTTTTCTTCAAGATACAACCACTTCCATTTCAATTACTTGTTGCAGTACTATTTAACAGATATTGATCCAGAGTGATGATAGGATATAACATAGGAGAGCTGTCATTGAGCTTTTCAGCGAATTAAATTAGATGTAATGAACGTGAGAACGGAAAATTGTAAAATTATAATTTATATTATTTATTTATTTATTCAGAAGTTCCAAACTTAAAGCACGGCAAGGTAAGATCAAGACACAGCAACGTAAAATAGTTGTTATAAAACTGTGAAAAGAGTGGCGAATATTTTTAAAAAAGAGAACAATAAGAACACATGCGGCTTAAATATCTACGGTTTACAAAAAAATGAATCTAAAGAGGAGTCAAATGAACTCAATACAAATTTTTATAATATTTTGTTTGAAGGTATTTAATGTTTATGCGGGAATGAATATTCCAATAGTAGTGCCGTTCCCGCATTGGAAAGAGTTTTAAATTGTGAATTAAAACATCATAATTAAATTTATTTATTCGAAAACGTAGCTAGACACGAAAATAAAAGTACGGTATCAACTTGATGTAAAAAAAAACGATCTATTTCGACTCGCTTTTTAAATCGGCTAACATTTATTTAATCCCTCGGAAAGTTCTTGTTGTAGCACCTTCATCCAAATATGCTTGTAATTCGGCTCCTTTGAATTTTTTTAAGTTGACTTGGGCTTTCTTTGTCCTTTAATTTATAATAACCAATTCTAAACTTCCTAAAACAATGCACACAGGCATCTTGATTGAGGACATTGTCACTGTAGGATTTGACGAGAATACGAGAAAGAAAAGAAGTATGTGCTCCTTATTTGGTTTGAAATTCAACATCTTTGCCACTAGAAAAAAATATGATGCAATTTCTCAATCGATCAAAGGACAACGGTGTTTTAACAGGCACCGCCATAGGAAAAAAAAATAGCATAAGAGATTACACTGTGAATTAACCATTCTTTTCAGCACCATCTCTCAAAATATTAAGAACTATTAACCGATACACCTGGTGATGCATCAAATTCAAAGGTTAAATATTTCAATATTCGAAAAATAATGATTTAAAAGGTAATATAATAAAAAAAAAAACTAGCGCATCAGAACCGCTAGAAAGAAAGAAACTGTCTTTGAGTGGCCAAAAAATGTGGAAAGACGTATACACTTCTTTGTAGTATCATATCAACTATTTCTTAGCCAAGGCAACAAAAACAATTTTTCAAGACCATCTCGTATAACATAAATTATGAAAATGCTCTGTGCTGGCAGCACTTTTCCAACGAAGCAGTAATAAGTCTTCCATAAAAAAGCTCATGAATCAACCTATAGCCTACACATAAAATCAACCTACTCATAAAATCAACCTATCCTTTGAATTTCGTTTTCATCCGAGAATTTCATCGAAAATTTCAGCGATTAAACGATATTTGAGCCTGCCATTCGAAAAATTTTTCAAAACTCGGAAAATATAAACATTGGTTTTTTATTTTTATTGTAAATGCTTTGCATATGAATATATGTATAATGGAGGTATCTGTTAGTGCAATATTTGCAAAAATGTCTGGCGCTGGCAACCCTGCCAAAAATACACCAAATCTGCTTTACGCTAAGTTCAACCTACGCTGCGCTGGAAGTTATAAGGGTGAAAATAATTTTAGGGTTACCATCCGAAATTAATTCAAAATTTCGAAACCTCAGTATTTGTTTTTAATTGTCACTGCAGGATCGTTAATATTTGTAAATTTTATGACAAAATCGCTTAGTAAAGAAATGCCATAAACCTAAAAAATTACCATAGCTGCCAGCACTTAAATGATTTTTCTACGAAATTTAGCTTACAATAAGGTCCATTTAATACATACTTTTCGTTTTGATTTCATGATTGGATTGGAAGTCATAGGTAAAAAACTTTCTTTTGCTGAGTAAATTTACATGATTTGGGTGACAAAAACTTCCATAGCTGGCAGCTCTATCCTAATTTTTCAACTAAATTTCTACCAAATGTGTACTGTGTGGATTTCGTTGAAATTTTGTGGCTTAGTCGCAAGTTATGGACTAAAAAGCAGATTTTTTTTCGTAGTGATTTTTCAATATGGCACCACTGTCATAGGGTTGCCTGCATTTCAAAATCACTTCTATCAGACCTGGTCCTAGTTAATAGCAACATGTCCTGTAAATTTCATAATGATCTGATTATCCACTCGTCAGTTCTTGTGAACAGAAATTTCGAATGCTGAAAATAGAGGTAATTTGGTGATGGGTTGCCGTTCTTATGCAACTCGGAATTTTGCGAATTTCAAATTGACATGATGAAGAAAGGTTGAAGTGTATCAATAATTCGAATGTTTTGTCAAAAAAAACAAAAAAAAATCAGGATAGTCGATGATTTGAAGGATTTTTTTTCAGTGGCCTGCCGTAGCTACAGGGTTGCCCGCATAGTTTTGAATGCCCATGTGTGTATAGTTTTAGTTAACGTTAATACGCTTTCCAAATTTCACGATGATTCAATACATTTGTCAAAAGTTATGACAAATCGAAATTTGAAAAAAAATCGTTGCCTACTTTTAGGCACTCAGCACCCACATAGTGCTCATAATTTTAAATTTTTTCATAAACTAGCATAAAACATAATTAATTTTCATTTCTAGCACTTGTTTCTAACAAAAATATACTCTGCATGGAAATATAGGGGTACTTGAAAATTCATTAAAATGCCCGCCGCTAACAAAAATTTCAAGTCGCCTACGTCAGAATAATTTGACATCCTCCTTTTTACAGAAATCACCAAAGGAGGGTTGGAATCACATCAACCAGGAGACAACTTTTTTTTTCAGTTTCCACTTGGACAGCCTGCACCTATTGAAATTTTTTGTTTGTTTTTTGAATACATTTTTATACTTTTAAAATATTAATAAAAAACTGATAAAAATTAGATATTAAAAAACTTTAATTATTTTTACTGCGTCCGCAAAATCAATTGAAAATCGTGTCTCTAGACCAGAATACCCCCTTAAAGTAGATTAAGAATGTACAGATGAAAAAAGTAGAGCAAGATCTCTAAAGTTGATGACAAACTTCAGAGATTATCCACTCTGGGAATAAGAAATAGACATTTTATGTGTATAATACATTTATATATATTCAGATCAAGAGAGTTTACTGAGGATTATTCACTCAGCGCACAAAGATAATTTTGTTTTTGGGGCAAATCATCAAGTGATTCAATTACTCCGTTTATTTTGTTAGTGAGCAAACAGCAGAACCGTCTGGCATGTAGAACGAATAAAGCAAGGAATACCTTTGATAAAGACTAGGAACGAAAGCAAAACCAAATATCGAACCCCGAGGAACGCCCGAAAGATTACAGCTATAAATTTGCTAAACTGAGATCACTGAACCGTGTTTACAGAGAGCAGTTTACAGTAGTAGTGATTTTAATCACAGTTGCGATCACAGATTCATACGTACGAAAAACTGTGACAACTCTGCTGCATGTGATTGATCCTCTACCGATGATGGCTCACTGACTGTGATCGCATCCGAAACATATGTTTACAGTGTGAAACAGAGCTATCGGGTTATATGTAGCATATGTTATGTGGTTAGATTTGGCATTCGCTGTAGAAGATTTCATTTAAATGTGAAACTAAGAAGAGCAAATGAGCAGCTGAACAGCATGAGAAGACAGCAGTCATACTGCTCACTACTATTTTTATAGAACATTTTGATATAATAGTAATCACATCTCTAGTTACAGCATAGAATGATAGAATTAGGACCATAGCAATAATACAGTATAAACTTCGAGCTTGATAAGCAAAAGCCTGTGGTCAGGAGAATCAAGTTAGTGTACGTTATGTGACTAGAGATGAAAGATTTGCTTTTTAATGATTCCAAGTTTTGAAATAAAGTGAAGGAAGAAAGAAAGTGATTAAGGATTGGAAGTAGCCTACTTTAAGCAGCTCCTTTGCATATGTTTTCAAAGCAAGGAAAAATGCGGAATAGTAATAGGAAGATGAAAACACAACTTTAGTAATTGGGTTTATGGATGGGCGAAACATACGCAGAATTCCAGGGCGATAGAATAGAGCCGGAAGTGAAGCTAGCGTTAAAAATAAAAGACAAATAAACACATAAGAGCGATGAAAGTTAATTAGTTAACAGGCTAAAAATGCCATCAGGTCCACAATTGATGAACATCAAGGTAGTCGAGTAAGGGCTCAATTTAGAGAGAATTTGTAAATGCGGTGACGGAACAATATAAGAGAATTCAGAATTCACAAGACGTGATTGGTTTTCGCTGAGAAAAGAGAGATGAAAACTATTTCGCTAAATTGGCACAATTTAGCGGGTCCGACCTAAAAAAGTTCTGGAGTATTATTAATGATCTAACATTCAGATCAGAAAATAAAAAAAATTGTGAGGGCCTAAATGTAAAGGGAGTGTACTTAGATGGAAAATCCAATTCCAAATGTCTTGCGGATGAATTCAATAATTACTTTGTAAATATCGGAAAGAACATAGCCGCCGAACTGGAGACAGACCACGATACATTGTACTTGGAATCGTACACTAATACATCTGAATTACATTTTTACAATATAACAGAACATGAAATAGGGGAAATAATAAATAATTTAAAAGGAAAAACTGCCCCAGGTAGGGACGGAATAGCTATGGATACTGTTAAAGTAGTGAAAAACTTCATCACAAAACCCCTAAAACTTCTTTTCAATACATGTTTGAAGCAGGGTAAATTCTCCAAAATATTTAAGCAAACCATAACGATTCCACTATTCAAATCAGGAGATAAAACGCTTATTAGCAACTATAGGCCAATAGCACTGATAAACTCATTTGCGAAAATATTCGAACGTTGTATAAAAAATCGAATCTCGAGCTTCCTAGAAAACAACAAACTGATTCCCGATTCTCAGTAGGAGTAGATGACGCATTGGGCAGCCTTACGCAATATGTATTGGAAAATTTTAAAAACAAACGAAAAACGTTAGGCATTTTTCTGGATTTTTCTAAAGCCTTTAACACAATCTCCAACAGCAAGCTTAGGAAAATATTACAAAAAATAGGAATAACGAATAAACCTTTAAAGTTATTGACTGACTATTTGTGCAATAGACCACATATAGTTAGACTAAATGGAACAGACAGCAACCCAAATTTGAATACAAATTATGGTCTCCCACAAGGTACAGTTCTATCCCCCCTGCTGTATCTTATATACGTGATATCCTTCTTCAAATTAGCAAACAATAAAACTAAAATACTAGGCTTTGCTGACGACACGGTCATCTTAGTATCAGAGCCTGATTGGGAAACATGTAACAGTACAGCTACAGCAACGATGAAAAAAATTATAAAATGGACAAATGACCACTCACTCAAACTCAACATTAATAAAACTAATATTTTACCATTTGCCACTAAACAAAATGAACTCCCCCCAAATGACTATGGAATAAATATCGTTGCAACAGAAAACGAAATTCAAAGTTCAATAAACCTCAAAATAACTTCAACGACAAGATACTTGGGAATAACTATAGACAGCCATCTAAGATGGAAAGATCATATAGCTAACTTAAATAATAAACTAACACAACTGGTCTACATCTTTTACAAATTGAACCGAATACTAAAATTTGAAGACATTAAAATGACATATAATACCTTATTCCAGTCAGTACTCTCTTACGGCATTATTGCATGGGGTGGAACATTTGACACTCATTTAAAACACTTACTGATAACACAAAAAAGTGTACTAAAAACAATGGCAGGCGTTCCCCTGTCGTATCCTTCAAATCAAATATATACACTTACAAGCACACTCAACCTAAAAAGTCTATACACTGTAAAATTATTGACGTACGTAATTAAAAAGAATATACTCATACCGTTGAATCACACTGCACATACGAGACAGAGAGATGTTTGTGTGACAACAATGCTTGCAAATACGACACTAGAACAAAAACAATTCATGTATATTGCCCCAAGATTATATAATGGACTCCCAAACTATTTGAAGGAGTTGTCAGGAAATGTCCAGGCATTCAAGAGGCAACTAAAACTACATTTACTAAGAACACAGACACCTGGCCAACTTGACCCCGACCGAGAATAACCCCATTGGACTACACCTATATCCATAGTCAATTACAAAAAATAGCAATTCTGATCTTGTTCCTCTTATACAAAAATCAAACTTATTTAACCACTAAGAAATCCGAATTTATTCTGTGTGACCCTGTATGTGAACTTACATATGACCTTTTGATTAACCAAGCCCCGATCACCTATATTGATTAGACTATAAGATTATAAATAACTTAGTATCTACACTAATATCTACATATAAAATACTAGGCATAAGAAAAACTATTGTAAGATTACTCCTCCTTCCATGCCACAAGCCTAGCTTATTTTGGAAGGAGTAAAATAACACAAATAAATAAATAAATAAATCTGTTGTGGGTTGGAAGGAAATATAGAATCACGGAAATTATGGTAAATTTTCTGGGAGCGTTTGTATGACCTTAAGGGTTTATAATGATTTGAACAGGCAGAATCCTCGACGCTAGCATGTGAATTGACGGCAATTTTGGCAGCAGATAATAGCTTGGAGAATTTTTGGAGTCATCAAGAAAGCCGACAGCTCTATACCCACCACGATCTGCATATTTGGCATGGGTGGGGGATGCCAGCTTATATGGTAACCAAAAAGCGTTATTGCTGCTTTCTTCAATGGTAGTTTGTTTGGAGTTTTGATAACTCGAGTTTGAAACGGAGCCTACAGCAATTTCGGATACTGTCAATGTTGGAGGTGAAGGCTCGTACATTATATATGTTTCTCAATCTTTAAAAATTTCATATAAATCAAATATAATTACAATAACGTTTTTTGGTTCCAAAACTATACTATACAATAATACGTTTTATGGGCTGTTAAGACATGAGTTGATGCGTCTAAAAAGAGTATAAGGCGAGAGTTACGTGAAAGAGGGCGGATAAGTTAATTTACACTTCCACGTTACTCTAAAAAAAAACCGGTTTGGATGCATAGGACTCATGTGTAAACTCCTCTTTTATAGGTGCGTTTGGGGTTAAACACACCCCGTGCAAACGACCTGCAAGTGAAAATAAAAGAATTTATCCTAGTTTATGCGACACAGTTCGTGGGTCTGGGAGAGTTTACCTCCCTTTTTAATAGCCCAACTTTTGTCAGGAGTTCATTGCTCCCTTCCACATGATATTTTTTCCTTGAGGAGACAATGGTTTCAGTTTTTTGTCCGCTGCGAAATTCAATGCATATATTCATACAAATATCTTCAAATTTTGAAGAAGAAAAAATGATTTCATCTACTTCTCCTCAAATATTTCCATACACAGCTAACCATTTAAACTATTAATTTGCATCTACTCTATACATATGCATCGAAGATGAGAAATATTCATAATTATACCTCCATCCAAGTTTAAACTAATCTCCAAGAGACAAACACCGCCGAACAATATCTGCAGTTCGCATACTGACGACAGTACATTCCGAGTGCGGTGTTGAGTTGAGTGGACAGTGCTACGTCGTCGGCAGCGCTCAACAGCACGCTCCTGAGCTGAAAGAAGTGTTTCCTCGGGCAAACAAGTCATCATCGTCTTTGTGTAGTCCCACTCGGGTGGCAATGACAAGACAAGTACACAGTAAAAATCGATAATTTCGTCTGCGAAAGCAAGTAGTAATTTCAATTGCGGTCAAAGATCTATAATTTCAAGGCATTTCGAGCGCGAAGTACGCTGATAGGCGTACTGAAAGTTGTATGATATGTTGCGGGTGAAGAGTGTTTTGTTATCAGTGTCACTATTATTAGTGCTAGAATTAAGCCATGTACCGCAAACTAGTGCTGTTCTAGACGACGTTCTAGATGTGATACACATCGGCAAGGAGGTGGCAGCAGGCGTGCTACAGGCATGGAATATTGTCGAGCAAACAAATCTCCACGAGCAAATCGATCTGCCGATAACTCGAGAGAAACACAAAAAAGTTCTGCGGCGTCTCAAGGAGCTTTCGCGGCAAATCGAATTAACTGAATCGAAGGTTTGTTGACTTTTGTGCTAATAATAGTGTCTTCTAAAGTCGACTATTTGTTGTCGAGAAAAAAAAATGTAGTTGCGCTCAGCAAATTATCAAAGATTCGGTTTCGTTGCCAGATACCACAGGGCCGGACATATGACAAAATATTCAAATCAAGAGTTTTACATAAAATGAATCATTGTTCAACGCAAACTGGTCCTTAGCGGAACTGCGATCGAACATAGCTTGGATAGTACATGATTCATCTCACTGAAGAGATTGAAAGATTCAGTATGTGAGATATTTATTGAATGAGTATGTGAGGTTGAACGTATATTATACATACATGAGCAACTCAGAATATAACACATGTTGACACCTTTGAGTTGTTAAATATGCTGGGGACTCCCCGGAAAAGTCCAAGTCAAAAGATGAATATCTTTGTTTAATTAAACGATTTGCGTTCATTCTTTAAAAAAATTGTTTTACTTTCCAGAATACAGGCTTTACAAAATTGATTGAGAATAATTTTTATTTATTTTATTATAATTTTATCTTATAAAACGTTGTTCCAAAAATATACAAAAAAAAAATTATAATTTTTTCAAGACATTATAGTCAAGTTGGAATCAACATTAAAATTATCGTACAAAACTCTTTTTATGGATGGAAATCAGTTTATTGTGTCGTTGACCCGATGAAAAGGCACACACAAAAGGCAGACCTTCATAAATCTATAGAAGTCTGAAATTATTTATTTAAACTGGGTTAACATTAATTGAAAATAAAAGATTTAAACCAGAAGTTAAGCCGCAAAGAAAATGTTGGTGTTTAGTTTCAAGCTTGTTCATGCCAATAATTTGCGACAATCAGCATAAGGAGCAAAGGGAATGAATGAGATCAATACAGTTCACACAAGCAACTAACAAAATCTCCCACTACATCCGATTTCGAGTCTTGAGATTTGGATTTGGTAAAGTTCCCTTTTCATAGTCGAAATTTTTACGATAGTGAAATGAATAGTTTCACGCCTCTTTTTGCCCCTGGCTCGGCTCAGTTACCTTACAAAGAGCTAGGTTAATTCAATTCCACGTTCTGACCTAATGACCCCGCACTCTAGCAAACAGTGGCTCTACCCACTAGGCTACACGTGCTCATATACCCAGAATCCTAAAATTTGTTTTCAACTGAGTCTACTGATAAGATAGTCGTGCATATTACATGAATTTTTACAAGATTACATTAATTAGTACAAGTTTCTACATTACATGCTTCATGAAAGTGATTGTCAAACTCATTGGTTGTAGTTAGTGGATTAGTTATGATCATGCCGCCAAAAAAGGGCAATTTATTTCGTTTCTGTTAAGAATGAACATGGATCCTCAATGAAAGTAGGTTTTTGGATACATAAGTAAGACACACTTAGTGTCCTTAGTAGGCAGGGTCAGGGTAAAGTCTTCTGCAAACAAATAAGTTTTCAGCGACTTATTGCAAAGAGTTTATCATACTTCTTATGCATGCGACTGAAAGATGCTATCAAAAGTAGATAATTAAGCCATTGTTACCAAGAAAAGTTTTGCACTGCCAAGCATTGATGAAGTACTGAAGTAGTTTAAATATCGGAAAAATCTAAGTTTCACAACGAGGGATATAAAGAGCAGAGCGAGAAGAGGTTAAACTACTTGAAGATGCTGACGGATGTCTCATAAAATATAATTACCTGTCTGCACGCATTGAAATAATTAATGAAGAATAAGAAAGTATTGAAACTCCGATTATTCACAACCAAAGAGTGACCGATTTAATGATGGGCGATTGCGAGATGTTTGAACAATCGAGATAATCGCAATCGATGCCACAAAATAATCGAGAGAACAATCAATAGACTCGATTATTCTACTCGATTGTTCATTTTGATTGCTTGGTTCGATTGTTGTGTTCGATAGCTGTGTTCAATAGTTGGATCCGATTGTTGTAACTCGATCGTTGAAGATCGATTTATAGCAGAAAGAGAATGTGCAGCTGTGAGTGTAGCTAAAGGTGAAAGCAGGTGCCGTAGCTATTGCTATAACCAGTACTGCAGTAAAGATCAACACAATGCTCTAGCTCACAGCCGAAGCTAATATAGGTCTGGAAAACAAGACGAAAAAACGGACAAACTACCAAATAAATCCAGGTGGAAATTTTTCGACGGAAATTTTCTTATTGTGAGATGACAAACATAATTTGGAAAGTCCGTTACAAAGACGTGTGCGCAATAAAAGTTATTGCTCAAGCAATAAGAGCTTTAAAAATTTTGAATTAGATTCTGATTGAGTAGTGTGGTACATCTTGAGATCGTCCGCATAAAAAAGGTGTGAAATGTCCGATAACACTTCCAATAAATCCAAAATAAAAATATTAAACATAAGCGGCCCTAAGTGGCTGCCTTGCGGTAGCCCAGAGGAAACTGTATTTTTTTTGGAGAGAAAACCTTAGAATTTTACATGCTGTGTTCGATTTTTTAAGTAACAATCCAACCAATTTAGCAAATTTCCTGAAATGCCAAATTTTTGCAGCCTACACCCTTTTTCCATATTGCAAAGTACATTAATTATAAAGTTGGGTGGTAGTGGACCTATCTTTTCTGAAGCCATGTTGTTGCTTGTTTAGAGGAGGATCAATAACAATTGTAAGTTTTCCACAAACAATTTTTTCAAATAGCTTTGGTATAGCAGACAAAATCGGGATGCCTCTATAATTTTCAACCGATCGTTTGTCGTCACTTTTAAGAATCGGTGTAAGATGGGAAGACTTCCAGAAACAAGGAAATATACCACAATGCAGCGATTTGTTGAAAATTATCTGCAGGGGTGAAATTATCGTTTCTGCACACTTAATTATCAAGCTTGAAGGAAGGAGGTCTGACCCAGGGCCTTTTTTCATGTCAAGCTATCTTATAGCTTTAATCATGTCCTCTGTATTTAAAAATATTTGATTAGCGATAGACAGATGAGGTGTTTGGGAAAGTGACATATTAGGTGAGTCGCTGAGCGGACACAAGTTAATTTAAAAATTTAATGACAACATCTCCTAGTAACAAATTGACAAATATAACCGTAGTTGGCAGCCCTATCCTAACTTTACAATCCAAACGGAAGTTATAGAGTTACAGAGTTACGATTAGATTCATTAAACTTCTACCAGAAATTAAGACCAATGCATTCTCTAAATTTCATTTGGAATTGATAATCGGGTCATGAGTTCCCGCGAACACAAATTTTCGATCCTACAAATATATATATATATATATATATATATATATATATATATATATATATATATATATATATATATATATATATATATATATATATATATAATTATTTTAATACAAATTTCCTTTGCAAATCAGTAAAAATAAAAATGAGAAATTCGTTTTTCATTTCTGGGGATCCAGGGAAAAACCCGGAATCAACTGAAACGACACCGTCAAAGTAATGAATTATCCACTTTTTCGAAAAAAGCGTCCAATTTTCCAAAATGACTAACTATTATTCAAAACAGTGACTAAAGTTCAATAGTTATAGTAGAGAGGTTCGACTTCTGGCTTTTATTGATGAATAATTATCAAAAGAACGCAGTCATCGATTTACTTATTAAAATTCTTCTGAGACTTAATAAATATCGGGAGATATTTGGTTTTCCTTTTTTTAGGGATTTTTGTCAGAAGCATTTTCATACTCAACAAATAAATTGGAATAGAAACAAATATTCTCCCTTGAAACATCCAGCTTATTGAGTTGACTAGCTTCCACTCGCTTGGGTTTCGTGGGTTGGACGAGGTATACACTCAATTTTCATTATCGAAATAGTTTAAAAGTGTAAAATGATTAATCTCGCGTCTAACTTTGCCCCTGATTTGATTCTAGTACCTACAAAGAGCTAGTTTCACTCAAACCTCGGTTTCCTGTCCGTAACTGGTTTCGAAATAGGGACTCGACACACTAGGAGCCAGGGTTGACATTGTAGTTATTTTTTCAACATTGAACGGTACCATTAATTTTTTTCAGATAAGAACAATTTAAAAAATATATAGGATCGGATTATCTGACTATTTCAATCTTATATTGTTACGACCACGAAAAACTGCAAATCGGTGGACGTTGAATCGATGAGTATAAAAAAAGCGTCCAATTTTCCAAAATGACTAACTATTATTCAAAACAGTGACTAAAGTTCAATAGTTATAGTAGAGAGGTTCGACTTCTGGCTTTTATTGATGAATAATTATCAAGAGAACGCAGTCATCGATTTACTTATTAAAATTCTTCTGAGACTTAATAAATATCGGGAGATATTTGGTTTTCCTTTTTTTAGGGATTTTTGTCAGAAGCATTTTCATACTCAACAAATAAATTGGAATACAAACAAATATTCTCCCTTGAAACATCCAGCTTATTGAGTTGACTAGCTTCCACTCGCTTGGGTTTCGTGGGTTGGACGAGGTATACACTCAATTTTCATTATCGAAATAGTTTAAAAGTGTAAAATGATTAATCTCGCGTCTAACTTTGCCCCTGATTTGATTCTAGTACCTACAAAGAGCTAGTTTCACTCAAACCTCGGTTTCCTGTCCGTAACTGGTTTCGAAATAGGGACTCGACACACTAGGAGCCAGGGTTGACATTGTAGTTATTTTTTCAACATTGAACGGTACCATTAATTTTTTTCAGATAAGAACAATTTAAAAAATATATAGGATCGGATTATCTGACTATTTCAATCTTATATTGTTACGACCACGAAAAACTGCAAATCGGTGGACGTTGAATCGATGAGACTAAAAAATAATCTTCATGGTATATAGCTTCTTCTTTTTTTCCTAGTACGGTATATGAGGCACGTCCAAAAAGTAAGTGTACTAAGGCCCTAATTTTTGGTATGTTGGTCACATCATGGTATAGCATAGCTCTTCCCATTTCTAAAGACTCCAAGAACAAATCAGTACGACCAAAACGGTGGTCAAAGTACCGTTTCTCGTAAACGATGTCGATAAAATCTGGCACCAAGTGCGAGACTCGCAGCGTTATCTCCGTCGGAAGTTTTTAACGAGATTAAATCGGTTTATGGCGAAGGAGTTATGAAAAGTAAGTTTAAATGGTGCCGTGAATTTAAAAACGGGTGTGCAAATGTGCACTACGAGCGAAGGAGTGGAAGAATGACGATTTTGACTGATTCTCTTGTTCAAAAAATTGAGGAAACTGTTCGTGGCGACCGTAGATTGACTTTGGATGAGCTATCGATGATGTTTCCACAAATTTCCAGATCTTTGCTGTACGAAACAATCACAGAAACTCTCAGATTTCATAAACTGTATGCAAAGTGAGTCCCAAAAAACTGCTAACAGAGCAGCACATTTTGAATCAAATGGCAAGCGTTTTTGGAGCGGTATGAACTTTAAGGTGATGGTTTTCTGCCTTCTATTGTTACAGGACAGTGTATCCTTGAAGCCAAAAGAAAATCACTCCACTGCCGCCACACTTCATCATTCTTAAGTCAAAAAATTGAAAACCACGATTTCGATCAAAAAACATCATAGCATCCGTGTTTTGGGGCCAAAAATGGATCATGTTGATCGAATTTTCACCAAATGGTGAAACCATCAATTCTGCTAGGCATTTTGATACCATAAAAATATTGAGAAGGCAATTCGGAACAGGACGAAAGGACTGTTGCGGAAGGAAGTCTGCCTCCTAGCCAGTCTTTTGTGACACATTGAGTTTAGAGCTAGAATACGGTTTGATCATTAATCCACCATTACTTTGTTCAAAAACCGCGTTGATTTCGTGAGATCGAGGCGTGATAAAGGATGCTAAAAATTTTAAGTGATAGTAAAAGGACGTTAAGTCAATAAGCCAATATTGTGTTTTTTTTGTGTGGTGATACTCCTCGCATCACCAACATTAATTAATAATCTATAAAAATGTTTAATTTCAACTTAGAAAACTCTGCGCATGTTTTTTTTTGTGTATTTGTGCGAGTTAAGTGACTGTCCCTTTTGACAGGCAGATTGAAGCAGATGGCAAAGCACTCTCACTTTGTTTCTTCAAACATAATGGTTTTACCCCTTTATAATTTTCCAATATTCATATGTCATATTTGATGACTGTTTTTAATATAATTTTTTTTCAGCACATCAACACCGCAGCATGGACAATCGAATCGGTCAACAATTATGTCAAAATGAATACACAAATCGAATTAGTACTTTTAAAAATCCATGACATAATCAATAGTATAACCGTACGATTCAAACAAATGAAATCGTATGCGAAACATCGTGAAAAATTTGAGAACTCAACAATTCTAACGTTTGCTGAATGGACAGTCTCACCGAATCCCGATGCTATAAATCATAATTTGGAAAGTTTGAATTTATTGTATACGAGTAGCGAAGAGTTACGATCCAGGCGACCAGGTGTTTTAAAGTTGATGGCGCAAAATTTAAAGGTGATTTTGAAAATATGTATTTTCTTTTTTACAGCATTGAATTTTTGAGTTCGACAAAAAAAGAAGGCTTTGAAGATATTTGGAACTTTATATGTAGAATCTATTTTGAGAGGAGAAGTGGATTTGTGCAAGCACAAATTCTAGAGTGAACAATTAATGCAATATTATAGCAAGTTGCATGGGACTTAAAACTGCTGAAAGATGACAGATATTAAGTATTTCGAATTGGGTTTCCTACGATTGTGAGTTATTTGGGCAGGTTTTTGTTTAAGTATCAAACGGTTTTACATGAAAATTTCATGCAAATACACAGCTGTCTATTTCGAGCGAAAAAAAAAACCAGCTCGCATTTTCATAAAAGGAGGCTTTAAAAGAGCTTAAATGATTGATTAAAAGAATAAAAGGAATCACTCATGTACATCAAATATTTTAAATTAGGGACGTACAAAATGAAGATAACACCAATTTTTCAGTAACATATAATTTTCTAAAATCACAGCGATATTATAAAACTCGTCGTTCAAATCAAGATCACTTTACGACGCGATCGTATATCGGACGGATATGGGTACATTATCTGCTTCGGTAACAAAAGATAAGTCATATCAATCCATTTCATCCGCGCCATCAGTATTACATGTGTACTCAGTCAAATTTTCCTACTTGTGTTAGTAGCAACCAGTAAATGTTTTAAATTAAGATTGATATGAAAAACAATGACTCAGTCGGTACAACTGCCAGGGGTTTGAATTATAAACCGTGTCATATATCAAATTGCTGTTTAGCGGTATTATAAATAGCGCTGAAAAGAATAAGCTGATTCTGATAAAAATTACTTGATGTGTGATGAGACTGGTGTTGTTTGTCGGAATTAACGTTAAAAATGATTCGTCAGAAAATTATCTGCACATGGTCAAGTGGTATTGTTCTGATGCTTTACTTGAGTATTATCTTCAAAAGTTCTACATTTCTTTTTTTTGCAATAAAAAGACGCACGAAGACCAATTCTGCCCGTTTATCTTTTCAGCTTTAGGCGCTCAAGAATGTATCTTTTATTTTCTATGTGGAAGTCATGTAGCATCACAGAGAATGCATAGAAGTCATTAACCTTTAGCTAATACACTTACAATTCGAAATAATGTTTTTCTGGATCATTAGCAAAGTCGAACTGGCGGACTGGAATTATTTTGTGAATGCTGGCTGCTAGGGATCAATCAGGCATAAACACAGCCTTTGCCGATGCACTTGATACAGGTGCATCAGATTAGTTGTGTTGTGGGCGTACTGCATACCTCGCATCGGATTATTTTCTATTTTACTTTATGCACGTAATGCAGGTTGGCTGCATAGAAATGCAATTTTACCTGGGGTCAGTGTTATCGAATGTTCGATATTTGTTAGTCGACTCGGGTATTCGTTGTTGGAATAAATTTAATGCAGTAGGTAGTAAATTTTCTACTTCATATTTGAGTTGGCCATTTGCTATCGAAAAGAGAAAAATTAAATATTTTGTGACACTTGCAATTGGGAAAATTCAGTTGGAAAACACTCACTTGGTGAAGAAGTATTTTTTGCATATTCAATTTTAAATTTTAAGCATACAGAGAAAAAATGAAATATGATCAATAACTATCATAAATCTTGAAAGCTTTCTTTTTTCAAACAATCATCAATTCACGGCCATTCTACTCATTTCTTCTTAATGCGAACAATCATTTGGGTACTCCTTATTTCACTGAATCATTAGCAACTACCCACATACTTTCCATTTCCCTGAAATCGGAACTGAGTCATTCTGACTCAAGCTAGACCCACCATGGCTGTGCCATCAGCAATGAATAATTTTAATGTCCATTCACACTCGACAATAAAATTGTTAGCTAAATAAATATTTCCTAACGGTCACTCGTATGATGATTGGTGCCAGTTATATCGCGGTAACACCACCAATACGAGCAGGTGAATGATATAGTATCTCCGAATCTACCAGTGATTGAATCGTTAACTTTATATGAGAGTACCTATTGAGACTCAATACCAACACACACCACACCACCCTCAAGTCTAAAAAAAAAGCGTACGCCACAAGAGCTAACAATAACAGTATGAAATCTTTGTGCTGAAATAACGAACAGCAGAGGTAGTAGACAGACAGACTGGATTTTATTGAGAGAGAGACCATACATATTTTGCAGTGGGATCTTGTTAATGTCAATGTGGATTATTTTGTTGAACGTGAGGTTTCGAACAGTGACTACTAACCTTTTAAATTTCCTTCTCACTTATGTTCCTAAAAAAATTAGATAAATAAATTTGCAAAGGATATTCATTAAGTAAATAGGAAAAGAGGCTTTGATAAAGGAGGATTTGAAGGATGATTTGGAACCTCTTGGGGAGTAGAGTTCGAATAAAAAAACTCTTTTAGCAAAGGACTGAAACTGTACTTTTTCTGATCGAGTTAGTCATAAGTATCTTGTTACTCAAGTAATTAGCTCTAGTAATACCCCTAATGACGTCAAATCCGAAGAAGGCA
Organism: Nemotelus nigrinus; assembly: GCA_947369275.1. Lineage (NCBI taxonomy): Eukaryota > Metazoa > Arthropoda > Insecta > Diptera > Stratiomyidae > Nemotelus > Nemotelus nigrinus. Next base: position 22,230,522 of record OX376374.1, on the reverse strand, counting down.
GATACAACAGGCCACCTGTATGAAAGCGGAGGCAAGTTTAAATGATCCAACCGGAATGGAATTTACTACATTTCTCTTAAAGCGAATATGAAAAATTGTTTGAGTACAGATTCGAATCGGTCACTAAATCTAGACAATACAAGCGTATTCAACGAGATGTCGTACAAGTATAGTATACAACGACATGGTATATGAGTGGCGTCATTTTATAAAGCCTAGCTGTTAGTTGGCGCTGGAAATGATTTTGTCGTATTGTAAGGAAAAATGAACTTTTTTCTCCAAAATAATTCCAAGGTCTACCACTTTATCAACTCGAGCTAATAAACCGTCCCCGAGAAAGAATGTATTGTGTGATATTCTTTTTTTAGCGGGAAAAACTAACTACCTGGCACTTATCAATATTAATGGAGAGCCTGTTACAGTCCACCTCTAGTCAAGCGAGTTCAGTTTAGACTGGAGAAATTGCACATCAAATTTTGATTGAATGACATGATAAATTTTCAGATCATCGACGTAGTGAGATATGTAGGTCAGATAAATAAAAGAAAATGGCCAAGATGGTACATCCGTGGTACACCAAAGAGAAAAACCACTCCAGAAAAATTCCTTAAGCTTTACAGATTGGGTTCGATTGAGGAGGTAAGAACTAAACTAGTTGAGTAAGAGTTTAACGACTCCAAAATTCCGCGGCTTTAAAATAAGGGTACAATAGCCAACTTTGTCGAAAGCCTTACTGACGTTTGTGTAGACTGCATCAATTTAGTAACTTTAGTAACTAACTGACCGACATTTCCAAAATCATTTTCAGACATTTCCAAGGCGAATCAACAAGTACAAAAGGTTTATCGTAGACAATATTTTCAAAAAGTTTCCTTACCGTTGACAAAATAGCAAACACCTTTGCAATTTTTGACAGAGTGTCTATCATCACTTTTGAAAATGGGAGTTGCATACGGAGACGTCCAAATGGATGGGAAAACCCTCTTGTAGAATAATAGTCGCGATCATCTCTGTAAATAGTCTATCAAGCTGGCTATTGTTTTGGTTCCTATTAGTACAGCCTAAAACAACCAGGAAGCATCATATGTTCGGCAACAAAGAAGACCCGACGGCATTTAATTTTTAGAAAATAATCTGAGCTATCTATATAATATGATCATCAAAACATATAAATCTATTTCATATTTAGCTTAAATGTTTGAATTTGTCTATTTACCCTTAAATTTCAAAGCAGATTTTTTTGCTAGTCTTAAAAAAAGTACTGTTATTTTTTAATGTTGATAGGGAATCTGTCCGATTCTTTTAGAATATTATAATGCTTAGGACTTTTTTAATGTAGGCCACGAAATCATGAATCAGAAGCGTACGGACACCCAGTGAAATGACATCCTAAATCAATACAATTTGGTTCGATAATAATCAAAATTTAAAGCCCAGAAAAGCTAAATCAACTATTTTTAGCTAATATGAATTCAAAGAAGCTAGCTAATCAAAAACATCATAGGAGGATTAAGTGATAAAGTAAATGGTCCTTTGGGGATGGAGTTGGGAAAAGTTTGGTTGAGTCGATACTACTGAGTTGCAGGCTGCTCTAAAGTTTACCTACCACTGATGCTTCAAAAAATGCACAGGTTGACCGCACTTTTGGTGGCAGGGGCCCTCCGGACAATATTTATTTTTTTAGGAATTTTCGAGTCACTTCATTGGTTACCAAACAATCAACTAATCCTACAATAGCCTGATCTGACTTATGTGAGACTGCATTGTAATAGGGTATGGACTAGAACTGAATTTACCCATGCTAGAAGCTTATCTGAGAGAGTTCCCGCTCCAGCGAACGACTAGATAAATACGGACACTCTATTGGATTTCTAGCTTTCAACTCGCATTCCTGATTAGGGATGAATGGAGCCATGGTGTCACCTTCGAGAGTTCGCTTATTCATGTATATACCGATAGCTCAAAACTGAGCAAAAAAGTTGGATAACGGTATATACTTGAATTTAAAGAAGTCCCTTCATTGACCATTGTTGTATCTTTCAGGTGGATGTGGTTGCAAAACCAGTTGATTGGCTTCTGTACAATCAAATATTCGCAGTCAATATTGGTATTTTCGCAGCTAGCCAAGCGGCTATCCCTACCCTATCTATCAATTCAATTGCTGGTCTTAGTATACTGTCCACAATTGTCGCTAAATACCGCATTTCTCTTAGAGAGATGTGGAAACATTCGGCGGTCCAATTAATTCGAAGATCTGGACATTGAAGTATTCAGCACAACTGAATGGCTGACGAACTGACACCTTTCTGTCGAAGGTCTCATCCCCCTTCTTAATAGGTACATCTATGTCATCGATAAAACTAGCCATCAGATAGAAATATCTTGAGGATGTTAAGAAGTTCTGAGCTGAAGAATCTGCCTTGGACAAAAGTCGCAATAGGATAGTAATAAGTTTAACCTGTAGTACTCTTCATTGTGTAGTGGTAGTTCTCACGAGTCACTGCCTCATAAGGTGACGCGCTCAACATTTGTTCGTACGGTTCAACGATTTTTGTCGTAACTGTAGCTTTGAGAATGAAGAGGACTCCCTTCTCCATCTTATGTACTAGTGTCCAGTTCTGGCGAGGGAAGAATGGTCTTGAACAGCCTGATCAGGATTAAGGAAGCATATCACGGCAGTGATGGAGAACTTTAATAATCCTTATCCAAACAAAATTATGAACTTCATTATCAAAATGATAATGGGATTTCATAAAACCCAAAGTGCAAAAAAGCCAAAGTTTATAAAATATTATAAATGAACAATTGATGAAAACAATTAAACTCACAACAATATTCCTCAAATGGTGAATACGAAAGCAGCTTTATAGTTAGATTACTAACCGCCTATGGTCACATGTACTTTGAAACTATACTAAGAGCACAACATTGATGCGCTTAAATTATTACTCGATTTAGAGCCAGCATATGATCTCTTATCACCAGAATAACGACGAAGACGAACTCAGAATCAAGTTTATTGGATTTGAGTATCGGACCGACATCTTAGAAAAATAATTTTTGACATCAAGTCGATCTTTCACTATGAGTTCAGGTGTCCAAGCCGAGTTTAAAGTCAAGGTTTACATCGGTTTATACCGTTTACATTTGGAAAAAATATTCGTTAAACAGTTATACTTTTTACGGACGTTTACGAGCATCGCTTGCAAAGGTCTCGAAAATTCAAGGTCTGCAAACACTGCACCACTTATAGTAATCTACCAGGGTACTCTACATGAATTGATTCGACTCGGTGTTCGAGGGAACCCCATCTTTAACACACTCGTTGCAGCAATATCGTTGGTTGCTAAATGCGGGTAGGAAAATTGCCACGGGTCCACATTGGCTTATGGTTTAGAAAACAGATATTCTACACCAGAGAATGCTATATCTTGTTTGTACTCAATCACCGCAACAAACAGCCGCACAGCAAACACATTCGGTGAGAGTCTGCCACACATACTACTCGCACATTCAACTAACATCAGTCGAAACGGGTCTAGAGATTCCAACAAATCTGCAGCCACATCGGCCCACCAGTTATATTCTGGAAGTTAAGTCAAGTGTATCTCGTAGCAGTGCGGTAAGAAAGCCACCGTTATCACTGTCAGCCGTCATGATGTTCGCGAATATTTGACGTAGTCAGCGAAAAACAACTTTATACAAGTGGTTCCAAATTAAAATTTAAGTCGAAAAGTAAGACGCGACGCGAGTAATTTGTATGCAACAAACCCACTCCCAATGCTAGCCAGTGAACAAAGCAAGTGAGGCGGAACAGTCAGATATTTATCAAGAAACTGTGCGACTACATTCTACAGTTTTGGCTTGATTTTCACTATCAAGTGCTTTGTGAACTTTACAGTTTCGGTAATAGGTGCCTTGAGTGTATAGCGAATAACGGGTGGCACCCAAAGAAGGGATGTTCGACATGTGAAAAGAGGGCGATAGCTCTTAAATTCAGTGAAGCGCGCGTCGATTAAGCTACGCAGTGGTGGATTATCAAAATCAAATCATCAACAATGAAGATGTTGGGCAAATTTGTATTTATTACTGCTGTAATCATAAATACTTGCAATTGCGCATCGGCTGGGGTCAAAGGAGTGACCAAAATCGATGAGCTCCGGGCGCACTATGTCAACCTCGAAAAAAACCTGTGGACGTATCTGACCGAGCGAAATGATACGAGCCAGGCTCAAAAATTGAAGAAAGTCTTCGAATCACATCGAATATTTACCACGGAAAATTTGCAAATGCGATTCGATCACGAGAAATACTTTCCCCTACATCGATACTATGAATGGGCATTGCTCGAAAACGATTTGCAAAGTATCGATGGACTTTACATGTTTTTCCGAACGTTCTTGAAGAACTACATTGGCGGTAACTACGATGAACGCGCAACGCGGGACTTAGCTGAAACTGTTTTGCAGGATAGCAAACTATCGATACCGGACGTATTTGAAATGGTTGACAATGTCATGGTGAAGCAGACGCTTTACTATCGTGCCATAACGGTTGGTTTTAATTTTTATTGCTGTTTTATACCATCAGCGAGGTTTATAATGTCACTACTTCTTAATTATCTATCACTAGTGTTTTTTTTTTTAATTTTTCTGTCAGACATTCCATTGTGCTCTTGGTAAGTACAGAATATTTGAACGGGCTCTGAGCAGAAAATTACGTAATCTATTTCGCTGAATGTTGGCTTTGTTTTTCTTTGCGACAAACAGATTCCATTCCACGCAGATGCCCATATGAAAGCATTATCAAATTACATGCCTCATGAAACAGGAAGCAAGCTGAAATGTTTGATGTGTGAGCAGAGATTAGAGAATGATTTAGTTTTTTTTTCGTATTCAGCTGCATCACAGTCCGAACACTATGAATATTTACCCTCTGCGAGTGACATGTGCAATGAACGGGTTATTATCGCAATCCGCTGGTCAGCTACCGACACGAAAGAGCTTCATTTGTATTTAGGTACATATTCGAGCTGAACCCGCTGTATAGGTTAGCAGCCTTGAAATGAAGACAGCTTTATTTGCGCGATTGCAATCCGCTGATTTAAAGCCTGCATATGTGTAGAATGTTTTCATTTTACCAATTGCTTCAACTCAGCGATATGATTCAATTGTTGCTGGCGCTTCACAAGTGTTGTCTTTGTTCGCAAAGCTTAAATAGAATTGTTTGGTTATTTAGTTAATGTACAGATTGTTGACGGAGTTAAAAGGTATAATTTTTCGAAATACCTCTGGACCGTCGCATCTGGATCATCTAAGTTTTGAAGGAATTTCATTTCGAATGACAAGAAGCATATAAATTCCAACTTTGTAGCCTCTTGGCGACTCTACGATGAGTTAAATAAACTTCCAATTTATGGGAACTTTTCTCAGCATTATTCTGATTCCTCACATATCATACTTAAAAGAGTTCGGGCGTGTTCTTTAACACAAGTCTCTGACAGTCGCTGTTTATTCATTTTCTGCGCTTTCTCCTCAAACTACATACATTCTGGAACCACACCGATAAAAAAGAGCTCGATAAAAAAATATATTGACAAATATTCAACATGGTGAACACAAACACAGCTGTGTATTTACTTTTGATAGGAAAATATGTTCCAAGGAAATCGTCTCGTTAAACATACATTTTTCTGTGATAGTGTAATAATATATTTCGACATCGTTCACAAAATATTTGCCTTTTAAAATAATGAAAAGCAAACAATTTTCTCAAAATTCACTCTTTTTTATGCAATTTTTTTCGAGAAATCGATATATTACTGAACGTATATGCAAACTTTGGAAACAATGGCTGGTTATTTTTACTCTTCTACCATAAAGAAATTCGTTGAAATAATCATTGTATTAGAGGCTTAATTTCTGGAGATCGACCAATGTATTACATTTTACATGTCTCGATATCTAAATTTGACCTCCGATTTATCCTACTGCTGTACTAAAAGGACATGAAAATATTTGCTCAATTATAAACTGAATCTGTGATGTTTTATTTTTAATACTATAAATACTATAACTTTCATTATATTTTAGGATTCAAACGATCAAATATGTGCAACAAAACAATCGCCCCAGCAATTTCTTTTTTCGCTCTACAATGATATTTCACTAACTGAGCTTAAAGGTTATGCTATGATGCAATTCTCTTGGATGATCTTAAATATATATGGAAAAGGTAAGCATTTCCAAAAGTTTATAGGAAAGTAAGGACATCTGATCATTTATACCTAACTAGAGGTGAGTTGTGACAACAAAAAATTCGGTATCAGGTACAAATTGATAATGTCACTGATTCTTTTCCTCACTGATACTTTTGATCACTGATGCTTTTGGTCATTGATACTTATGGTCACTGATACTTTTGGTCACTGATATTTTTATCATGCATACAACGCGCCTTGAAATGGATCCATCCATTCGAATTGTATACATATACTATGTACGCGTACCATACCATGAGATAGACTGTAACAAGAATTTTCTGTATTAGGTACAAGTTGATACTGGTATTTTTGTCACTGATACTCTTTGAACGGACAACGACATGGCGAGTAGAGTAGCAATCATACAACCACGCGATCCAAATCGTACGACTTTATACTGTACGGATCGGGTACTATACCAATAAGCACGTTTTCGCATTCGTTCACAAGGTGTATGGCATACGAATTGCGCGTACATGAGAACTACAAATTTTGTAATTCTCATTAATAATTGACTTTGATTTAGATAGGCTTAAATAAATGTACCTCGTATTGCTTCATCGAATCAATATGATGATTATTATTAAAATTACCTGATACATTTGGGTTGCATTATTTTTGTGTATCAGTGACAAAGTATCAGCTTGAAAAATACGACCCATATCTATACCTGACCTCTTTTTGTTTATCATTCACCAGGCAATTTCACACACGAGGCTCAATTGATGCGCAGTGATTTCGAAAAACGAACAAATGAAACGCAGAAAGTTGTACGTGAAGTTATGCGGCGTGCCGATCGGATTTTGTGGACCTGTGACCCACCTGTTTATATAAAGGGTGAGACATACGATGAGGTGACGCGACTACTTCAAGGCTATATCGAGAATGAAGTGGACATGAATCCAGATCAATCCTGCCGTGAAAATTGCAATTACTATGGTGAAAGCAAAAGCCACGGTTGTTTCAAGGACTTATACTGTTCGCGACAGCCTCGATGCACTGGAAAATTGTACAGCTGCCAGTTTTTTGATTCCGATATGTGGATTTGTCCGGCTGTAAGTATTGAATGACAGTTTCTTTACCCAATTTCTCGCAGTAACAATCTTTCATCGAATTCTACAGTCTGATAGAAGCAATAGAAGATACGAGTACATCGAGTATGAGAACGGCCGAATTTTGGGAAAGCCAGGCCATTGTGTCCGGGGCACTACAAAGGTTATAGTCCTGAGTTTCAATTCTAGCCTGTATGTTAATATTCAATTTATAGGTCGACTCCTGGTGGAGATGGTTGTTCTGGCACTGCAGTTACTGCTTCTGTTTGTGTGACGAACAGGGCATCAAGTCGGACAGATACTTTAATTTGCGTGAAACCGTATCAGACATAGAAAACAACATGTACGTTTATTTTTCGTCTACATTACAATCTTATCTCACTAGCACTAAACCTTTCAGGATAGTGACAGGCTTACGTTTCGTGAAGAAGAATCGCGTTTTTCACCTTCAAATTCAAGAAGGTCAGTTACAGCCTAGAGGGAACATTGATGATGCAACGCTTCGCTGGAAGTCAGTCGATAGCTATCAAATATTCGATCATGGAATAAACCCAGGAATTGATTACCATACTCTGACATATGCAAACCGGGCATTAGATTTAGACGATATCACAAGTGAAAATTCTAAATACCTTGTTACCGGCGTCAAATTTCGAGTTGTCGGGGCACATCTGAATCTTGAAGTTCGACTGACTGAATTCGATTTCGAGACAGGTAAATTAGTCGAACCAGCAATGACTAGTCATTGGATATCGAACGACAATACCGATGTTAGTGGGGATCGCAGGTATGTCAAATTATTGTGCCTTCATATTGCGATTTGTATGAATCTTTCTTTAATTTTAGAGTTGAAATCAAACTTAAATCGCCTGATGTACCAGCGAACTCCCAAGTGAAATCCCGGCCAACATCGAGCCATAATCAGTTCATACAGTTTGTTAACACTGACATGGATAAGGATGCATCGCAAACTACGGTGCCTTTCATTGACATACAGAATGTCGAGTCGAATCCACCGGTCCCGCTATCCGGCATTGGCATCTATCATAAAGGAATAGATCATTATGGCGGTTTTGTGGCACCGAAATTAATAACCTACGATTTTGCTCCTCATATTCAAACTCCGAAATTCGATCAATAATTGAATGTAGATAGGGCCGGGTTTATAAAATAAACTGGCGAATGTGAGTGTTTTTTAATTAAGCTTTAGAAATAGGTCCATCATTTGTATTATGTAAAGTTTTCTTAGATAAAGAACCAATTGATGAGAATAATGGTAAATATAGATTCTAATATATTTTAAGTATTTTATTTCAAATGGATTATTGCGTTTGGTTTTTAACTAGGCTGTGATGCTCTAGCTTCTTGTTTCATCTAATTATAAAATGAGATAAATAATACAATACTATTGATTATCTTATTTGTATCAATGAGGAAACAGATATTAAAATTATTTAAGTCGGGTCCAACACCTACGTATTGTAGACCGGCGTTCGGCGAGTTTACACCTAACGTAACTCTCGTCATATAACCTTCATAGAATGGGGAAAGTCAAGATGGAATATTGCAAATACTGCATTAAAGGAATTGATGATGCATTGCACACTTTCTTTAAGTGCTTCCACTTTAGAAGAAAACGAGAAACGCTTTTGCCCGCAATCGGCTCTGTGATACCGGAAACAATTGTGGAGGCAACGTTTCATTCAGAAGACGCTTGGGTATGAGCAGAGACGGTATTGCGACTGAAAAGAGAAGAGGGTTAAATTACAAACTCGTCCTGACTGTACGAAAGCAGTCGTGGGGTGCATGTGGCACGGCCGAATCGGAGTAATACGAAGGCGGTTCCGGATCGGACTCTGTGGTCAGCGGGAGTTAAAGTGAGTAGGAGAGAAAGAATGCCACATAATCCTGTATCTTTCGCAGGAAACCTTATGAAAGTTTTTCAACACCAGTTCAAATAAAAACTAACAGCAAGATAGGCAAACAATAAATAAATAGTTGAATAACGACCGGTGTTTACGCACATCAACATTTTTTTTGATAAGTAAATTCCAGAGAGCGAATTCTTACTCATTCAAAGCAAGTTCTTTTTAATAAATTTAATTCGGCAAATATATTTCAGATTAGAAACGCATTTAACGCGATATTTTACATACCGATCAGTTATCTTATCGATTATTGCGAGTCGATGGCATTATCAATATGGTTAGTATAAAACAGTTTTCTAATGGTTAGTTAGTTCTTGTGTGAGCTCGATTTGGTCAACTGCTGTTTGTGTCACGAGTGCTAAAGTTTAAGATGAGAGCGATTGTGTCGTATTTGTTGATTATTACATTCATCTCTTCGACATCAATTCCCGATTCTTTTTGGACAATTTCGATATATTTCGAATACTATACTAATCTGGATACACTCATTACAAATAAACTATTCACTCTTCATAACGAAAAACATAACGATATCGATCTTTTAGGATATATATGTGATCAACATAGGATATTCTTGTCGCGAAACAAATTTACAAGTCAGCCAGTTCTACATAATAAAATTAGCAATCGCAAGAAATGGATCGATTTTGAAAAGAAAGCAACTGAAATAGATATTTACTTCCGACTTTTTCTTAGAATTATAGAGTCTTGTGAGACGTTAGATTTTAGCGATTTCTTTGTGAACGTGTTCATCAGCTTGACAGTGGAAAGGGCAGAAGTGTTTTTCAACTCCATAAAGTCTACTGAAAATCTGCTTTATCATAGAAGGAATATGGTAAGAATATATCCGCTATAGTTACATAAAGTTGGCATTTTTGGTTTTTATATGTGATTTTATAGCTAATTTTAAAGACCAATGTTTCCTCTAGAAGCGAAATATGTCTCTAATTCTTGAAAGATATTGAGACATAAAATATTTGAGATATTAAAGTACTATCTCTCTTTTGGTTTTATTCTTAATGTGACCCGATATAAGAAAATAAATCAGGTTCCGTGTCAATTTCTAGATTAGATTATATTTATGTAAAAGATTTAAAAGAACACCTAACAAAGCATTGATTTTCGCGTTGTATTGTATGGAGGCTACATCTTGCGTAGCTTCATTATGCAATATTATCTTTTCAGGGTCTAGTTCGGTTTTATCAGCAAATCTAATTTTATATCAGCATATAAGATGTAAAATAATTTACAATTATCAATGAGTTTCCTCATTCAGCTTCGAAACGAGCAGATTTCAATATTTTTGATTTACTAAGTTTTGATTTATTTTGGATTTTTATGTTTTTGTATCGCTGATAAGCCAACAGCAAATCGTTACAATTGATGGGGATTGATTTAGTAAATACATATTTCTGCGACGAATATTTGGTAGTTTGTAACTCATATTCGTTCCTAGCCCACTACTTGAAAGCTACCATGGGTTTGATAAGGAATATCTTTGTGATTGCCAAAACGTCAATAATTTTTTAAGAACTTATTAGAAAGTTTCACATTTCAATTTCACACTTTTCAATCAATGTTATAATCTAATAAAACATTTCTAAATTTCATACAATTTAAGTCTGTCTCTTCTTGTATTATTCAAAAATGCTTAAATGCGAGTGCGTTGGAGTGGGAGATGCCGACTCAAAATACAACGGGGAGATTAACTATAACTATCGAAATAGCGTCCAGGGTGATATAGTCGTGATGAACATAGGCTGGACACCAACCTATCGCAGACCACGCTTCGGCGAGTCGATTCCGGTTATAACTCTTGTTTCGGATGCGTTGTCCATTATGGCAAAGGACTGGAGAGTGATAGAGGAGTACACTGGAAGTGAGCACAACTGTATTACCCTCTGGTTGTCGGGGTTCAGAACTCTAGCCGGAAAATGCTTGGGTGGAATATATTGAATTTGGACAGGAAGAAGCTGTTGGAGTCACTTGACATCAACTCAGCCAATCAGGGGTAGCGATGGGCCACGGGGAATTGGAAAGATGGTAAATTTCACCATGGGCGAAATTCGGCGAGCATGCGATGCATCGATGCCACTTAGAAAGTCACTACTTAACCAGAAAGCTTATTGGTGGACTGAGGAGATAGCGGAACTGAAGCGAAGTACTCTAGCGTGCAGGCACAGAGCCCAAGGTCTATTCGATGACCAGAAACGTTGCGACTTGTCCCGAATCACAAAAAAGAACTGAGAACAAAAAAAATAACTCAAAAAAGAACTGAGAAAGCGGAGAAAAAAGCAAATGTGGCAAACTCTATGCGAAGAAGTGGACCGGCACCTATGGGGCCAAGGCTACAAAATAGTATCCGGTAGGCCCGACCACTTATGCGCGGATGTCCTGAGGTTTATTGTAGATTCGCTGTTTCTAACGGACAACGTGAGAGTAGAAAACGATCACACAGTCTCACACGAAGACGTCCCTTTCTTCACTGAAGAAGAGCTATGCAACGCGGGCGCCAGAATGAAGAACCGAAAAGCCCCACGCCAGGACAACATCCAAGCAGAAATTCTAAAAGCAATGGTGCAGAGACACTCGTCGTGTTTGTTGGTGCGTATTTTTCCGTCACTTTCGAAATTGGCGAGACTTGCTCTGATTGCAAATCCCACCACTAGCGTACAGACCTCTTTGCATGCTTGATACTGCGGGAAAACTTCTAGAAGCGTTGCAGAAACCCCGGCTAAAGACGGCTATACGAAGAGCTGGTGACCTCTCGAAAAAAAAGCGCAGGTTCCCCAGTGGTCGCTCAAAAATAAGTGTCATCCGCGAAGTTAGCGCAGTAGAGCGCGCAGAGGCCGCATGTCATTGGGCTAGACCTATAGTGTTTTTGGTAACGCTGGACGTCGGTAACGCTTTTACCCCGGCGAGATGGATAGACATACTGAACTCTATTTAGCGATATTTTCAGGTAGCGGAGTACATGCTAGCCATGGTACGAGACTACTTGAAGGATATGACTCATGGCAAACGTTCGCGGTCTTAGTGCGAGTAAAAGTAAACTCTTTATGAAGCTCACTCACTCAATACTACTGTATGCCGCGGAGATATGGGCCACTGCGTTAAGATTTGAAAAGTATCGAACCAAGATAATGAGCGTCCAGCGTAGGGGAGTGGTGCGAATTGCAAGTAGCTACCAAGCAGTTTCAGGAAACACCGTGTTAGTTATAGCCGGAGTAATCCCAATTGATTTATTGGCGAACGAACTCAGGGAGATGTTATTGAATAGAGCATAAGCGGGAAGAGAAGTATTAGCTGGCTAAGCAGGAGCGCGTACGTTTCAGCTTTGGGAGGAGCCTTGAGCTAAGAGCTCGATGGTTGCATGGACGATTAAGCTTATTCCTGGCTTGACTTAATCGCGACCACAGAGGAATAAATTTCTACTTGGGCCGGTTCCTATCACGCCATGGCTAATTCAGGAAATACCTTCACAGAATGAGGAAAGGCAGAACGGTGTTTTGAAGTATCGTATTAAGGAAGGTAACGATTTGCATACCTTTTTCCATTGCGACCGCTTTAGAAGGGAGCGGCATACGCTTTTCTCTACAATTGGCCCTGCGACACCGGAGACAATCATGGCGATGATGCTACGTGTGTCAGCAAACGTGGAGCTGGTACTTCGCTTGAAAAAAGAGGAAGGAATAAAGTCTGACAGAACGGAAGTAAGGCAGTGGGGCAGTAAAGCAAAAGCAATTACGACTCGGATTTCTACATAATCCTGTATCTTTCGCACGAAACCGTTTGAAGGTTTGTCGACAACAGTTAAAAAAAAAAAACAAAAATACTGTGTGCTTAAAGCCGTGAAATTTTATGTTAAGTCGTTCTATATTTCTGGGACCATATTTTCAAGGACTACCTACTTTTTCAATTTTTTCATGGGATATATCATAGCTTATATATTATATTCAGTTTGGCTTTATTCTATGCAGAACGGCAAATAACATATTTCATTTCGGCATTTATCACTTCGAGGTTTTAATATTTTTTTTACTTATTTCAAGCTGTTACCTTATCAACTTTGATGCATGGATTTATTGCCTTTGTTAAGATACATACGTGCAAAATTTATTATTTCTGAGGTGTTGAGAGTTGTTTGGATTGATTTCACTATGAGTAGACTCTTGTTCAATTGTAATTTCAACTTCTTGCTTTCATAATATATAATGAAGCACAATGTTAGCTACAATTTTGACGTGGATGTACTACTTTTATTACAATAATGTGTCATTTTTTTCTAACAACAAAATATTCACAACATTTTCATTCTACAGAGGATACGCAGTGAATGTTCACTGACATCGGAATCAATGAATTGGGAATCTTTGCATCATAAAATCGAAATTACTTTACTACGTACATACATTTTGACCAAATTTGCATTAATGTTTTTGAATATCAAAAGAAAAGGTGAGTGTTGACCACATATGCAATCTTAACGAAAATTATTTTCCTAATTGATATTTTTAGATAATAGCCTTATGTGGACAGAAGGTTTACGGGCTATAATTAGAAATTTAGAGAAAAGTAATTACAGCAATTTTTACAATCAAACTATGAATCGCGAAGATGAGGGAATCAAAAGATGTATTTTAAACAATTCTGCGACGAATAAATGGTCTCATCCTTTGAATACTCAAGTCTATGTCAGTCTGAGAGATGCCACGTCAGATATTGAGCAGAATATGTTAGATACTTGAAATTGTACAAATAATTTTTCAACATTTTAATCTTTGCGTTTTAAAGGTTCGTTGTTGGCTTCAGGTTTTTGAAAGAGCTGAATCAAAATGTATTTCATTTGCAAATCCGGCAAGCAAAGCTGAACGCCGCGGGTGGTATCATAGCCGAAACGGATCATTGGAAACCAGTAAAATTGCTCTCGAATCACAATACGAAAGAAGGCGTTGACTACATCAAAATCGTTAACCCTTGTTCATTACTACCAACAGATATAAGAAGAGAATTTCCGTTTATTGTGACCGGGCTAAGATTTTCTAAAGTATTTGATAACATAGTCCTTATGGCTCGATTTAATGAACTAGACGTTGATGAAGGAACAGTTAGTAATATTACAGACGATTGGCAATACGAATTTGGCATCGAGTAAGAAAATGTTATTCATACATTCGTATTATATAATTTTTTTAAGAGAAAACATTTAAAACATTTTAAGACGAGAAATTTACTAACAATATTTTTTTGCAGGAATCGCATTACATGTATCGCTGATTGTAATTTGCCACAACTTCTGGATAAGCGTGAAATTTTCTCCGAGCCATTAAAGCCACTTTCAGGAGTGGGAATTTCTAGACTCAGATCTAAATCAGTTATTTCCCCCAAAATATTTACGATATTATAAAATAATATGAATGTGAAAAAATCATCCAAAATTTTTAGGCACCGACAAAGAATTTTACATTGTTAACATTTTCAAAAATTTTTTTTTTCAAGTTAGCTTACCTGAACTCTCAGAGGGTGAATCATAAGCAGTGTCAGTAGATCAGGCGACGGCAGGATATCACTTAACGACATACCCATTGCTGTAACTGCCTGACAAGTGAAGGCTGCCAAGTATCGATGCAGTGGAAAATGAAAGGATGCGTGCATCATTTCTCGCTATTATTGAATACATTTACGATTAATTGAATACATTCAAGCTACAATAATATTTATTTACCTTATCCAACTTCGGTTCACAAAAATATATGGCATCAAGCCATTCTTGCAACGAGTTGATACAAAACGTCAATATCTTTTTTGCTAGGTCGGCATGTGTGCCGTCTTTCAAATGTGAAATAATCGACCACATCGGATAGGCGCTAGCTTCGAGTTCACATGAAAATGCAGCATAGTATGAACTGGGCTCGAACTCAACATGACTTCCAGTCTCGCGAATATTTACGTTCATTCCTTGAAGCATCGAGAGGAATTGAAACCACATATCAATAAGATTGTCATCGCGAAGGAAAACTAGTGCAACTGATTCGTGCGATAGTACATTATTGAAATCGGACACAAGTGGCCAATAGCAATGCTCCTTCATAACAGGTTTTGCACAGTCTATAACGTAGTGAAAATTTTTGTCGGGTACTGGAATTGAAAAACAAAAACAATTCAAATTTTAATATATATGCATCTTTATGTTTCATTTTGTTGATTAGCAAGATCGTAGTTAGGAATATATTCATATTAGCAGTTGTTAGTATTTTTTGCATGATTTTCAAGTAGCTTCACCGCTGTAAACATGACCCAAAAATTATAAATATTTGATCAAATAAACCAATAATAAATTCAAATCGACATAATTAGTACATACATGATTTTCAGATTTGAGTCGGGCTTGGTAAGAAAACAAAGCTTGCCCTAAACATAATTTTCGAAATTCTCCATTCTCCTATTCTCCAGATAATTTATAATAAAACAAAGGGATGAAAACATGAAATACTTTTCGTTTTAATAGTTTAGAAAAATAAACTGTGAAAAGCTCTAAAAGCGCAAAGATAAGAAGCTATACTATTACTAGCAATGCTTGTTTAAAACGATAGAATGGTTTCACATCAATGAAGTATTCTATTAATTTTCTATTAATGCAAAATTCAAATTTATTCCTATTACACGCTTACCATGTAGAGTATTCTGTATTAATATCTTCGACATCATCAGCTTCAAACTTATTATCATAACGTGGAGCAAACTAAGCTCTTCGACCATTTTTAGAGCCAGACTCTCATTCGAAAACAATTGTACACTCATATGTACAACGCGATTGCTAAGCGTATCTGGATCTTTTGACATTTCCAAAACGCTCGGTATGCGACTGTAGTGCATCACAAAAGTTCGTGTCAGATGTTCCTAAGAAAACAAAGATTATTAGTACTTCCAAAGAAAGAAAATGTGACGAAAAGCTCACCTTATAATCTTGATCGGGCAACATATTTAGCAGGAAACAAACAAGATTCTGGGGAAATTCGAATTTAAAAGTCCAGAAAATGAATTCTTCCAGCAAAGTTGAATGATGAAGAGTTTCACCGAGAGCTGGTAGATGCTTATATTCATCGGGAGGCTCAGGACTGAAATAATTTAATTATGTTAAACTCAAAGCAAAGATGTATGAAAAAATTAGAAAGATGATTTTGATTGGTTCATGCGTCTTGAAAATAAGAATAAGTGTATGCAATAATATGTTTCGTTTATTGTATTAAATTATTTAAAACTAAAAAAACATTTGCTTTCTCTTTACATTGAGTGCAATCTCAACCAATATTTTAATAAAAAAAAAATGAAATGAAAAAAATACCGTATCAAATTTTCGTATATTGGCAAGTTGGAATGAAATACTTTCAGAAAATTCATAAAAATAATAGAGATACCACATTTATTGTAGACCCTAGAAATAGAATTTCCAAATAACTAAAATAATTAACATTAGCCTTAGCATAGTTTTTAAGTTATTATTATGGCTGTTGGGTCGTGGCAGCGAATACATAATTAATACTCTCATTGAACAAAGTCTTCGACGCCGCGACTCCACTCTACATTCATGGCTATAACTACAAAGATCAGTTTGCCATTAGGAGATGCTTTAAGGTTGATATTGTCCTCGATTTGAAGCTAAATTTTGACACGTCTCCATTATCTGGTCATTCTTTCGAGCGGAAATTTTGACAATGGAGAAAAGTAGAGATACTGTTCATTTCTTACGGATAAAATGTCAAGAATTTCAATTTTCGACCGATTTTGTTATTGAAAAGACGTTTGCACAATCCAATTTTCAAATTCAAACACAAAATGTCACTTTTTAGCTCGGAAGAATGAGCTACACATACTAAATTCGCGTAAAATGAGTACAGACATGTGTCAATGCCATCTGCATTTTCAAAGCGAGAGCAACTTCCAAGCAGTTTTTCACACTCATGTTCATTTTCAAGCTAAATTTTTGCCGAAACAAATTTCACGTGAGTTTTTGCATAAAAATTTCACATGAAATCGAAGACAGTACTAAGCTTTAGTCAGTACAAGCCTTTGAGCACTATACACAACTTACTAAATGTTTTGGCTACCATAAATGGTTAAAATACAAGTTATATATTCTAAAAATTGTGAAGTATGATTTAAACCTCCGTCCGTACACTGGGTCTTTTTGGGAACGCGCTAAAATTCCAAGATAATTATCTCGAAAACCGGTTATGGGAGGGGCCTCGCTCTACTACGTAAAAAAAATTGTTTGTGCTGGGATTTGATTTGTGTGTGTGACGCTTCGATCTCTCAGTTGTTTTCAGGACAGCAGAGTGTCAAATTTGCGAGCGTTCCCTTTTAGACCCAGTGTACGGACGACGCTGGTATTTCGTGACGGTAAGAAAAATTGTATTTTTAAATTTTTCTGCATTATATTTTTATTTTCGACATATTTCTATGATCTGTGTTGCATATGCGCACATCGTGAATATGTTTTTGCTTTCTATGAGAAAATGGCAGCTGATCGTGCGGAGAACATAAACTATTTTTTTAGGGAACGGGTGGCTCGCGTCTACGACGAGACTTCTGAGGTTTCCGACAACGAGGAGGTTGAGGAGCACAAGTCTGGCCCAGAGGATGCAGAAGAAGATTTGTATTTCGATAATTCTGATGACGACGCGACGGAGCCCGAGCTTGAGATCTCTCCTCCGAGCAAAAAAACTGCGGGACGTCCCCGTTCATACATCCGAGGGAAAAATCAATTCAAGTGGTCGAAAAATCCTCCGGAGTCACGTGGCCGTCGCCCTTCTGCACACGCGTACATTCCGACCGGTAAGGGTATAGCAAAAAATGTTACATCACCACTTGAAGCGTGGTCCTTACTCTTTACCGACGAGATGCTCGAAATTATTGTATTACGCACCAATGAGGAAATTGACCGCAAGGCCCCTTTTGAGAATAGAGGTAGTTTTGAGAAGCATATTGATTTGGCTGAATTGAAAGCGTTTTTGGGTTTATTGTATTTTGGTGGTGTCCAAAAATGGAACCATTTACATTTGAGTGAAATATGGAGTGAACAATTCGGTAATACATTATACCGAAGCGTGATGCCCCAAAGAAGGTTTGATTTTTTGTTAGCTGTTTTGCGCTTTGACGATACCTTTAGCTAATGAAATGAAAGAATGCTCTTTGACACTTGTCGGTACCGTTCGAAAGAACAAACCAGAAATTCCACCTTCATTCGTTAGATGCGGTTCTGCGATGACATCGCGTTTTGCTTACTCCGAAAACATGACACTTGTATCTTACTGCCCGAAAAAAAACAAAGTCGTTTTACTGCTGTCTACCTTGAATCGAAATGGTAAAATTGATAACGAAAGTGGCAAACCAGAAATAGTTTTATTTTATAATCAAACAAAAGGAGGCACGGATACATTTGACCAGTTGTGCAAAAATTACACAACTGCTCGAATAACAAGCAGGTGGCCGTTGCGAGTATTTTACGGCATTTTGGATGGGGGAGGAATTAATGCGTCTATATTATATTATCGACTTGAAGGCAACAATGAATTGAACCGTCGAGAATTTTTGAAAGCATTGATCTTCGATCTTGTGAAATCATTTTTACAAGAAAGACTTTCGATTACAACTTTGCGGAATACCCTGCGAAAATCTATCAGGGAAATATTAGGTGATAAAACGGAAAATACTTTTATTCCAAACACAAAAATGTTGAAAAGGAAAAGGTGTTCCGTTTGCCCCTGTTCAAATAACTCAAAAACATGGTATTGCTGTGCATTATGTCGCGAGGTAGTGTGCGATACTCATCCAACCAATTTTTGTTTGGCTTGTTCCGCGCGAGTTTCATAGAAGTACTTCTAATTACTAATTTTGTATGTGATGTTACGTGAAAGTACGTTTTCACCTCTTTTACTGATTTTTTGTAGCCAATAAATGAACATGTAACCGAAAAAAGAGTGATTGCATAAATTACTTTATCCTAAAAATACCATATTTTCAGTCGTCCAAATAATTATACTTTTTGGAATCAATGCATATGCAATATTTTTTTTCTAAAAGGGCATATTTTTGACTATATAATCCTGGAATATTTTTGATCTACAACAAGATAACGTTTAGATATGATTTTTTGAGTAAAAACACATTTTTTCAATATTTCCTGAAATTAAAATTGCTATAAATAAATAAATATGTAAAAAACTACCGTAACAATAATTTGATCATAAAATAGAAACACAATTAGATGCTACAGAATTTTTTCAGATTTTTAAAATGCTTTTCTGGGACAAAGAAGAACGACAGGACTTTTTGGGGTCAGTGTACGGACGGTGTACTTGGAATATAGTATACGGACGGAGGGTTAAATCTGACAAATCGATAAAATAATAAGGATCATATTTTCAACTACATTTTATTTAAGAGTAATGACAAAGGCGTATATTCGGTATATTATACTATACCAGTTCAATGCAGTTTCAACGGAAAGTGTGACGAAAATTTGTGCATTATACGACAAACAGGCAAAAAATGCAGATCAGAGGCAACAGTTGGTTCCAGAAATTTCTCGACAGAAACTATTTTCATGAAGAAAAGCATATGCTGGCAGATCTGTTGAACTCAAGGAGTATTCTCGATCCTAGACAAACACAATTTTATCATAACCTTTGAGGAACTAGCTATAAAGTTTTTGTTTGGCCTTTCAACTATTTACTGACATCTGCGTGCAATTGGAAGAAAAGTCAGTAAATTTGATCAATGGGCAACTCACGACCTTTCCGCGTCAAATTATTTGCAAAGGGTGAATATTTGCTCTTCTTTACTCTCAAGACTTGGAAATTGACTTTTTTGACCAATACTGACTGGCGACGAAAAGTGTAGGAGACAGTTAATAGAAAAAATGATACCGAGACCGATTACAGTGGGATATAAGAGGGTTACTTCTCTTCGAACTTTTCAACACCAACCAAATAATAAAAGTGTCTACTGCAAGCATTTTGAGTGGCATAAGTTAGCATGTGCAAATAATCGTCAATTTTACGAAGAAAAAAATTGAATGACGCGGGGATAAACATATTCTAAATTATAAAATATCTTTGTACATCTTATCCTTGGGAAAAAAAAATTATGAATGAGATGACCCAATACTTCTGTAACGAGAAATTCTATACGCGGTCTAAGAGTTGTCTTTGTATGTGGTCGAAAATATTCAAAAACATCCGAAATTAGTCTTTTTATACATTGATTTACTTATTTATGTTTGGTTTCTTTTCGGACTCATGGAAAGATTCATAGAGGCCAACAATTTCGGTTCAATCTTTCTGCTTCCTATCTTAGATAACTTTTTTGCAAAAATTTGGATGGAAATGATTTTAACACATTGTCAACAAGCGCAGGTAATTCCAGACCCCCAATTCGACCTAAGGTGCAAAAGCGGTACCCGAACTGCTATCTTATACTTGTATGGTCAAATTGGGTCTCGTTTGAATGAGCAAAACATTTTATAAGTATTTCGGAGATATCGAGAACGCTTGCGACTCTGTATGACATGAAGAGCTGGTGTTTAAGTTGATTAAGTTTGGATTACCGGAGGTAACAAGGCTCGCCGCAAGTTTTCTTACCAACAGGCAATACTATGTCACCGTCATCGGAGCATATTAACTCAAAGAGCCTGTGATATCAGAAATGTTCAAAGCAACGAAGAGCCTGGAATATTACCAAGCCTTTACTTTGACGAACGGAACATCAAACCAAATAGCAGTAAGACACAACTCTGTGAATTTCGTAATCCTTCTGATTAGTGGGGATCCCAAACTGTTCGCAACAAGACCAAGGAACTCGCAATCTTTTTTCGAACTTCTAACATTATTCCTAGCTTATCGCTTAGATACTTCAGAATACCTCATGAATATCTAAAGTTTAACTCTACGGCCAAATCCGCATTTCATCAATATTACAGCCAAATCCGCATTTCATCAATCATATTTTCGCCAAAAAGATGGGCATGAAGACCAAAGCTTAGTCCATTTGAAAGAGTGCAAATAATGTATGGGATAAGATAGTGTTTATTTCGGAATTGCAGTTCAAATAAAATCAATATTAGATCGCGAAAAATTACATCGATAAAAATGTATATGTGTTTACAAATCACAAATCAGTGATAGGAGTTCGTCTATGAACTAAAGAAAACAGGTCGAAGTTCACAGCGTAAATGAGACAGAGTGACAGTAATTGATGCAGATAACAGCAAATTTAGAGAATTTTCATGACTAAATAATAGCACCAGGGGACAGGAAGGCCCAGGTGACAATAAAAACAACACAACATTTTGGCGTAACGTGCCTGGTGGAACAAATTAAAGGCTGCATAGTATATCTAAAAGAGAAAATAAAACGAAGAAAAAACGCCAATTGTGATTTTTATTTGCTTTTGGCTTCCATATCGCAGCCCTTCATAGGAGCAAGTGGAATCGGATATTTCAAAAAGCAATGTTTGTTTGGGTTCAGCAACAAAGTTTTGCTGCTTCATTGTAACTGGGGCCTAAATTGACGATATTTGAAGCAAGCAACAATCTCGGAAAAATTAAGCACAAAGTATATAAGCCTATAATTATACCTTTAATATACTACAGACGAAAAATGTTTGAAAGGTGAACGCACACAAATGGGGATGAAAGTTCAAGCACAATCTTTTAAATCATACTTGAGTTATGCTTAACGTTCGAAACATAGGACTGCTCCATGAGGACTTAAAACAATGCTTGATACTTTCAAAAAGAGTGTTATTCGAAAATCTCTGCTACCAAATAACACAAATCAAATGCTAAACCAAACGCAGCACTGAGCTAGATGAACCAATCTACGAATTGAAGTTTTTTTTTTAAATTATCAAGCTATAAATGTTGTCATTGACTAGATTTAGTGGTATTATTGAATCAACTTTTTAGGTGCATATTGCACATTGTTTTAAACGGACATGTATTATTGTAACAAGTCTTTCAATAAGACTTTTAAGGTATTTATATCTACAATCACTAGTTTTATCTTAAACCATTTTTTTTTTTGCAAAATTCCATATAAGCCTACCTAGGAAAATTATTTACTGCGTCTTCGTATTTTTTCCGGCTCGTCCTTAAAAACCGTCCTTGCCTGCTGTCTGGAAACGGTTGTTCCATAAATTGCCGATATAGCTGCAATGAAACAAACCGAGATGAAATCTTTTCTAAGCGCATATGTACTTCGAAACTACTCACCTCAGGATTAATAAGAGCTTTGGTCATTACTCTTCGCATTAACTCGCCCATATTATTCAAATCCATTAGCATATTGCCAAATTCTTCACACTTGTACGTAGCCATACTCTGCAAATGGCTCTGTGACGTTGGACAGCTGAATTCCCGGAAATGATGTACAAGCCTGAACAGTAATTTAGGCATAATTGCCTCGGCCACTGCCAGCAAATTACTAGGTACTGGATCTTTATTTGCACGATTGTTAATGCCGTGATCACTACAAAATCCTTCTGATTTCATTACGGACGTATCGCCACAATCACAAGCACCACCTGCTTGCGAGAGGAACATATTGAAGTCGTGATTAGTGTGGTCGCCCTTTTTGAAGCAATCTCGACAGATCGACATGCACGGCGATATTCCGCAGGTTCGGCATCGATAAGCAACAACGTGTGGTACCCAGACTAGACCACATTTCGCGTGATTGTCGTAACTTCTCACTGAAATAAAACAAAACAAAAACGAATCAGAATTATGGAGTATTAATTGTATTTGAAGAAAATTTTCTTTAATCACAGGCACAAGTCATAGTTTTTGGATCGTTTTTAATTACCGTCCTTCGTTTAGGAAAAAAAAACTCAGCCATAAGATATTTATCTTAGCCTTAGAGCTACAATCTTAGAATATTTGTCATTCGAAACCCAACAAGATAGTCTGCAATAGGCGCTAAACTCAATTCTAAAGTAGATTTCTACACTTATCGCAGAAATCCATCGCAGCATCACATACTTGCCGTGTTAAGAGCAACAGCACAACAATCAGCGGAACGAGCATGCTACTCATTAACGAAAAAGTTCACGAACAATACTTGGATGAACAACTCGTTATAGTGTATTTTACTAAATGTTTCAACATGTCATAATGCGGTCTCTGGTTCCAATCATAAATCTTCATCTGTTTTAGGATCAGCAAGCCGGAAACTAAATGAAAGCATGTGTTTAAGCATCGTTAATGCTACATTTGATTCAGTTTCTCATGATGCCTGATGTTCCAATATTATGATCTGAGTCAGGGAGCTAAGTTTAAAACGGTTTAAGTTTAATTAGTTTAGAATGAGGTAGTTTGAAACTTGTGCATCGAGCAGATTCTGCAATTTGCAACTATTTAGCAACTACCTCATTGGCAAGAGTTACAGAAAAGTATTTTTACCGGTTAAAACATTTGATTTGAAAATCACTAAATTAAGCTATGAAGAGAATCTAAATGTAATGATCTACCAAAGTTGGGAAGGTCAGTATTCTTCAGAAGATCACATTAGGGTAAAAGTGCGAAACTTATTTACCCAATTTCACCATTATTGCAGGCTGTGTGACTCAAACATTATTCGCTCTATATAGAGGTATTAAATAGATTCTAAACTTGATTTTGAGTAATTACGATTCCATTGCTGGGTTGGTCACATTATAAAAAAATTCTAACTAGAGTAAATGGTTTCCGTGTTTCTCTTAAACTATACTGATGGCAACACAGTGTGATTGTTATTTCTGCGTGTGCTAACCAGTTTTTCGTAAATGAACCGAATATTTTGTATTTCACTAGGGTAGTTTATTGAAAATGTATGTGGATAAAGAAAAATCGACTCTTTTCTATCATAAATTGCTTTGGCTGTTGTTCGGTATAGCACTGATTTGCAATTGAAAACATGGTGATCATTTTAAGCTTGCGACAATACGATAATGACCCAAATGCAAAGCAACATCTAGAATCGCTCTCTCTACGTCATTCGGCGAGTTGAGTTCCTTTGACTCGTGCCAAAAACTCATAAAATTAAAGCTTTTTTAAGTCAAGAGGCACAAACAGGACACACCCACAGAGTAGGTGAACGTGCCATCATGGCTCTCCTAGTTATCTATCATCATGATGACTCGTCGAGAATGCGGATTTGAACTCTCATGCATGTAAACTTTGCGCTTCTCAAGGAGACAAACGCTTAGGATAGATAGACGTGCATTATAAGGCATATATGGAAGACTATATTTAAACTAAGGTGCTTGTAAACCGCCCCTGAACTAATTCAACAACATCTGATTTAGGAAATACATATTGGCCCAAGCAAGACCAAGAGAGGCTATGGCCAATATGTGTACACCTTCTTGGTGCGAGCTGGGCTGATGTTGGGCTCATTCCCAGCCTGAGTGGATTCTTGGCCAATATGTTGGGCCAACATACTGGGCCAATATGTATTTGAAGCATGAGAGGTATTTGACGCGAGGGCAACACATTTGACTACAATATTCAAGTATTTCTACACGTGTCAAACAGGTGGACAAATGGAGAAATACTAAAGGAATTGTAGCATGAATGAATCACAAAGCCAGCAATTTGAGAAGCCTTTCTAGTGATGGTTAGGAGATGAATACTGAATTTCAGCTTACGATCAAAGGTGATTCCAAGATCAGTGAAATGATCAACAGAAGAGAGGATAGTATCACAATTAACACAAGGAAAGACATGAGTGTAATGTTTCAGGGAAAAGGACATGAAAAAACACTCGGAAAACATTTAAGAATAAACAATTCAAGGGACTCCAGCCAGAGAGAGCATTTAAATCTTCCTGAAGAAGTAGAGAGAGGAGTTTTTGATTACTCAGGAAATTTTTAAGTCATCTGTTTAGAGAAGACAAGATGACAAAAAAGTACTAGGGAGATTATTGATGGAAATATGAAAAAGATGTGGTCCTAAGATGGATCCCACAAGAAGGGGAGAAAAATGAGGACGGCATGCCAAAGAGGGTGATAACACAACTGCGATTAGTTAAAAGAAAAAAAAGCAAAAGCTCACAGATGTCATAACGATTTAGTTTTACTAGAAGCATATCATAATTAACGGAATCAGAAGCTTTACCAGATTCAATATAGATGACATCAACTTGATTGTTGCTGTAATGGCAGAACCATTTCAATGAGAAAATTGTACTACAGTAGCTGACAGCCAAAATGATGTGAACAAGAATCTTACGAAAAAAACAAATAAAAATTCAGATAAGTGCTGATTTTAGCGTCACAGCCAAAATGATGTGAAATGGTTTTCCTAGAAAAAAAATTGTAGCAAGTTCTTAATATCTTATAAAATTAAAAAATATTACTTCTAGTATTTCGTAGGATAGCCTTTCTGCTTAAGAACCGCGTCCAATCAGCGGGGCATGAATTTCACTAAAGATTTCGTGTACTCTGGTTGATTCCATTCTTCCTGCATGGCTCTTTTAAGGACCTGTCTGTTGCTAATTGTGTATTTCCTGATGCCTTTCTCCAACTCTGACCACAAATTCTCTATAACATTTAAGTCCGGAGACTGTAGAGGTGTTTGAATAACATGTGGGCAATTGCAAATAAGCCACTTTTGAACGAGTTGGGAGGAATTTTTAGGATCATTGTCCTTATAAAATCGAAAATTATCCCTTATAGTCAATTTTTCTG
Organism: Nemotelus nigrinus; assembly: GCA_947369275.1. Classification (NCBI taxonomy): domain Eukaryota; kingdom Metazoa; phylum Arthropoda; class Insecta; order Diptera; family Stratiomyidae; genus Nemotelus; species Nemotelus nigrinus. Next base: position 22,204,552 of record OX376374.1, on the reverse strand, counting down.
CACTTAGCAGTAGGTTCCCTTTCAAAATATTTGAATACTGGTGTTTGTCCATGATACCATCGATGAAAGCCAGATTTCCGGCCTCTGTGTGCGACATACATGCCCATACCATAACATGCCCACCTCCGTGTTTCACAGTGGCCCTTAAATGTTTTGGATTGAGCTCTGAATTTGGTTGCCTCCAGACGTATTTTTGCGCATCAGATCCAAACAAATTAAATTTACTTTCATCAGAGAAAATAACGGTTTCCCAAAAAGCAGTATCGTTTCTCAGATGTTCACGAGCGTAATCAATCCTTCGCAATCTGTTTTTGCGATTGATGAAAGGTTTCTTCCGGGCAGCTCTATCATTTAAATTGGCATTCCTGAGTATCCTCCTTATAGTTTAGAGATTGCTCTTTATGCCGACAGTCCTTTCTGCAAACTCTGGCAATATGGGGGCACTCAATGTAGGATCCTTATTTGCCTGTCTCACGATCCAACGGCAATACGTTTCAGAAAAAAAATTATTGTGAGTTTTTTTGACTCGATTTCATACACGATTTTCGCGCACAAAACTTTCAATACTATGCTGAATCGTTAAACAATCTCAGCAATTTTTTTTTTTAGATTTCCCGTCCTTGAAATTGTTCATTATTAACTCTCGCTCTTACCAGCCCAAGACGACACTCTGTAACGATAAAATCGGCAATATCATCGCCGAAGATAGCCAGATTAAGGAGAGGTGGGCCTGCTATTTCAAAAAACTCCTTAATTCTGCACATGGCTCAATAATATCAGAGCCGATAGACGCTGCCTCCAACGCTGGAAGAAGTCAATTCTGCCATAAAAAGCCAGAAAAACAATAAAGCGCCGGGCATTGACGAGATTCCGGTTGAGCTAATCAAATACGGAGGAAGCTGCCCTATAAAAGCCATCCACAAATTGATCCAGCACATCTGGGGTCAAGAAAAAATACCGCAGGAGTGGTGCAAATCCATCATATGCCCTATCCACAAAAAAGGAGACAAACTTCGGTGCGAAAACTACAGAGGCATATCGCTACTTTGTACGTCCTATAAGATACTGACGAAAATATTAAAAAATAAAATCAATGCGTACGCTGAAAAGGTCTTTGGGGAGTACCAAGAAGGCTTTAGGTCTGGTCGATCAACTACGGATCAGCTCTTCACAGTCAAACAAGTGCTCGAAAAATGCTGGGAATTTAACGTCGACGTCCACCAGATTTTCGTGGACTTTAAACAAGCATATGACAGTATTGACCGAAACATATTGTACAAAATAATGCTATGCTTCGGCATCCCGACATAACTAGTCCGGCTGACCAAAATGATGTCGACAGCATCACAAGTCAGAATCAACAACAGTCTGACTGACTCCTTTGACACAAATGTCGGACTAAAGCAAGGAGATTGGTTGGCCCTTCTGTTGTTCAACCTAGCACTTGAGTACGTGATAAGGAAAATTCCTGTCGACACAGGGGGTACGCTTCTATATAAGTCGAACCAATTAGTGGCTTACGCGGATGACATTAACATCTTGTCACGTTCCTTTACATCCGCCAAAGAAGTCCTGTTGAAACTTGACCAGGAAGCCAAAGAAGTAGCCCTGAAGATCAATCAGACGAAAACAAAAATCATTTTTTCAATTCTGGACGAATATAATTTAGATAATGTGGACGAATTTATATACTTAGGCTCGAAATTGACAACGAAATGCAGTGAAACTGATGAAATTAAACGGAAAATACAGCTCGCTAATAAAACTTTCTACTCCGTTGTGGCCCTACTGAAAACCAGCTGCATACACAGGAAGACGAAGCTCCAAGTTTACAAATCAATAATCAGACCTGAGTTGTGCTACAATAATCAGACCTGTTTTGTTCTGAATGATAGTCATCATGTCTGCAATGTAATACTCTTCCCTCACAAACGGATTATTGGAACCACCGGTACTTTTTCTAGGAACAACCATTTCACATCATTTTGGCTGTGAGGTCAAAATAAGCTCTTATCTGGGTTTTTATTAATTTTTCTCGTAACAGATTATATTTTTTTGTTAGTTTTTACTTAAATGATAAATACACATTATATTTGCAATTCCTCACAAGTGTTTTCCTTTATTTCATTCAAAGGCAGCCAGATATCGACAATTTTTCATAAGTTACCTAGGTACATCATTTGGAAAGAGGAATAATGTTTGAAGGCTTCCAAGAGGAGGAAAATTTACCAGTACCGAGATGACAGATGAATAAGATGAATGAAGGAACACAAAGAGAAGACGCTAGTTTTTTCACAAAAAAATTGAGAATGTCATTCGAAGCAGGAGAGCGATTAGAGTCATGTGAGGACAAAATCAATTCAACCTTAACAGGGTTAGTCACGGCAGAGAAGAGACAAAGAGAGGAATCAAAAGAAAAGCCGTCAGAAGTAGGAATCGACGGGTTGGTGTAAACTGAAGAAAAGACATACCAAAGAGATTGCAAATATCAAGAAGATTAGAAGCAGTAATAGCATTAAATACTACTGAGTCAGGAAGAGGGAGACAGGATTTTAAGGAGCAAATAGAAGCCCAGACACTTTTAGGGGCATTTGAGTTTAGAGAGGATTGAAAAGTAATCACGCAAAGCTAATCTTATTTCCTTCTTGGCAAATGAACGTAAACGGGATTAGATAGCTAGCATAATCTTCACCGGATCGAGAGTATAAAAATTTCAATCGCGCAGGATTTTCATCGTCGAGGGTAATCCTGACCATTTCGGTAAACAAAGGAGAATTGCGATGGTTGCGAGAAGACAAAACATAAGTATTTTCCGAGCTCAATTCCAGAAGGATAACGTGAAATTTCAAAACAGCAGAGTCAATATATAGATCCCGGAAGCAATTAAACCAATACTATAACCTCAGGGTTTATCTATAAATAATGGAATTCATATCAACAATCAAACGACTAGAATTAGTCTTTTCTAACATTTAACATTTAATACGAGTCGAGAAATTGATGAACACACTAACAGATAGGGAAGGATAATGTGGGTCTGGTTAGGGAGGATGTTGGAGCATGGAATGATAAAAATGAAGAAGATTCAATGTTAGAGAGGATGAAGTCAAGGACCTTGTTATTAATATTAGAGAAACAGTTAAACTGAGAAAGCGAGCAGGATGAAAGAAAAGAAGATAAGGCAATAGAAATGTTGTTGGTAGAATCAATGGGTAGAATCAATGGGCAGAAAAAACGAGTGCCATTGAATAGAAGGGATATTAAAGTCGTCACAGATGATCATAGTCGAGAAAGATTCCTACATACAGTTTTAAATCATGATCTTGATTTAAATCGTGATGACTTTCGAGAAAAGCTATATTTTTAAACTTTTCAAGTTTGGTCCTCATGTCAAGAACATTCTAATAATGTAGCGAAATGTTTTTATGCTTAGGATTCGAAAAATTTCGTCGATTACCTATAATTTTTTTTCTGGAAGGCCAAAATTTGGAATCAGCGACAATGTCTAGATTGGCAGGTAGAGTTATTTTAAAAGGAGCCAAATATCTCCTAGGCTGGCTATCTTTCGTAAATTTGTTGCACCAAAATTATAAGGAGTGTAGCCAAGCTGCTTCCAGATGTAGCGTTCCAGTGTCGCCGTCGATGTAGAGTGCGCAAATCGTGAAACAAAATTCTGGAGAGGAGGCGCGTTTATACGCAATGCTAGATCATCAGCATTGTCGTTAATAGCACTTTGTGAATGAGATGACGGCCATTGTAACAATTAACTCGTAGCTAGATCAGGTGAAGTCGACAGATTTAGATTAGTTTTCAACACAGTTTCATGATGCGATGAGTTGGGAGGCTGCTCTAGAACCATTAGAGAAACAGATGGACACTACGCAAGATTAGATGTAAGTTTGACTACTACGTCACATTGAGGCGATTCGAGTTGGATATTTTTTTGGAACTTTATTTAGAACACTTACACGACTGATTAGCTTTACTAGGTTTTCAATATATCAAATACGCCATCATATTATCCAATTTGTATGTGGGCACCAACGACTGGTCAACTTACCCTAGCCCTCTAACCATCTGCATATTCAATTTAAATATGGAAGAAATTAATCATGAACACATCGCAAACGATACGAGGTAAATTACCGCTCCGCGATAGCAAGCAAAAACGGAAGTTAAGTCAAATGGGAACAAGACGACGAGCGATGCGAAATGTTATAATCGTAGAAGGAAACAAGAAGTAGATCGGGATAGGCAACAGCAGTTAGTAAGTGCTCAGTCGACTGCAAGACTGGTCGAAGCGTGGAAGTAGCATTCACCTAACCAAGAAATCGCAACTGCAGCGCCAGCCAAAACAAGAAACCTTGCAGATGATTGGAGCTGCTGGGCTGATGGTGCTCGTATATGTTGCTTGTAGCCATGTTACAGAGCTCTCGATCGCCTCCTCACATTTCACACTTCTCGCACCGTTCGCCAGCTATTCGTGGCATAAAGATAAATACATTGTGAAAAGCTGCCACACAAAAGTTTATTGACCGTCATCGCTGGTCATTTGTTGATTGAATGTATGTATGTGCATATTTGTATAACAAATTCGTCATATATCGTTGCCAGGTGTCGGTGTTTGAGCTGACGGCTATCCGTTTCGGACGTTATTTTTACTCGGATGACCTACACAACAGCCAAGTTCAAGTCGAAATTCGACTCATTGTTTTGAATTATTGTCACTCTCGGGCGTCGAATTCAGCAACAAAACCGACGAGAGCTTGTTTAACGATCTTTCCATTACTTTCAAATCATATCAAGATTCTGTTTACAAGCTACTGGACGTGCGCAGGCGATAAAAAAGTCATTTGTTTGCAAAGAGCAGGTTACGATAGGTGACTATTTACAAATATGGTCTCTTTATTGAGATTATGAGTGATTTTCTGGTCATTATTTGCGGTTTGAATGTTCCACAAGAACGGCCCTCAAATTGCTTATGCTTTAGCAGGTGAAGCATGCACGATCTTGGCATTGAAATAGTGGTTTTGGAATTGTATTTTGTAGAAATTATAAAAGTAATCATTTGAAGCCGCTAGACATAGAGAAACATTAGCATTTCTTCAGAAATCTTTTAGACATCAGCTCACGCGATCGTTTCTAAAACAATAAAAAATCAATACATTATCTTAATACCCGAGAATAATATCAATATTTATATATTTTACACAAGTTGATCTTTATCAAATATTCTTAAATCATAAATTAGATTTTTATTTTTCAGAAAATAAAAATTAGAATACATACGATGATACGAGTCGGACAGAAAAATAGTTTTTGGAGTATCATCATTGAGGCTAAGGGCGGACACTAGGAGGTGATATCCACAGAGAACGGTATTATGCCTCGTGCTATAGCGCCTACTAGTTGATGAACTTTTCGTGACCCTCAATAGGAAGGGCTCAACCGCTCTCGGCTACGTGGACGACATTACGTTTATAATAAGAGGCTCACACATGGATACCTTGCAATTTAGAATGTAGAAAGCCTTAAATTAAACAAGTAAGAGGTAAAATATGTATCTAGGAGTCCACCTAGATAGAAAACTCACATGCAACCATAATTTAAACAAGAGACCACAAAGGCACTCTGGATGACAAAATAAAATGCTTGGATGCAATTGGGGACTACCTCCAAAGCAAACACTATGGGCATACAAACAAATGGTGACACCAATCATCCCATATGGATCAGAAGTTGGTGAAAGAAAACCACACAAAAAACTTGTTAATGGGCTCAACAAGCTTCAGGAGCAATGAGCTGATTACAGGAGCAATGAGCTTCACTCCAACGGCAGGAATTCAGGCTTTTCTGACCTGAGAACCGCTACACCTCAAAATTCAGGAGGAAGCAGCGAAACAGGCTATTAGTCTACAACAGTCCTACAGGTATAAATCAGGAGACCTAAAAGGTCACCTTAAAACATTGGAGGACATCAGGCCCATACTAGAAATGTTGAACTTAAGCGCTTAAATAAATGCCAAAGCAGCCTTGGGGAAGAGGATTAAGGTTATAATTCTAATGGAACAAATGGGAGGATGATATACGAATGGTTCAAAGATGGATTGTTGCTTAGGAAAATGCATTTTCCTCTCCCAAAGGAGGCCAACATCTATCAAGCAGAAATATCTATCATCATCCACACGTATAATAAAGATAAGGAACACCAAAAGGTTCAGAATTAAGATCATGTCGGATAGCCAAATGATTCTCACGGTTGCCAATAGCTATCACATAAATTCAGCTGAGCTCTTCAAAATGAGAGGTTGCATTTTTTGCTTTAGTAGCACTTTTTTCTGGAGCTATAACAAAGAACAATTCATCATTTTTTAAATATCTAATTTCAGTAGCAAAACTGTTTTTACTGCATCAAAACTTGGTATGAAAATAGTATAAATGCTTAATTTATTAACTTACTTGTTATTACTGACAAAATATTTCTGATCCTCCAAGTGTCGGAAAATCTTTTCAAATCCTAATCTGTCTGGACTCGCTATCTAAAAACGCAATTTGCTACCTTTTCTCATAAAATTTTTTTTTCTTTCGAACAGGTGAGCATTTCTCGCTTACACACATTTCACGCAACATTTTAAAAGTGCCTCCACAAAAAAAATGCTCCGTCTCAGGAAATGCACTTGTGATAGGTTTTTCAAACACCATTAAACTACATCCCGACAAGGGAACCTTTCAATTTCATATCCTTGAAAGATCCAACTGATATAGTCCTAGGATTCGCGCATCTGTGCAGGTAAGAGGATGCTGCGAACAATAGAAAGTGAAAAGAAATGCATTTGAGATAGGCGTGTTTATCCTTGAATTTTTTACGCATCACATTTTCACTTTTCAAGTGGCCATTGTTAGCTAGTGTTGCACGCAGATCAAATTACAAATAATGGAATTATGAGAGTTTTTACGGCAAAGATAATAGACATTTGTGAAAAGTATTTTGGGAAAAAATATTTCCGCAATCGCATCATTCGAATTCAGATGTGGTTTAGCCAGTTTGTGAGATATTTTCTGGGTAAAATAAATAATACTTTATTAGTTATGATGCGTTTATGCTGTTTCTTTAGATAATGTGGAATCATTTTTTTTTAAACTTTGGTTTATATTAAGACAGCTGACAACATGAATGGAAGTGAAGAACTGGAATATTGAAGATGAAAGTTTAACTTTCGCTCGATGATGTTGCAAGGAAAAAATGTTATTTGCTTATTTCAATTTATTTCTCTATTCGAGCATACAGGACTTTAAAGATGCAGGAGCGCAGATCAAATTTCTTTACCAAAAGTAGCAAGAAAAGATGATCACTAAACGTTCTTTTTGGCATCAAAATTCAATTTGGACTCCAAACTCAGGCAAAGTTAAAAATGAAAGATTCTAGTTACTGCTTAGCTCTCTATAACAATTATCAATCGATTTTAATAACGAAGGTGTGTCAGGATCAGAACAACATTGTCTAATTCTAAAAGTAATCATGCAGTAGACTTGGCAGAACTCTAGTTTACGTGTACAAAGTATTCAGCACTAATATCTGCACCATCAAAATTAAAGAGGTAGTTTTAAAAGTGTCTTCTTTAAGTTCATTGTGCTATAAAAATAGCACACTGATTGATTGAAGGTTCACAGAAGCATTAAAACTCTCGTATTTTCTTTATAAATAAGCAACGCCTATAACGGAAGAAATTGATCAATAAAAGAGGAGCATTTTGATTTGAGAATCACATTTGGTGACACTTCAAGTAGTTTAGAGATAAGAAGTTGTTTCGGCACCAGTGGTTAAGGGGAAACAAGTCATCTTACAATTGGTGACAATCAACCGCAGATATTATTTCCCTGCATTATTTTAATTTATCCACATAGAGAAGACAGGCGGAGTTGATAGCAGAAGGAAGATAATTGACAAACAAGATGAAAAGTAAAAGGCCTAGGTTAGATCCTTGAAATCTAACCATTTAAAGTTACTATACAGGAACGACTATGAAGAAAGGAGAGGGGAGACTGGGCCCAAAAATATGCCAAATCTGTCAAGTTGATTGAGGAGCAGGTTATCTTTTACAGCCTTCGAAAAATCCAGAGCTAACGCACAACCTTGGCAGGAGGATAAGGGAAGTGTCAAGGGTTGAGAGTGAAGAAGGCACTTGTGTATGCTCTGCCTGAACACTTGGGGGCTGTAGATGTCGAGGATGACAGTAGACGGAAGACCGTTCAACATTCATATTGATCTGGATAAGAAGGACTTATGGAATTTGACAGTGTGACTGGCAACAATATGAAGGGTATGAGGATTCACGCGCCGGGTGTTACGCAAGAGGATAGATCGAGTAATTTATTACAACAACGGCCATTGAAGTAGTGATATAGAAGTGACAAACAGCCAACATTACGTGTGTGGGCAAGGGATTCAACGCGGGGAGTGATATGTACATCACCAATAAGCTTGAAAGCTTTCCTTTGAACTTTGTCTAACGTGGACAGTGCAGTGCGGCCTGCTCCTGCCTAAATATGGGAATTCTACTCAAGTTTAGGTCTAATATGAGATTTGTAGATACGCGTAAGATCAAGTGAAACAAAGTATTTTTCAAAAGTTTTCAGTTAGCCCAAGAATTTCGTTACACTTTCCGCAACAGCGAAAAAATGGTTGGCCCAGTTAAGCTCACTGGAGATGTTGATACCCAGTATATTTAACATCGGCGAGTCAGGAATACATACTACATCGACCAAAATGGTAAGGGAAGTGGAAGGAGTACAAAGTTGAGTGGATATAAGAGTTTTGGAGCATTGAGTTTTGGAAGAATTAAATGTGACACAGTTCGTTTGTCACTGTTTAATGATTCAAACATACGATCTCGATTGATGGCGGTATCGTTTCCGCGAAAGTCAGCCAATGAATCAAAGGAGTACGTAAAATCAAAGAAACTGTCATCAGCAAAACTATGGATTGGATTGAAGATTTTAGATAGCAGATCGTTAATAAATAAAGGAAACAGAGTTGGAGCAAGGACAGTGCCTTGAGGAAACTCGGCATTAATGGTATGGATATTTAGCACATCCAGGATGACTTGAAATGAGTGGCTGTTGAGAAAACTTTAAGTCCATTTTAAGAGATTGAAGTCAAAACTGAAAGCATAGAGTTTGACTAAAAGGGCGGCATGCCAGACTCTATCAAAAGCCTTTGAAATACCTAAATTAATGGCTTTGGCTTCACCAAAACTATGGAGATATCGATTCCACATCCCAGTGAGAAATGTCATCAAGTCCACAATGGAGCGACCAGAGCAAAAGTCATACTGTTTGTCATTGATTAGCCTATGGAAATCTAGATAGCTCATTAATTGGGAATTAATTAGTGTTTCAAAAACCTTCGACAGAATCGAAGTAAGAGCAATTGGTCGATAGTTAGGGGGATCACAAGCCTCTCCTTCTTTGGGGATAGGCTGAAAATGAGCAAGTTTTCATTTCGATGGATAAATTCTTTTTGAATATGATAAGTGAAATAATTTGTGCAGAGGTTTAGCAAAAGAAGAAGTGTAACACTTCAGAGCCATGGGTGGGATAACATCATGTCCAGCAGATTTGGATGCGTGTAGCTTTTCGAGTACTTTGGAAACTTGCCTAGTACCAAAATGTAAGGGCCCTTGATTTGAATTGATTGATTTGGGATCGAAGGTGGACTTTGCGTAGATTGAGGCAAAGAAAAGTTTGCATCCAATAATTCAGCAAAGTGACTAGCTTTGTCCAGTGATTCTTTATAAATTTAGCCTCGATGAAGAAGTGGCGGCACGAAAGGAGAGATGAATCTTCACGGCTTTAACACGTGACGATAAGTTGCTAGTTTTTTGGTTTGCAAAAATGTTCCGCCTGATACCTTGGTCAAACTGAAACTTTGCTTTTTGAATAGTGAATTTGCAGGTGTTACGCGCAATTTTGTAAATCAGCCGCAATTCTTCGGAACGACATCGTGAATATGCAAGGAATACCGCTTTTTTAATCCCAATAGCTTTTTTGCAATCATTATTAAACCATGAGTTGGGAGTCGGTTTGAATCTTTTAAAGCTATGTGGAATAAAGAAATGCATCCCGAGGCGCATGGTAGAGGTTATGGTGCCACTTATTTCATCAACATCCCTTGTAGAGAAGCATTCAGACCAGTTTAGCTCTCTAATAAATCTATTGAAGGAGGCCCAATCGGCCTAGTCAAAATGCCATAGCAATCTTTTGGTGGCAGATGAATTTCTATTCACCAGAGAGCTTGTGGTGAAACAGGCCGAAACTAAACAATGGTCTGAACTGTCTAAAGGAGCTGTAACAGAAATAACATTTTTTTCGAGATGAGATGTTAAAAATAGATCTAACTATTCGCCTGGTATATCCGGTATGCTAGTAGGACAATCCACTAATTGCTGTAAGTTATGAGACTTGCAAAAGAACTCAACCTCTGTACCTGCTCGGCTTATAGTAGAAGAGTATCTGAGCCACTGATCGTTGTGCACATGAAAACCGTCAGGAATGTCTCTGATCACGAATGTTGCCAGAAAGTATTTCGAAAGAACGGTTAATGTCGGCGTCAGACATATTGGAGCTGCGATATGGGAAACAAAAGAATATGATATGCTTATGGAAGTTAAATCTAATCCAAGTATAATTAAATTCTGGATTAGAAGAATAATCATTGGAAGGAAGTAAAGAGAAAGCAACATCATTTCAAACATAGAAAGCGATTCGTCTTTGAGGAGAGAAGAGACGCAGTAAGCTATAGGCAGAGAGATGATACTGATTCACGTCAGCATCAGAAATGAGCTTGGTTTCGCTTAGCGCAAGAACTGACGGTTGATATACATTAATGTGACAGTGCAATGAAAAGCCATTTATCCTCAAACCACGAATATTGCAGAGGTTTATTAATAATTCAAAACTGTAACAGAAGAAATAGGATAGAATTAAGTCAATAATTTGCCAGAGATCTCAGGAGCGTATATATTCAACGAGGCAATCTACTGAGCAAGCAGATCACAACTGGTTTGAGAGGAAGCAGAAACTTGACCTTCATACTTGGTGGACGCTGAAAGAATGTTATTTATGGTACGACACTCTTTACAGTGGAACTGAAAGGTTTGTGGTTGCGACAATGCATTGCGTTTTTCATGTTTGTTATATAAGGTTGACGCACTGTTTTAATATGAAGCTTCTACCAGCTCTGAGTTTACCGTGAGCTTGAAGGCACTCAATTAAGTCTAGCTATTTGCAATTTTCTTAAGAAGCTTGGATTTTCTAGACACGTCCGAAGCAGTAGATTTGGTAAACTACGGGGGAACATTTTGGAATTCGTTGATTGGTGATACGTAAACTTATAATTGTAAAAATAGTCAATAAAATTATCAAATGTGAGTTCTGATATTATGTAGCCCCAATTAATGATGGTTAGAAATGAGTTTAGTCCAGAGTAAACAGCTTTAAAAATTTTAAATTTGCAGCATTGGTGAAGAGATTTCAAGAATTGAATATAAACAACAATATCTAGATGGGAATAACTCTCAGGAATGGAAGCGTAAAAGTTTTGAGTTCCAAGAAGTCTCTTGAGAAAAGTTGTTTAAATTGGGAAACAAACAATTACCATTTGAACTTGAAAAATTGAAACTGATAGCCCCTGGCGTCTCTAAATTAAAATAATTTTATTTTCAATTAACAATAAATTATAGTGCGTTCGCATTGCGTTCCCAAATCAGGTCGATTTGGAAAAACGAGACTATGGTCAATAGAAGGTGCACAAAACTTAGTGAAAATCGTTTCGTTATGTTTTATATACCATATTCATAATTGATTTATGACAACTCCGTCTTATATCTTACTCAGCAGATACTTTTTTCGAGCCACCGGTCTATGTCCGGTAAATATAGGATTATTGCCGCTATCAGGCATTTTATCAGTGCAAATAAACAGAGTCGAGATTGTTGAATCCATGTTTTGATTTTTCGAGTACATAATCTATTTTTCAAAATTAATAGGCTTATCCATAAGTGCTCACTAATGCAATAAAACGTCTATAGTCTTCTGTGATTAAAACCTCAGCAATCAGATCAAATAACAGTAAATCAATTAATTATAGCTCGTTTACTTAAAGCTAATAAATGTCAATCGAATTCTTCGATAATCGTGCTATTATCGCTCCGTATTGTCTACTGAAAAGCTGGAATTGCGGTGTCCACTTCAGAGTATTATTACGTCATTAATCGCAAGCTAATCACCGAATGATTCTATCTATGGGAAATTCGTAAGGTTAACTACTGATCTTTTCTGACCCTGGGCAAGGTTTGAAATGTGCATTTTATGCATTCATGAAACACTGTACAAAGTGTGCGATCCAGTATTTAGCAAAACGAATGACTGGACCAAAATTAATTCAAGTTTACTGTGAGTGCTTAACGTGTTACATGGCAATGCGCTGAAAATGGATAGAACTCGAGATCAAGTAAATGTAGCTAGGTATGTGTCTGTTTCTAAATTAGAAAAATTAAAAAAATAAATAGGTGTTTGGTTTTGGATGTTTAGATAGTATTGAGTATATTGTATTAAATTGACTAGAAATTAGGCTTGCAGGTTGAATTCTTAATTAAATGAAATTTTATTCCATATGGAAAAAAAGAAAATGAAACTATCCATTCAGCAACAGTGATATGTGGTGATGGCAAAAACATTCGCAAGTTTTGCGATTTTTTCGGAAACACTTTTTGTTTTTTATTTGCTTATTTATTAACCATTGCGCTACAGATATTTTTCAATTACAGCTTCAAGAATAAATATGAAACATAATAATAATAATAATAATAATAATAAAAAATGAAATGTAAGAAAGAATTAAGTAATTTAAAACAATCGAAAATTAAAACTAAGGTTAAATTACAATTCAAGACAATATTTTCAATACATTCTTGAAATCTAAAAAAAGATTGGGGAAGAGGACCAAGCTTAAGAGCACTGTGCATTCTGGGAAAACGCAACAAAGGCGAATGAAAATAGACTTCCATACGTGCAATCGGATTAAAAACAAACCTCCGATTATCGACTAGGACAACTAGATTTACGTTTGGTTATCTGGGAACCAAGATCTGACCAAAAAAGCCTTGGCAAAGTTTAAAAACAAAACACTCATCGGGGAACAATCTACGCGATTCCAACGAGGACATACGAAGAATGGAAAGACGAGAGGAGTAGAAACAATAGGGAATACTGAATTTAAAAAAACAACGAGCGAGTGAACTTATACTGAACTGATTCAGTGGCGTCAGATAAATACTGAAAGCGAGGAGACCAGATCTGGCACGCGTACTCCAGATTACTGCGTACTAACCAGACCAATAATTGATTAATTAATTAATAAAAAAAACCGATTTTTCCTTTCGAAGCTAGATACACTGAAACAAATCCACATGGCGCCCAGAGCCATGTAACATAGCGCATTATTTATGGCCCCATACGCTATGTACATGGTACTCTGAGCTATGCAATATGGCCCCCCGCGCCATAATGTCAGAATCTACATAGCGCGTGGTCCTATGTAACATGGTGCAGCATTTATGGTCCCACACGCTATGTACATAGTACCCTGAGTCTTGCAGTATGGCTCTCAGCCAGTGATGTCACCGCCGAAAGACATTTCTGAACTAGATATGGGGAAAAATATGTAGTAAATTAGGGCCGTTTGTAGTAAAATTTCAAAATCAGTTTCCATTAAATTAAAAACGTCATATACTGGTCAAATGTGTTTTCTAGCCCAAAGATAACAAAACTATCAAAATATCAAAAAAATTCTGCGATTTCAATACCAAATGAATTTTTCAATTCTATAACAAATAACAGTAAATAAATCATTGTTTTTCAAATACATGTGTACATACATAAATTTCTTACTTCTCTACATAAGAACATTTAAAAAATTTAAACTTACTAAAAAAATGTATCAAATCATTTGAAGGTTCATATATTTTTTCATCGCTTAACAGTTCTCTGGCGAACAAAACTGATGAGACTGTTCGAATACTGAGTTTGTTTCTTTCATCAGTTTTAATATTCTGCATTTCAGAAAATTTCCTCTCTGCTACTGCACTGCTATGTGGCAAGGATAAAAGTGTAAGCATGTAGTGAGCTAAATTCTTAAAGCAACTTTGCTCTAACACATTTTCTTTCCTACTCAATGAACTCCAAAAATTGACCATGTCATCACATTGTTTAATATTACTGTACTATACTAGCAATCGCCATTCGTTGTTTAGAGTTTCTAAATCACATTTTGTTTTAATCGGAAAAGCACGGAAAATAGAAAGTATAGTAGGTAGCTCACCACTCATAATTTTTTTATTTTTTTAAGTTAGCGATGTCGCCTTGTGTTTGACATAGCCAAATTACTGAACGACTGTGTATCACCCCCATGACGCCCGATAGCGTTCTGTGTGCCCAGCGCTTAAATCTTATTCAATATTACATTAGGTCTGTTCGCGTACCTGAATCTATTATAATATATGAAAATAGATTCGCAGAAAGTAGTTTTTGTACTTTTGCTGCAAGTCAAATTTTGCAGCAAAAAGAAGCCAGCTGCCAAATTCTGTTACTGCTGCAGTTTGCTGAAGTACGCGAACAGACCTATTCTCGATACAATATGTAGTAGATTTAACAATTTGAGTAGTGAAGTAGCAAAAACGGCAAAGGCCGAAAAAATGTAGTAAATTTGCTACAAATGTAGTAAGGTGACAACACTGCTCCCAGCGCCATAATTACATGGCGCAGAAATTATGGCCCCACATGCCATATTACATAGTGCCATGAGCCATGTAATATGGCTCATGGCACTCCAATTATAACTCGCAGCTATACTGTGTGAGGAGGTGTATAAATGTCAGCAAGCTTCTTGAGTACAGGAGAGATTTAATTGTAGTAGATTATTTGACTGCAATAAGATTGTTTAGCTAATAGAAACATCCCAAGTAAAATTAGTTTGCCAAAAAAGTCACGAATAAACGGGAGGAAAATAAATCAAGTCTTCGTGTTACATTGGCAAGCGATCTTCACGCTGCGAAAATTTCGATAATCAATCGAAAAAACTGAGACCCGAGTGTCAAATTATTTTTGCAAATGAATGTTCATCGAATAAAATTTCAATTCAAAAATAAACTGCAAATCAATCGTAATCATTACGCTCGAAAAGCATGTTATTGCACTGAAAAAATACATAGCGCCAGACGCCATAATTTATAGACTCCTGGCGCCATGTACATAGTCGATTTCGAAAGATTTGTGATAAAATATAGCGCCACATGCCATAGTACATAGGAGCACACGCTATGCTTATAGCCCTCCACGCCATGTATTATAGCCCTCCACGCCATGTACTATAGTCCTCCACGCCATGTACTATAGCCCTCCACGCCATCTGCATGGCGTGGAGGACTATGTTACATGGCGTGGAGGACTATAGTACATGGCGTGGAGGGCTATAAGCATAGCGCCTGCTCCTACGTACTTTTCACCATGTATTATGGCGTGTGGCGCTATATTTTATCACAATCCCCAAATCGACTATGTACATGGCGGCAGAAGTCTATAAATTATGGCGTCTGGCGCTATGTGTTTTTTCAGTGTATATTTGAATTTTGTGACAAATATCGATATTTCGAGGGTAATCTGCCGAGGGTAATTTTGTGACAAATATCGATATTTCGAGGGTAATCTGCCCTCTTCTTCAGTGTCTATCGATAGACACTGAAGAAGAGGGCAGATTACCCTCGAAATATCGATATTTGTCACAAAATTCAAATATATCTAGCTTCGAAAGGAAAAATCGGTTTTTTTATTAAATTTTTTTTTGAGCTAGGAAAAAATTGGTACATATATAATCAAATTTCAATTTAGAATCAAACACCACGCCGTGTTTAAAATGTTGAAAAGGAATAAGAGAACCCATGTGGAAAAATTTTATATGAGAATAACATCTGGTGACAGTTCAAAATGTTTAGTGGTAAGAAGTTATTTTGATACCACTGATTAAGAGCAAACAAATCACCTTGCAATTGGTGATAATCGTCCGCAGACTTGATTACCCTGCATAATTGTAAGCCATCCACATATAAAAAAACAGGAGGAGTTGATAACAGAAGAAAGGTCATTAACAAACAGGATAAACAATAAGGAACCTAGGATAGATCCTTCCGGAACTCCGAATTTGGGATATATACGAGAAGATATGGAACCGTTTTAAGTTACTCTGCAAGGACGAATACGAAGATAGGTAGAAAACCAGATAAGGGGATCAAAAATACCAACCCTATTAAGTTTATTTAGTTTATACAGCAGGTTATGGTTCACAGAATCAAAAGCCTTCGAAAAGTCCGTATAAATTACATCAACTTGACGTTGACAATCGAAGGCAGAAGCGACAAAATTAATGAAAATCATGAGATTGGTCGTAGTAGAGCGGCCTTTGACGAAACCATGCTGCTGAGGAACAAGTAAAGTTTGTAAAAACGGATAAACTCTACTAAAGATAAGACGTTCAAGGAGTTTACTAAAACAGCAGAGGAGGGATACAGGACCATAATTGGAAATTGCCGGATTTCCATAAAGAAGCGAAGAGTTTCAATTTACAAAGGATTGATACTTAACACGGAAAAGGGAGGAGAGGAGCGGGAGAAAACAGAAACAATAGAGTTATTTAGAGGGTTTTTCTTACAGGAGGAGGAATAGAAGGCAGCAAATAAATCGTAAATAGCCTGAGGATTTTAAGCAATAACATCATCAAGATACATAGTATCAGGAACTGGACTTGGGAGAACGGATATAGGGCCAAAAGGATTTTGGTTGATTAGAAAAAATTGAAGCCTCGATGCTCGAGAAGTAATCACGCATTACCTGCTTGAGCTCTCTTTTAGTATCAGAACGCAAACTACGGAAACCCTGTGGGTGAGCCGGTCTTCTTCAGCTTTTCACAAGCTTTTTCCTTAGCTTTAGAGCATCAGAGACTTTCAATGTGAACCAAGGAGCATCATTAGGTTTGATGGAAGTAAAGCGAAAGATAAGGGTAGAACAGAAAGAGTAAAACTTGGGCAATGCATAGCCACAACTAATCCTTTGAAAAATGAACACCGATTGATAAAATTGATTTCAGTTGGCATTTTCTGAAAGTCAGGTTTAAGGAAGTTATAACGCTGAATAGAAGGACATCTAATCCTTGCTTGGAAGTTAAGGTCAACATCAACCAAGAGTAGGATTAGGTTGCACAAATGGAAAAAGAGCGAGAGAAAGAGAGAAAGCGAATCTAAAGGAATGGTAGAAAAAACTAAATCAGGGATTAAGAATAATGAGGGGAAATGAAGGAAACCAAGAGAGAATGAAGCTAGATCGTGAATGAAATCGACTCTGCGAACAAGACAAGTGAACGCCAGACTATCGCCTGTTCCTTTTCGTAATTTTACATTACGACTCCTGATCATTTAATTGGGCATAGCATATCATGTTATATCGACTCGTTGAACAGTCTGAGGCCTTAATTACATTTTCAATGCATATTTTTACCAAGCAATATTTTTTACATTGATATTAATTTTATTTACTGAATTTACATCGTTAACTTACATATGTACATGCATACGGGTAAATTTTTTTGAGTATTAACCGAAAAGAAAATTATGTTCAACTAATTAGGGTACTTAGTTTAGATATTCATATATTCATGTAAATATTCGAAACTATCATAATTTTCTACACCACTATTACTAAAACTACCTATCTACAAGTTGAGTGGCAATTTTTCATTTTATTCTGAAAAAATATATCTTTTTCCTCAGACGGAGAAAACTTTAGTTCCGAATAAACCAACCTTCTCTACACTCTACTATTACAAGCTCTATTGGCTGCAATTATACATGGAGAGAAAAAAACAACACAAATTCCGCAAAACGAATCATTCTGGCTCTTAGCAAGATACTTCGATAAAACAAAGACCCCGAAAACTAGCTGCTCTGCATTAACAATATCATATCGACAGCATGTTGAATACCAATTCCCCATTCCGAGCCGGCAGCGTTTCTTGTGGTTCTTGGCCTTGTCTCACGAGCGATATAACACTCAACCACATTTTGGCCAATTTCGTTTGCTCCAAAAATTCAAGTAACCATCCGCCAAAATAGGCTTTTCATCGGGTCCGCGACCGGCACACAACGTGTTTCAGAGCACGATACAAAGCAGAACACCTCAACGAAAGCTCAGTCGTTCGCGAGGTCATGAAGAAATATCAAAAGTTCGTTGAACCTCTGGAGAAGCGAGAGGTAGATGAGACGCACGGGCCGCCATTGGATCGCGCAAGCACGTGAGACTTCTGATGCGGCGCAGTCAAGCGGGCCCGATGCAATAACACATTTTACTTGCTTCATAGTTACAGAAAATCCCCCAGAGAGCCATCCCCATCTGTGCCATCGTCATCAGTTAACTAGAACATTACAACGTTGAAATTCTTTCTGACTTACCAATTGATGCAAAATCATCAGGTGTTCTTCCGCCAGCGATCAGCCATCGGATCCATTCGATCGAGTCCGAATTGTCGATAGGCTGCTCTGGGTCGAAGAGATGATCCATGAGTGCATCCAGTTCGGGCTTAGGGCCATTTTGGGAGCACTCCGCTAGAATATAAGAGCTAGCCTCCTTCTTCCCACGCGAGGTTATCCTTTGTGCCGCACTAGCAACTGCTTCGTCCACCTGGTCAGAGGTCTGCGGTGACTGGACATACGCCGCACCACCGACATCGGAGTTGCTACCCCAGTCCCAGTCGCTGGGACCTCCACCATCGCTTCCGCCACCTCCGCCCGAGTACATTACTTTTCCAAAACTGGTACTCCCGGTCAGTAACACTTACTGATTTGATTGCCTTTCTAGACAATTGGAACCTGTGCACTTAGTGCCGTTTTTGGAACTTTTCACCTCAATCCGATCGTTTTTGCACTTTTCGACTTCCGCACTGGGCATAAAATTCGCAATTTTCACAATCTCAGGATGACGAGAGACACTTTAGAAACAACACCCTCACTAGTTGCATGTTTCAAACACCAATTTTTCTTCCACACACAGCACTCCGATTTCGATTAGTTTACTGCAAAATCGCGTCACGAATCGTTCATTTAGGCATCTATGTGTGATCAAACTAATTCGAAAATTTTCACGATTAATTTTTTATATTCACTAGCCTTGCCGACGATCTGCCACTTCCTAAGCGTGAAATAGAAATAAAAATCTCGATGGCAAACGAACATCTGTCACTGGTCGGCGCCCGAACCTCAATGACATATTGCCGTCGTCATGCCTGCCAGTGCGTCGCAGTGTACTGACAGTTCCGTTCACCGAAGACAGCCAACGTATTCCACCGATTCCACCTAGTTCCGTCGAGCGACGTCGTCACGCGTTATCAATCAGATGTTCGCCAACAAGACCAAATTTCTGGACTTAGTAAGTTCGATTGGGAACTGCACGCGATTTCCAAAAGATTACCGGGCAGACGACTAGATCAGCCCCGGTCCGTAAATCGTAACATCACAAAAAAGCCAGTTAATGCGTTTTCATTTCCCTAAGAAACTCCACTATCGGTAAGTGGTCCTAGATATTTTAGTTCATTTACTAATTTACCGCTCAAGCAATCAAAACAATTCCCGGAACTGTGTGAATTCCGACTCCACACAAACGAAAATATTTACAATGCATTCCGGGTGATTTGACAATTGATGGGATTCGCACGGCTCGCAGTGGTTATGATTCCCAATGATGACGATTCGGTTTTCGGAAAACTTCACCTACCTTACACCTGTATTGCTTTGTTTAAACAAACCGTCACAAATTATGAGTCAATTCAACCCGATTATTTATGCTTCGACCATGTTTTATTAGAACTTTTTTTTTTTTTTTTTCCTCCGGTTTTTACTGCTTCTCGCAGAAAAAGGTCCTGGCTTCCTGACTAGCAGGCAACAGCCAACGTTTACACGATTGTTTATTGATTTAACACTTATTATAATCTAATAACCGATTTAACAACACAAGCATTAGTCTGACGATTTATATATGTTATAGTCTTATTATTTTTAAACGTTCTATGTATATTGTAGTATTATATATATATATATTTTTTTTTTATTTTGTTTTTTATTTTTTTTTTTTTTTTTATTATTTTTTTTTTTTTTTTTTATTTTTTTTTTTTTTTTTTATTTTTTATTTAAGGGAATGTGAATGCAGATATTTAAGGTATATGGGAAAGGATGGATAGTTAAGAAGTCTGGTTTGTTCATGCCATCTAAGTCAAAAAGAGAAAAAAGGAAAAACCTGTTTTAAATCGTTATTTCGCAAAATGTAAGAAAGTTGCTCAGTTGTTTCAGGTGGTTTCTGTTATGTTTGATCATCAAGTCATTAGTGTTACGATTAGCTCTAAAAAATTCAAATCTTGTTCTTTCCGTTGAGTATTTTGGGCATCTAAAGATTCTATGTTCTAAGTCATCTAACTCCCCACAGTTTTCACAGTTTTCGTCTTGACTTATTTTCATACGTACTTTGTTTTTATTATTTAAAGCATTATTAGCCATGATTCTGTTTATCATTTTTGTACCTTTATTCCCTAAATTCAGATCTTTGAACCACAGCCTATCTCTAAAAACTAGGTCCGTGTTTATCCATACGCACGGTTTGATATTTCTAATTTTGTTATTGAAATCTAGTTTCCACATATCTTGTATCGACTTCTTAATATTGTCAAATACTTCATCAGTCTCATAATCATTTAAAACTACATTATCACATAAGAAGGCGTTTTTGGCTAATTCATCGATAATCATGGAACCACTATGTGATGAGTGTCCTGGGATCCACACTAATGTGACTATTAAACTTTGTACTTGACTTACATAATCATATATTTTACTTACTATAATTTTACCACTAAAATTATCCTCAAGTTCTGTGCATGCTTGCATTGAGTCAGTTAAAACCGTAATGTTATTAGATCCTAAACTTACACCTAGTTTTATTCCTTCTAAAATACTGATCAGTTCGCTGTTTACCACCGACGTTGAGTCTCTCAACCTGAATTTGTATATAGACTCCTGATTTTCCGTCATTGTAGCCCCTCCTGCACCCAGTATGTTTTTAGATCCATCACTAATCAAAATAAGGCTGTTGCTTTGTTTTCTATCATTGATTATTTCATCTATTTTTAATTTGATAATGTTTGAATTATTTTTGTCTATGTTACTGAATAATCCCTCCCATTTGCCTATAACCTTAAGCCTTCCTGGCTTAAAGGTTGTGTTTGTAATTTTTATTTGGTCAAACAAGTGTTTGAATTTTAAATATGTAAGCCTATAATTTGATACCGCACTGCTGCTGACAATCTCATTGAACTTTCCTGGATTCTTCGCCCTAAGTGTTAAAAGTTCTTTTGCTGAGAGTTGTAATGCTCTCAGATTGCTTGGTAATTCATTGGCAAGAGATAGCGTTATGATGTTGGCCGTGTTTTGGGGTATCCCAAGGCACCTTTTCAAAATTTTGCATTTAAAGGAGTCTAACTTTTTAAAAAAATATTTTGGAGCCCCACAGTAGCTTGTCAATTGTGCCTCTAGTTTGGACCTATAGAAAGCTTTGTAGGCCAGAATACTCTTTTCAGCATCTAGACCTCTGTTTAAACCTGTTAGAATCTTGAAAGGTCTGGAGAACTTATCATTTTTTTCAATTTTGTTTACTAAACCATCTAAAGCCGTTAAGTTGTTATTGTAGAATATTCCCAAGAATTTGACCTTACTTGTCCAAGGAATAGGATCATTATTTATTGTAATATTCTGTGGTGAGAGATTGTTTTTTCCAAAACAGATAGCATTACATTTGCTGTAATTTATTAAAAGGTTGAGATTGTTACTGATATTAATGAACCTATTTGTGGCATCTTGTAGCATTGCTTGACATGTATCGAACTTTTTGTTGTGAGTGATTATAAAAAAATCGTCTGCATATTGGAAGACTTCTGTGTTGTGGTTGTTAATGCTATGTAGTTTTGCAGTATAAATATTGAATAAAATGGGACTCAGTACGTCTCCTTGAGGCAGGCCATTCCTTATCTCAAACCTACTTTCTCCCAGAACTAATGTCCTGTTATTCAGGAAGAACATCAACCAGTTTATATATTCCGATGGTACCTCCAGCCCAATCAGGAGCTCTTTTAGTTTATTTACATCGACTCTTTCGTAAGCATTTGAGATATCTATACTGATGACCATTACTCTTTCCTTTGCAGCTCTTTTGGTTCTTATGAAATGATCAATCTGATTGTTGCAAGTTTGTGTTGACCTTCCCTTTAGATAAGCATGGCAGCCCTCAGGTATGTATTCTAAAATTTTTTTGTTTGCTAGCAGCTTGGTTTTAATTAGGTTGTTCAGCACTTTGACAAGGATATTAATTAAAGAGATTGGTCTGAAGCTTTCTATATTGTTTGGGTCTTTACCCGGTTTCAAAATAGGTGAGATCCTAATTTCGAATAGTTTTTTATCCGGGAGGTTTCCTCTGATTACTTTATTGAGCGCCAGAGTGAGGTTATCCAAGCTTTCTTCATTAAGTCCCTTCAACATTTCATACGTGATTTTGTCTATTCCGGGTGCCGATCTCTTTTTGTGTCTGACTAGTACGTCCTTTAGTTGGTTAGTGGTGAAGTCCTCTAAATTGCTATTATGATCTAACATTGTGATTGTACAGTTATTATCGCTTGTCTTATTTCCCAACAGCTCCAGGTATTTTCTGCTGTTTCTATCGTCCCAGCTGGAAGGGCTTGTATATGAATTACTCTTATTGATATTTTTGCTGAAGTTCCAGAATTCGGCAATGTTACCTTTCTTTGCTATTTCAAGCATTTTCTTCTCCCAAGCCGACACTTTGGCATTTTTAACTTCATTCTTCCACTTCTCACATGCCTTGATCCATAGACCGTAATTTTTTTGAGACTTCTTTTTGTTAAACTGTTTTTTCCTATTTACTTTTTCTGTCCAAATTCTTTTCAGTGATTCGCTCCACCAATATACTTCTTTAAATTTCGTATTTGCCACTCTCTGTAGATTCTTTTTCAAAATGTCCTCAAACATGTATGAAATATCATCTAATTCATTTGGTAGGTTGGTTTCCCCAATATCTTTCATAATTTTTTTACTATTGATTTTCGATGTGTGTATACTCTTGCTAAAAGATACTTCTATTATAATAATTTTATGTCCACTGTTACTGATAATGTTGCTAAAACAATTCCAATCTATTCTGTCTACGATATTTGTAATTGTTAAGTCGGGTACAGATTTACCTTCTATCATCCTAATATTGCTTTGGTATGTGAACATACCATTGTTCAAAATTCTTAAATCGAAATCTTTAATTATTTTCAAAAGTTTCCTTCCTCTGGCATTTTGTACATGGTCACCCCATTCTTTGTTTCTTGCATTCCAGTCTCCTCCTATTAAGAAATCTTCATTTCCAAATGTGCTACTTAAAAATCTTCTAAATTCATTATTAAAAAAGTTGTTATCATAATGTGGAGGTACATAAATGGAACCTATGATTAGGTTTTTACTAAGATTAATTGTCCTTATAAGTACAAATTCTAAATCATATCCAGCCTTCAACTCTACAAATTTAATCCCGTTTCTAATAAAAATTGCAACTCCTCCTCCAATTCTATTTTCTCTATTTTTATAAATTCCTTTATAATTGTTGATTAAATTAACTTTCTTAAACTCGTGAGGCAAAAAGGTTTCTGATACTAATGCTATATCAATCATGTTAACCGTTAGAAAGGCAGTCAGACTGTCTAAATTTTTCCTAAGACCCTGAATGTTTATTTGGATTATTTTCATAATATAAGTAAGAATTAAAAATTGTTGACTAAGACAACACTATTGTCATCTTTATCTGTATTATTCATAGCATTTTCCTTACTCTGTATCATATGATGCTTACTGATATCAACCTTATTAATAGTACTACACTCACCATTTTTATTTCTTTCACTCTCATATTGCTTGGCTTTCATTGCCTCTAGTAAATTATTAATGAGTCGTTCCATATCTGAAACCCTCAACTTCATTGCACTTCTGTATACCGTTTCTAAAGGCTCAGTGCAAAACACTTCACCGACCACATGTTTTACCGGGTTAATATTCGGTCCGACAACCACATTTCTGAACGTGGTCTTTGTAAAAGACCTGTTTGCATCCATGTATGTGTTTCTGTTGTTTTCGTACCTGGATTTAATCAGGCTTGGAAACACCCCTTCATCGTTCAAATCTGCTTCATTTAGAACATCGAATTTCCTTTCATATACCATTCTTCTTACCTCTGAAACTGACACGTTTAGTTTCGATGCTGCCTCTAGTGTGTCCCTTTCAGCTATCCATTTGGGACAGGTTTTGTCTCTCGCATTATGGCTATCTGCTTTGCACAGAACACATTTCATCACTATGCATTTTCCTACACACTCTTCCGAGGCGCAGTTTAAGCATCTTTTCTTAGTGCTTTTGCATATCGCAGCGAAATGTCCCAGCCTACCGCAGTTAAAACACTGCTTTGGCCGCTGTATAAAATAGTCAACATTGATTTTTAGAAAATCTAACTTTATTGCATCAGGTAGCAAGTCTCCCTCGAAGGTGACTTTGATAGTAGTGGTAGGAATGAGAGTATCTTTATTAGTCTGGTCCCTCCTTGTGATCCTGTACACTCCGATGATTTTATTTTTCTCAATTACATGTCCATTTTTATTACAAGGATATCCTTTCAATATTTCTTTTTCGTCAAAATTCAGGGGGATTTGCTTTATAATCCCATATCTAAATAAAAAATTGTTAGGTATAAAGATTTTGTAATTTTTGAGCGTATCCTCTCCTTTGTCCACAAAGGAATTCGCTTCTTCAGCTTTACTAAAGACTACTTTAACTTTATTGTAGCCCACACTTACGGTATCAATGATTCCTTTAATAGCTAGTTCATTCCTGATTTTATAGATTAGGACAGGGTCTAATCTAATTCTCTTCCCATCGATATCCTTAGAAACTACTAGTACAGGGTAATTTTTCTTCGATCCTACTTTGTACCTATTAGTATTTCTATTTACTTCAATAGAAACCGGGTTGCTTTGTGCTGGTGTGATGCTAACATCTACCTGACTACTTATACCATCACTAAGTTGATGATCCATAATATCTTGGGGAATTTCTTTCCTAGAACCTTTAGACACCATCCCACACCATTCTTTACCAGAAATTTTTTTCCTTTTTGCCGCACTTATTATAACTTGGTTTAGTTCTTCTTTGTCAGGGGGCTCCGACCCCATTTCCTAAGAATCTAAAACTTATAACTATCTGACACTATTTAAATTTCTACCAGTAAAAAACAGACCTATCAAAAGCCCTCAATACTCAAGGGATAGATAACAGCTCTAAAAGTAAACCTCAACAAAGACTTACTTATTCTGAGCACTTACGTACTGTTTTGCATTTAGCACAAAAACCACCTCACAACTAAAACTTGTTTGCCTCAAAAATGGCGTCACTACACTACTTATTGCGCACAAAAACCAGAAAGCTTGTAATGCGTCTGCTCGCAAGGGATGTAGGACAAGGAATGTTATTAGAACTACGACGAGAATTGCTACACGAGTTGACACCGCACAAACCAGAGTCACCACACGTTGCGATGATACGGACAACACTTCACCTCAGTGGACATTTATAAGGCTCAATTCAATTCGAGTTTTAATCCTCTTTCAATCTGAGTTTGTATACGCCAGGTATACGCAATTAGCGCCGTCTGCAGAAGCGGCAGAAATTTTTAAAGGGATGCCAGAGCATGCAAATTTTTGAAACACGTCCGGATCGTGGTGAACTGCTGGCAGCGCTATCTAGGACCATTCTATGCTATCACTCCGCTATCAGAGAACGGTTATTTAAAACAAATGCCATGTTCTATTTTTACTAATTAGTACTTCCAAGTACTTGGAAGTAGATCACAAATGGAATGCCATCCTCATTCATACTAGCAGATTCTAACCTATCAAATTGTATGCAATTTTCAAACGTAAAACATTTGAAAATAAAGGAAGAAAATAACTAGTATACACTATCAAAATCGATAGAAAATATAAAAGCAATTAACAGAAAACTTCCTCTTTTAACTTTCTATAGATTATGAAGGCTATTTTGAAGTTCCTAACTACCAAAACATTGCACATAGCCATGAAAAAAACCTAAACCATCTAATGACAACTAAATAGCTACCTCACGGTAAAAAAGGCATAACTACTCATCAACTGCTCGGGAACGAGAGCGCGAGTAGTTGGAAGTAGCCAAAAGTACTTGTAAGTACTATATAATAATAGGCTTGTTTTTTTCCTCCCCTATCTATAACAGAACAATGCTTTCCAGAACAGCGCATTGGAAACTGTAGGCGTGTTTTTTTTTTGCTCCCCTATCTATAACAGAACAATGCTATCCAGTGCAGACGCATTGGAAACTCATGTTATGGAAAGGGGGAGTTGTGCTTGTTGCCAATGCATCTGCAGTGGATAGCGTTGTTCTGCAAAAAAACACGCCTAATAGGATGCTGTATTCGCTGTGGTAGCCCAAAAAATATAAGCTCTCAACCCTCTCGGTTGACTCAAAATCATGGAAATAAACATGCTTGGGAGACAAATGAAAAGATAATTACAATGCATGAGCTAAAATTAAAGTAAATGACAGCTGTCACGTACAAACCAGGACTAAATTCGACCGGACCAAATTTTAGGACACGTCTATGAAAACACCTTAGAACTAAATTCACTTACTCTGCGCTATAGGTCAGGTCAGATTTGATCCAACCGCTGTCAATCATACCATTCAGCGTACAGAACCAGGTCCCTCACACCTGTATTAGCGGCGGGCGTGTGACACGCGTGCCTTCAATTTTTCTGGTAATACACGAAAACCGCTGAGAAAACAGTCTGAGTGTGTTGGTATCAAGCAGATATGCCTTGTTGATCTTTCACCATAAAAGATATTTGCCCCCTTCATTAAGTTGAGTCCGTAGATTATGCTGCCTCGAGCACATGGATCCTGTACAAGTACAATGCGAAGCCTTGACATGCTGTAAGCTGATCTGAACCATTCTTAGACCTTCAGGCAGAGAAATTTCCAGAGTGATGTGTGTGCGCCTCTTTGCAGGAACCCTTAGACATTGTCAGCGTGACCTTAGTGAAAGAGACTATGTAGAAGAGCGGTTTCACTGGATTTTTGCGTTTTGGTTTGGAGACATGTCCATGGACAGTAACAAGAGTTGACCCTTCAATTCTTTTTGATTTGATGAAATTCAACGCATACAAAAAGTAGCTCAGCACCATACGGTGTCTGTCACTTACCATCGAGAAAATTCTGTGAAAAAGTTCAATCACTGGTTTGAAACCATCTTCTCTCCGGTGTAGTCGATAGCTCGTTGCCTTCCAGCAGCATCTCTGATTCCCGATTTGCATCGAGTACCATCCATTTCTTGAATAGTGTGCTCTTCAGTTTCTATCTGTCCTCTTCTTTTCTTGGTTCGCAATGTGTACTTGGCATGGCTTTGATTCCAACCGTCCATCAAGGACATTGCCATTCCATACTAACAGCTTTCGCAGCACCAGCTAATACTTCTCTTGCTTCTCCAGGTGGGCTCAGAAATTTCACTGCCTAGCATTCAGTTTCCAGAGAAATGCTCATATTACTGCATTAGTATCCGTGTCCTCCACTCCTTCTTTGGCAGCATAAACTTTTTGCATAGCTTCCTTTGGACTTATCCTCAAGTTTGCCTTACGATTCTACAGAGCACTTCCGCCACGACAAGGTGGTGATTAATCGGAGCTTTCAAATAAATTTTTATTTAATATATTCTGATAATGAATATATTCTTATATTATATATAATAATTGTGATTGTGATTAGCTACGGAAAAAAAATTAGAATTCACTCAAGAAACGTGCGTGAATGATGAAATTTTTTTCACTCTCATCTTTGCCTCTTTCAAATTCACTTATGATCCAAATCAAACTTTTTGTAGGCGCTAGCTTCTCGGAATATGGGTCAATATAAATGACGAAGAACTGTGAGTCACAATTCCGCCCAATAAAAATTTACCCAGTGAAAAAAACACCTGGTTCGATGAGATTCTGTTTAGTAGAACATCAAATGTTGTCTGTAATGTTTATTTTTTCAAAGTCGGCTTGCATACTCAATCTGAGACTAGTATAAAAAAGCTCAGATAAGGCACACGAACATTTTTACGCTGGGTACTTACTAAAGTGAATAAATACAGCTGCACATCCGATTCAATTTTACTTAGCAATATACACTCAGTCATAAAATTCTACATACACCCGAAAAATCTTTTATATTATGCATAACTGAAGAAAAAAATTAATTCAAGTTTAGTTCATTTTAATGATTCTTACTTGTATATTCATATTGTGAAAGATAATTATAAAATTATTAAGTATGTAAACAGAAATTTTGAGAAATATAAAAAAAATTATGCCACAAACGTCTACATACAGCAGATAAAATTATGAATAAAAATTATATAATGTACCATTTATTAATAGATAATTTTAAATTTAATATTGACTTGAGCCAGCATTCGCCACTATAATACCTTCTTATCTCCAAGGCATCGAAAGGACTTGGTTTTCTGTTATATCTGGACTAATTTCACTCCAAGCCTTCAATAACGCATTTTTAGCATCTCCTTGATATTGATGTTCTATTTTCGAACTCTTTTTTCAAGTTCATCCGGAAGATGTTCAATTGGATTGAGATCAGGCGATTGTGGTGGCGAACACAACTGTTTCGGGACGTTGTAAAGGATCCACTCCCGAACGACCTAAGCAGTGTGCTTTGGGTCGTTATCTTGTTGAAATATCCAGGTGGTCGCAGGTTCGCTCGCAGTATGTTGAAGTATTGGTGCCGGTCCATTATGCCTTCAATGACAGGAATATTTCCTACACCAGCTGCTGCCGTCCCACCCCAAACCATTACGTTACCTCCTCCATGTTTAATAGTTGGGATAACATTTTCTTTCTGCATCTCCGTATTTACTTTTCGCCAAACTTTTCCACGGTCATCACATCCAAATATGTTGAAACGACTTTCGTCCGTAAAAAAACACTGTTTTCCAAAAGTTGTGGTCCTTATCTTGGTATTTTTTCGCGAGCTCCAACCGTTTTATTCGGTTTGCCTAAGAAATAAATGATTTCTTTCTTGGCACGTGTCCGTGAAATCCTGCGGATCTCAAAGTCTTACGAGTAGTTTCTGGATGCACTGCTTTTCCCCAATTCATCTTCAATACATTTGCTTATATTTGATGCACTTATTTTCCGATTTTCATTAACTTTTTGTAGTAGTGTTCTGACGTCACGGTCATTCAAGATATTAGGTCTGTTTCCGTACTTTCAGCAAACTGCAGCAGTAACAGAATTTTGCAGCTGGCTTCTTTTTGCTGCAAAATTTGGCTTGCATTTGGCTTGCAGAAAAAGTACGGAAACGACTTGCTGCGAATCTATTTTAATATATTATAATTGATTCAAGTACGGAAACAGACCTATTAGGACGAGCAGATCGAGCTTTACTTTTCAATCTGCCAGTTAAATTAAAGTTTTTTATTTTAGTTTGTACGGTAGCCCGGCATTTTTCACTATTTTTGCTATTTCGCCCATTGATTTATCCTCTTGCTTTAATTTTACCACTAAATTTGGTATTTCAGACGAAACCTCTTTTC
This sequence comes from Nemotelus nigrinus, assembly GCA_947369275.1. Taxonomy (NCBI): domain Eukaryota; kingdom Metazoa; phylum Arthropoda; class Insecta; order Diptera; family Stratiomyidae; genus Nemotelus; species Nemotelus nigrinus. The sequence goes on along the minus strand of OX376374.1, from coordinate 22,174,684 downwards.
GAGCAGCCATTTCACCGATTTTTGTATTCAAATACTGTAACTGTGTAACTGTACTAACTCTCAAAGCAACCTGAAACAATAGCTATGACTAACCATTAAAACGTTCCGCAGAATCGGAATAATGATGCTAGTGGCATAAATTTGAAGGTTTTTTTGATTTTATGGTATCAATTTTTTAAATACATTATTATTCTGTTGCGTAATATTTATTAACCTTTCAAATAATGCATATTTAAAATTATTAATATTCGTATTTTTGGAAATATTGATGATTTTCCAGGTGTATGTAGACTTTTGTGGCTGAGTGTATATTCGATTTGAATATTACTCGATTTATCATCATCATCATTCTTTGAAGCTAACGGAGAGCCGAGCACTAGTGAGTCTAGACATGGCATGAAACCTTACGCTATTTTTACAGCCTTAGATCACATACCAAAGAAAAAAAGTTGCCTTTACAAAAATATTTGCATATTGACAAATCAACGATAAGGTTCATCATATTTATCAATTTCCAACATAGCGCTCGCAAGTTCAAATACCAAACATTTCACTTCCTTAAATCGATTAGTAAGTCAGAAGTATATCAGCAATTCCCGCTGCAACATCGTCCTAGAAAATGACTTTTCCCAAGTTCAAAGTCGTGCTTTTACTTTTCATAGTTTTTAGACTCGGTCAATCAATTCGGTCTGTTGAAAATATATCGGTTTTTTTCTCCGAATACAGAAATCTCGAAAGACCTTTGTGGGACGACCTATTCAGTTACTTAGGTGGGGAGAATAGCAAACAGCGTCTTCTCCAGAAAGTTTTGGATTACCATAAAACCTATTTGTCGCTTCATCCGTTATTCAACGGACGTATTTTTTCAAACAAACTGAGCCGCAACGGCAACTGGATATCGTTTAGAAGGAACATGCAGCCGATAAGAATCGAATTCAAGGAACTTCGTAGGATTCTAAGTCTGACGGAGGAAATAACTATTGAAAATCCGTTGGTGCGTGACTTAAGTTATAGCGTGCTTAACAACTCGGATGCATTTTTAAAATCGATTAAAAAGGCGAATGAATTGTTGGCAAATTTCAAGCAAATGGTAAATACATAATGTTTAATAGATTATTGAAAATACATTGTTACTCTGTTGGAAAGTGCTGCGTGCTAATTTTTTCATTGCGTCTTTGCATTCAGCTTCGATTTTTTCGGTTAAAATTTAACTTGGAATTTCGCCAGAGCGGTACTTAGGTTTTCGCGTGAAAAATAGCTTTCGCTATGAAAATGCAACTGCAGAATGAAAAAGTGATATTTGATGTCAAAAACCGTTCGAAGTAGAAAATCAAATTGTGGCAACGTCTTCCGAACAAAACAATAACAAAAGAGATTTGGAATGCAGGACATTTGATTAACTAGTCTCCGCTTTTCTCCATTGTCAAAATTTTCACTCCAAGGATTGAACAAATAATGGAAACATGTCAAAATTTATCTTCAAGCGAAACTTAATGCAGGCCTTTAATGGGCTAGAAATACGAATATATTAGGTCTGTTCCGGTAGTTTCAGTCACTGAATTTTCGTGGATCATGGGGTGGGGGAAGTTCATGAAAAGTACGAAAACGCTCAAATTATATTTCCTGAAAATTGACAAACAAAAGTGTCAGTTGCCGGTTTTTGGGAGAACAATAGTGATTATAAAGTCATCCTAAGCGGTGATAAATTTTCTACATAAAAATATTCGTCCTTCATAATAACATTACGCCAAAAACCGTCTGACAGTTTTCAGTATTTTTCAGTAGCTCAGACCTTGTTGAAATTTACTGAAAGAGGGGAATTTTGCAGTTTTCAGTAAAACCATTCTGGAAATGCTTGAGGGACTATAAATAATCCTAGTGTGTCCCAGTCAGTTTTTGAGAAGAGAATCGAATGAATTACATGGCGAAGTAATTTCAAAGCGTGCTATTGTGATAAAAACGCAGTCGTTAATGTTCGTACGCGCGTCCAGTGAATTATTCTGTGGGAAGTGATTTATTTGTGGCGATTGTTTCAAGTAAAAATGGTTTCAAAATGTGTCAGTAGTGGGAAACTTTTATGTTCGCGATTCCACAAGTGGCTTTATTGAAGTTGCACATAGTGAATTTGTGTAAAAGGTAAAAAAATCCCTAGTGTGCAGATTAAATAAGAAGTAAGAAATTAAGGACACTGATTAGTATGAGAAATTGAGCGGACTAAGTGAAGAACAATTCAAAAGCTAGTAAATGGGTAACATTGGCGGTATTAAAAGTGGAAAAGTGGACTAGAAAATCAGCCAAAACGTTGAGGTCGAACATAGCTGCGTGAAGAAAAATCCGATGATGGATTTGATGCTAAAAATTGCTTCTGATATGAAGCAGCGAGCCATGAAAATCAGTCAGAAACTTGAAAAGCAAGCTGAAAACAGTAGGCCATCAGGAACTCTACCGATAAACCATGAAACTTGACCAGAAACTCAACCAACAAGCCATAGACAAAGAGCAGTTAGAGAAAAAACTTGCTCAGCAAGCTCGGGATACTAAGGGCCTTTCCGAATTGACGTCTTCGCCTTCACCACAGCGTAAGAAGTTAGTTCCTAGCCAGCGTGCGGAATCTGTATATGTATACGGACCAAAAATCCAGTGAACTGGCCTGAGATTGTATTGTTGATCAGTCTAGAAAATTGGAAGAAATCGCATGGAACAGAAAGAGGTGCAAGATAAGATTCGACAACTACAAACTCATACGGCTGGTTGCTTTGACAGATAATGCATTGCGTAAATGGAGGCGCAGTTTCAAGGTCAAAGTGTTTTTTCTGGAAAAGGGAAGGAGTTCACCCACTTATCATTCTATACACTTGGGTTTTGGCATTGCTCTCTTGTATAACACTTGACGAAATCACGTTCTGATTTGGCTTTTAGTTGGCTCGATGGTGTTTTTAGGCAATGTTACAAACCAAATCCAACGATTTCGGACAGCTCGCCTTGGACTGTTTCAAACTCGAACAGCTCAGCTACTCTGCTGCTGCCACAATCTGTCAAAACAAGCTGAAGATGAGGATGAAGACGTGAATTCGGAAAGGTCCTAAGAAACAACTGCAACATCAGGTTAGCAACAGTTGGTGGAAGACCATTTCGATAAGCAAAGGCAAAATCTAGTAGTACTTGAAGAAGAAATGGATATGCTAAAAAAAGCGATAGGAACTGCTCCTGCTGAATCAAGTGGTAGTAAAACATTTAAAGTATCCATTTTCGACAGGCAGTTTTCTTGAACCGCCAACAAGAAGCAGTTTGATGCGGGTGCAGCACACAACCGTTGGAGCGTTGGATCGAGAATGTGAACGGTTCAAATCCCATTTAACAGGCTAACCAAAATAAACATTAATATAAAAGAAAAAAATATGACAAGAAAGAAAAAAGAGACAAAAACAATATACACAACGTAGAAGCTACGTTAACAAATCAAAACCACGTTTTTCAAATGATTGACAGGGACAGAGAGCCTAACTGATGCTCATCATCGCTTCGTACCATCCTAGGAACCAGAGAATGAAAATAAATAATAGTACGATACGAGCAAAGAGAATATTAAACGGTGAAGAGTTCTTACCGGACCATCAGACACAAGTAAGAAGTGAGACACGTAAATGTTGCAGGAAAGTAAACCACGATAATTAGTAAACCACTTAAGAGAGAGATATAAGGAAATGAAAATGGCAGTGAGAATTCAAGCAATTCGCCGAGGCTGAGCGTTAGTAGTAGTAAGGGAATTTGACATTCACTTACTGTGCGAACAGAAAGATAGAGTGAGAAAGATAGTAGGCCATGTCTACGCGAATGTACTAACTAAGCAACAACAAATGCTCGTAGAACTAAGGTATCGGGGGAACCAAGGTGAATATCTGAGATAGCAATTCTCTCGATTTGTTCTATTTATAGATTTTAGCTTTGTAGTAAAATTGCTTCACTAAATTCCGTATATGTATTCGCTTGTTTCATTTCCTTAGATCTCTCTGTTCTGAGGTAGACCACGATTCATCAAGGAAAACTTTGCGGGCACTCAGCGTGTGGAGATTCAAGAAAAGCCGATGGTCAAAGCAGACGATGAGCGACATTAAACTTTTACTGAGGGCAGCGAGTAAATTTACGCTGAACGGATTCAACAGCGTAAAACAAGTACACGAAACGAGGAGACCTCATTTGGGAGCAATATTCAACAATGTTACGAACAAGGGAAATAAAAAGGCGAACCCAAGTGTCGAAATCAGTCGCAAAGCGTGAGCAGCGCAGAATCTATCTTCGATGCTTTAAAGACGATAAAAGAAACATGGAAATCGAGTTTTGACTACATGCTCCAAAAGACAACCAGACTAAAAGTAGTCAAAAGTAATGGGATCAGGCTTGTTGGAAAAGACATCAAAAACACTTGGAAACATTAAAAGGAACGGAGTTCGCGTATAAAAGAGAATCAGAATTGAAATCACATGGAAGGTCATTGATAAACAAAGTGAAAAGGTGGGGATTAAGGATGAAACCCTGTAGAACGCCAGAAGTAGGATAGAAAGGAGAGGATGTACAATTATTAAAAACAAAATAACACAACGATCATGGGTGTGGGAAGAAAGCTAGAATATAAGGATACTGGAAACACAAAAATTACTTACCTTTTCCAACAACACTGACATTCGGAACAAGAAAGAAGGGATATAGGGCAGCAGTTAGCAATAATACCAATGTCCTCCGACACCATCTAGCTGTAAGGTAAAACACCAACGGACGAACTCAGGTTAAATAAAATAGACAGAGGAACGCTTAAGCAAGATTCAAAATACTTAAAAAAACAGCAGGTCGCAGAGAGATCAAACAAGAATATTAAGATTTCTACCTCAAGAGGATTAGTCATCACATCTTCATATGAGAAGACAGAGTCGAAGCAGAGTTCCCTGAAGAAATGTTGGGAGAGAGAAAGGAAGAAGCAAAGAATTTAGCAAATAAATCGCAAATGAAAAGGTAACGCTGAAAAGCTTCAACAGACGAACTATGAAGAAATTCATTTCGGGCAGTGCTTTAGAAACTGCCCCTGAAAACCAAAAAACCAAGCGTCACGTCAAAGAGGAGACACAGGAGTAAATCTAGACACAAGTGAATTAAGGAGGGAATAAAAAAAGAAAAAAGAGCTTCTTTGATTTCAAGCCCTCGAAAAAAAGAAAACCAGTTGATAGCAAAGAGTTCAGCAGTAATTGGAAAGGAAAATGGAAGTGCGTTTGAAGACAAACGAGATGTCCCACCCAACAAAAGGCACGTTCAAATCACCACTTACAGCAATAGCAGAATGGGGATAGTAAGGCAGAATCAAGTCTTATAGCTCAGTCAAAAAGCATGCATACGTGAAAAGGTATGCAGTACAAGGCATATATACATATAAAGGTAATAAACAAACGTTATATGACTAGGAAATTAGAGACGAAGCGTATATACTGGAACAGGTATATGGAACAGGTATTTTTTTTTGGAACAGCTAGTACCGAATACGACATTTCAAAATACTAGGCATGAGTATTTTTATGAACTATATCAATGAACTATATCAAGAATTTACCCAAAAAATGTCCTCCATTTGATTCATTTCAATCAAACAGCGATGTAATAGTATCCTAATATTAGTATGTACTCTTATTTTATACTTGCAAGTGCTTTCGTACTCGTATTTCATACTTTCATTCTCACGAGTATTTCGCACTAGCTAGTATTTCCGTACCTAGTATTTTTGTACCAACTAGTATTTCGTGCGTGCGAGTATTTAATACTAGCGTACTTGTGAGTATTTGATATTTGAAAGTAATACTTGCTGATATGATATTGTAATTGAAAAAAGGTTGTTTTTGAGTACACGTACTTAGATTGATTTGCTTTGGGTATTTGATTGGGGCGTTTTGGGAATGATGGAAAAAAATTATGTGATTCTTGATTTTCGGCATTGATGAGATTACCGACTGTTTTAGATTAGCCAAGAAAAGATTAGTGTCAGAGATCGATCGACGAAAAGTCATATAGTTGGCAACAGGATTAGTTGGTCATATCTTACTCAATTTTTCGACTTTGGTGATCTGAATGAATACAGGAGGTATTTTGTGCATATAATAAAATGAAAATCAAATTAAATTGATTGACTTTGTTTTCCTTTAGGTGGCTCCTAGATTGGAGAAAGACTTGCCAAATAAGTAACCGACCATTGGGAAGTTCGGACAAGCTGCATGGACTAATAACTCGGTATCCTTTGAATGCTATCTTGCACCGTCACAATTCTAGCGTGAGAACTTTGTGTCTGGTGGGTGGGGGAGGGCATATCATACCGTTTCATTACATAGCGATTATAGAGGATAGCCTGATTTGCAACAGTTTTGTTCTCCAGTTATTCAGGCTTAATCCAGAGCATCAGGACGAAACAGGCGAAAGACGATTGAAGCACTTCATTTCGCTGGCAAACGATCGCTGAACGACTCTTTGACCTATGCGCTGATTTATAATCAGTCAATTGAGCGTCTCTTAGCAACGTTAGAGTTGGCGAATTGCATGAGGAATGCGTCTGCCAGTGTTGGAAATGTGGAGAAACGAGGAACTTTAGGTGTGATTGCCGAGGCAAATGGGAGCCAAGGCTTTGTCAAAGGTGTGCAGCAAGAGACCGACAAAAGATCGAAGCTGGGTTAGTGCATATGGTGAAAACCTGGCGATTTAGTAATGTTTAGTGAAGAGTACTTCATATGGTCACAGACGAATCTACATCAGTTCACGGGATAATCACTCGTCAGGCACAACTTGGCAATATAGTGTTTCAGAATCGATTCTTTACCCCACGGTTTCACTCTGGATTTAGGAGCCTAAGTATGTGTGAATAAGTGCGTGAAAGAAAATAGAATAGTATGGATCGTAACGGTAAAGTTTGGAGATAAATAAGTAATTGAAGTTTTGTTATATAATTGGGTGTCTCAATAACGAGATGCAGTTATTTGCAATTCAAAATGATATCGGAATAAATTAAATTAAATGAAATAAATTAAATTATAAATAATTTGTAGGATCAAACAGTTCACGAAATTTATTTTTGGATTTTCGACTTTTTTATCTATGCGTTGGGTGAAATAGAAACATAGTCGAAAGTTTTGAAAAATGATTCGAGACATGGACATTATGCCTTCTTTCCTACTACACTGTCATTTATAGGATATCATCATAGAAATATCAAACATTTTGATTCAGTATAACGCTGCCTTGATCTTTGAACTGACTTATATATTGATTAAGCTGACTAATATTTTCAGTACATTGAATGATATTTACCAACACTCTTTGATTGCAGAGAATTCGAAGGAAATGTTCTTTAGCAACAGAATATTCATTATGGGAATCTCTCTTCTACAACGTTTATGTGACTTTGCTTCGAACTTACATTCTAACCGAATACGCATGGATGTATTACGCTATTCAAGAAAATGGTAATACATCAATTTATTCAATTTTTATCTATAAAAAGTTTTTTTACAATTCTAGGCGTACATTATTTAAAACCAATGCAGCTACGAAAAAAGTTCATGGAACTAGAACAAAAGATTTTAAACAATTATAAACATCGAATCAAAAAAATAACCAATCACCCCGTCATGCAATGCCCTGCAATAACGAACTCATTGAAACATCACCATAATGTGACATTCCCTAGTTTTTTTAGTTTGAGAGAAGTTACATCCGATATCGAGCAGAATATGTAGGTAGAATTCATAAAATGATCGTAAGAGTACTTAACAAATTGTCCTAAAGTAAATCTTTCATAGGGTCATAGTTGGGTTTCGTTTATCCAAACACCAAATATTTTATCATTTGCAAATAAAAGAAGGTCAACTAGGTCCAGAAGGCACAATAGTTAAAGCAAAGTGGAAACCCATTGACTATTTGCGCGCTCATGAACCAATACCAGGCATTGATTATTTTAAAGTTACCAAAAGTACCACTTTTCTGCTAGAATCGGAAGTTAGAAGGGAGCGACCACATGTTGTGACTGGTTTGAAACTAACTTATAATAATGGTTCCGAAGACACATCTACATCAGGTTTGTTATCCCTTATGGTGCGGTTTAATGAAATCGATGTGGAGAATCAACAAGTGGTCAAGAACATAACAGACAGCTGGATTCAGACGAATAATGCAGCCAAGTAAGTAAATATTTTGGGAAAAATATCTACAGAAAGAATTCAATTCAAATTTATCAATTTCAGTCAATTTCAGCCTACAAGTAATTTTTACTTGGATAAGCGTGGAATCAAACCCAAAATTCTAACACCACTGACCGGAGCTGGAATATACTGTAACCTAAAACACAATCGTTCAGAAGATGTATTTTGTTATCCGAGAGTATTTGCGTTTATGCCGTAAAACTAATAAACACTATTATTTAGCAAGTACTATTCTTATAATTGATTGCCTAGACAAAATGAGTGTAGTATTATTTAACTAAGGGTTGCAGGGGGAGTTTTCGATAGTCTTTAATATGGTACGTCAGCTTTTCTTTAGAATCACAGCGACCAGATATTGTTTCATTGCTACAGATTTAATTGTTTATTCATTTATTCAATCATCTAATACAACAGATATATTCCAATTAGTGTATAGATAACATATACTTGGTTCATAAACGTCTATACTAAGCACAATGGCAGGTTAAAACAAAAGTGACTTGTCTTCAAGATTCAGTGCTCCTGAACACGTATCTACGTATCTACCCTAATATGGCGTAAAACAGATCCATGATGGTGAAATGAACGCAAATCATCTTCGGTTCCATAATGGAATTCCGGTACAAACATCTATGTATCAGAAGTTGGTGTAGTCTGTTGAGTAGTGTGTGGAGTTGTTCCTGGTTTGAATCCAAGTTCGGGCTGGGGTGGAATAAGTATCTGTATTGAATCAGAAGTAAAGTGAGTGGATCGCGATACTAATCACTCCACACACGTATACATTGATCGTAAGTTTGTGAATGAAACGCTCTACTAGCTTCAAAGCCTACACCCGACAAGTGTTGTTCTGTTAGATGAGATTTGAATAAATAAGTTTTGTCGTGAGATTACTTTACTTACAAACGTCTGCAGTACAATCCCGCTATAACTAAGCGGTTCTGAAGTATTTCACCCACATATATAACATATTCAGATTAAATGAAACCTTCTATAGCTTGTGGTATTTGCGAAACGATATTCAAGATATAGTTAGAGGAATCATCTGATATTAGAGCAATCATCTGAATAACATTGATAATGTTATGATCTGTAGCGTGTGGTTTTATTTTTGAAAATGTTTTTTTTCGAATTTCACCCCCTGAGCTTTTTGCGTTTTGTGGTTTCGAGCATTATCCACAATTAAAATAGTTTAAATTCATCAGCATTCCCAGTTGCGTTTGACATTATTTTGAAATCAATAACACCACCGTTATTGGAAATAATGTAAGGATTCAATTGTTTAAGAAAAAAAAATATTCGATTTTATTAACCATAAACCAATGTAAAATAAAATCTGACATTCAAAACAATCCCACTGAATTTCACACAAATCTTAGTCATTCCTTTCTGTTATCCTAAATTATGCAACTTAACGAATAAATGTTCTGGGTCGGCCACGTCCACGCGATCGTATCGGCGCTCCGCCGAAATGCGGCTGCGAATAGTGTGAATCACTCGCGAAATGCGATGATACTACAGGCTCTGATGTAGCCGTGCGAAAATGTTGAGGCGCCGATGAAGAATCGTGGGACCAAGTGCTTGGTGATCCGGTTCTAAAAATAATAAACGAAATTCAATTGAAATAATTCAAAGATAGATCAAGTTCGGAACCTGTATGAGCTACTATTCGAGATGGGTTGGATTCGGTTGCCACGATTACGACCAACGCGATTTCCACGAATGTTGATTATTTCTCGAGAAATTTTATTGTATCCCGTTGGTCCAGTTGGTTGAGCACCGCATGTCTCCAAAGCAAGGAAATCGTCAACATGCAACGATGGCGGCCGCGAAGTGTTTGGTGGTCGTGAGCGGAATAAGTCTCCTCGTGAAGGCGGTGTCCGTGCGAATCCACGTCCGCGCATAGGTGTCACAAAGATCTTTTTCTCCGGGCGACCCGTCGATGGCTCGACTTCAACACGTCGTGTACGGAAGCAAGGAGCGGTAGTTGTCCTTTCGCGGTTTGATTGTGGCGACGCAGACAAATGCAGGACCCTCTTGCAATCCGACGTCAGATTCGTGTCGGGCGGTAGACAACATTTAACAACTTCGTTTAAGTCACACGTTATTCGTTCTGCTTGCATGAGAATATTCTCTGGAATGCTATCTAGTCTAATCGGCTCCAACCAATAATCGGAAATCAGTTGAGCGTCGTCCGCAGGTTCGTATGGTGTGAAAATCGGTCGAGATAAATACTGCGTGATAATTCCTTCTGCCTGAGGTAGTACCGGTTCCGGAACCTCGAGCTTTTTATCTGTTTCAGATACTTCATACTTATCTAAGATAGACGTAATGATATTCACGTCTTGCAGGTAAGGTCTATTTGGATTGTCTTCGCCGTCTTTGCTAAAACGCTCCTTCAGTTTATTGAGTGGATGATTGCTGGACTTTTCTGCCGTCCATCCAATAATTGAAGCCAGTTCACTGACGGTGAGTTTTAGTGTGCGGATAGGGATGAGTGAATCGGGACCGGATTCATCGATGAACATTTGTGCACGTATTAGAAGAACAACAGTTCCCAACAATCCTCGATGGACATTTTTTTCGTCAGTTTCAACAATTTTATTCAACCAGTCCTGCAGCTGTTGCTTCTTAGAGTCTAGAGCAGCTTTCAAATGGTAAAAAGTGATGCTGGAACGATCAAATGTTAGTTTATTTTAAGTTACTGACGAGTGCTTCGTGAGAAGTGTTTGGTTTGTGTTTTTTTTTTTCATTGTTTATTCGAGGGTCGTATTTATAACACTGGCTTTTAAGATGCCGTCGAGGCACACGATTGTTATTGGTCAAATTCTGTGCGATATAGCTACATTAGAGTCACTCAATCGTGGATTAGTTTGCACCCCTACTCTGGAACGCACAAAGCGTCAAAAACAAAACCTCAGATCTTTTTGTCTTCGCAATTAAATGTATGTATGTTCGACATACTTGTAATAGGAACTTGGCAGAGAAGTAATGATCGACTCTGTCATCATAAGTACTCTGTCTATCGAAGTGATAGAGAAATTATAATCGACGTCGGTGTAGATGTATGCACTAGGAAAGACATTAAGCATTACGTGTTATCTTCGATCCCTACAAAATATTTGGAAACTCTCCCTTTAAGGCTGAACGACAGCAATACGCATCTAATCGCAAAAGCTGGACAGAAATATATCAAACACTTTTGAGTCTGATTGAAAGCTTACAGTGAATTCTTTTGATAAGTTTATTATATGTAGTGATCCGAATACTAAGCACAAACGGTGTAACTGCGTTACAGCGGACAAAGCTGGTCAAATATCATTTGATCTGATTTCTTCTAGGAATCCATTCATACATATCCATTAACTCCAGGGATATCCATTAACTACAGGGATATCCATTAACTCTTGATCTCGTAATTAGCAATGGAAAATCTTGTATCTCTCAGCGAATCACTCTCAGGAAACTTTCGTCACCACATTTTCCAGCAGTTTTTCATTTCAACGACATTAAAAGGTAGATCAGAGGCGGTCCATATACATAATCGTATAAGGCAACTAATTGGATGCAGTTCAGAAAAATAATGGATATTCTAACCAGTCTTGATTCTCTTAACCTAGCACTAATTGAATCCGGAGAACAGTCACAAACAGTAATCCAAAAGCAGACAGACTCTTGACACAAGCTGGACCCATCAATGCGCAGAATATTAAATTAATCACATTAAGAAAACTTTATAGATGCGCCTGCCAATTATATTTTTCATGCATATTTCAAGTTCAGCTGCTTGCCAAAAATCTGGAAAGCGCTGTGGTAGTGTCTGTGGTAGTGCCCTCAACTAACAGATAGCTATTGACTAATTAGTATATTTTCCGCACCTGGTAAAGTATTTTCTTGTTCTCCCAAAGACATCGGTCATATTTTTCTCTCGGAAAAGGTAGACTTCACTTATCTAGCCGAGAATTCACAAAAAGATAACTTGGGTGGACACTGCCCAATATTTGGGCATTATTTTCGATAAAGATTCACCTTTAGAGACCACATCGATGAAGTTTGTGCCAAACTATCTAAAGCCGTATGCGCACTGTACCCATTGATAAATCGAAAGTCAAAAATGTGAATAGAAAAGAAAACATTTATATACAAGATAATATTACGAATAATACTCTATGGAGCGCCTACCTGGAAGCAGTGTGCAAAAAACCACAATAATAGGCTGCAACTTGTGGCAATTTTAAAAATTGGCTATTTTACTATCATAATTTACCAACAAGGAGAGGAAAAAAGTGTGGTAAAACATGACTATGCGAATAATTTTTAATTTTAATTTAAATTTCAATTTTACCGAATAATTATGGCTGGTATTTTTGTGTTTTTGTGGTTGTGTTGGTTTCTGGGAGTACATGTTATTGGTGAAGCACGTTTGATGCGACTATTAGGTAATCTGGATGAAGTTACGAAAGAGCTTGTAATTCAAAGTTGCGGAACTGATGACGCAAAAACATAGATAAAATAAATGCAGCAAGCTATAGATAAAATAAATTCATGACGCAAAAACATAGATAACATTTATCTGGGTGTTTTTTGTTTGTTTCTTTGTTGCATCAAAACTGCTTCAGGTCAAAGTTAACACACCCTGCCATAGAAAAAATGTTGGCGTTGCCACCAGCGATTTTTCTAAAACTTGGAATATTGAAACATTTTTTAATTCATTCCATTGTAGAAGTTAATCATCGGAAAATAAAATGGTCGCATCTGCTGGTGCGAAAATAACGAAAATGCCTGCTGTGATGGTAGCCCTTGCTAGCATTACATCCAAAAGTCTGCCAGCCCATTCTATGAATTTCTTTGCAATCCGATGATTGCGTTGGAAGTTAAGAGTGGTGGAGAGATTTTTACGGTGGTATAGCATTTAGAAATTTCAATTGAATTGAAGTATGCGGCTGGGACGAAACAGTCAGTAGCCGAGCATGAGAGACAACTGGAAATTCTGGAAGTTTCGGGAGCAGTGGTACAGGGCTAAGATCGAAAGCACTGATTTCAAAAGAATAAATGAGATTGGACGGGAAACTCTCTTCACGTCAATTTGATTGGCAAAGAAACTGTAATAATTTCTTTAAAGTGTTCGATCATAGCATGGGAAAAGATGCAATCGTTGTATCGATAACGCGACGTTATCTGGTGTATATAATCTTTAATGCTGGAAGAGGATATTTCCGAACCGGTATGCTAAATTGAGGATAAAAGTTGAATTGTCCCACAAGCAGAAGAAGTGCTAGAGGTGAAAGGGGCCGTAAATGAGGACGAAACGTACGCGTCAGACAGTTTTTCTTTTCAAAAAATTCTAATTGAATTCCGGTAGCAGTGGTGATGTTTTATCAAACCTGTTCAGCCAGGATATGGGTAATGGTAGCTATGCCCATTCTAGTCTTTCACATTTAAAGCTACATTATTCGCAAAGTTGTAAGCTATCATCGTTTGCAACGAATCTAAACGATTTAAATTTTCATGTAAGCATAAGGATATTATGTGTGATTTTAAATTTAAAAAGAATATAAATTAGCAGTAGAATATTCAAACATCAAAAGTTTACAAAACGCTGGATTTAAAACGAAAGAGATACAGAATTGTGTTCATAAAAGTAAGAAAGAACATAAAATCCAAAAATGAAAGTACAGACAATAAGTTCAACAACGGTAAATATCAGTAACAAACGTTCACTCCTCGTTTTTTTTAATTCTTAACTTTAAACCGTTGACCAAGTAGTTGGTGTCGCATATGATTTTGTGAGTCAAGCAATCCAACCAAAACAATGAAAATATTTCTGACTACACCATTCTCTTAGCAAAGACATTTTTTGAAGTGTGTGATTTATTGTGCTTTTCTTAAAAATTCAAGTTCAAGGAAAGTCAATTCCATATGAATACTAACTTTTAGTTTAGTAAAAAAAAACCGATTGCAAATCACAGTTGACAAATCAACAAATTACAAATTGATAAAAGTTCTTTATTAAAAAAGATATAAATTATGTCGAACAACTAAAATAAACAAAATTGAAACAGGCGCTCTTATGTATAGTAATTGAGAGTTAGTTTCTGCGCTCTTATTCGTTCTTTTAGTTTTGTTTAGGAAAATCGTTTTATTGTTCTTCAAAAATATAATAAACAGGCTCTTTTATTGCAATATACAAGAAAGATTTTGATAAGCAACTGATTTTCTTATACTTTCTATTAGAAAATTATACAATTGTTATATATGGGGCATTTCACGGGAAGCGGACAATGAAAAAAAGTCGAGGTTTTGGATTTCGTGGATACACAATATTTTTTTTTTGCTATGAATTTCAGTTGCTGAGTTATGGGCTTCTGAAAAATTGAAGAAGTTGATGAACGGTTTTTTTGGAAACCGATTTTGAGATTCATAAAGAAATTTAAAAAAGCATTAAACATGTTGATTGGTATATAAAATCAACCGTTCTTTTCAATTTTAAAATTAGATTTGGAAAAATAAAATTGTTTCCGGTGGTAAACCGGAAGTAACCATTTCAACTCGTTATTTGAATAACTTGTTGATACCAATCAACATGTTTAATGTTTTTTAAATTTCTTTATGAACCTCAAAATCAGTTTCCAAAAAAAAACCGTTCATTAAATTCTCCAATTTTTCAGAAGCCCATAACTGGGCAACTAAACCTCATAGCAAAAAAATATTGTGTACCCACATTCATATCATTCACAAAATGAACGAAATCCACAACCTCGACTTTTTTTCATTGTCCGCTTCACGTGAAATGCCCCATATTTTGAAATTGATGAAAAAATAGCACAATAGATATTTGGTAACCCAAATAAAATGGAAGAGCCTATTTACTAAGTAACAAGCATCTTTGTCAAATCAGTCAAGGACATATACAATTTATTGGAAATTTTAGTTTGTACTGCATTGCGTGTTAAGTTGAAGTAAAGAATTTGAAAAATAATCAATGGTTAAACAAAATGATCAGAAAAGAAAATTTTAACAAAACAAAAATAAATAAAACAATTATTTTTCAATATTCACACTATTTGCCTAAATATTGGGTAAAAGCCCGTAAGGACTTTTTCCTTTTCAGGTTCGCATTAGGCCTGGCCGGCCCTAGTTTTTTTCTTCTAGCGAATGACGTCAGCCACTATTTTAGGTGGAGTTAGTGGGTGGCATCAGAGGCCAGAGGCTGTCTGCTTCGGCCCGGTTGGCTTCATGGATAGGCAAATTCTCCCCCTTATAGGTTTTATTCCGGTTTTCCTTTTAGCTTGTTCTTTATATATCAAACGTGCTTCGTCACGTCTCGTTTGGTTTTGTCCTGCCAGCCCATGCTCGAGAGCTATGTTTGGTCCTTTATGGACAAAAATTCATTTACTTTTTTGTATATTGTGGCTACTATTGATTTTTATGAACTTATGAACTACACGTAGTGTTCCTTGAAGCGTGCCTATCCCAGTCGTAGGAGTCGGATAGAAAGGTGTTCCGCTAATGCAGACTAGGGTCATTTAATATGTAATGATAATGCAGACGGTCATTTCCAAGGCACCCTGCTCCAGGGGCAATACATGTTTTTTTGCCTCGTTGATGGTTCGTATCAAAGTATCAAACTACTTGACCGGCTCTTGACTGGACTTCGATCTGGTTGAGAGGGACTTGCCAAGGCTCGAACCAAAATTCTAACAAAAGTTGGCTGACTACACTGCTGGTATTGATACCATGGTATCGTTCACACCACCAGTATATCACCCATTTCTAGACTAATACCAGCTCGGAAAAGCGGTACATACGGGTTATCTACGCCGTTGACCGGTATTGATACCGCGAGAATTTTACGCAGTACATCGAAGATTTTACCGTCAGTAGAGACAATTTCTAGACAGTGGTAAGTGTAGCAACTAAACTTTTCCATAAAGACCATTGACAAATGTCGGTGAATGGTTTTATTAAGAAAGTGTCACTTTTTTCGATATGAATAAGAAAAAAAGGACAATTTTATGAAGCAAATTAGACGAAAAACACAGGTTCGTTTTAATTCTACTTCACTTTTGATTCTACATACAATTTGACAATTTTCACTTTTGACAGGTAATGTCACCCTATACCACGTAGGCACAATGTATCACCCTAGCAAGATATCAATACCGTGATATTGATACCCTGGTATCCATGCCAACAGTGTATCAGTAGTCTTACAGAAAGGTCCATTTATTGCAATAATATCGATAAAATCTGATTACGCCAGAAGTCATAGGACATTAAGCATTAATTTTTTTGAGTAACCTTTCAAGATGTCACGACTGCCGCCTGATTGTCAGACATTCATTAAATTTCTATCAGACCAGGTTCTATTCAAGGCCACAATATTCTGTTAATTTCAATTGGATCTGAATGTCGGGTCGTGAGTTCCTATGCACACAAATTTCGGTTGCTAAAACTGTAGGCAAACTGGACATCGGTTACTGTTTTTTGAACTATACGGAATCTCAAAAATTTTAATTTGAATGTTTAGACAAATCATAAAATTAATATGATAATGCTTTCTTTTTTTGTAAAAAGCGAAACATTTTCAAAAAGATTGATGATTTGAAGGTTTTTTCATCCTGTGTGCACCAACACATTCATAAAAAGTCACTCAAGTCTACACCTTAATAACTTCAATGCGCCCTGTAAATTTCCAATGACCTTATTACTTTGTAGGAAGGTTATCATGTTTGAAAATTTTCCAAATTTTCTCGATCTTTTTTTAGGCACAGAATGTTAGATGAAAATTTTTCTGAGCTTCAGATAGTAAATAATGGGGCAAATTTCGGTCATAATCTTATGCAAAGTTAACTTCGAATAGCAACTTCTACATCACACACTACGAAAATAATTATTTCAACTTTACTTACTCATGTTCAGTTAAAATTATTAGATTGCGACAAGCTGCAATTGCTACTTCGCTCAGCAGATCGGCATTAAACAGATTCACTACGATTGCATTGATTATTCCCGGAATCAGTTCTTTCGATGGCAACGAACACGCTAAATTCAATTCCAGATTGCCGGTTGTGTTCGGTAAAATCATTGATATTTCCGAATCGAAATAATTCTCATAGATTCGATGAACATGTAGCTGACACTGAATGTGATGCTCTGATTTGTCTGCATTCGTTAGAATCTGATTGAAAAACTCGTACAATCGTCCCGACAGTATCGATAAACTCGATATTTTTACGGATGCATAGGCTGTAAGTTGTGCGAGAAACTTCAATAGTCGTGCCTGACCCGACGTGCCAGTCGGCATCGAAGTTTCATTCAATATCAAATCAGTTACGGTTTTAGAGACAAGTAGCGTCATATTTGGTGCTAGATCTGCAAGTTGTAGACACACACGTGTTAGAAGGTCGACCAGTTGCGGAAATGAAGACGGACATATCGTTTGGATCATTTCGGTAATCAGGGCGCTTTGAGGATGCAAGTGAGCCGACCATAATTTTCGTTCTGTCACGAAACGTGAAGCGATGGCGTCTACTTCAGATGGTGGATAAATTGTTTGGATTGGAAGCGGTAGTGGCAGCAACTCGGCAAACACTTGAAGCCCAGGTATGAACGTCGAGGGCGCCGAAAGAATGAATTTAATTAACTCCCGAATCATTTGAGTCCACAAACTTTTATGGACCGACTCCTGGTCTTGAGGGTTTGGCTGCGTATATGCAAGAATGATTTTAACGATCTCAGCTTTGATAGCTTGTGCATCGTCATATGCCTGACTGGCTTCCGGATAATAATGCATCAGCGCGTATGTTTTCAGAAGGTTTTCGATCGCCGTTATGTCTTTAAATTGAGCATCTCGACACTGGATCACAAAAGTGATCATCTCTCGCAGTATGTGGAGAGCCGGCTGGAGTATTTGACACGCTTGCACTGCTTGCATTGTCATAAGTGTTGCTGAATGCAAACCAGGCTGCTCGAAGTATGTATTGAGCTTTTCGAGAATGCTCAAAATCGTCGTCACGCCGTCAGCCGAGTAGAATTGCAATATAACATAGCGATGCTTCAGCTCCTTGGTTTGCTTTTCATAGTTAACATTCTCGTCTGCCATGCCCAGATGTCTTAAGATCCTCAGCGCCATAATCACGTCTCCTGGGAATGTTGTAATGTATTCTACACTCCTCTTAATCACTTCGCAAATCGAAGAAATATCATCGTAAGAAAACACATTCCCTGACTCAAGCGGTTTCAAAAATACTGCCATCTCCTGCAGCACGGCAGACACTGACGATTCGAATATTTCGTGATTCTTTACCAAATCTACAAGGATCTGCTCATGCTCGACCAGGTAGTTAATATCGAAGGCGTAGCGGACACAGCAATCAATCAAATCTACAGAATAGCTTAGCACTGGCGATTTGTACTTGAGTGCCGGAGAATCGGGATTCCTCTGGACCTGAGACTTTCGCTCCTTCTCTATCAGATGCAGAAGTGGTGCAATGTTGTCGTGAATCGATGTTAGAGCATCTACGGTATATGAACGACCTGGGTTCGAACAGGTCTGTCCATATAAGGCGTGCAAATGCTCCATCAAAGTGTCTACATTGTCCTTGGTGTTTGCTATTGCCTTCATGTGATAGTGAGTCTGAATCTGAAACGGAAAGATGTCATTCAATACCTATGAATCGATTGTTCACATACCCGATAGGAAATTTCCACGCCCAGCTTTTGAAAGCGATCGAAATCTCGTTGAATAAGTTTGGGTTTCACTTTGATTTCTGCATCCTCTTCTGACTTTTTTTCATCCCCGGTATCCTCCGCTGTATAACTGACAATGTTCAGCAAGGATTTGACTAAAACCTGTGTCGTCTCGAAACAATCCTCGGCGAGATAATCAACTCCAATGGGAGAACGTACCAAAAGCTGAATCATTTCTAGCGTGAGGTCAATTAGCGTAGACGGCACTAGAGCATAGTTGCTGAGAATCAGCAAGAGCGATTCAGTAAATGCAAACGTTCGTAAATAAGAGCGCAGCATGTGCGACCAGTTCTTTATTGAGTTCCCGTCTTTGACGATTTCGAATTTTTCTGACACGGGAAGAAAGCGTTTTGGTTGCTGATAGCTCATTCGTTCTGAAGATATTGCTCGCGATACTTCCTTCAAACAGCCTTCGATGGTCTCGAAAGGAATGCTGGTATCGCCTTCAGCAAGAACAAACTGCTTAGCAACTAAGTCGCGAATCGATTCGAAAGCTTGATACAAAAGAACTTTCTTAAGTATCGACCTTAGTGCAAACTTGGCACGTGTCAGAGGGTTTGATTGTAGCAATGTCAAAACACGCTGGTATCCGTTCAGTTTGCTTGCCAAAAACGTGGTCATGCCCAGCTTGGAGTCTAAGTTCGCGTAGATGGCCCGCAAAATTAACAACTTGATGGAAAGAGCCATGTATTGCTGCTCGTAAAGATCGAAGAGATCCTTAAACGGATCGCGGTGCTCAGTAAGAATATAATGCGACATGAAATCATCTGATGATGCCAGGCATTCGGCCAGCCTGGCTCCAATTTTTATGTGTCGAACTTTAAATCCAGGCTGTGGTTGGCTACATGCACACTCATAGTGGAGAGCGATATTTAAAACATTTGCGGCCAATGTCAAGTGCTCCTTGCGATCGTGAAATGTCGCATTTAGCAGGAAATTCCGATGTGAAAACGACAACAAATTGATTTGGCTCAGATGCGTTAACAATTGCTCGGATATATAGACGAAGTTCTCCTTTTCATCGTTCGTGGATTGTAGGAAATTCTCAGCTTTGCTGATTTTCGTTTGCTGCTCATATTTCGATAGGAGTTTGTCGAAGAGTTCAATGTCCCGTGAGCAGCTTGGCATTAAATCGTACTCAAACCTGTTAAGTGGACATTTGAACGGATCGTACACCTTAATGATTTCATCGTAGTCTTCCTCGATTTCCATTTCCTCGTTTTCTTGTTCGTCATTGTTATTGTCGTCGTCTCCCATGATTTCGTCGTCACTAAGAATCGGCTCGAACTGTTCACCTTGAGAGAGTGTGTCCTCATCGATTGGTGCGACCTCTTGAGCCCCATCTGGAACTTCATTAGGAGCTAAAGCAGCTTCAACAGGATCATCTTCTATTTGCCGTGCCGGCTGAATTACTACCTTGTTTTTCTGACGATATTTGTAGTCAGAGTCATCGCCAATATCAGAGAAGTGGTCGACAATTTCGGGGGATCTGGGCCGTCGTGGGGAGCCGATATGTTGTGAAGGTGGAGAGCGTGGCCATTTGTGGTCACGCTCTGAATGGTCAGCAATGTCTCGGGAACGGTCGCGTCTGATTCGGCGCGAGTGTCGATATTCTGGGCTGCGAGACCATTCTCTTTTTGTTCGACTTGAATACTCACGATCATTGCTATCGGATCGTGAATAGGTCCGGTGTCGGGAGTTTGATCGTTCAGACGAATGTGACTTTCGGCGCGAAACTCGTTTCTGTTCACGATCACGAGTTCCATCTTGACTGGAAGACTGATAGTACGCCTCTTCAAGATATGGAGGCTGTTCGAAGGTTGTTTCGAACTTGGGTTCGGGGAAAACTTCACGCTCGAAGATTTCCGGAACAGGTTGCGGGATTATCTCATCTGGCAAAGTCACCGGCTGCTCCGTAATGACAGGTTCAATGGCTACTGTTTCCGTCGGCGCTGCAGCAACTTCTTCTGGAACAGCTTCAACTGGCGGTGGTGGACTGTCGATTTGTCCTGCTATATTATTTGTAAGAGTACCATACACTGCTAGTGTAATTGTTGAGTACCAGCCACGCAAAACCAATCCGTCCGTTGGAATTTTGTCATCGTGACATTCGAGATGAATACAATCGTTCTGATTGTATTCTAGATTACCGAGAATTTCAAATGCCGATGCACCCGGTTTGCTTAAATCATTCACGAAGAACTGGATTCCGAATTTCGAAGGGTTGGTAGCACCTAAACGCACACCTCCTGGAAAATCAGCCTGAACACGAGCACCTAGCGGTATAATTCGTATTTCGGTAATATAAACTGGTTTAGGGAATTGCACTAGATCCAAGTTAAGGTCCTGTGAATAGGAAAAAAGTAAAGTTAACGTCAAGGCCACTTAGGCTGGGGTTTTTTGATTGTAGAGTTTCGTTATTTAATCAATCGTTAAGAATAACTTGCATAAGGCGAGTTGGTTGATGATAGAACTTTTCTCTTTTTATCTTTACTCTTTTATGCTAATGTTATTATTTACGCTCATCTTTCGATTTATCACATGGATAAGCACTAATACGGACAACTTTAAATTATAGTTAAATTTGCTAAATTAAATATGGTGCTTTTGTTCTTAGACAAATATAATTCAGACTGAAATTGCGCTTTCCACTGAAAGAAATGATATTTAGATTTTTTTTCAATACTTCAGTCTCGACAAACAAACGTAGCCAATTCAAACTGCATGAATTAGATACAATCTCTGACGAGACTCTTTGAGTTGAAGTATAAACTAAACGGAATAGAACAAGGAAAATTCTGAAATATCTTTTAACCGAAATGTGTTAAAATATCTTAAAACGACAACGCTTCCCAGTCATTTAGAACCAGAAACGAAATCCCACCGCGTTTTCGATATTTGGTTGATGTGCCTTTTAATACGCAAAAACATAATTACATGTAAAAAAAAATTAATCAATATCCTTCGAAATATTATGTAAGCCAGTTAACTAGTTGCACCCTTCATATTTCCATATTTCAGGATAACATCGACGGCAGGGCATAGTACTTCATAATGGGAACACTAAGGAGATTTACTTACTTTAATCCGAAAATATATTTAAGATAATTGGAGACATACATTGGTAAGATAAAAGTGGGAAATCTGAAGGATTAATTGAGCACTTAAGTTTTCATCAGATCCTGCGATTTTTGAGGTTATATCTTCTACTTCTAGCATTTTATGTCGACAACAGCTATTCACACATACAAGAAGTAATATTAAACAGACTTTAACAACTAATTACTCACCTCATGAATTTCGTGCGAAAATGTATCGAAAAACAATAATTCTACCAAATCGTCTACATCAGCCATTTCTGTTTGGGTAAGTTCTTTTGACGTTTGAAATTTGATTACTTGTCGTTGCCGATTGCCGAATCCCGGTTGCAGTGTGACCACATCTCGATTTCACTGCACCAATTTACCATCAGCTGCTTATCAGTGAAGTAATAAGTTCTTCAGGTTGGTAGTCAATTCCACTGAGATAGTAGAAATGGAGTGGACATGGCCAACAGATTTGGGTAAAACTGGACTTGATGCCGGTAAAACTGGACTTGATAAGGCCATGACTTGATGCCCCACACAGCTGTTACATGATATTCGCCGATAGATGTCGGGCTACTATATTTGTGTTTTTGTGATTGTGCGTTTGCTTTTGCGGCTTCTTTTCTTTCTTTTTTTCTTTTTCTTAATTGTTTTATCTTCTTTTTTATTTTTTTTGTATAATTTTGTCTGTTTTTCTTCATTTTTTCAGCCCTTCTACCACCTTTTCGCTCTCTGGTGGTGGGATTTCCCGGGTGTGGGGCATCAAGTTCAGTTTACCCACAGATTTGTCTTGGAGGGGATGGTAGCAAAATTTAATCTTCTCACTGTCAAATCCAAGCATCTCCGTTCAAATTTCACCATTGAATGTCAACCTCACAGGATTACTTTAACGTGTTTTCTGGACGAGGGAGTCAATGCCTTCTAGATGTACGGGCCGTAATGCAGAATGATGACGTCAGAGCATCGGGACAAATGTCGCGAAAAACACACGTAGTCTTATGGGACGTCCGCGGGAAAATGTTAATTGTACGGGTTGTGTTAATGTGAGTCAAATGAAAACTAAAGTGGTTTATGCAGAACAGTGTTAGTGAACAGCTAAAACACAAATTAATGCGGTGCGTGCGCTATAATGTGGAAAATTCGCTACGAAATGTTTATCGGGTGGTGTTAGGTTATGTGATGGTTCGTGTCGATTTACTGTCGCGATACAATTAATTGGTACAAAGTGTACGTTATGACTAAATATTATTATTATAACGCGTCCACGCACAAAAAACTAACGTTTTATTCATATTTTAACCAAAAAACCGCAAGTGAAATCTCCGTGTACATCGGCACTGCCTCGTGGAAATGTCAAATTTCCTAAACTCATTACGTCACGGCGAGAACGATTACGTAGCCTGACGGCCCGTACTTCTAGAAGGCATTGAGGGAGTCCACGGTACTATTGGTGGAAAGTTATGTCCACTCCATTTCTACTATCTCAGTGATCAATTCGCCATTTCTCAATTCATAGACGTCAAATTTGGCACGAAATGTCAATGTCAAAGCGACAAAAGAATTATCTACAGCCAAGTTCTGGGACGGCGTACGGTAGCTTGGTTTCGATTTCTCTCTGATTAATTAATTTAAGTACAACAAAACTGATGCAATCATAAACGGATTAGTGAACGGTGGTGATTTTGTACGTTTCGTCGACTTACGCGCTCGCGAACGAAACGCACAGTCAGGGTCCGTTTTCGTTTGTTGTGTATGTTTTTTACGCGAGCTGAGGTTTCATATTGTCTGAACACGGAATTAATCGCGAGCGGTAAACTCAATTGCCGTATTGTGTAAATATAGCTATCGCCGTTGTGTAAATATCGCTGATAATTGTTTTATCGCAATGAACGAACCGCTCTCCATGTCGAACTCATCATCCAGTGATCTTACAACAACGACCAGTTCCTCCGATTATCCTGATGTCTTCGATTTGCATGAAGTTTCGAATGCGGGTGTCGTCGATTACGACGGCTACTACTCGGACATCATAATCGATCAATACGCGCAGGATGTGGTCGACTTTAGTTCACAATATGGAAGCGATTATAGTATTTCCTATACGGCACTCAACATTACGGGGAGGCCGTCCAAGTTCCCAGACTACGGCGATTTCCCGGAGACCTTCGCTATGGTAAGTAAAGGAAATGGCTGGTTTGGGTGTATGTTGATTGCTCGAAGCTATCGATTTTCTCGAATTGTTTCGGTTTGGTGGATTGTTTACGTTAACTTGTGATTTTAGTTTATCACGATAGACAACGGTGTTCTAATTAACGATATTAGCAGGTAGCGGTGTTGATGCTTAACAAGTGGCTGTAATTACGTGATGCACGAAAATAACTTTTATTGATTTTATTGAATTAGAAACAATGTAGAAAGCATGTAGCATATTGAACTAAACAAACATCTGTAGCTATATATAAAAGTCGTCTTGTTTGAGGATAGTTGTCAGTTGAAGTCCTTTCCAAACAAATTCAGACAAACATTCAAGTCTTATGATTTTCAAGACTTTTGTAAACTCGTCTCGTTTCATCGGTATAATATTTATTTACTTTTTTTTTGTTCTTCTAGTGTGCTAATTGACAATTTTTGTGGTTTTGTACTCTCATCCTTTTGTTTGACTCGATCTGTACATGTCTTGTTTTTTATTTATAGTATAAAGGAAAAATTTTGGCTTCGAAGCTAATGTCCTTAGCACACTTATTTAGAAAATACTAACGAAGAAAGGAAAATAAACAGAAGACTTATCCAGTCATCACAAGTTCACGTTATCTCCCTATCTCTGCGATAGCGCCCAATGAATTTATGTGCCCATTTTTCATTGCCTAGTATTAACATGATATTTTGTCGGTCATCAGCACCGATAATGATTAAATCAATCATTTTTGCTCGCATTTATTCTGATGACTCTTTTGCGCTTTAATGTCCGTGTTCTTCCAAACAATCCACTTTGATCTCGATCTAGAAGCTTATCCTATAACATGCTAGCGAAGAGACTAGTGAGCACCTACAAGTGGCATTCGTTTTGTTGAATACAAAAGTGAGCATAGAGTATATTCAGAATGTTATAACCTATTCATCATCATCATCGTGGCACTACAGCCCGAATCGAGTCTTAGCCTCCATTCGTCTCGGTTCAGTGACCGTGTCCTCCAGTTCGGTGCTCCCAAAAATCGACCTTCTGTCAGCATCTATTGAATCCTACCAACGCTTGCGTGTCTTACCAACTGACCTGTCTCCGCTCGCTCACGCCTTGAGAAACAACTTGGGTATTTGACTGTCGCTCATGCGTTCGACGTAGCCAGCCCATTGCAGTTTTTGTAATCGTATGACGGTAGAGACTTCCGGCTCGTCATATATGGTATACAGCTCGTTGTTGTATCGGGTTCGCCATCCATCTTCTTCCCGTATTGGGCCGAGAATTCTTCGCAATACCCTCCATTCGAACGTATTTCAGGCTTTTTCAGACGCCTGGTTGAGTGTCCACGTTTCGCTTCCGTAGCATAGCACAGGTCTGATTATGTTTTGTCGATGCGAAGCTTCGTTTTCCTGTGCACGCATCGAGATCAAAGTGGGAAGCGCCGAAAAGAATGTCTTATTGGCTAACTGAATTCGCCGTTTGATTTCGTCCTGCTCATTTCTATCCTTCGAGAAGTTCGTCCGTAGGTACACAAAGTTGTCTACGTTTTCAAGGTTGTAGTTCCCTATCGTTTTTACTGGCATCCTTTTCCTTGATTGGGTCATAATTTTTGTTTTTTGCTCGTTAATTTGAAGACCAACATCTTTGGCGGTTTCGTCGAGAGTTACAAATACTTCCTTGGCATCGTTGAACGAACGTGACATAATATTGATGTCATCAGCGTACAAGCTATGTCGACAAGCTATGTCGACTTAAATAAAAGAGTTCCTCTTGTGTCAACGGGGATTTTTCTGATGACCTACTCAAGTGCTAAGTTAAAGAGTACAGGAGCTAATCCATCTCCTTGTTTTAGCCCTGTATTCGTCGAAAACGAGTTGGTCATGTCATTCTGAATTAGCACTTGTGATGTGGAGTCGGTCATGGTCATTTTCACCAATCATACCAACTTTGTTGGGATTCCGAATTGCAGCATGATGCTATATAATGCAGTTCGGTTGATGCTTGTTTAAAGTCGACAAATATTTGACGAGCATCAATGTTGAATTCCCCGTATATTACCAAAATTTCTTTGACCGTAAATATTTAGTCAGTTGCCGATCTTCCACATCTGAAACCGCCTTGATATTCACCAAGAATTTTCTCAGCGTGATGGGAAATCCTAAACTTAATCTTTGTCAAAAGCTTGTACGACGTACAATGTAGTGATATGCCCCTGTAGTTTCCGCACATTTATTTATGTCCTTTCTTGTGAATGGGACAGACATATGACACTTTTTCGCCACTCGTCCGGCATTGTTTTTTGTTGCCAGATGCCTGTCACCAATCCATGGATTGCCCTTAAAACAGAAATCGCGCCCGTCTTTAGAGGCCCCGCGGGGATCCTATCGATGCCCGGTGCTTTGTTGGATTTGAAGCGGTCCATGGCCTGCCGGACTTCATCTAATGTAGGAAGGTGAGATGAGGCACTGTCAAGGTATGTGCCAATTAGTGATGGCGATTCGTCGGGTGCGTGGACATTTCTGTTCAGCAATTCCCGGAAATAGCACGACCATCTCATCGTCACCTGTTCTGAGCTGCTTATAATGCTTCTATCGACAGCCCTACATAGGCTAGTTTCGTGATTTAAAGCCTTGTTTTAAGTGCCTCACTTCTTTGTACGCTTGTCGAGTGTTGTTAGACATAAAGTTGTCATTCAGGTTATTCAGCAGGTTGTCAAAATGCTTTTTTTACGTCTAATTATTCTATTAGCTATTCACATTGCCACATAATCATATGCTTTTAAGACGATTTCTGCTTTTGGTTATCAATTCAGCACTACATTTACACTAGCCGCCATAGCAACCTATGAGCATAATTGTTTTTAGTATGCACAAACAAGTGAAATTTATTATTTTTTTCCTATACTTAATCCTTTTTAACAAGTGTGTCTTATAACGATTCATATCGCCATCAAGTTGTGATATCACCAAGGTGTAGGTTTGTCCTTATTAGAAATTTAATGACTATATGGATACATCAAACGTACCAGTTACAAATTTCAAACATCACATGTCAAGCAAAATCACCTCAGTACGATGTGAACGCACTTTCGTGCTTTCAAGAGAACCATAATCACATGATAATGAGTGCGATGTGTGCAGGCTATTTGGTAAAAGCATGTGCAAAAGGATATAAGCAATCGGTTTGTGCCTATGATATAATAGCTCTGAGTAATTTCTGTCAATTCGGCACTACATTCAGACTAGTTGCCATAATAGCCTATCATTACAACCTGTGTTTAATAAGCTGCTAAATTTTGAGCTAGGTTGAGATATCTGCACTATGTGTTTGTTTAGTAAGTTAGTTAATAGTTAGTTAGCGCTTGTACTACTCTATGTGTCATTTGCTCATCTCGGACTTTTAATTGTAAATAGATCTTATAGCTCGCACCCGATCCTTAATCGTGTTGTAAACGTTATGACATGGGTTCACCTATTCCAGCAGATTGACAACTAGGCTCCCCAGTTATGTGAACAAATCCGTTGTGGAATCCTTGTTCTCTTCAAAAGGTTACCACTCAGATTTAAGTGTGCGCTGTTCTGGCATGGGGAAGATCGATGTAGAAGCGCGCTGCGTTGAAATGGATTTTCTATTTGGCTACCGATGTTTTGCCTTGCACATAGTATTAAGCGTTGAAGCTACCCGCTCCTTTAACGTTAGAGTCCGCTGGTGACTCCCTTACAGCTAAACTGGAAGGTAGCCTGCCGGAAGTCACGGCTCTATCCGTCGTTTTTTTCCTCCTTTACTTCGATCGTTGGTTTATTTTTCCATGTTCCTTCCCACAGCTTTTTATACCTGCGACCAGGTTAGAAGCATAGTAAAAAATAGCACCGACTTGTCCTGTCGTGGAGAGCTCATTTGATCTCTAAGGCATCTCTGTTTTCGGTCGGGGACTGTTTATTTGTTATTCGTAGCTAAGCATCATTACTGGTTTATCTTCATCGCAGCTAACCGTTCATAATCCGCGCCTATGACCCCCACAGTAGATTGAGTAATACTGTCAGTAACTTGGCCTTTAATCTTCTTATCAATGATAAGGTGAGCTACACTGTTGCTAAAATTTGGACTTTCTTTCGTAACCACTCAATTTTCATAAATGAAGAAAATTGATGAGTTAGCTAAAAAAAGAAGCTATTGATGGGAACTTTTTTAATACCACTCTTGAAATACACGAGGTCTGTAATCAGATAAATGCTTAATTATTAAGTGAATAGCAAAAGGAGTACAGGACTATATATAGGAATTTGCAAATGTACACCTGTACACCTGCTAAAAGCAAAACGTAGTTTACTAGTGACTTATAGTTTATAGTTTACTCTTTCGCCATATTTTGCCTACCGATAAAACTTCAAGCCAGATAGACCAGACAAAATAAATAAATAAATAAACAATTTTTTACGCATTGTAACATTCAGTCTATGGTATTGCCTTTTAAATTGAATCTAAATGAATTATTTTTCACCTCTTTTATTTAATAATTTGTGATAATCTTACTATATTTTACGGTTTTCACATTCCCTAACATATCCTAAATAATATTTTATAGCGAACCTATGGAAACTGGTGGGAAATGGCACCATCCAAACTACCTGAAATACAGTCTCAGAACAATCCGAAAATCACTGCTCAAGATTTTATTGGTAACTATTTTTAACGAATTCCTTGAAACACTAACGTGAAATATCGAAATCTATCAGTTGTAAGATTCGAACAATTTGTGATACCCGAAAAGATCGTGTTATTCGAGACTTATAATCCCGGTGCTTTAGTTCGTATCTGGTCATACGATATAACTGAGAAATGGAATCTACTATGGGAAGGTGAATCGCAAAACTATGCACCGAAATCAAGAAAATGCTCTCCACCGATTAAGAAAATGAAACTTCCTACGAAGTAAGTTCTCCTATTTACACCAATAAAATATTCCCGATAGTTAAACTCATCTAATCTATTTTGTTTTTAGAATTATAAGACTGGAATTTAATCACTCATGTTTAGAATACTTTACGGAAATTGATGGTATTACTTTAATCGGGCGCAAGTGCAATGTGTTCAGTCAGACAGATTTCCTGACAAGATACCGGCGTCGTAATAGAAAAGGTAGATGTCAGTTGATTATTTAAAGCGATACATGTTTACAAGATTTTTGAACTCCACAGGTCCGATTCTGCGTAAATTGGAAAGTTTGAAATTCCGTCCCTGCTGCAAAGAGAATCATCAAGACTACTTAAGAGACTTCCTAGTAAACGACTTGGAAAAGTTTATACGAGAGTCTGCACTACTGCACGATGACGCCGAAAAAGAAAACACACAGATGAGTTTGAAAGACATGCCAGTAAGAGTGTATATTCCATTACGACTAACACCATCTTATCCCATTGATTTCTATCGTTTTTAGTGCGAGATTTTGCTGAACATATTCTCATATCTGGACATGATTTCGTTATTTCGAGTGGGTCAAGTGAGCAAGCAAATGTATGAGATTTCCACACATCCGCTGCTCTATAGCGAAATCAATTTGAAACCATACTGGCACCTGGCGACATCGGAACTTCTTCGAACTCTGGCAAAACGAAGTACATTACTTAAGAAATTAGATTTATCGTGGTGTGGACTTTATGGAATGATTTCGCCGACGGAATTCAAAAAGTGAGTTGTTTATACATCCGGCATAATATTTTCATATTGTCTACAATATTCCCGCTTAGATTCGTTCAACAGCGCGGTGATAACTTAACTCACTTAAGACTCAATTCATGCAAATTCCTCAACGCAAGTTGCATGGAAACAGTTGGCATAGTCTGTGATAATTTAAAAGGTAACTGGACCATAATACAACATGTGGATCTCGAAATCGAACATCTGGATCTAGAAATCATATTTGTCTTGTAATGTTTCATTTCAGAACTTTCGTTAAGAAACTACTCCAACGAAACAAATATTTTAAGTTTTTCGTGTTTAGCCAACTTACGAAACCTAGAACGTTTAGACTTATTTCGTACATACATCGAGACTGAATTACTACTAACAATGCTCGAGAATAATCCGAAACTGAAACATTTGAACTTGGCATTTTGTGGTATTGGTGTCAATATGGACGAGATAGCAAGCCATATATCGAAATATAATCGGGAGCTGGTTTCCATCGATATGTGGAAGTCGCATTCGCTATCGTCCATTGGACTACAGGCGTTGTCCGTTTGCAGTCAATTGGAAGAAGTGGATTTTGGATGGTGGTATGTATGTTTAAAAAATGTTTTCTTTGTTAAAGGTTTAAGCGTTACTTTTCGCACGAAATTAGATAAAAATATAACAATGTAACTTTTGGCTCATATAAATATTAATTCATCGAGCATATGTAGAATTCTAACAATGAAATAAAGTCTTATGGTCGCAACACGTTGATATACAACATTTTGATAGTTATGCAACTAAGATAATACTATGTAAAAGATACTTCTTTTGATGCAAACTTTCTAGCTTTTAATGTCAAAATATAAATAAATTTGAAGTGAATTAGAATTTCGGTCAGACCGAAAAAGACAGATTGTACTTTAAATAACTAAATTGTAAAGGTTAACATTGATTGATATTCCATTTCAAAGACGTAAACATAATTCAGATAACCATTTGTTTCTCTTTCTGACTTTTGACATACGGCTTATAATTTTGTTACTTCAACCACATCTACACGAGCAGCCTGCGAAATGATTTTCTGTTGGTGATATGAAAAATGATTTTATACAAAAATATTTTTATATCAATACAAATTTTTCAATTCGTGCACGTAAAATTCAAGCATAACAATAGACCATTCCATAATCCAAGTCAAACAAATAATCGAATGAAGAAGAAAATTATGACAGCACTTGTTAGCATAGCTGCGTTTTTTTTCGAAATTCCCATAAATTAGCCTCTTTCAGTTTTAGTAATCAGTGTGAACATTCAGTTGAAGCTTGAAAGTGCAACAAGTGAAAAAATGGCGCCAAAAGAAAAACAAACAAACTACTTTCGAAATTCGTAAACTAGTTATTAAGCTTTATGGAGAAAGAAAACCGGTACAAGATATAGGAGTTACCG